>CM037852.1:169012347-170212347 GCA_021234595.1 Delia radicum
TTTATAATTTTTTGTAATTATATCTTAATAAATCGAATATTACCTCCACTGCTGATGGCACTATCAATAAATTTGGATGCCACATAGAAATAACGTGATATATCAGTTGTAGGAGCATCTATCATAGGGAAGCCCATATATCTGAAAAAGTGTCTTTGCTGTTTCTTCTACACGCATTTTTGGTACTAATTCATATAATAAATTTTACACAGATGTTATGGTGCAAAAATTATGAAAATCATAAATGAATATCAAGTGCAATATACAAAGCAAATGAAATTATATTAAAGAAAAGTTAAAACGATTGTGTAGTAATAACGGGAAACCCGCAGACAAAAATTTTGAAAAAAGAAGATAATTTTTTAAAACCTAAAACCATAGTTCAATAAAAAATAAGCCACACTAATATGATTAAATTAGTAAAAAAGTTTGGTAACTCTACTAAAAATTAGTTAAAAATTACGTTGCAGAAATAACTGCCTAGTAAGATGAGAATAGCAAAAATAAATGTGTTGAATCAATAAATTTTTAGCGAGGTTTGAGCTAAATTGTAGTTGATTGAAAATAACAAATATATCTGTTAAAATCAGCAAAAAATTTGCTAAATATTATTAGACAAAGAAGTCATAAAAAACGTGCAGTTTTTAGAATTGTATTCTTTTGTTATTTTTTTTATAAGCGAATAAAAATTTGCCCTTCTTAGTTTCTGTTGATTTTAGAAAAATATACTGTTATTTGCATTCTACTAAATTTAAATTAAATAGAGCAAAATAATTTGTTGATATTACAGTTTTTGTTTGCTGTTTTAAGTCTACAAATATTTAGTAAAAGTGTTTTGCAAAGTAAATTGCTATTTCCAATTAACTAAAATTGAACTCGAATATAACTAACATTTTGTAAAGTTAACAGTTTTCTTTTTGCTATTCTTATTTTCTGCTAATTTTAGCAATTTTTCTGCAACGTCCTTTTAAACTAATTTTGAATAGCTTATACCTCTATTTTTACAGGTTTATTTCTATGAGTGCATAAGATGTGATTTGAAATGTTTAACGAATGATGATGAAACCATACCTTACACTAGGCATATCACGATAATAACTGTGTCCTGTATCAACTTGACCATAACGACAACCTTCGGCAGCATTTAGAACATGTGTGATTGCCCATCATACGCAGGTAAGTTTTATTTTTAGCAGCAGCTCTATATATATTTAGATAGAAGAGAGAGAAAACATTTTAATTAACCTTAACATGTGAGCAAAAGAGGTAGGGAGTGTAAAAGAGTCTTGCAACTTACGCATCTCCTATATAGATGCCTGGATATACTTCATCACAGTCAACATCGTGAATGGCACATTCTGACCTTCTTAATCCTGGCAATGAACGACATGGTGTCATTGAATAATGTAATGCACGTTGTAGATGACGTCCTGTGGTGTGGTCACTTGAAGAGGCTGCCGATGACTCCAGACGGCTGGGCGACTATAAACATATAGTAAAATAAATATATTACTTAGAAATTTGTATTTATCTCATATATTAATTGTATGTATGGGCAGTATCATTACACTGAGCTACACAGAAAAATCACTCGTCAAATGACCTTGTCTAAATTGTAAGTCAAGCTGAATATATTACAAATCCGGTTTGAGAAGTTGCAATATACCATCAAATTTTCGAGATAACGGTAAAAGAGTATTTTTTGCGACTGGCGCATTTAAACATTACGCTGAAAGAATTAGCCTTTATGATATAAACGAAACAATGTCATAGAATAATTTTCGTAAAGTCAATGAACAATTTCATTATATCCAAAAATGTTATTAACATTAAGAAATTTTTCATTAACTTTTTTTAATAAAATTTCAGTTTCATAAAAAATTTTAATTGAATTTATTTTTTCATAAAATTTCATAATTTTATTAGTTTTCATATTTTTCAAACTTTGATTTTAAAATTTAATTCTCAAGTGTTCAACATATTTTATAAAGTGCTTTAACTTTAACTCTACACTAAAATAAGTGTAGACTTTTATTAATTTTGGACTTCAATGGAATTAGTTAAAAATCATATAAATCAATTCATTGTTTTAGTTTCAATGAATTTATCAAGACATTCATGAATAGTTTTATTAGTTTAAGGAAACTTCATAATGAAACTGTTTCATAAATTCTATAAACGCTTTATTGTATGAATGATTCATTAGTTTTATGAAGATTTCCATTAAGTCTACAAGCATTTCATAAACATTTACTTTAATGAAATCTGTTTCATGGCTACTATGAAAAGTTTTAATGGCAATTTTCATTAAAGCTATGAAGAAATTCATTACTTAAGTGAAGATAATTCTCTCAGTGTAGGAAGCTACACAGTGGTGAATCCTTGATTTTAATTAAACTTGGAAATATTGCTAAGGGCAAACTAATATTAGACACGTAGGGGTTAAATAGGGGGTAAAAAAATTAGAACATTTTTGTATCAAAACATGTCTTATATTTAAGAAATTAAAATTTTTTGTTTCTTAATTTGTTAAAGATGTTAAAGACGAAATGTTACGAAAATTAAAAAAAAAAAACCCAGACACACCCTCGATAAAATTAAATAAGTACAATTGAAGAGCTTATTGTAAAAACTTGATAACCCACATATATATATTTGATCGATTTTCGCTGTTTACTAGACATCCATTGATAAATAATTTTAATATACTTAAATATTTACTGCAAGTACCTAGAGTATAAACGTCCGAAAAAGACATATTTTTTGGAATTTGTAACCTTTAAAAGGCAAAAACAAACTAAAAATAAAATGTGGCTTATTAAGTTTTTACAACAAGCCCTTCAATTATACTTATGTTAAATTTAGCAGTTTTTTCTGCAATCTCATTTTTAACAAATTTTTAGTAGCTTTTTTTTGCTATTTTTTACAGGTTTGTTTCTATGAGTGTGTTTGTACTGTTGATCTTTTAAAATTGCATTTGAATTGTCAGGTTTGAGATCATAATTAAAATGTTACTATTACAAATAGAAAATACTAATTGTTAATAAATGTAAGAAAAAAATCTTGTAAGTATCAACGCTAGAAGGAGAAAGGACAAAACATCAACTTTTTCAGTAAGTTATATACCTGATCAAACCATGAGTTCTTATGGGTGGTGGCTTAGAATGAGACTGAAGATGACCTAGTGGCTTAGGTTGAAAGTGCGCCACACCCTCTAACGCTGATCCTCACAAAGATTTGTTTCCGTCTTTCTCTTACAATTATTAACAATTAGTACTTTCTATTTAGAGGAGTAACATTTCAATTATGATCTCAAACCTGACAATTGAAAATGAAATGTAAAATTGAAAATTTGAGTTGTTATTAAAACAGTCTCAAATTATTTATATTAGTAATATAAAGAAAATATACATATTTCGAAAGACCAGGAAAGTTTATTTTAAATACCGTTTACATTTGTTTAAATGCTCCAGTCTCAAAAAATACTCTTCTCTCGTTATCTCGAAAATTTCAGGCTAGTTATATTGCAACTTTTCAAACCGATATTTTAATACACACAGCTAGACCTGCACTATGTCAATTGAAAAGTAATTGCAAAAACACTTTTTTTTGTAGCACCGTGTTATCACTGTTAGGAATTATTGTAGGATTTTGTACATTATTCATAATGCCTTGACTTTTAGTAATGAATGTGTTGACATTCATATTCGCATATGAATGCCAAGATCTGAATAGGATAATCACACAAATAAGCACAAATTGTAGTGTTTCATTTAACTACTGGGTATAACAATACAAAATGTTAAATAATGCATAAAAGCAATGTTCATGTTCAACGTTAGTAGCAGTAGCTGTGATTGGCATTGTTTTGTTGGGAATGTTTGGGGGGTTTGTTTTTGTTATAAGGACAATAATTAGGAAAATAATTCAATTATGTTTGACTAGGGAGGTATCCCACCCTAACTCGCAGATTTTTAATGTATTTTAGATATGTTGTGAAGGAGCAAAATAAAGAGACACGTATTTTTTTAGCTGCCCAATATCACGTTTGAGGGTTAAAAAGTAGGGTTAAAAATTCCTTTGTTTTTTGTATTAAAACTTGTCTTTAGTTTAAGAAAACTAGATTTATTTGTACGCAGAACTAAAGTACTCAAGAAAACAAAAATTTTGATATACATATTGCCTATATAGTGGATCTGGAGTTGCCACATTTTTGAATTATTTGAATTATGTCTTTAAAGACCTCATTAGTTGTTACTTTCTGTTGCCGTTCTGTGTCGTTCTGTTCTGTAGGTAATATTTTGTAATTACTTTTTCTGTGAAAGGAATCAGCTGTTTAAAAAGTAAAAGAAAATCCAACCAAAAACATTCAAATCAGAGATGATAAATGCGATTTTAAAATAGTACCTTAGCGTCTGGTTATGACGTTATATTTTATACACCAGACACTACAATGAATTCTAATAATATACAGTGCATTATACACCAATTTGTATGGAAAATTTAGAGGTACTTTCACATTGTCACTCATTACTTTTGAAGCGCTGGACCGATTTTGCTCATTTTCAATACCAAACTTTTCAGAAAAATGTAAATTAGCCGATATTAAAATTTGGAGATTTTTTCTTAAATTCACCAAATTTTTAATATTTTTTGAATGTGCTATTAATATCTTGCTGTATTAAATTACGTTTCTCACAGTTTTTTGCGTATTCTTGTGATTGGTTGCAAACAAATTTGTTCGTGAACTCATTCGATTTTAAAAACACGCTGCTAATAGTCAATTTCACATTTTTATAAGATTTTTATAATTTACTTTTTTGAAAATCAAAATTTGTTAGTAATTATAACCATTAGTGATTGAATTCAATAATTGGTTTAATCGATTACTAAAACTCCAATATAATCATCTGTAATCAGTCGCTCTCAGTGAATTCATGTGATTGAATTCACAGCGTTTGGTTCCAAATTAATTCATTGTTCATATGGGACTGCAAATCGAATTAATAATTATTGAGTTTTAAAGGGACCAAGAAATTCACACATAGAAAAAATTTTACATCTGAGGTTCAAATAGTACCTTAAAAAGTACTATAGTACCAACTTTATCATCCCTGATTCAAATATTAAGAAAAAGATTTCACAACAAACCAATACATACGCACTTTAGGCTGTCACTTAACGTTGAATTCTATTTTCAATAGATTTGTCCGCAACAGAAGAGAACGAAAAAGTGAAAACTTACTACACATACAGACTTTCAATTGAGCAGAAACAAAACAGCTGATTCGTAACAGAACAGAACGTACAAACTAATTCTGCCTTAAGTTACGAAAACTAGATTTATTTGTACGCAGGACTAAAGTACTCAAGAAAACAAAAAGAGTTGCACATTTTTGAATTATTTGAATTATAGAGAAATATGCTCTTGGGAAAAGTTGTATAAAAACCGAACGGTTTTGAATATCGGAAAAAGCTCTGACTAAAATTTCTTAATAAAACGCCAGATTTAATGTTACTCAAAACACATTTTTTGAATAATAAAAATATTTGATAATCTTTGAGCGTAATTTGTACAACAGGGAATATGTATTCAAAAAAATTTCCGTTTGATACCAAATTTGTTTACAGTTACTTTAAAGAGAACATAATAAACCGAAAAACACATAAAATGTGATAATTTTTGACCCCCACTAAGTAACGCCTCAACAAGCACGGGTCCTTTAAATTTTTATTCTTTACAACATATTCGAAGTTCATTATGATCTACCGGTCCCTGACCTCTCATATGAGACAGTCTTTGAGTAAAGATCACTTTTAAGGAAACGTTTTGAAATTTTGCAAAAAAAAGAGTTAAATTATTTCGAAAGAGGAAATAATTTTCAGACCAAGTTACACAAAATACGAGGTTAAAATCATAATTTTGAAAAATTGCAAAGAATAACACTACTCGAAGCGCAAAAAAAACCTCGCTATGAAACAGATATTAAAAAAAAAAACTGAATCTGACAGAATAATTATTTCTCATTTGCAGTTTTTGAAATATCCCGGTTTTTATATTTTCATCATTCATCCCATTTTTTCGTAAGTTTAGTTTAATTTTTCGAAATTTGATCGCAAAATCATGAAATTTTTTTTTAAGAATATAAATCTACACAAAATGGTCTCTAATTTGAGTATAATCATGTCGCGTAATTCACGCGAATCAAGCTAACTTCAGGTCACGTACCCATCTCTAATTTAAAGTTTAAAGCAAATCCGATGCAAAACTGTCAAACAGCTTATAAAATTACACTAAAATTGGAAAACTAGTTAGGTCCAAAAGTGGTAGATTTTTTTATATTTGGAAGCATTTTAAATGGTTCTTTCTATATTTCCATATTTATTGTTTTTTAAAATGAACCGATTTTACAAGTTCCAATAGTCGTCTTTCTTGCGAGACATATTTACAAGAAAAGGAAAGACATTGTAATATAATATAAACCCATTTGGAAAAATATTTATCCTATTCGGTATGCATTGCCATTTATTTTTAGCTTAATTTTCTAAACACTAAATTTTAAAAACTAACCTTTATATGAACTTTAGTGACAGTTCTGTCCATTATAATACTACATTTCTTTTTGTGCCACTGTACATAAAACATCGTAATTATATTAAATAAATCACTTGCTTAAAAACGAATACTTCTATGTAATAAAATAAATATAAATCTACTACTACGTTTCTAAATTTAAATTAAAATGCTTTCACTTTCTTTTTTAACATGAACAATGATTGACCCTGAATACAATTTTGTTAAAAATTAAAAGAAATACTAATTTCTTAGTTTTATTTTTGATTCAATTCAAAACCAAAATATATAAAAAAAAAAATTGTGTTTATACTGTAATGGCATTTAGAGAATCTGATTCTATTTAATACGACAATTTTTATACAAAAAAAAAATAAGTTTTAGATTAGTCTGTAGAATGCACATTATTGGCTAAAAGCCAACATGTGACAACAACAAACTGCAAAAAACAATTTATATACAACCAAAAAGTACAACAATAAAAGTTTGTTAATTATATGCAAGAATTATTTTATTATTCGTTTTAACCACAAACAGACCCATAAAGCAAAAAACTCTAATTTTAGTTAAGAAACTTTAAACAGTTTGTACAAGTTACCATCTTTTTTTGCAAAACAACAATAAAGACTTTTAAAAATAAGGGAGCCAACTGTTATTAAAATTTAGAATTTTACTTGAAATTAGGGGTGTCGATTTTCAATTTTTTAATTTTGCCCATTTTACTACTGTTACACAACAAAAACAAAAAAATTAACAAAAAAAATAATTTAATTTTTGTATTAAAAATACAAAAAAAAAAAAAAAAATCGTACTTTCTACATATTTCTGACTTCCTAAAATTTAATATGATATTGTCATATTAGGTATGATTTGTTGCTTTTCATAAAGTTTGATAATTTTCATGATAGACAATACAATTGTTTCATAGGCATCACACAAATCTTCAGTTGTCCGCAATAGAAAACGATAATTGGCTTAACTCAAACCGAGACATTGCATACAACAGACAAAATCAAATCTATGAGAATTTGTCTGCCTTAGGCCAGGCATTTGGAATGTAGATTATCTTTTAACTTAGATAAACGAAGTTTTTAAATGAAATATTGCTTCTGAAATGTAATGCTTCTGTATGTAATGTCTCCGTTTGAGTTAAGCCAATTATAGTTTTCGATTGCGGAAAACTGAAGATTTGGGTGATGATAATGAAACAGTTTTATTGTCTATCATGAAAATTATCAAATTTTATGAAAAGCAACAAATCAAACCTAATATGACAATATCATATTAGATATTGGACTTGAGGTAGAACAATATTCTAACTAAATATATTTAAAAAAAAAGCTTAAAATGAGGCCCTGAGGGGGGCATGGCGAAAGCGGTCTTAAGGCTGGGGAAGAGGGAACTGGCCGATCTTATGGGAATCCTAACGGGTGACTCGACACTCGCACCTTTTGAGAATGGTAAGGGGAGACTGCAGAGTTTGTAGAGCTTGTGGGGAGGATGATGAGACCCTGGCACACTTCTTGTGCTTCTGTCCGGCCTTCTCGGGTATCATGGCGAGGTATTGGCTACTAGACGTAATACCGATATACTGATTTGTGAAAACTGGTGGGCTAATTGAAGGATACTCAATTCGTCAGGTACGCCGGTGCATTTTCGTACACTCAGGGAATTTCTGATGAAAATATTTGTAGTTGTTTGAGCTGTAGTACAGTAATCTTTGTTTTTAAGTGAAAAAACAGTCACTTGTAGAAGAAATTAAATTTTTGACTACATATGTAGATCATTTAAAACAACAAAACACATCAAATTTTATGTAGGAAACCTTCCACATTTTAAGAATTTTTTATTAATAAACAAGACGCTGAATTGTGAAAAATAAAATTGTTCTTAAAACACTCCAGATTATATGCAAATTTTTAATCAAATCGAAAATTGCATACATGTGTTATTTGAAAATGTTTGTGTTTTGATCAATTTAACACATTATGGAAAAGTTTGCACTATAAGAATTATCTCCACAATATTTATTAATTGTTTTATGAAAACTGTGTAGTGTAAATTTTCCTAAAAATATTTAAGAATATTTTTTAACATGGCGTTACGTCAATGATCACCTTGTTGATATATGTCGAAACACAAGTATTTTTCATACCACATTTTTATTCTCCATTTCGGTACTTACTGTTAATTTATAATAACTCCCCCCGGTTCTAGTTTCAAAATAAATAAAAAAAAATTAAAAAAAACTAAATATTTATATTTTTAAATCAAATTGTTTGTGAATAATGTAACAGATTTGAACTTAAACACAATTTTCTATCCACAATTATCACAAAACAACAAAATGAATCTCAAAAGTGTCTGATCAGAGCTTAAGTACAGTGGACGAAATAATTATAAGTTCACGCATGAAGTTGTAAATTGTTTCCAAAATATTTGCGGCATTTAAAAGTTGTTGATACCGCATACAAATATCCATAATAAAACTTGATAACAAACCCCTTTCTATCCATTTGCTGTAGTTTTTGTTGCATATTTAACAATTTTTCGTTTTTTGCCTAAGAAATAAATATAAGTTCAGTGATGTATTTGGTCAATTTTACGGCAAAATATTTAAATTTTTTTAACTTTTTCTGACTCGTATATTTTTCAACTTCAATCCATTAATTTTGAGTAAAATTTAGTTTTAAAGCATTGTTTTTTAAACAAAAATATGCAATTTATTTAAAAAAGGCGTAAATCGATGTTTTTTAATACAAAAAACAACAAAATTTTGGAAAATTAAGCGCTAAAAGTGTTTTTATGATTTAAGCCATATAAGTAATAAATATTTGCTTCAAATTATGAAGAAATAATGCAAAACAATTTGTGCTCTGGTATGACACGTTACATACCTTAAGACTCTAACGCTAACCGCTTTGACAAAAATCGATCCTAATCTGAAATCTTTCGTCTGGGTAATTATTTCTTTGTCAAATTTAGAGCCAGTTTAGAGTCCAAGAGTAGTCCAAATTTCTTTGCCAATGAGCTTTATTCTAAACTCCACAAACTTAAACTATATTATATTTATTTAAAAAAAAACATCGCCATTTCAATTTTCGCAATTAGCAATGATAATTTTGGTCAAGCTAGAACATTCCGAGCTATCTATCTAAAATCTTAATTTGCCTTTATAAATCATTGTCGTCTGAGCCAAGTAAAATTTATAGCGAGCACATCAAAGGCGGTTTGGGATGAATCTGAACTAAAATTAAAAAAAAAAAAATTAATTAAAAAAATTCAGATTATGATAGATTTTCGTCAAAAAGTAGCGTTGGAGTCTTAACCCTCAAATCGGCCTAAACAATGAAATTTGTACCAAGTTTTCTGCAGGAAAAATAAACAATATTTTCTTCTACACCCAGAGAAAAACAGAAATAAGTTTAATCAATTTTGGTACAATGTAACAATTTCATAAATATTTATGAAACATTTCATAAACAACATGGATTATATACCAAAATCCAAAATCTACACCAAAATAATGAAATCTTTACTAATACAAAATATCTTTCATATTTATACTGAAACATTTCATAAATAAGATGAAATGGATTTTGCTTTTTATGAAATGTATCATAAATACTATGAAACGTTACATTGGACGAAAATTGATGAAACATTTCATAGATATGATGAATGTAGCTATTTTTCTTTCGTTGCGTACTTTAAGAGATCTGGACCAAAATAGGTTTAGTGTAAATCACAAAAACTAATCTTTAAAAATAAATATGTCTAGGCATAAGTTATTCCTCTTACCAAGATATAACTACACACCGAAAAATAAAGTGCCAACCGAATTTAAAAGTGTATTTTGTAAGCTACAACTCAAATCTGCAGTTAGTACATTCATATTTAAATTCGGTTTCTAAATAGTTTGGCTGCTGCAACCCAAATTCAATTGTCAAATGCAAATGTCTTGTGAAAACCGATATTAAGTTGTTACAACCGATTTTTGTCGAAGTACCCGAATTTTAGTTGGCAAATGGCAAAATTTTGATCTGTGTGTACAGTTCAAAAATTACACCTTCTGTACTTTAACTTAAGAAAATACGGCGATTTTCGTTTTTAGGAAAATACGAATTTGGGCGAAAAAGCACCGTAACTTTAATATATATTGTTCAAACTAAACGGCCTGGTACTACTTCCTTTAGAGGTATCCTGTTGGAATCTTGTATGTCATTGGACCAAAATAAAAATTCTTTTAAATATTTAAGCTTCAATCTTACTTTTTGTTAAATACCAACTATTTTTAGTCAAAATAAATAAGTTTTTATGGTTTTTGAAAATTATATTCATTTCAAAATATATAGTTTTTGAAATTTTACGAAATTTTAACGTTAAAACTTTCTAGCTTCCAAACCGTGCACTGCACACAACAAATAACTTCACATAGTATTTTGTAAATTTGGTTTTCTATCGAAATATCTTAATTTCTGTTTATAAAACATTAATTTTACACATTTGTGGCCAATTTAAAATACGCCGCCTGTTAGAGGGTTAATGTATGTAAAGTGTCATACCACAGCACAAATTGCTTTGCATTATTTCTTAATAATTTTAAATCAAATATTTATAATTTATATGGATCAGATCATATAAACACTTTTAGCGCTGAATGTTCCAACATTTTCTTGTTTTTTACATTAAAAAACTAATTTGAAGAAAGTGCAAATTTTTTTTAGAAAAAAAAACACTGCACAACAAAATTGAATGTAAAATACGCCAGTGAGAAAAAAGTTAAATAAAATGTATATGTTTTTCTGACTCAAATAATGAATCATTTTTAAAAATTATTAAAAATGCAGAAAAAACTGTTGCAAATAAATCGTTGGCATCTACTGGTATTATTGTTACTTTTATGTGGTAGCAAAAACTATCGCCCACGGTATATATTTTAGTTTAAATAAGATAAAAATTCAATGGACAAGTTGTAAATGATAAAAAAAAATATTATTCGATATTAATTTAATTGATGCATAAAATCAGGTACAAATTAGAGCCCAGGTAAAAGTTTTTATATGAAGTCTAATACAATTATATCTCATTTGATAAGTTCCCTAATATAAACACATACATATTGGTACGAAAAATGGATCATCTACACGTATCTAATTATATCAAATTAGATATAATTTGATGCAATTTGATCCGAGGTTTGGACATATGCGGCACATTAAATTATATTAGATATAAATATATAAAATCTTTGCCGATAGTAGATATGCTTTCTGTAAAATTAAAATTTCTAGATATTAACAGTTTTAAAGACACACATTTTTTTTAATAAAACATAACAAAATTATTAAAAATTATCCAGAATAAATTTAGTGTTTCAAAAATGTAAAAGTTTATTAATTTTCGTATAATTTTGGAAATTTTTTAAACTGAACACACAAAATTTGTTCTTCGAATGTACCGCAAACAGTTCATTTAAGAAAGCCAATGCACAATTTCGAAATTGTTTTTAAAAATTTTAATATACCCCAGCAAAATTTGTTAGAACAGATTACCTTGGAATCTGTTCTAGAACAGCTACTTTTACCACCGGTTACATGGAACCGGTTCTAGAACATGTTCCTGGGAGTCAAAAGGTAACGTTTCACTGTACCAGAACCAGTTCTATAACTAGTTCTAGAACCGGTTCCAAAGCAACCAGTTCTAGTTTGGAGGTAAAAAACCTGTTGCAAATAGGACAAACTCCATATAAAAAGAACCAGTTGCAGAACAGAAATTAGAACCTGTTACTGGGACGTATTAAACCTTATTGAATGGAATGTAAAATAAGCCAGTAAGCGTTGAGTGAGTTTAACATGACTGAACTTATATTTATTTCGCTCTCGAACAATTAATAATTTTTAAAATTATTAAAAATACAGCAACAACATGCTCTCGGAGTTCGTCTTAAGCGGCTTTTACTGTATATCAACTTTATCAGCAAAAAAGGAGGAATTGATTTTAACAAAATATTTGTAGTTTTCGAGTTGTAATAGAGTATCTTTATTTTTAACTGAAAAAACAGTCATTTGTAGAAAAAATTTCAGTTTTGACTACAACTGTAGTTCATT
Source organism: Delia radicum (assembly GCA_021234595.1). NCBI lineage: Eukaryota > Metazoa > Arthropoda > Insecta > Diptera > Anthomyiidae > Delia > Delia radicum. Next base: position 169,025,032 of record CM037852.1, read on the forward strand.
TAAAAAAAACGAACCACATCAAGTTACTCTATTATGATTTTACATTCATTTTATACAGTAGTTTTTTTTATTTGTTTGAAAAATAAAACAAATATATGTTTGTTTGGTTTTTACCGCATATGTGGTTCATTTTTGCTACAATTGTGGTTAATTTGTTGAACAGTAAAAAACAAATGACAATATTAGTTGAATTAACTGAAATGTAAGTCGTCCTTTCTTTAAGTGAAATGCATTTGTATTTAACTACATATGCAGTAGTCTAAGTATTCTAAGTGTATTAAAACTGTTAGGTGCGAACAAAATGCTGATTTATTGTTGTCGATTGGTTTGGGACATAACAAAGAAAAGTTTTATTCAAGGCTTAAAATATATAATCAAGTATATTCATCTAGTTTTATAACAACAGCATTTCATTGTTTTTTATTAATGTGATAAAATTTTTTTAGAAAATATTTTTGCGGTTTTGCAAAAAACCACATAAATTTATATATAAAACCATATAAAGTTTTTAAAATATTTTGAAACATATGTGCTAATAAATGATTTTGTATTGGCCACATAAAATTTTATCTCCTACCTCTTTGAAATTTCTTTTCCATACCAAAATATATATGGCAGATAAAAAAAAAAAATATAAATATGGTGATATAGATATATATTTTCAAATATGGCACCATATCAAAAATGTAAGAAACCGAAATATCGGACATAATTTAATATGGTGACATATACAAACATATAGTGTCTCATATAAAAATAGAAAACAAAATATCATCATATCAAAACTTTTTCAACTGGGTTATAAAAGAAGCAAAACTCTTATTATATTAATTTTCTGGGCCTTCAGTTTCACAAATTTTTCTTTTTATACACAAAATTTTCCATGCAAAAATAAAAGCCACCCAAGAAAACAAAACAAAAAAAGAAGCGTCTATTATTAAGCCAATTAGCATATGGTTAAAAAAAAAATAACATTTAAAGATTACAAAACATTACAATTGACATTTATACAAGGTAAAAATAAAAAAGCGCTAGGTTATATTTGCATTTCATTCGTGTTTTTTATTTGCGAGCACCTAAAAGTAGACTTTAGTTATTTTTAACATTATAAGCCTAATAATAGGCAGAAGCAAGCAAACAAGCAGAGACAGCAGCCATAGACGACATTCAAACAGTGGCAGTTACAAAAATAAAAACAACAACGATTATAACGATGAGAGCGGCTTAAATTTACAATGTCAACAACAATAATAACGGAGGAGAAAATGAGGAAAAAAATACAGATTAAGACCCTGTTTCTAGATTACGTTTTTCTTCACACGAACGAAAAATCTATTACAAAATACATGTAGTAACTCATTCGTGTAATGGCGAACGACTTCTAGAAACAGGGCTTAAATGGGTATTTTTTTATTTAAGCCAACCTGATAATACAAGGAACTGTATTTATCACCCAGACTACTAGCGTGAGAATATCTATCACTAGAATATCTATCACTAGAGTATCTATCTGTGCCAAGCTGAAATAAAAAAATAAAAATAAAAAATAAATGATAAAAATTTCAGTTAAAAAATAATATAAACAAATTATAAAATATAGTTAGATTTGTATTTAGATTTAGATAATTTCTCAGACTACAAAGTTTCTATAAAAGAATGATTTTTTTAAAAAAGTGAGTAAATTTAATCTTCAAAAGGTATATTTACTGTTGCCAGCAGACAAACAATGTCTATACTCACAGGTGAAATAACAGAAGAGAGTAAAATAATAACATTTTTTTTATTATTTTGTAATTTGTAAAAAATATACAAAAAATTAGCACTAAAAGAAACCAAGAATTTTTTGTTTTTAATTCTTCGAAAGTTTAAATTTTTACGAAGAAAATATGGTTAAATTTCAAGGTTTATTGTTAATGAATTTAAATCAAAAGTACACTAAAAAAAAAAAAAATCTGTAAAGTCAGCAACATTTTTGATGGGTGAATACTTGCAAAAAAATTGCTAATATCAGCAAAATTTTAGCGGAATTAACTTATTTTTTTGCTGATATTAGCAATTTTTCTGCAACGATTCTAATAGCAAAACCGTTGCTGACTTAACAAAGTTTTTTTTAGTGTAGTTATAAGGATTTAATTAGAGTTTTATAAAAAAAACCTTCTTGTAAAAATGTTTGATAACTCTTTTATTATAATAATCTACACAAATTACACAGAAATAAATTACAAAATTCTCATTGAAATATTAAAGTGTCATAGAACATTTTTGTAAATACAATAAAAAGTTTTTTAAATTGGCACCAACAATAAAAGAATTTTGTGGAAATAAATATGAATTTTTGGCATTAGAAATCAGTTTATCTATACCACGGTCAGTGATTGCACAGAAAATTTCATATAGACGCAACCAAACAAATAAAAACATAACAAATATTACATTATTCAAAAAAATTCAAAAAACAGGGTCACTGACGAAGGTTCAATACCAGAAACTGCGCAGTCTGATTCAGAAAAAATTGAAAATTTGCAGTTTAGTTATGATTTTTAGAAAATACACTCATTCTTCTCTACCACGCCTTTCACAAAAATGAGGGTGTTTGAATATGCAAATTCTATTGTTGCTTCCAACTGTTTTTTCTGTGTAGTTATGAGTAATAAAAAAAATAAAAAAACTTTTAAATAACTTTCTTACTAATATAAATTCTCATCAATTAATCTTTCCACTGCGTGAACATTTGCACACAAAACCCTTAAATCGTCTTTCAATTAAAACATTTGTTGATTCAATTAAAATTTTAATTGAATTCGGTTCAATTAAGAAAATTGTAGTATCAATTAAAATAATTTGTAATTAATCATATCTATTGGTTTTGTTCATAATTTGATCATCATTTGATCAACAACTCTTAAATTTAATAAAACCAACAAAATTGCAAATAATCGTTAAAAAAAAGAAGAAATTGAAAAAATCTTTAAAATAAAATCATCTCATTAAAATTAAAAACACACATCTCGAAAACATTTTTAATTTTTGTAATTTTTTTAAATGTTGGTGTTTTTTTTAATTATTGGTATTTCTTTTAATTTCAGCACATTATTTGAATTTGACGATTTTTGTTAGATTCAATTTTTTTTTTTTTCAATTTAGACGTTTTTTTTCAAGTTTTTTGACAATACTTTGTATGTGTGATTTGCTCGAAAAAAATTCAAAAAAAAAACGCGAGTTTAAGTTTGTTTAACCTTTGAGAATGTAATATGTATTATGAATTTTAAACTGGTCCTGTCCTTAGATTTCAACAGAAAGATATCAAATGTATTACATTTACAAATTTTTGTATTTAGAAACCATCATAAATATGCGTCAAACTTTAAACTCATTTTGAGGACAAATGGATCGAAAAATAGAGTACGCCATTGAAATTTGTATTCCCGAAATATAAAGAATTGATGGTCAGAAACTTAATGTTTTTTTTTTTATGTCATGCCGTGTAATTGGAAGCTCATTCACTAGCCGATGTTGGGTCTTGAAACGGTTTCTAAAAGAGTGAGTAGTAGATTAATAAGAGCTTGAAGTAACGATAAGCAGAGTTTTAACATCTATTAATTGTTTATAAAAAAACCTACAAATTGGGTGTTGGTAATCAATTTAAATTAGCAATAGATCGGTGCGCCCCGGTAGGCTAGTTGGTAGCGTGCTGGCTTATCAGTGCGGGGGTCGTGGGTTCGATTCCCACCAGAGGCACTGGTCTGTTTTCGCTACAACGCGCCGAAGGCCATAGTAGCTACTGCTCGGTTAGGGTAATAGTATATAATTTGTAATTATATGATTATTAATTAATAAAAATAAAAAAAAAGCAATAGATCGTTTTACTTTAAATTAAACATACATTTAAAATAAAAGAGGAAATGCAATGTTTTCAAAATAAATGTGTTTAAAAATGTTTCACTATTTTTCTTCACAATCCGCATAAAATTTTAAAAATAGGTTAAAAAATATCGAATCTAAAATTTATTAGGTGTGCAAAGTCTTAAAATACTAGAGTGAAGTTAGCCCTTTTTTATATCCCACTTTTTTAAGAACAAAAAAAAAAGTGGGATAACTTCACTACAGTACACAGTAGAGTGAAGTTGTCCCACTTTTTTATTTAAATTACAAACTTAGCTTTAAAAACAAAAAAAAAGAATAAACAAACTGAATAATAACAAAAACCAAAAACTAAAAATTAAAATATATGTACGAGTGGGGCATGTGGAGCCTTTTAAGCCAAAATGGGGTCGGTTAAAAAAAAAATATATATAAATTCTTAGGAAAATTTGCTCACTCTAGTTTTTATATATGTTATTAAATACTATATCAGAAATACATATGTAAAAAAAATCAAATACGAAATTAGAATACAAGGGCAGCAACTGAGCCATGAGTGTATCCTTCAAAAGAGGGGAATTTCAAAAAAAAGTTAAAATAGTTAGGAAAATATTCTCCTAATAATTTCAAACTTTGAGGGCGTATTAAAATTTCTGAAAAATTGAAAATAAATCTTTTCTATCGTTGTGCCCAAATTCGTTTTAAATTTCAAAAATCGTTTGAACAATAATGACGTTAAATTTTATTTGGTCCGCAAAGTCTTAAAAACAGTTTTGCAAAATTTTAAATTTGGGAGTAAATTAAAATTTCTAAAAATTGTAAAGCAATCTACTTAATTTGGCCAACAACCTACACTAGGTTATTTAAAATTTATAAAAAAAACTTTTTTTTAACATAATAATTTCGGAATTAATCCATGGATATTAATAAAATACACCCAGTTTTCTTTATAAATAATTGCTATTTTTTTAACTCAACTGTTTGAGACAATATCTACTACACTGGCCTTGAAATTCTTATGTGTTTTTTCGTCAAAGGTGATAAAGAAACGCAAAAAAAAATTATAATTAAACATGAAATGTGAAACATAAAAGAAAATATTTAGTCTTAAACGACAAACAACAATCTCATCAAAATAAAAAACCATTTAACTATTTCGTTAAATTCTTTCGTGGCAGAAATCAACAGCTACTAATGGGTTAAAATTTATATTTTCCACCTTTATTTTCATTTTGATTTAAATAGAAATTTTCACGTTGGTGTGAATGTACGCTAGTATGTGATAGTTGATGGCTATTGAATCATTTTGTGGTGTTTTCTTTCATATACAAAATACATTTTATTTAACTCATCTATAATTAGAAGTATACAACATTCCTACAAATATGTTGTTTTCAACAAAAAAACAAAAATATAATTATAAAATATATCTAAATTGTACTAAATGTAAGGGAATGTTCGCTAATGTGACCTGTACGTTAAAGTTTAACTTTTGAGTTTCATCATGCTGTTGCATAAATATGTCAAAACTATCAACTGCCTACAAGTTTAACTACCGTTATGTCTGTTTTTAAAAAGTTTCGACGGTTTCTGGGTTTATTGTGTCGTTCTTCAAAACGCAATATAAAGTTTTATTTTTCTCTAACATAAAAAGTGAATAACAAACCAGTTTTAATGAATTTTCCAAGTCAGATTTTTACAAACGGTAAGAATTATATTTGCAATTATAAAAAACTAATTGATCCCAAGTACGTTATATATGAATTAAATATGCGATGATATCAAATTTAATCCGCAAAATGAGAACATAAAATTATATCTTAAATAAATCAAATTGCATAAAATTCAATACAATTGATACAAATTAGATCGAATTCGATTCAATTAGATAAAAATTTGTACAATTTAATGTATTTTAGATACAATGTGATTGATCTGTATTATGTCCGCATACAAATATTTGGGTATTATATATAATTGTTTAGAATTAGATATAATTTAATATTGTTGGATAAGAGCTAATAAAAGTAGTTTCTCGTTTTTCTCAACAATTGTATCAAATTATATATTACTTCATAAAATTTTAAAAACGATTATATGGAATTTAAAACAAATATTTTTAATTATACCTTGTTTGTGTGCTAAATAGAGATGTCACAAATTGTGTATTCGAATACCGAATCTATGTTTTTACATTAATTTTCATATAAATTTGATATAAAATATCATATAAATACAATAGATATCTATTCTAGACGAAATTAAACGGAATGTTTTACTTTTTATGTTGAAAAAGACAGAAGTATTATGAAAAACTAGATTTTTTTTCAATTTTTTTAAATGAAAAATTCAGATTTTTAAGATATTTTCTTTAAAACAAATAATTCTACCGAATAGTAATAATATTCGCTATTCGGCCAAATGGTCGAAACATGCAAAATATGACGAATACCGTATAGTAACCGAATATTCATGACATTTCTAGTATGTAGTTATATAACGTATTTTGTGTTGAACAATTGTCAAGTAACATATCCCTATGAGGAATGGGACCGGTTCTGCGTGTGCCACAGGATCGGTAAGAATTTTATTCGCAATTATAAAAAACCAATTGATCCCAAGTACATTATAAATACATAAATTAAATATGCGATGATATCAAATTTGATTCGAAAAATGATCAAATTGTATAAATAATATTCGCTATTCGGCCAAATGGTCGAAACATGCAAAATATGACGAATACCGTATAGTAACCGAATATTCGTGACATCTCTAGTATGTAGTTATATAACGTATTTTGTGTTGAATAATTGTCAAGTAACATATCCCTATGGGGAATGGGACCGGTTCTGCGTGTGCCGCAATATCGGTTCCTTCGTGCCAGAGACCAGTCCTCTGCTAAACCCTACCCTTTGTAAGCAACTGGCAACTTTAACATTGGCTTGTCATAGGAGGGGGTCATTTGTCCTGCTTTGAACCACATAGTGACATGCCACAGGACTAACCAAAGATGGACATACCACAAGACTGTCGCATATGGAGCATGTCGTATAAAAGAAACGAAAACTAAATAGCTCCCTTTACCAGTCACAAGATTAGTAAATTTATGACAATTAACACTGCTTAACCCACTTCAGTAGTAAATTATACAAGTCCAATGATAAGTCCTTCTTTAACCAGTCACTTTTAGGACAATTGACTTCTCATTCCCCATAGGGATATTACTATGTAAAATCACTTAGAAATTCATGTTGATACGGCAACATATATAATAGAATGTGGCTTTATAATGGACCATTTATAATCATAAATGAGATAATTAAAAAAATTTCAAAGCGTAGGACCTTCCAAATGTCTACACAAATAATTATGTATGGAACAATATATGGCTTTATTAAAAATTATAAAAACATATTTGTATTATTGGTTCATATGTTGTTAAATATAATGACATTAAATATATGAACATTTATGTTGAATTATATGCCAGCTAATATATAACTCTATATTGTATACAATTATAAACAGGACTATATTATATTTCGCACCAAATTTATATTATCGGAGTGCGGACAGTGGAAAAAAATCGCAGCTGTATCCGCCAGTGTTGTTGATGACCGTGAATTATCGATTCGGCTCCGTCCGCAGCAATTGGGCCTCTGTTACTACATTAGACTATTTTTTGTGAGGCTATGTTAAGGCTCATGTCTATTGGGACAAGCCCGCAATGGTTGACGCACTGGAAGCCAACTTTCAAGAATTTATTCGTGAGATACCGGCCGATATGTTGGCGAGAGTATGCCAAAATTGGACCCAGCGTATGAACCATTTGAGGTGTAGCCGCGTCCACATTTACATGAAATCATGTTTAAACATTGAATAATATATGTACATCTTTGATAGGAACTTTAAAGTGATGCTGTTCGACAGGGCCATGTGGACCAACAGATCCTGGGAGCCAGAGCGGGGTTCTCAGATATGGTTCACAGATGGCTCAAAGCATGCGAATGGTGACACTGGTGCGGGTGTCTATGGACCAGGTTTCCAACGGGCCTTACCCATGGGTAGATACCCCTCCATTTTTCAGGCAGAGATTTTTGCTATCTGTGTCTGCGCGGAGGAGTGTCTACGAAGGGGCACTATTAGATCTCGTATCTACATTCTTTCCGACAGTCAGGCGGCATTAAGGGCTTTAATGTCCTATGAGGTGTCATCTGGTCTGGTCATGGAATGCATTCTGGCTCTTAACCGACTTGGCAGGCGCAACTCGCTTACCTTAGGGTGGGTTCCTGGTCACGAGGGGCATGAGGGCAACGAGAGGGCAGATTGTCTTGCTAATTGCGGAGCCCGAAGGCCCTTTATTGGCCCTGAACCATTCTGTGGTATACCTTTGGGGTATGTTAGGGAGAAGCTCGGGTCGTGGAGGGAGTCAGAATTCTCTCTCTATTGGGAAAACTCTCTTGGCCAACGACAGGCTAAGAGATTGATTTCTTTTTCCAGTGCAGGATCGAGGAGACTCTTGTCCCTCGGGAGGGGTGACTTGAGAACCCTGGTGTCTTACCTGACTGGACACTGCAATCTCAGATACCACCTGCTCAAAAGGGGTCTTTCGGACACGGATGAGTGTAGGTTTTGCGAACTGGTAGCTGAGACATCAGAGCATGTTCTTTGCGAATGTCCGAGGCTATGTGAAAGGCGTGCCAAGTTTCTTGGCAATCGCTTTGTCTCCCCTTCGGACATTATGAAGATTTTGCCTAATAGGATTATTGGCTTTATAGGTAGCTTGAATCTTTAGGGTAACTTTAGGCAGCACAAAAGACCTAAGTTGGTCGCGGTGCATAGTGCCATATAATCTAATCTAATCTAATATATGTAGATTGTTCTATCGACTCAAATAAATATTTCATACATTTCTCATAATTTTATGTGTTTTTTTTTTTCTTTAATCAAATCCGAAATCTCTTAAAACATCACCCTTTATATGAATATATAAAACTTTTTTACTTGGGATTCCATGAAAAAATTAAAAATATGAAAAGTTAAATGTTTTCTAATGTAGTACCTTGTTTGTTCGCTAAAGTGGACCTTCGATATATTTTCTATTTTTTTACTTTTTTGATGTGTTTCAAATTTGTAGTATTCTTTCAATAGATTATGCATTACTTTAACCACTTAACTGTGTAGTCAAAATAAAAAAGACCTTCTAATGTTGCGTGGAAATTAAAAAAAAAAAATGCATAGTGGACGTATATATACGTGGTAGGCAATAAAATATAATTTTGATAAAACGTATATATACGTCTTACGCAGTAGAGAGGTTAACTATTGTTGTCTATTTTTGACAATTTTTCAAGCAGTTTTACAACAAAAAAAATTATAGTTTGTTTATTGCAAAAACCACATAAAGGGACACATTAGCAAACATTCCCTTACACATTTCAATCCAAATGAACGAAAGTACGAAATACCATAATATAAACAAATCAATTTAGATCATCTTCAAACGTATATTGCAATATAAAATATTTCACTTATAATTTGCAAAATGTTTAGGAAAATTTTAATTATTTGAAAATGCATTAATATAGTTCATTCTTTTCTAACGCCTTAAAACTGTATTCATAAACGAATATTAGCTTAAAATACCTATTTTAAACCTTGTGTAAAAATTAATATTCATTTATGAATACAGTTTTAAGGCTAAAATTTGTGTTCTAACTAAAATGTATTTGAAATGATGTTTAATATTTTTATGAATACGGGGGTAAACATTTAAATGTATTCATTATCATCATACTCATGATTTTTACTATATATTATAAAGAATAAATATATGATTCATAATCTTATACTATATCATTTGTTGACTTAATATTTATTTGAATTCAAAACAATACGTATTTGTCATTATTCAGTTAGTGTCAGCATCAGGGACCGTAAAATTGTTCGTTTTTTTAAATAAAAAAATCAATTACTTAGAACAGACATAAAAAAAATTATTGCAAATTAGTATTATTTTTTGACAATCTTTGCATATCCGTCATGATTTTTAAATTGAAAGTGAGTTTTATTTTGAGCGAAAAAAATAAAAATCATAAATAATTATTATTTTTAAGTTGTATTTTTTTGCTCAAAAATAATGATTATATCTGATTTTTATTAATACTACTCAAAAATAATCATTACCATTGAAGAAAATCCTTAAAACTCATAATATAATCATTATTTCGTAATTTTTATTATAAAACTCATAATGATTACGGTCCCTGGTCAGTATTAATTATTCAATTTTATGATTTATTTAAAACAAGATTTTTTTCGAAAAGTGTACAGATATTTTTACTTTTCAAATGTTAATTTATTATTTATAACAATTAATAAGTTGGTTATCTAGACAAAAAATCATAATTAAATATATCATATGATTAATTATAAAATTGTTAATTAAATAATTGTAAAACTAATTTTTTACTTCACTTCGAAGGTTATAGCCAGGGCAACCAGAAACATGATGTATCATGTTTTTCATTTAAAAATTTGAAAAGAAATTTAAATTTTTCAAATATATCTGCTTTAAAAAAAATTTAAAAATTGTATGATATAAACGAAATGTATTGCAGCTTATCGGTAATTTTATTATATTCGTTTATTTTATTTGAAAATTTATTAGTTATCAAATCTGAGATCACTATTCCAAATTTTTTTTTTTGTAAAAAAAAAACAGTTATAAATGGAGCCGTTTTATGTTTAATACAAAATCTTTAACTCTTCTGTCCTGTTTTGTTCAAAATTAATCAATTTTGAAAAACAAGTTTAAAAATTGTACTCAAAACTGCTAGTTTCCAGTAAGATTCAGTTTTATGTATTTTGTCAAAAATATTATTAATATGAAAGAATATTATGATATTGATATACGTATGATCAATAAATAATAATTGTGATACGTATGATCAATATGAGATTAAAAATAATCATACGCACTAGCGGTACAACCAAAATATGGCCCTATCACCACGCTGTAGCCGATGTTGTGCTGCAACCGAAAAATGTTTCCTCAGGTCATTTCGGAACAAAAACGTTCCGCGTCGAAGCCGATTTCTGAAAGTCCTTTAAGATTTTTTTTTTTTTTATTTTTTCAAAATTTTATATTATAATATAATAATTATATTTATATAATTATAATTTTTCGCAAATTTGCATAAGACATTAATTCAATTTATACAGAATATTATTCAATATTTAATGGAAAAACTTATAATTTATTTATCATTTACTGAAATAAAAAGAAAATATTTTTATTTGTTTAGAACTTACTGATTCCCAAACATAATTGCATTTGACGCGGAACCTTTTTTAACGATATCGAAAATCTAAAAATGCAGTTCTTATTGTTTTTTATGCACTACATGGTATGGATAGGGCCATTTTGATATTTTCAAAAATTGTAAAAAAGTTGTATCCCTAATACGCACTCTGTGGCGTACCCCCCAAAATGATTTAGATTTTTTTTTTTTTGGTTTATGAATTAATAACTTTTTGTAAGTTAAAATTTTTATTAAGCATTATCAAATTAACACAGTGTTACAGTCATAGAAATGAACCTTTTAAAATAGCAGAAAAGCTACTAAAAGTTCGACAAAAACTCGTTCATCATTCGTTTTCATGTTCATAAACTCTCACTGGTAATTTTCACGGATTTTATAATAAAATTTGCTACATAAAATAATTTCAATTGAGCTATTTTTAAAATATATTTTCGTATGCCCTCTATCATCTGGTAGATTACGCCAATCGATTTTCCGAAATTCTGGAAATGCCGATATTCGATTAGTCGAATATATAAATAAAGTTTTCGACTTAATATAAAATGGATTTGTATACATGGAAAAATATAAAGAAATTAAATTCTGAAAATACATACATTTTTATATTTTGATTGCTAGTTATGATAAATTCGATAAATTTTTTAAAACTTGTGCTATTATCAGGGCAATTATGTATTCTCCTTTCTTCTGAAAATGACCGCCTTTTAATTTCAACTCATTCTTACTACAAATTATACTATAGATTTTTAATTAAATTTTTAGCATATATTTTGTTTAAAAAAAAACTGGTTTTTAGTTATTTGTGCATACGTACTATTTTGAGTCTACGCATAATTTGTGTGAAATTGACGAAAATTTGTAAAAAAAAAAAATGTTTCAAATTTTTAATATCGTTTCAAAATAACGCATTTTCAGAGGTTTTGCTAGTTTTTCAAGTAAAAATTTTTGTTAAAAAGTATGTGGTGAACCGACTCAAAAAACGGTTTCTCAAATATACGAAAATGCAGAATATTAGAAACCAGATCGGTTTTTGAAAATATAAAGCCGATTTACCGATAACGGTTTTTGACACGCTAAATACAGGCAAATAATATGTATAAGTTTTTTTTTATTTAAAAAATAAAGGTAATAACCAGAGAAGGCAAATAATATCAAAATCCGTGGTGTTTCTGGAAAAAAAAAATATTGGAAAATGACAAAAAATAGAACAATTATAAGAAAAGTAAAAAAAATTTGACTTTTTTTAAAGAAAAATCAAAAAATTTTGAGAGAAAAGGCATTTCAAACGAAGATAATTAAAAAAAAGCTATTTTAAAGCTAAAAAAAGTAATAAAAAGATGGTTTAAAGGAAAAAAATTAAAAATAAACAAATGACAAGGTAAGCAAATATAAATAAAAATGGCAAAATAAATAGCAAAACAGACACATTTGTTTTCTCTGATTATAACTATTATTTAATTAAACCGAACAAGGAAGCACCGCTGATTGATGTGCTCTTATTGCCATATAATTTGGATAAGAGCTGACAAAATTATTAAGTGTGGATATCTTTTTAGCAGCCATTCCACGTTTAGTGGGTAAAATGGGCTAAAAAATCAATAACCAACTTACAAGTTTTCATGCTTCTTTTAAAGAAACAATATACAAATTTGTTATCAAATGAAATACAAATTGGTATCAATCTTCCCATTGGAGATTATATTATAAATATTAAAAAGTTTTTAAACAAAAAAATTTCGAGCAACTTTGAAATTTATTTTTACCCATTTTATGTAAATATTTATATCGGATTTTAAATTTAAAACATACCTATAAAACCGAACCACAATATTGCAATATATCGCTAAATACTATGTTAATTTCAAATTTAATATAAAAAAACAAATTTTTAACAATTTTACAAGGAACCCGTTTAGATTATTACGAATGTACTCGCAAAGAATATAGGTGTTGTTCAAAATCGTAAACATAAAAATAAAAATTATAAAATTAAAAAAAAAACGTATTTAAATGTTATCAAAAAACAAATACCGAAAAGTCCTTAATAAGTCCAGAAAACCTCGGGACTTCAAACCGAAAATCCCGGAATTTCGGGACTCGGGATTTCCCATTTTGCATTCCTTCTATGCACTCATATTCTACCACAATTAAATTAACTGTTATCCAGTAACTATTATTGCGTTATTTGAAAAACATCAATTGAACCTTATTTTTGAAACTTTAATTTTTTAACTGTAATAAGCTGTAACATTGTTACCAATTAAATATGACAATTAGCTATTTGAACACACCTTAAATTGGCAATATATAAATTAATAATGGGGGAATTCAGAATACGCTTTGTATTTATTGTAGAAGTACACAAGGGGTAACTAACAATTGTTGCCACATTTTAAATATAATTAGTTCGTTTTTTCTCAAATTCCACTATTAGATCTTTCGAAAAATATTCCTATATTTATAATATATTTTTATTAATGAATAATCATGTAATTACAAATTATATACTATTTCTCTAATCGAGCACTAGTTACTATGGCTTTCGGCGCGTTGGAGCGAAAACAGACCAGTGCCTCTGGTGGGAATCGAACCCAAGACCTCTGCACTGATAAGCCAGCACGCTACCAACTAGCCTACCGGGCGCACTTATAAAATATAATATTTCATTATAAACAATCAATACACCTATTTTCTTCCATTTTTTTAAATTTTTTAAATATTGAAATAAATGTATAAAACAATATGTATAAAAAACTTTCCCGGGTTGGCAAAACATTTATGACACTAATGTTATAAAAACACAATGTTTACACTATATACGACATTACATGAATCCGTCTAATATTGTATTTTCGAATAAAATACCCCATACGTATTAAAAATGGATGTGTGCAATTGCAATCACAAACTTGTAATCAATTGCAAGAATACACTAAAATGAGCAAAACCCCCATCAATACAATTGCTTTTCATTTAATAGGACTAGTGTTTAATCAATAATCATAAACTGCAAGAACACTCATAAGCAAAATCGTGTCCTATTAATAAAGCAACATATAATTGGATATTCTGTATTTTCAAAATTTAACGATAAAATATGTTGCTTTCGAAACCAACTGTCCAGCTAAAAAGAAAGTATATCGCAGGAAAGCTAAAAAGAAAGTATATCGCAAAGAAATTAAACAACTTTTCCAGTTTTTCTAAAAGGTATGCGAAAGGGTAAATATCAAGGTTGGCAGCCGAAACGAATAACGGTATTGGTATCGGTTTTTTGTTTGTTTCGGTATTGGTATCGTGGTATTTAATTTGTATCGGTAATGTTGCCAAAGTAAATTAATACTTTTTGGTCGTACGTTAAGTTAACAATACAATATTTTATTAACATAAAGCTAAATTATTTATCAATTTTCGATATTTTGTATTAAAAGATTTTTATTTTTTAGTAGAAATGTTGAAACTAATTTTTTTTTTGTTTGTTTCAAACCCGAGTCAATACCGGTACGAAACCGGTAATAAGTGAAACGGTTACGGTATGCCGTTATTTTTGATATCAGAGGATTCGGTATTAGCATCAATATCGGTTATCAATTTTGATAAATTTTAAATCGGATAACAGTATTAAAAAGGTGTAGCTGGCCAACCTAGGTAAATATTGACAAATTTTGAGTTAACTTTTAGTTTATTGTTTATAATTGTTAACTTTAATAAAACTTATTGTGATCGACACTTAAGAGATGTAGCTTTTAAGTGATATCTATAAATTGCCGATAGTCTAAGAGCCTTACAAAGTTTAAATTTTTTTTTTTAAGTTTAAATTTTATTTTTTATCCAAAAATCTTCCAACTTTTTTTTTTAACTGTAACTAGTAATAGTTTTGGAGAAAATATTTGTTAAATATGGTCGTTTATAAATATTTCAATATTAACGCTAATATTAATAAGCAATAAATAATACATACAATAAAATTCCTTACACGTCGTGTAGTTTTAACATAGAAATAATAAAATATATTTAAAGGACAATGTTCAAAGAATATTTCTTCCAAAACTATTCTCATCATATATGTAGAACAACAAATATTGTAAGTTTGACAAAAACAAAATTTTTAAGAAAAATGTTAATTGATAACTATTATGAGCAATTTTTATTATTTTTTCCCTTACGCGTAATTAATACTACCCATTTGTTTTTTTTTATTGTTCAACAATAGTGAGGAGTAAAAAATAAAATAGAAAATTAACGCACTTTAGTCGATTTCGGTCAGGAAATTATTCATGCGTTATTCTTTATTTCAATTCATATAAATTTTAGCATGAGTATAATAAATAAGGCAAGGAATTTCATGCAAATGAATGTTTTCTTTTGCTAGCCCAAAACTGATATGCACTTAGTATTTATCGGAATCATCAAATTTAGCATAAAATGGCATGGATTGTAGTTGCATATTTTGACAAAAATTCATATATAAACTTATTTTGCTATTAATGCATATTTTATGTTTTTATAATGCATATTTTGCTCTTTTTAATGCATTTTTATGCATTTTTTAATAGTTTGTAGTATTTTTTTTTTTTTTAATTTGTTACCACAAAAATAAAATATGGATCCACTTTTATATTTTTGTTAAAGAAATTAAATTTTACAATTGGTAAATCGGCTTACACGAAAAATGCTTAAAAAAATGCATTTTTAGACGCATTTTATGAGCGCATATTTTCGTTCTCGAAAATTCCTTTCCCTAACAATAACTATTATCTATATTAATTGCACAATACTAATTATTTTCTAGAAATATTTTTTTAACTTGCTTATTAATAATTATAAATCAACTTTTTAAATAATTCTCAAATATGATAATAGTTATTTAGGGTCCTTGAATTTTTCTTGTTGTGGTGCAGTTAGCTTGGAAAGCTTCATATGCAAATTTAAATGCACTGTTTTGTACATGTAAACTTTATAAATAGTCTAATAATTGTGCTTGTTACGTTATTACGAAAATTGTTTTTATTAAAAATATAAATGTTGACATGCCACAAATATGTCAATGTCAGAAAAATTTGATTGTTTTTAATATCAAAATTATTATGAATTTTGTTAAAAGTTTTAAACAATTTTTTAAATTTCATTTAACCCCTTTATGCCATTAATTTTGTAACGTTCAAAAAGCACTGTTTTCCTATTTAGTTAAAAAATTCCTTACAAGGGAGGTATAACGACGAGAATCTTTAAATCGCAATGAAACATGGGTATGTTTAGAGGAGGAAGTAACAACCGTGTAATACTAGGTGTTAAAGCGTGGGGTCAAAAGTGACTCTGATTTGAATTTGTTCAGCGTTATTGATATTGGTTCCAAAAAATAGTATATGCAAAATGGGTATCAATTGAGAGGTACTTAGAAGATCGAGTGTCACATTTGGCCAATATAGAACGCCAAAAATCTAATTTTAAGATATTGACCTGAAATTTGGTATGTAGGTAGCCAATAAAGCCTTTAATGTTTTCGTTAAAAATAGGCGGAGTTAGACTACTGAAACGCCCACTGATATTGACCACAAACTAAGAGTACGGATGTATTCTGTGTTAAAATAGTACTTTTTTATTATAAAAGGGAGTCCCCTGCCCTTTTTTATATATTATTTTGTGATTAAAAATTATAAATGCTTCAGAGCAAAATTACATTGTATTTCGACGCCGCCACATCTTTCGGATATATTTTTGGATAAATTTTTTCTTTCTATATAATTAACTAGCTGAAGTGCCCGGTGTTTCCCGGGTCAACTGTGATTTTTGAATGCAGAAAGAAAGCTAGGAAATAGACGACTTAATTCTGTTGTGATTTTCAGAATCAGTTAGGATTTTAACGTTAAACTTGAAATTAAAGATTCCATTTGAAATTTGTGAAATAAGGTTACAAAATTAAAAATTATTTTATCTTTTAAGATATTGAATACAAAATGATGCGTTTAGCAGCAATCTACTACTATAAATCAATGTGCTTTATCAATAAAGATGTCTCATATTGATTTTAGTGCATGGTTTCGAAAAAGTTTATCCTTAAAGACATTTTTTTTTTTTGTTTTTTTTTTTAATGGACTTGTTATTGCCAAAAACGGTAAGGAAAATTAAATTAAAAAAAAAAAAAAAATCATAAAGACCGCGAAAAAATCAGTAGGTATATTATACGAGGGAAAAAATTCATAAAAACCAAATGGTTTTTCCTAAAATGTTTTGATTAGATTTAATATTTTCAAATTTAAAAAATTAGATTTATTATAAATAGTGGAATTTTATTATTTTTATTAATTTCTAAGAAATGCATTAAAACTTTCTTAGAAGTCGATGAAGATTATTCATGCCAAATTTGAGGAAAATCCGTTGAGAATTGCAAATTTGTACAGAGAACAAACAAAAAAATGAGTTTTATATATATAGATAGTGGAATTGTATGATTGTAACGTTTTTGATCTAAAATCTGTATTGAAGTGGGCTATGGTAATGGAACTTTTACTGAGGCCTTCCTCAGAAAACGTAGAATATATGTAAGTAATTTCAAAGAAATTCGTTAAAACTGTATTAAAAAAAAACGAAAAAAGTTGAAAAAGTTAAAAAAATGTTAATTTTACATTTTTTGTCAAAAAAAGACGTAGAAGTGGGCGTAGTCGATCTAAGTTCAGGTCATAGGATTATTCATGACAAATTTTAGGATTTAGAATCCGTAGAGAATTACAAATTTGTATAGAGAACAAACTAACAGAAAATGAGTTTTATATGTCGCTCATTTACTACAAGAACGTCACAAATCAAAAAACATGATATAATATATATCACATATAATATTGTGTAAAAAATTCGTATTGATATATTGTATACTCTCGTCTTGAGAGAAGTTATTTCGTTATTTTTTTCTTTAAGGTGGGAATAAATTGAAAACTTTAAACTCGTTTTCTACAAAATCAAAATTTTTGAGTTATGACGTTATTGAAGTAAATGAGCGATATGTATATATAGAAGATACACATTCTATGCAATCGAGTGGACGGAAATCTCTCTTTTTGAAAAACTTTTAAAATTAATATTTTTAATCACACACAATAAAAATACATTACCAACTGGCGAATAATGGTACAAACATTTTCGATATATCGCGATCCGCTAAAATATTTTTTTAACACGCGCAATGAAAACGCTACAAACATTTTCGATATTTTCGCGGACTGTTGAAAAGTTGATAATCAAAAAAATATTCAACTCAAAAAGTTAGTAGAAAAATGAGTAAAGTCGTTAGTAATCCAACTTTGCAAGTTGTAAACAAATTTTTAGTTCAAATTGAGATTTTGGTTAAAAAATTTGATATTTTGACTTGATGAAATGCTAAATTTTTAACTATTTTTTTTTGGCTATATTTACATAAGTCTAAAAGTATTATTTCGATAAAAAAAAACACCAGTAAAGGTCGTTGAAATGCGATGTTTGCGTTTCAGTATTTGTGTATTTTTTTATTGCGTCAGTATAAAATAGACAAGCGGAGTGAACACGTCGTATTAGAAAAATATTTAGAAACAATTATGCAAAAGGTTTTATTACAAACTAACAAAAAAATAAATCTTTAAAAAATATTCAAGAGTTTTTTTAAAAAATAAAAAGGGGGAAAATGTTTTTTTCTGAATTGAAGGACGTGGTTTTTGTGTTTATAAAATAATTTATAATATTAAAAAAAAATTAATAAAATAATTTAAAAAATATTGTTGTTTTAACAATTAATATATATTGAAAGCTTTGAAAAAATCAGTACTTATTTATTTATTTTTTTCTCAGCTAATAATGCTTTTTGATTGTGTGTCTTAAATAAATGCTTTATAAGTTATTTCAAAAAATTTGATTTTTCCGACCACTCTATTTCCTGCATGCTGCACTTTTAAAAAGGGGTAAAACGTGTTTTTTAAATAATTTTTGTTGTAAAACCGAAAAGTGAATTCAGATTTCATGTAAATACACCTCTTTTTGCTCGGCAGGAAATGGGAGATTAAATCAGCGGTTTTTGGCCGCTGCCCCCATTTGGAAAGAGTTGGAGTTTTACAAAAATAATAACGCCCTTTTTTATGGATGGAAAACAAAGAAATTTTTTACTTTGCTGAACTCTAATATATATAGTTATTGGAGCACCAAATGAACAAAAGTGGTGAAAATATATTCGATACGTCCAGTGGTGTGCGGTTTAATAACCTAAGAAGTTGTAAAAACCGGGTCTGATAGACATCTACAGTTTTTAAATATTTTTCACGGCAGCGTACGGCTGCACCCGATTTTTTCAAAAATGGTGTTTATGGAAGTCACTTAATATCCTAATAACAGAATCGTGGTGACAGCTGACCACATTCATAAGTTCTATTCCACTGAATATTTTCGAAAATTTTTTTAAGTTATTTGGAACTTTTTAATTAAAAAAAATTAAATATTTCTTATAAACAAATACATACACGGTTAAAAATCAACATATACGTACACTCAAAAAAATAAATCAGTAGAAAAGTTAGTAAAACGTCTTGTAAATCAGGAATACCATTTTTCAGCAAATGTTTTGCTAACATTATGTTTTCAGCTAAAATTTTAGTTATACTTATTCAGCACTTAACTGTTTTGAACTAATGTTTTACTAATATTTTACTAATGTTTTACTTAATTATTTTGCTAAAAAAAAACTGTGCTGATAAGCACATTAATAGTGTGGGCGACAACGAGATTGAAAAATATACGCAGAATGAAGTCGATATCGCGGCAAGTCAAGATGTAGTAGAGACGAGAAAAATTATACTAAATAGTACAATTCTTGAAACACATATAACAAAATCAACCATGGAAGATTTTTGTATCTGATTTTCATACATAAAACAAAATTGTGGATTAAAACAACTTAAAATTTTCGTCGTCACCGGCAAAATAAACTTAAATTTAATATAGATTAAATGTGTGTAAATTAAATTTTTATAGATATTAATAATCTAGTGCAGTCAACTGCAAACAAATATACAGCAGGTAGACAGACTAAAGCGAAAGACAAAGACACATATCATAGGTAGACTTTTATGTTTCCTTTTTCTTATTGCAAAAAAAAAGGGTTTTCGTTTCTATAATTATCAGCGGCATTTGCAATTCTTTAAAAGATATCATCATTTAGACAACCATTGATGTAAGTAGTTGAAAGATAATTTTGTTTATGTTATATAAAATTATTTCTATTTTTTAGATATTACATTAATTCATGCCGCCAATGTGGGAGTATCAACATTTTTTATATTTTGTAACGCATTGTAAATTATTTTTAAAAGAATCACAAAAATATGTTTTATGATTTCAGCAAATAAATTACCTAAAGTATTATTTGTTCTAAAATTTTTTTGAGTTTTTTCAGTCTACTAATATTTAGCAAAAACTTTTGTTGAGTGCTAAAAATCAGCTCGCTGATATTCACCAAAATATTTTGTTGACACCTTTGCATATGGACACATATGGACACATATGAAGCATGTGTGCTCATGTATTTATCCCCATATGTCGATTTTTAACAGCGTATTTATAAAGTAATTTCAAATTAGTCCAATGCAAAAAATTGAGTCTCTATCTGAATTATTGGGGAATATATATTAAAATTTGATTGTGCAGGTATGTTTTTACTGAATATTTTTTTACTTATGTTCCATTTTATTTTGGGTTCACTGGTCTGCGTTTTAATATGGGTTAATAATTTTTTATTTAAATGCAAGGCCATATATTTAAAACTATTTGGTATAGTTTTTGTTTATTTTTGAAGGCAATTAATATGATTATATTTCTTGGAAATTATTATACAAAATAAGTATAATTAAATTTTATTATAATCATAAAATATTTTCCGTTAAATTTGGAACATTTAAATATTTGCCAATGTAAACTTCAAGGATTATGTATTAAAGCTTTTCGCAAAATAGACAACAACAACACGTCCATAATATTGAGTTTTTTATTTATCTGCACATAGAAACTATTTTAGCAAAGTGGATTAAAGTACTACTACAAACTACAGTGAAATCTTATATAAAAGAATTCATTCAAACCTGGACTGATACTGTTTTATGAAAGAGTGTCAAGAGCAAAGTTTGTAATATTTTGTAAGAAAACAAAATTATTGTAATTTCCAGGGACCGTAATTATTATTTCTTTTATCATAAAAGTCACATGGAAAAAAATATTTTTTGACTTTTATTTTTTCTAACAAAAATAAAAGTTATTTTCTGAGCAAAAATTTAAATTTTTTTGAGCAAAAATAAAAGTTATTTTTGAGTTTGAATTTTAACGTCTTTTTCAGACAATTGCAATTAATACTATAATTAATATGCAATTTTATTTAATTTTAATTGTGAAAGGCGTGGTAGAGAAGAATGAATGTATTTTCCAAAAATCATAATTACATTGCAAATTTTCTGAATCAGACTGTGCAGTTTCTGGTATTGAACCTTCGTCAGTGACCCTGTTTTTTTGAATAATGTAATATTTGTTATGTTTTTGTTTGTTCGATTGCGTCTATATGAAATTTTCTGTGCAATCACTGACAGTGGTATAGATAAACTGATTTCTAATGCCACATGCACTCGCACTACACGTTAGACAGAGCGCTTTAGCCCACTGATCTATCGTCAGGTCGAGTTTTGTTGTGATTATTTTTTGTTTTTTTTAAATATTTTTTTTTTTATTTTTATGTTTTAAGCATCTTTTTTCTCCTTTTTTAAAAATTTATAGCAATTAAAAATTCCCATCCAGGTATTTTTTTTTATCGGGATTCCTAATTGTGCGCTAGATATGAGATTTTAAAATTAAAAAACAAAATATTGTTAAACGAATTTTAATTTTGTTTGGTTTGGTTTAAGATCATATTATCGAATCTCAAATAGAAATTTATAACTACTTTTTTACAACATATAGAGCAAAAACTTTGAAAAAAAAACACTTAGAACCAAAGACACTAATGAATTTTCTTACATGCCAATCTATTCATCAGGTGTCTCTATGGCTTCATCTAGGGTTAACTACCGACAAATTCTTCTATTTAAGCAACCGTTTGACAGATAATGTGATGCGACTCGTATTCGCATCGCATGACAGCTGTTTTCTATTTATAAGTTTGTTCGATAACACAAAATTTTTTAAAAATTTCTACAAGATTTTACTGGAAGGTGTTCGTTTACACAAATAAAAATAGTAAAAAGAGAGAGTAAAGTGACAGTTTGATGCCAAAGAACTTACAAGTTTTTAGTGGATACATTTTAGCCAGTAAAAATTTGTAAGCAGAAAAAAACATATGATTGAAAAAATATGCTGGTATTTTTAATAAACAAAAACAAATATTAAATTAAATTTATGGATTTAAAGTGAAAAGTATTAAAGAATTAACTATGGAGGAAATTAAAAAACCTTCTAAATTATTTTGGACGACAATTTCAGTTAACTTTTATTTTTTCCATAATGACCAGTGGATTTCTTTTTTAATATTTGGCATTTAAAATCAGCTGCTTAATCTATTTTACCAATTCTTATAAATTTTCCGTTCGTTTACTTTTTTGTAAATTTGTCTTACTCTCTGTAATTTTGTTACTGAGGAATTTTTACTGGACGTTACTGGAAATGTAATCGAACAGACCTAATGAAGGAATAAGATCGGTGTTTTCAAAGCTCTTTTTATTTTCGCTCTATATTATCGTATTATCGTTACTTTAGCTTTAAGTTAGAAAGAAGTAAAAAAAATTTTTTTTGTCGTTACAAGTAAAGGCAGAATTAGTTTGTACGTTCTGTTCTGTTATGAATCAGCTGTTTTGTGTCTGTTGAATTGAAAGTCTCTATGTGTGGTTAGTTTTCACTTTTTCGTTCTGTGCAGTTGCGGACAAATCTGTTGAAAATAGAATTCAACGTTAAGTGACAGCCTAAAGTGCGTATGTTTTAGTTTGCTGTGATATGAAAAAATAGACATTACTTTTAAAACAGCTGATTCCTTTCACAGAAAAAGTAATTACAAAATATTACCTACAGAACAGAACGACACAGAACGGCAACAGAAAGTAACAACTAATGAGGCCTTAAAGCTGCTCTTTTAATAGAACAAGCTAGAACTTAACAAATATTTTTCTGCATTTTTATAAAAAAAAAACTGCAGTAAAAAAATAATTTTTATTTTTGCTCAAAAAAAAACTAGAAGAAAAAACAAAACTTTTATATTTGCTCGATAACATAAAAAACCAAATTTTAAAAAGCAGAGCATTTTATGACAGGATCAATATGGTATACTTGAATTAGTTTTACACTCATGGGAATAAACCTGTACTAAAGGCAGAAAAAGCTACTAAACATTACCTTGCAGAAAAAACTGTTAAAACTAGCAGATTTTCCTTACTAAATATTAGTAATATAAAAATAGCAAAAATAAATATGTTGAATTTACAATTATTTAGTTATATTTTAGCTATATTTTATTTTACTGATAGTAATAAAATAATGTGCTAAAATCAGCAAAAACTTTTACTATTAATACACACAGAGAAAAATTAAGATATTTGCCAACTGAAATTCGGTTACTACGAATCAAATTCTGTTATTACGAATTTCAGTCGGTTGGCTCAACTTAATATTAGTTTTTATAACAAAGTTCGGTTAATTCAACTGAATTTTAGTTGCAACGCCAAAAATATTCAGAAGTCTAATGAAGATATCGTTGTACTAACTGAATTTACAAATTGCTACCATTAAAAAACATTTCTTGAATCGGTTGGCACTTTATTTCTCTGTGTGTAGACAAAAAAATCATTAAAAATGTGAAATTTTTTAAGTTTTTTTTTA
This sequence comes from Delia radicum, assembly GCA_021234595.1. Classification (NCBI taxonomy): domain Eukaryota; kingdom Metazoa; phylum Arthropoda; class Insecta; order Diptera; family Anthomyiidae; genus Delia; species Delia radicum. Next base: position 169,049,082 of record CM037852.1, read on the forward strand.
GTGCGAATAAAAATCTGCCCTGCCTTTATGAAATCAGCAGTCTACAATTTTTTAACAAAAATTTCTGTTGATTTTAGGAAAATAAACTGTTATTTGCTTTCTACTAAATTTAAGGTAAATATAGCAACAATTTTAATATTGTTAATATTACAGTTTTTGTTTGCTATTTTGAGTCTATAAATATTTATTAAAAGTTTTTGCTAATTTTACATAGTAAAATGCTATTTTCAATTAACTAAAATTCACATCGAATATAAATAAAATTTTGTTAAGTTAACAGATTTATTTTTGTTGTTCCTATTTCATTTATATTTAAAAAAAAAAAAAAAAAAATCGGCTAAATTTAGTAGTTTTTTCTGCAAGGTAATTTTTTACTAAATTTTAGTAGCCTTTTCTGTTACTTCTACAAGTTAATTTCTATGAGTGTATCTGCTATTTTTATTTCAAAATTTAAAACTAAATTGTTATTTTCGGTACTTTTTTTCCTTTATTAGTGTATTTACTGTTCCGTATGGTATTAGACGTTTAGAATCATATGTCCATTACCCAGGTAAGCCTGTAATACATTTAGTAGTAGTTTTTCTTTTGGTTTGTAGTAGCAGTACAACTCTATTGGGGCCCTTCGTCTTCATATGTAGGTTAACAAGTTTATTCACTTATCGAGTTAAGGTTTTCTTTTTTATATATTTATTATTTTCCATTTTGTATGTAAATTTAGTTGTTTTTAGATACTACTAATATTGAGCAAATGTTGGTCAGTAGAGCAACAGTTTACTTTGTATATTATTACTAGGGCAAGGAATTTTGTGCCAATGCATGTTTTCTTTCGGTCGTCCAAAACTGATATGAACTAAATATTTATACGAATCATCAAATTAAGAACAAAATAGCGTCGATTTGTAGTTGCATATTTTTGCATATTTTGACAAAACTTCCAGTTTTAGCATATTTGGCTATTAATGCATATTTTATGCTTTTTTGTTTTTTTAATTTTATAAATTCATAGCATTTTTTATTTTTATTTGTTAACAAAAGAAAAGGGATACACTTTTATATTTAGATTTATTCAAAATCATTTTTACATTTTAAACATCTTGCTGATTCAAAGAAATTCGTTAGATTCCGCTCCTAATAACGACCAAATCCACATTTTGTTATTGTCTATGTTTTAAAAAGTGTGATTTTTCCAAAAAAAAAAAAAAATTAAATGAAATGAAATTCCTTGCCCTAATTATTACATACAACAAAATATGCAAGTGTATTAGCAAATTCATTTGTATAGAAATTGATTCAGCAATATGTTTGTGTATATTGTTCCAAATCAATGCCTTTAATTATTTTGCCATAAATTTGTCATAATTTTTGCTTAAATGGAAAATACAAAAATTTAATTTAATTTTGTTAAACAATTTTATATTTATTTGCGCATTTTCTATAATTTTATAGAATTTATTAAAGCATGATATGCATATCGATTTATTACGAGCAATTATATATTGAAATAAATGAACATTAAGGGTAATCACTTTATACAGTAACTGATTTATCTGTAACATATTTTTTTTTTTAAGCAAATAAATAAAAATTTATTAATTTTGTAGGCCACACATAACTTTTGAAATTATCCATTTTTTTTATAAATTCACTTTGATTTCTTTGTTTTATTACAGACTTAAATGTCAAAAGTCATTAAAATAAAGTTTTAATGCAGTTTCTATGAATTTTTGTGATAAAAATTACACAACTTGATCAAAAATAATCAGACATGGGACTAATGAATTAAGTGGACTAATGAAATGATGATTTCATTACCATCACATTGATATCCATTTTAATGAAATTATTTTCATTATAATTTTTTTTTTCATTAATGATAATTATTTAAGGATCTAATTTCATTGATTAATGAAAATGGTTTTAAACTTTATTGCCATTAATAATCAAACAATTAAAAAAATAAGTTCCCTTAAAAAAAAAGACTTTTAAAATTGTGAAATATAGCTCCAATCAGAAGTGGAAAGCCCTCGCTCAGACTCTTGCTAATTTGATAAGATATGATATTAATTTTCAGTCTGGTTTGTAACCAAGTAAAGTAGAACGATATGGAACGAGTGAAATTGGAGCACTAAACGGACAAAACTTTTGCTTCTGAGGAGTATTAATTAACCCTAATAATACAAGACAAGGGAAGGATCCCAATGGACTAATTTTTTATGAAACAACCACAGGATGTCTTAATTATTTGTTTAACCATATACGTATGTGATAATTAAAATTTAAACACTCCGATAATAGAATGAAACATTGGTTTAAACTGGAACGTTATGGAATGAAACGGGGAACGAGTGTAAACGGAACACCTAGCACATTAAAATTATCGATATATGAAAATGAAAATTATTCAAGTTCGAGGCCATACTCTATATTTCTTCATTAGGATATTGTCCTAACAAATAATCTATAGAGTTTTTTGTTTTCAAATTTATTATTTGACCCTTATATATATAGAGTATGGCCTCGAACTTGAATAATTTTCATTTTCATTGCACAATTAAAGGTCGAAAAACATAATTTTTATTTTTAATAAAAATTATAACAAACTTGTCAAAAAGGCAAAGTACCGCCAAGTTTACTTCCCCTGTTTTGTTTACAAACTAAACAAAATATAAAAAGGAGAGAAAAACAAAAACGTGTATTGAATATCCACCAGAGGTGGATCTTGCACATCAAACAAGTTTTCAATTTATTTTTTGATCAATGGTTATAATCTTTAACTTCAAACTCATATGTATATTAGTTCTCATGTAGTGAGTAAACTAGTTCATATGAATGTTTGATGTTTGGCATGGGATTGTTACCGCCTTCAGGCGGTGTATTTTAAAATGGCCATAAGTGCTTTATAGTAAGAATTTAAGCTATTTCGGTAGAAAACCAAATTTGCAAAATATTTTGTAAAGTAATTTTTTGTGTGCGTGGCACGATTTGGAAGCGAGAAGCGTTAAAGCGTTAAAGTTAAAAATTCGTAATATTTGATGTTTGGCATGGGATTGTTACCGCTTTCAAAACGTGTTCTGATGATAGGAACCTAGGAAATTGCCGAAATAGATCTATCAACACATTCCTGAAAGTGGTCAAATAATAAATTTGAAAACAAAAAACTCTATAGATTATTTGTTAGGACAATATCCTAATGAAGAAATATAGAGTATGGCCTCGAACTTGAATAATTTTCATTTTCATTGCACAATTAAAGGTCGAAAAAACATAATTTTTATTTTTAATAAAAATTATAACAAACTTATCGATATATGTTACATGGGTTAAGTTTTGCAAACAATTTTTCCGTTTTTCAATATCTCGCATAGTTTTTGAGATACTAGCCATTTTATAAAATGGCGTTTTTTTAATGGCTGATATCTGCAAAACTAAGCGAGATAGAGTAAAGTGGACAAAATTTGCTCTACACAAGAGTATTAATAAACCCAGATAATAAAAAGTAGACTTGGTCCGGAATAGAATGGGAGAGACTAATTTTTTATGAAACTTCCATAGGGTGTCGTAATTATTTGTTTAATCATATACTTACATTTACTTACATTTAAACACTCTGATAAAAGAATGCAACATTGGTCCAAAATTGAATGATATGGAATGGAACGGGGTACGAGTGGAATCGAAACATTTAACACATATGCATTATCGGTATATGTTACTTCGGTCAAGGTTTTTGCTCCACAGCCGTATTAATACACACTACTAATACAAATAGGCTAAATCCGGAAAGGATGCCGAGGATGCCATTTTTTACAAAGCGGCCACAGGGTGAATTATAATATAAATAATGAATTATATTAAATTATAAATTTAGATACTACGATAAAACAAAGTTCGCTCCTAGTTCAAAACAATTTCGATACCTGTAATTGTTGTTCCAATTCCATATCGTTCTTCATGTTTAGTTTTGAAATTCCACTTATTCTCCATTCAATTAAATTTCTTTCCCAATATAAAGCACACCAATTCCACTCTTTGCATGTTTTATTCCATATCGCTTCGAATTAAAAACAAATATTCTTTAAAAAAAATATTTATTTATACTTCCCAAGCCTGTTTCCAACCCAGGATTTTTTTTATACAAATGAAGTTTTAACAATTTTAATTAGTTTTTTATGCATTAGTGTGATTTCATCATCATTAATAATGATTTGTCTAATGGAAAATATTTCAGTATCATGGAAAATTTTTATACTAACAACTTTCTGTTTTTCTTTTTAGATTTTTAACTGTTTATTTTTATATTTTTTCCTTAGAAAAGTGAATACCATAAATAGCAATAATTAATAGAATTAAATTATAAAATTCTAGTTTAATATAGAGAAAACAACATCACAACATACACGTCAAAAGACGCGCCCACAATCATCGATTAATTGTTTTGTTTTCTCTGTATTTTTCACTTAAAACTGCACACATGACTGACGTCGTTCACGGTATATACGGGGATTATTTGAAAAGTATTCTATTTTATATAAATCTGACATTGACATTCACTAATTACGAGTAGTGCAGATATGCCTACTACATACAATATAACTAGTAAATATTTACGGAAGCAATTTCCATCAATATTTATGAAAACACTTACAATTTGTTAATTGTCGGTATTGTTTTCTTATTTTGAAATTTAAACAAAAAACTGAAGCTCTATTGTGAAAATGCCGCCTTTTTGTTAGATGCAAATTGGCAGTAATAAAATAAATTGTTATTTAATTATTTCAACAAAAAAAACGATAGTTTATCGACATAACAATTAATTTAAATGCACTTTTAAAGCTGTTATGATTTCTAAAACACGATTTAAATAAAGTGTTTTTATATGTTTTGATATAATTGAATTTATGACTAATTAAGTATATGAAGCAATGGTTCGCTCCACCCTGAATTTGAAAAGAAAAATTTTAATATATTTATATATTTATTTACGAAAATCTTTTAATTTTTGTAATAAAAATACAAAAATAGTTTTTTTGATCTTTCTATATTTAGTGGCTTAACTCAAACCGCGGTCATTACATACAACAGATCAATTATCTTTCTCAATTACAGACAACTGAAGATTTGGGTGATACCCAATGAAACAATTGTATTGTCTATCATGAAAATGATCAAACTGTTTAAAAAGCAAAAACAAAATCTAATATGACAATATCATATTCGATTTTGGGACTTTAGGTAGAACATAAATTTTAAATTTAGAGTTTTTTTTGAGGAAAATTATTTTCGAAATATTTAAAATTTTCTTGTATTAAAGAAAAAATTTTAAAAAGTAGAAATCATTAAAAAAAAATTGTATTAATAGTTTGAAACTTAGTAGTGCGATTCCGTAACTTATTACCCTGCGGGAAATGAAGGTTCGATTGATCCAAAGTGGTAATTCTGTGATATATGATTGGAGAGCACGACACGAAACTGGTAAAACCAAAATTGTCGTTGACCAACAAGTGTTAATTTGGGTGAAATGTGTAATCACGTGACTATAGTAATGGTGACAAAACATTCACTGGTTGGTACCAGATACATCATGTGACTGGAGTAACATAAAAAGTAACATAACATCAAAGTGTACTGAAGCAACTAGGGTCGTTGCAGTTAAAGTTGGTACTGGTCATAGAAGTGGCTCAAAACCGTTAGCAGTGGATGAAAACATGGGAATTAGTACCAAAGTATGCAGTTTCTTGACTGCTACAAAGTTAACTCAACACTGAAGGAATGTCAGATATGGCGATTTATTGTCAAACGTAGCGATCTTAAAACTCGTTTGGCATGTTCATTTTCGAAATGCCGACTGGCGAAACACTTTACAAGAATATAAATTAAAATTTAAATATTTCTGTATATTTTTTCGAAGTATCTGGTTTAGATATTTTACACGATTTCTGTCAACGATTTGTCTTTCTTTGGAAACAAAATTGAAGCTGATTATATATTTTGTTACTCTGCTTTATAAGTTATACATTAAATTTGTGCTGAATTGTTGCAGATCCTTCTTTTTATAAAGATATTATTGTGAACTTATATAATGCAGAATGTAAATTTAAAATGTTCATGAAGTGCTTTTTAAAAGTGAAGTTTAGTTGATAATACCAATTTTAGCAAATAAAGAAAAAACTTGCAATAAAAACGACACGTACCCCCTAGACCAGTGGAATGGTACTTTACAAAACTATTCCACTGAAACTACCCCTAAAACAGAATACATTTCGCTTAATATGTGACCAGTTTTCCTTGTCATGTGATAATTTTTTTCCCACTGGTTCTGTTACATATCACATAAATCCTAAAATGGTCATACTTTGACACTCCCTACTTCTAACTTGTCCCGTAGCATATTCATTTCAGTCGGTACGGTGATAGGTTACCTTGGTCAAGTTATTCGCTGCGTCACACAGTGCTCCAAAGGTAGCAATTGTCACCTCCTATGACAAGCCCATGTTAAAAGTACCGGTCACTTTCATATAGCAAAACCGAAACTTGGACTGGTTCATACACACAAAGTTCTGGTCACGTGACCATACCAGTAACTGGTCCATTACCCACAGGGTAATGACAAAATTCGGTAGTTACATAGTCGAAACTCGATAATTATTAACAAAATGTATTGGAAGTTTTTCTTTAACATTTTTTTAACGATATTTGTTGTTAAAAAAATCGTTAACTGATCAACAACAATTTTTTTGAAGTCAAGTTACCGATTTTTGTCTTTACTTCATAAAATATCAAAGCAAATAAAATTTAAATTAACAACTTTTGTCGGTATCTCTTGTCAAATGTTAAAATATACTGAATATTTTAATTCCACAGACAATTGTCGTTAGTTAAGTAAATCGCTAAAATCGTTAAGAAAGTCAGTGAATCGCACTAAAGAGCCCATATTCCAAAAAAAAAAAACAAGATATGTATTAGACAAATCCATGTATAAGATCCAATGTCATGGCCAATTGTGCTAACTAAATATTGAGTCTTAAAATAGATTTTCAAAAACACAAAATGGATTTTAAAAAATGTGCAAAATTTTAATGCGTCAATCTAGTTTTTATGGACAATTAAAAAAGTAAATAAATAAATAAAAATATCTAAAATTATGCCAAAACTTTTTTGATTCCAAAAAAAGTTTTAGATGTTCTTCTATCGATTCAGAAAATTCCAGCGTTTTACTCTCTTTCGTTTTTGAGATAATTTTCGTTTAATATTGTACACAGCAAATATTCACTTTGTTTCCGAAAATAGTTTTTAGACTTGTGCATCAAAAAAAAATTTTTTTTTCTTTTGCGAAATTTGGCTTTGGTTTATTAAAAAAAATTTATATGGAGCTTCATGTAAATCTTCATTAAATCGCAAAGAATTTTAGTTTTTTCACTTTTTGCAAAAACAAACAACAAAAAATTTACGAAAAATAATTTTGTATTCCTAAGCATGGCTTATATGGGTTCATGAGTAAAGTTTTGGCGTTTTGTGACATTGAAAAGCATCATAAATAGTACTAATGGCATCAAGTTGGCCACACTGTCCCGTTTGGATAAAAAAAATCAGAAAATTAAAATGTGTATTCAATACACTCATAATAGTTAATAAATGAGAAAATAAATCAAGCCAGCAAAAATTTTCGTAAAATAAACGAAAGTTTATAATTTTTTCGTTGTTTAGACAATAATTTCTTAATTTTATGTACAGATTATTATGAGTGTAGTATTAAAGAGTCCGAATTGCCTGAGCTAAGAACTTGAAATTTTTTATGTGGGCCCATATTTCAGTGTAAACGATAAGTAAGAAGGGGTGTTTAAATTTTTCCCGGGTAGGGTCAAAAACAGAAAAATCTTTCCCATGACCTCATCCGCATTAATTGTGATTTTGATTATGTACAAATTTCCAATGGTTATAATACGAAATTCCTTGACCTCATATTATAAAAGTTGATCTCAATAGTCACATCCTTCATGTAGTTTTTGTCTTCTGTACTCTGTGGTAGTTTGGATACATATACAAACAGTTTAATAGTGTATCTAATTAATTTTCAATTAAAAGTTTCATTAGAAAAATTCAACAGACAGTCTAACTTATACACACACATATGGGGCTTTTTTTGTGAACGGGAGACTCCCCTCTCCAAAATTGAGCTTGCCGTACAGAGCTGTATAATGGCTTCAAATTGTACTGCATATCTCTACTTTCAGAAGTTGAGTGGCACAATATGAAGGCAATGATGGTTTAGCCAATATGGAGCCGCGAGTTGAAATACTACTTACAGAGAAGCTTAAAAATATGTGAAGGAGTGACGGAATCGGCTTGAAAATTATTACACGGCGGGTCTTTTTGTTGCTTAGCTCGAATATGACATCAAATTTTAAATATTCAAAATGGCTGATCCAATATGGCGGATGATTTAAAAAAGTTTCGGAATTTGCTTCAAAATTTACACTTAATAGATTTTGTTGTTGCTGACATTAGATTTTCAAAATTTAAAATGCCGGATCCAATAAGGCGGTTTATATGTTTTAAATGCCATGGGTTTTATTGTATATTATTAAAGGTAAAGCTTTTGAGCTAGTTAAATACAAATATGAAATTGGATTTTCAAAAATCAAAATGATGGATGATTTTTTTTTAAGTCTTCGTATTTGTATTAAATATTTATTTGAAAAGTCTCAGGGGTCTCTGATTGTGAATCTGAAGTCAGATTTCAAAAATTCATAATGGCGGGCCAATATGGCAGAAGATTTTTTGAAAAGTAATCGTTTTCGTATTAATTATTTTCTTTTAAAATTTTTGGCATCGCTGAGCACGAATCTAAATTCAATTTTTCTAAAAAACCATTAAATTAAATGAAATTACATTAAATGAAATCTTAAATCAGATTTTAAAAATTAAAAATGGCAAAAAAAAACTCTGAAACACCGATGTCGATTCAAATTCTCCGCCATTTTGAATTTTTAAAATCTGATTTTAGATTTGTATTCAGCGATAGCTAAGAAAATATTTGATACGAAAACGATTACTTTTCAAAAAAATGTTACGCCATATTGCATCCGCCATTTTGAATTTTTAAAATATGATTTCAGATTCGCAATCAGTGACCTATAAAACTTTCCGAAAATATATTTGATACAAATCCGATTGACTTCAGCTACCACAAGAGCTTTACAACAAATGCGATCTCATTTAAAAAAAATGATCAGCCATATTGGATCCGCTATATTGAATTTTGAAAATGTAATGTCAGATTCGTAATCAGCGACCCCAAAAACTATTGAAAAGACTATTTTGAAGTAAATTCCGGAACTTCTTTAAATCATCCGCAATATTGGATCACACATTTTCATTCGCTCTTAACAACCCCAAAACCAACCGTGCGTCAATTTTCAAGCTGATTCCAACCATTCGGAACATATTTTTAAGCGTCTCTGAAAGTAGTTTCTCAACTCGCGGCTCCATATTGGCTAAACCATTACTACCTCCATATTGCGCCACACAACTTTTAAAAGTAGAAATATGCACTAAAATGTTAAGTCATTGTACAGCTCTGTACGTCGAGCACAATTTTGTACAGGGGGGGTCTCCTGTTCACAAAGAATACCCCATATATATAATATTGGAAAAACAATGTAAAGCAAAAACACAAGTGTAATTTGTCAACAGTCATTACAAGTTACAGCAACGTTTAATATACATACACTCAAAATGAAATGTTACATCAAATAACAGAAAAATTTGTGAATTTGAAAAAAAAATCTACTGTTTTCCAACCTAAATTAAATAAAAAACAATAACTGCTATGAATTTTACTAAAAAAAAATAGTCAAAATTTACCAAAAATTGAAAAAACTGCAGATTTTTATAAAAAAAAATTAATCTGTAAGGAGAATATGTGTTTGGTTTCTTTTCTATTTTGCTTTTGAATAATATTATCTATACTTCAAAAAAATTCCCCTGCATTCTCGTCGACAACTAGATTTAGTAATATTTTTTTTTAGCCTAGTAGACAACAATAAGTTAAACAAATAAATCAATTTGATATTCTGTTTCAAATAGGTAATTAAATAAGTTATTTAATATTCCAATCCAAACAACAAATTTTGATACAGAAATTTATAAATTTATTTTAACTATCATACTATTTTGAGTGTGTCTTTACACTACAAGTGAATAGATGACAAGAATATGTAATAAAACATGTCATATTGTCTGTAGTAGATACACACACACATACACAGATACTTTAGTTAGTACAATGAAAGTTTTGTTATAAAACAAAACAGTCAATTTTTTTTTTTTTATTATTTTTGAATTCAAAAAGGAAATTGATTACAAAACCAGTATGTGGTGCATAATAGAGAAACAATATCAAAAGGTAGTAGTAGTGCAACAGCAACAACAGATGAGTTGTTGTTGTTATAGTTTTTATAAAGGGTAAAATCGGTGACAACATAAGTGTACGAGGGTTAAGCGAAAAGTTCAAGAAGCACTTGCGGCCCATTTTATATTTAATCAAAGGAGTTATTTTAATATTTGAAACAACCAACAGAGCAATTGTTTACACAATCCTCTAGACTTAGTGAATTCGGTGGCATGAGGGGAGGCGACCTAAGGGGTCACATGAGGATCGCGCGAATCCTAATAGATGACCCGATTTCTAAGGTTGCGGACAAAGTGTCACCGGAGTGGGTCTTTGATAGATATTTTGATGTGTTATTGTTTGACAGAGACATGTAGACCAATCAATCCTGGGAACCGGAAGATGGTTCTCAGGTGTGGTTCACTGATGGCTCTAAGCAGTCGAATGGGAACACGGGTGCGGGCGTCTTCGGACCAGGCTTCCAGCGTGCCTTACCTATGGGAAAATATCAGTCCATTTTTCAGGCGGAGATTTGGGCCATTTGTGTCTGTGCAGTGGAATGCCTGCGAAGGGGAACTCGCAGATCTCGCATCTACATTCTTTCTGACAGTCAGGCTGCACTGAGGGCCTTAATGGCCTATAAGGTGTCGTCCGGGTTGGTCATGGAATGCATTCAGACTCTCAATAGGCTCGGTAGAGGCAACTCTCTAACCTTCGGGTGGATTCCTGGTCATGAGGGGCATGAGGGCAACGAGATGGCAGATTGTCTTGCCAACCGCGGGGCCCGAAAGCCCTTTATTGGTCCTGAACCATTCTGTGGAATACCTGCGGGGTATGTTAGAGAAATGCTCAGGGCATGGAGAGAGTCTGAATTCTCTGGTTACTGGGAAAACTCTCCTGGTCAGCGCCAGGCTAAAAGATTGATCTCTTTTTCCAGTAGGGGGTCGAGGCGACTCTTGTCGCTTGAAAGGGGGGGTTTGAGGACCCTGGCGTCGTACTTAACTGGACACTGTAATCTCAGATACCATCTGCACAAGAAGGGTCAATCGGACACGGACCTGTGTAGGTTTTGCGAGTTGGTGTCTGAGACCTCGGAGCATGTTCTCTGCGAATGTCCCAGGCTTTGTGATAGGAGACTTAGGTTTCTAGGTGATCGCTTCATTTCGCCTTCCGACATCGCGAACATTTTGCCTAATAGGATAATTGGCTTTATAGGTAGCTTGAATCTGTAGGTAACCTTAGGCAGCACAAAAGACCTACATTGGTCGCGGTGCATAGTGCCTTCTGATCTAATCTAATCTACACAATTTTTGTATGTGGAGTGGGATACACAAGAATATGTGTTACACACAGAGAAAAATTTAAGTATTTGCCAACTGAAATTCGGTTACTACCACTCAAATTCGGTTATAACGAATTGCAGACTGTTGGCACATTCGGTTGGCAATTTATTTCTCTGTGTGTATAAATTGAGTATAGGGATATTTTTATACCCACCACATAATGTGGGTATATGGGAAAATCTTCGGAACCGTGCGATTTCATGTCACGCAGCATTTAAACCATTTTAAGAACAATATATAATACTTTTGATGGTAGCAGAATTTTTGAGGCCACAAATTTAACCAGGCGAACATTAAAAACTACCACAATTTACCCTATTTTGCTTGTAACTTTTAAAACTTTTTCATCTCTTTTCTGAAAAATTTTTTCAGCATAAAAACCTTTGTTGGATGATAATCCTGATGTTGCAAAATCTCCTACATGTTGGAAAAAAATATGTACCCTCAGTTAGGTATAAATGGTAGCTGTTCAAAGTCTGTAACTCTGTTTTTCAATAAAAACAAATTTCATAGATTTTTCATTTTTGAGTTTTCGGAGTCTACGTACATTGCAAATTTTGTTTTTATATTGGCATATAAATGACAAATAAACTATTTAAATGAGATCAAATTGATTAGTGTGCCTTCATACAATACAAATCTTATCAGCTCTATGCGTGATGATCTTAAGATTTGATATTTTTTGAAGGGCACATCCGCAGTTAAAGATATATGTAATTAGTTGCAGTCCTGCGTGATCGGTAAATATCAGTACTACTATTATTGAGTGTAAGCGCTAAATGGATCGTATTATTATTTTGCTATCCAGAGCCATTTAATATTAAATTTTGTAGTTCTTTTCATAGATTTTTGGAGCTATAAGTGAATGTACAAACGAAAGCAGTTACACAGATAATTAGTTATGGTGATATCTATCATATAAGAGTGCCTTCAGTCGTTTAGCGATTTTTGAAAAACTAAATGTTGTAGAGAATAAAACGTACATCCTATCCATTTGTCGTTTTGCACATAATAATAGTAATAATGATGCTTACCATTCAATACATATTTGACCCCATAACTCTTTAAACCGCGGATGTGCCAATCAATATTGTGCTGCATTTTTATTGTTTACTTTTTACTTATTTTTGAGAACAAATTGATATGGAGATAAAAAATATTATCCGACTGATTTAATATTTGCATATAATAATAGTTATAATAATATTTATCATTAAAATAAGATATTTTTCCGTTATTCTTTAAACCGAGCATGTGCGATTCAATTTTAAGTTGAATTTTTCTTAAATTTTACCTCAATTTCCGCAAAAACCAGATGTACTGTAAAAATTTGGCAAACATAGTCGGACTTAGCATGGAAATGTTACTTGAAAACGTGTGGTCGCATTCCAGAAAAACCGAAAAAATTTAAAATTTTTATAAGCGGAAATTTTTGCGGTTTTTGTTTCACGCAAACTCATTATTGCTTTTTTATGTATTTAAAATAAGCTAATAGAGAAAAAACTTGTGTGCCACTAATTTGAAATTTTTAATTTTTAAAACCTGAAATCGTAAGTTTTCGCAGATTTTCCCATATTTCAGATTGTCATTCCGTTTGCAATGCATCGAAATATAAGTCTCAGACACCATAAAGTATATATATTCTTGATTCGTATTCAGTTTTAAGACGATTTAGCATTGTCCGTCTGGCTGTTGAAATTGCGATCACGGCGCAAAAACACAAAATAATTTATAATAGATTGATATACATTTTCCCGAAAAAATTAAAAATAAGCTAAACCGGATCAGCAGTTCAAAAGTTATAAGTAAAAATGTGATAGTGCCTCTAAATTTTCCATACAAATTGGTGTACTCTCAGAGAAAAAGTTTCATCATATTGATGATATTGTTTCATAAATCGTTTGTCATCAATTATTCACAATATTTATAAAGTTTTCATAAATATGATGAAGAGTTGCATAAAAATGTATGAAAAATGTGTCATAGGCCTTCATCATTTCATAAAAAAGTTACATAAAATTTGTGAAAACAAATTTTAGCTTTTTATTAAAATTTGTATTTTTTGTTTGAAATTTAGAAATTGTCAAATGTCATTAGACTTTTTAAAACTCAAAGCTACCAGAAATTATTTTAAATTCTGAAACATCATAAAGGGTCCGCCAAATAACTTTTTTTTTTTGAAAATGCTATAAAAAAAAACTACTGAATATTTTCTCAAATTTCTTTTTTTATTTGAAAGTACAATCCTTCCGGTTAATAATGAAAAATAATTTCATTCAAATGGCTGCCTCGGCTTGCCATGCAGTAGCCTACACGATCGGTCCAATTTTTAAGCACATTATCGATTGTGTGCAGCTGTATTTCACCAATGGCTTCCTGTTCCGTCCTGTTGAAACCAAATGTTGCCAATATCCTCCTCTTCAATTTTTGTGAACAAAAATTCGTTCAACATGGCCCGATAACGATCGCCATTGACTGTAACGGCCACTCCTTGCTCAACACCATGATTTTCAAAGTAATGTCGCAATATTTCCCAGCGTTGTTCAAGCGTATACACCATATTCGTTCAGCGGAAGGATAAAACTAATTGTCTGTCAAATCAGACATGAGCTAAGTGTTACCATTCACGAAATAAGCACTAGTTGAAAAAAAACGTTAGATGGCGGACCCTTTACATATGATAAATATGTATAATACACTGTATATTAGTACAAATTCTGTAGTACAATTGGTGTAGAAAATATTACGTCATATTTTTCCACCAGACGTTAAGAGGTGAATAATATTTAAAATTCACCTCAAATTTGTCATATTTATACATACAAAATAGGTTTTCACCTTAAAATTTTGTTTTCACCTCTAACATATGGTTTTGTAAATATTTTGCTGTTGTTTCATTTGTATGGGTTCATTGTGAAGGGTATAAAGAAAAAATTTGGTAAAAACAAATGTAATGTACTTATTTTAGATTGAGAAGTATTCACAAAAGAATTTTCTTTCCGAACAAGATATTAAGAAGACTTTTTAAGATATTTTGTTGTAATGATCTTAAGATATATTTTAAGTAAGTAAATGGAAATATTCTAAGTTTATGTTATAAGTAGGGGTCCGAAATCCGGAATTTTTTCGAAGAAAATTTGAATTTCTTAATTTGCTTATTTTATTACTTTTTGTGTATATGGCACACCCTGTTAAACAATAAAAACAAAACCAAAATGAGAAAACATAAAATGTTTATTTACTTTTCTAAATTATAAAAATTAGAATTCTGCTTTTATAATATTTCACAAAAGTAATTAAATCTAATTTGAACCGATTTAATTGGATTAAATAAAATTTAATAACTAAGCCACGGACCGAAAATAACAGTTATCTTTAAATTTTGAAACCAAAAATGTATATAGAGGTAAATAAATGTCTTAGAATTGATGCAAGTTATATTTATTTATGTGGAACAGCCTTTCAAAAACTAATATACTTTTTAAAAATTAGATTTTTGTTTTTTCGAGCAAAATAGAAGTTGTTTTATTTTACTTTTAATGTTTTGAACATTATTTTGACTTTTATTTTTTTGGGCAAAACTAAAAGTTTTTTTTTTGGACTGTTAATTTTCGAGCAAAAATAAAAGTATTTTTTTTTTACAATAATGATTTGAAATAAAAATTTTAAAATTTTCGTAAGCTCATATTAAACACATAAAAATGTAAGTCATACCGATGAAAATTACCACCATGGGAATTTTTAATTGCCATTATTTTTAAGAAAGAGAAAAAAATTTGTTAAAAAAAAAAAATAAACATCAAAAAATATATTTTATATTTGCTCAAAAAAAAATAAATTCAAAAAATAATTTTTATTTGGGGTTAAAAAACAGTTAAGTCAAAAAATAACTTTTATTTGTGCCCGAAAAAATTCAAAAATAAAAAAAAAATAAAAGTAAAAAATAACTTTTTATATTTGACTTTTATTATAAAAGGAATAATTATGGTGCCCTGACCTATGTAATGAATTCAATTTTAAAGAAAAATTTTAATAATTTTTTAGCCTTCCGAAATGATTCAATTAAAATGCTTTTGAATTAATAATCTGATAAATTCTAAGAATTATTATTTATTTTTTTAGGGATTATTATTAAATTTATTTTTTATATCGTTAAATCATTAAAGTCACCTCATAGATCAGCTGGACACTCTGCAGATATATAGAAAAATGCTTAAGAAAAATTTTAAATTTTGTTTCATTTAAAGCGCCCACTATTGGAAATATTGCAAACAAAATTGAAACTTTGACTTAATATAAATCGTAGACAGTTGAAGATATTACAAAATTAATTTTGTGAATAAATCTTTATTAAATTAAAATAAAAAATATTAATTTTTTTAACTAACCGATTTTAAAAATGTACACACAGAGAAATAATGTGCCTACCGAATTGAAAAGTGTATTTTAATGGTAACAACTTATAAATTCAGTTAGTACAATGATATTTATATTAGATTTCTAAATGTTTTGGTTGTTGCAACTAAAATTCAGTTGATTTAACCGAACATTGTTGTGAAAACTAATGTTGAGTTGTGCCAACCGACTGAAATTCGTAATAACCGAATTTGAGTCGTAGTAGCAGAATTTCAGTTGGCAAATAGCTATATTTTTCTCTGTGTGTATTGGGAAAACATCGTGTATTTTGGCCATTTTTTTAAGTTTTCATTTGGTAACCCTGACATGAGAAATGTTATAAGTATTTAAAAAAAACCAGCCATTATTTATATTTTGAGTGAAAACGCAATAAATTTTGCAATATTTTAGGCTTTTTGAATTTGAAAAATGCATGGGCTGATTGGTCCGATTTGCAAAAATTATACACAATCGATAAACTAATTTCTAACAAAGAAATTTATTTTCATATTGTCCCATCAACATTATATAAAATTAGGCTTTTTCTTTATTTTTAAACAATTTTTGAAAAAGGTTCCATGAAAAAATGTAAAAAATTTACTTTTTCAAATAATTATTTGGCAACTCTAAACAACAATTTTCCACAAGTTTTTTTTAAAGCTTGTAGTGAAGATGTTAAATATCACAGTGCAACACAAAAATTCCAAATAAAAAAAAACACTTATCCCAGCCGAAAGTACTCGATGAGAGGAGAAAAGTAATTTCTGGATTTTGCTAGATTGGTTGCCGTTCGTTTTTTATGAGCCTCTATAGTTTTTTCGCCAATTCGATTTTGAGCACTTTTTTGCAATTTTCTTCTATTTTTCGCATGGCCATAGCTCGAAAAATGCTGTGAATTTTTTTTTGCAGTCTTCAGCAAAGTTATAGCTCTTGACTCGGCCAACAAAAATGCTGCATACTTTTTTTCATACTCTTTCACATATTTTCATGTTTTTCACTTTAATCAGAAAATTCAATACTAAATTGCAAAAAAAAATACATGTGCCTTTTTTAAACTTTTGCTCAATAAAAACAATAAAATCAAAAAAAAAAAAATGAAAATTAATCACATTTGTATGGCAAAATCCGTATCAAGGAGTGGTCGTATGAAGTTAATATGTACTGGAAAGTTGTTCATAATTTTATAGGCTACATTTCTTCCTTTGATTGTTTGGTAAAATTTTCAATAGTTCAAGAGCTGTAGTCGAAAAAACGGAAAAAATCTGTGAAAAAAGTGGTAATTTTTTCGACATTTTTGGGGTTTTGAGCATGAAGATGAAATTTTTCCGACTTAGTATATTCAGCATTTTTGTTGGCCGAGTCAAGAGCTATAACTTTGCTGAAGACTGCAAAAAAAAATTCACAGCATTTTTCGAGCTATAGCCATGCGAAAAATAGAAGAAAATTGCAGAAAAGTGCTCAAAATCGAGTTTGGCGAAAAAAACTATAGAGGCTCATAAAAAACGAACGGCAACCAATCTAGCAAAATCCAGAAATTACTTTTCTCTTCTCATCGAGTACTTTCGGCTGGCATAAGTGTTTTTTTGTTTGGAGTCAAAAAGTTGAATATTGCTTCACTGTGTATTTAAGGTTTTTTTTTAAATATTGGGTAGAAAACGAACCACTTGGTCAAAAATGAGTTAATAGTTTTTTTTTGTTTTTCATATTTCAAATTCGTGCTGAAATCCCGAAAACTCAGGATTCCGGGATTGAAGTTATCAAAACACCGAATCTAGGGGTTTATAAAAATCAGTCCCGTTTGGTACCCCTAGTTATAAGAAACAAAATTAGTGAATTTATAAAATACAAAGTGTATGAGTATGAGTAATATCAATTATTAGCGTATGAGTAATATTAATTATCTTGATCCCCAATTTGAATGAACTTTGTTCTCTGTGGGTTGCAATTTGATACCAACTATTTTTAAACGTGATTTGACAGAGACATTTTAAGAACACATTCAAAATATTCATACTGATGCCCAAGACCTCTTTTTATCGGTCTTTGCTTTCAGGCTGTGTTTATGAAACATAACATTTTTGATTAACGGAGTTAAATTATATATGTAAACAGAAGTCACAATGGGGAAAATTGAAAATTTTGAGCAAAATTGCTTACAGCCCACAATTATAAACGAATTTGAAAAAATTAAAATTTTAAAAATAACTGCCTAAATTTTAGATCGAACTCTCACGGGCGATTTTTCAAATCCATTTACTTAATGCCCTTAATAAATCATAAAATAATAAATCATAAAATCAGCGAGATTTCCATTTTTTTTTTTTTGATATTTTGCTAAAAAAAAACTTAATTTGATACCGGAAACGGCTTACACTCATAAAAATAAACTTGTAGCAAAAAAGCTACTAAAAATTAGTTAAAAATGACTTCGCAGATTTTTTTTCTAAATATTAGTAATCTAAGAATAGTGAAAATAAATCTGTGGAATTTACAAATACTTAGTTATATTTGAGCTACATTTTAGTTAATTGAAAGTAACAAAATAATCTGTTAAAATTAGCAAAAAAACATTTACTAAATATTAGTAGACAAAAAATAATTAAAAAATGTGAAATTTTTAAAGTATTTTGTTTTTAAATGCGAATAAAAGTCTGCCCTTATGAAATTATCAATCTAAAATTTTTTAGCAAAAATTCCTGTTAATTTTTGCAAAATAAACTGTTATTTGTATTCTATTAAGTTTGAGCAAAATATTTGGTTAATATTATAGTTTTTGTTTGCTATTTTGAGTCTACAAATATTTAGTAAACGTATTTGCTAATTCTACAGAGTAAATGTCATTTTCAATTAACTAAAATGTACATCAAATATAACTAAAATTTTGTAAAGTTATCAGATTTATTTTTGGTGTTCTAATTTTATTAATATTTAGTAAATCTGCCAAGTTTAGCAGTTTTTTCTGCAGGTCATTTTTAACAAGGTTTTAGTGGCTTTTTCTGCTACAGGTTTATTTCTATGAGTGTACCATTAAACGATTTTTGAAGATTCCGAAGATAAGAAAACTCATAATAACAAAAATTTTAGTATTGAGAAACGATGTTTTTACTTTAAAAAATAATATTTTTTTATAAATAAAAACAGAAGTGAGCAAGATTATTCAAGTTCAAGATCATTTGTTTTTGGTAAAACAAAAAACCGTGCAATGTTTATTTATTAATTTAAAAAATTTCTTCAGCAGCTAATTTAAAGCAGTCTTTTATCTACTGACAGGTCCTTAAATGTTTCATTTCGCGTCACTGAAAATCTTCCGAGGACCAATCTAGAAGGGGTAGAAGATTTTTACCCAAATTTTGAAGGAAAAAGATCAACGCTTTTGTTTAATTTACCCGATGAGAAGTAAAAAACAAAATTGGAAGAATTGAACTTGAATTCAAATCAAAAATAAAACATTTTTAACTAATAAACATTGTTCGTGTACAGAACAGAAGTGATGAGGTATTTTTTGTATGCAACCTTCCCACCATCTGTGATACATTTTTGGGCACCAAATCCTTGAATTCGATATTAACAATTACCAATATTTATAAATTTGTGCATACTTTTCTGCTAAGATGCACTTACATCTTAACCTCCATCTTATACATTTCCTGAAATTTAAACCATTTACTTAATTTTGTTCGGATACATCAAGTTATTAGAGTACCAAAAACTATTAAATTTTAAATTTTTCTTTTCCCCCTTTCCTCTTTTTGTTTTTGGGTTGGCGGGAGGGGGGAGGATGTAATTTTCCTCCCCCTCTAGACCAGAGCCTGGTTTACATACTCTTATTCTACCGAGAACTTAAAATAAATATTTTAATTTGAAATTAACTTAAAAGGGCATACGTTAGGCGCTTTGCCAATCCAGTGTTTCTTATAATTTTGAGCTTTCTAATAAACCTCTCCTATTTTATGTATTTTTCTAACATCCCTCGCATACAGAACATGTGTATCAAATACAAAAAGAATATTTTCATATATGGATGGCATTATATATGTATACGAACAAAATACGTGTAAATGAAATGCATTTTATATGCAATTTTAAAGTTTTTGTTTTTGCATCTATGCCTCCAAACATTTATCTATCTATATATTGCACATATGGTTACAGCTGTAAATGAAAATTTGTACATATATACAAATTTAAATGGAAATTTAGGTCATCGGAACAGCAAACTATGTACAGCAATATTACAAAAAAACCATATATAATCAAGGTCATCAGCAGTTTTAAAAAGGTATATAATGAAAAATCGTTGAGTATATATAAGCGTGAAGTATATAAAACACAGCTGTGTTTGAATTATATGAAATTTTATTTAAAACAAACTGTTTTTCGCCAGCAACATTTAACATTTATTTTTAGCTAAAATTCAAAGAAATCCAGAGTCTATAATTAGATTAACTATGGTACTCATAATGGGTACTTCAAACCAATTGTTGGCGTTGTTGTTTATAATGTGGGAGTATACGGAGATACGATATAATTTATATACCCATATACACAGAGAAAATTTTCTTGGAGGAGTGAAAAATTTTAAAATTTTTCATTAAACTAATGAAGTGAATAATATATTTCTTAAGCTTAATGAAAAAGATTCATAATTTCTATTAAACTAATTTTAATGTAAATTTTTCATTAGGAGTATAAAATTTTAAATAAATAACATTAAATTTTTAATAAAATTTTATGGAAAACTTCATTAATTTAATGAAAAGTTTAAATGGACAAATTCCAGTGACATTTCATATATCTAATGCAAAAATGCATTAATATTATGCATATAATTCTCTCAGTGTACATAATATGTCCTGTGGTTCCTATTGGAAACAAAGGCTCTTAATTTCTCTCAGTGTAAGTACAGTTTAAAGTATATTTTATGTATATATTTCAACCTACCGCATATCTCCATGACATTTTGTAAGGTTTTTTTGTGGCTTAAGTAGAGTTTTATGGATAAAGTTTGTTTTATTTTTGATTTATTGTTATTATTTTTCTTAAAAAAATCCTTTGGTTGTCCTTGGATATTTGCAAATATGTTGATAAGTTTTGTTTGTATAGATATATATATTTTTTTAATTTTATATTAAACAAGTTTCAAAAAAAAATTGGGCGATTTATTATAAAAAAACGCGCAATATTCGTTGTTTATTTAATTATTGTTTAATGCACTTTTTTTATACAATTTTTATATTTTTATAAAACGTAAAAAAATACAAAAAGATAGTGTTTTCTTGTGAATTTCAGCACTTTTCTGTTTGGTTTTACTTTGAGAAATGAAATTTCTTTTATATTTTCGGTTTTTTGTTTTTTTTGCTTTAATAATATCTCTAAAATTAGAAATTTTATTTAATAAAATTTGATTGTAGTGTTGTTTGCTTTTATTTTAATGTTGTTCTTAATTAAAAATAATAAAATTTTGAAAAGAAATAAGTTTTTTTTCAGTTTTTCTACTTAAAATTCGCGTGACGTTCTTTTTGCGACTAACTGATTTACTTGGCGGCTATATAGCAAGAACATAGGGTCTGTGCTTAGTTTCAATATACGTTTCATTTGACTTATTGTGGTGCGCCCACCATCAGAGCTTTTTTAATGTTTTGTATATTGTGGTGTTGTTTGTTTCATTTATACATTTCTATGAAAGTTTTCAATTTTTCACCATGTTCTTTACGGGTAATGGGTGGACAGTGGTATGAATGAGTAAAATATATTTAGATGAATTTTTCACAATCAAATTTTCTTGGTAAGATTTTAAGAATTAAAACAAATCGTAGAAATCACTTTAAAGCATGGATGGTTATAGATTTGATGCGGTTATTGGTAAGGGTAACGTTATTTTCGTTTACTTCGCTAACGGTATTTTAAGGGTAACGATATTTCAGTTATTTTGGTAACGATTTTTTTGCGTTAACGGTATTTTACTAACTTCGGTATCGAAATTTTAACGATAACGGTATTTTTATTATTTTGCTGACGTTATTTTAGTAATAATGGTTTTTCAGCTACCCAGCAAAAAAAAGTGCTTACCCAGAAGCGCTTCCGGAAGGCATTATTTGATAACGAAGCACTTCCAAAGCAAATAAAGAAGGCATGATTTTTGTTCGCGATGTCCCACTTGGTATGTCTCTTTTAAAGCGCTGTTTTCATGTGCTCTTAAAAGCAATAAATTCATGCCTTCTTAGGCACTAAGAAGCGCTTTTTTGTATGTTGACAACATTAGTGATTCATGGTATGCATACTTTATTTCTTCATTTTAAGTAGAGTTGGGATTAATCGTTAATTTTTGTGACTCGGTCAGTATCGTTCAATTTGAGTCAGTGAACTAGTTCGTTAAAATCGTTCAATCGTTCTTTTTTCCTTTGACTTGTGACTGAACTGCGTGTTGTGAACTGTGTCGTTCGTTTGACAATTATTACACACTATTCATGTTCACTATACATAGACAAAAAAAAACATTATATATTTTTCGTCCTTGCTATAGGTACTAATTTACATTTTTTTCTTCTCATTGTTCATATGGCTGGGGGGCCACTTATAGACCGAATATTAGAATATTTGTATAAGTATTTAGATTTAAGTTGTATTATCAATGTATATAGTAGTTAACTAACAATACATAAATAATTGGCCATGAGGGCTTTCTTTGTATTGATATTAATAAATAAAATAAAAAAAAATAAAAAATTAATAAATAAAAGTGTTATAAAATTGAAACTTTTCTAACAAAAATTTATTTATTTTGTGTAAAAAACATTTTATTTGTATGACTATAATTACTTTTCTTAATTTGAAACAATATTACTACTATTTTTTTACTATTATTTTTTAATAATTGCTCTTACAAGCAGTTTTAATTGAATAGAGATGCAATTGTTCTGTGAATAAAAAGAACGAAATTAACGATTGAACGAAATGAACGATTGAACGAAATGAACGATTGAACGAAATGAACGATTGAACGAAATGAACGATTGAACGAGAAGATCGAATATTGGTGAACGAGTCATATCGTTCAATCGAGTGAGTCGTTCAATTGAACTAGTTCGTTCATGAACGACACAACTCTAATTTTAAGCATTATTCACTGCTTCAAAGAAGGCATTCTGGGAAGCACTACAGAATGCCTTCCCTAATTGCTTTATAGTATGCAAGGCGGTGAAGCGCTATTTTGGAAGCATACAAATGTAGTTACTGCTTACCAAATCCAGGTTATTTTTTGCTGGGTTATTTCGTTACTGTTATTTTAAGAATAACGTTATTTTAGTTATTCAGACAATTTTTTTTTATTTCATTTCATCTACAGTATTTTAGTCCCATTATGCCAGAATTGTAATACCAGGCTAGTTTATGATCAAGCTTTGGGAAAATATATACAGCGATTATTTTTTATGCTTTTGTCATATCATTTCGGTAACGGTATTTTAAGGATTACGCTATTTCAATTACTTCGGTAAAGGTATTTAATTATTTCGGTAACGGTATTTTAAGGATATTGGTATGTTAGTTACATCTGTAGCAAAGGTTGAAAAGGCTTAACCCCTGGTTTCTATAACACGTTCGCCTCTACATGAACGGGTGACTACGTGTATTTTGTTTTTGCATTGCATGTATTTTGTTATTGTTTTTAGACGAACGTGAAGCAAAACGTGTTCTAGAAACAGGGCGTAAATCTTTAATTAAATTTTTTTTAAATTAATGAAATTTTACTCAATTTTCATTCCGAAAAAGCATTCTTCAGTAATGAATTCTTAGCTTAATTCGCAAGAGCTTGCAATAATATAAATGAATTCTACTTTGAATGAATTCTTTCTTGAATGACTTAAAATTTTCTTAATTCATTTAGTAGAAGAGTGAATGAAGAAAGATTTGTTTTCATGCATTTAGTCAAATGATGAAAGAAATTTGTATATATAATTTATAATTTAAGTGAAATATTTACATACACCAAAAGAAAACTTCTTAAACATGATCTATAGCAATGAATAGAACTTCCAAAATCTGTGTAGCAAACTCCAAAAAGAAAAAGAAAGAATAAAAAAAATATTTTAAAGAAATTCAGTAACTAAAAATTAAAGAAAATGGTAAAATATCCTCTAAAATTATACTTTCGCGCAAAAAGTTATAAAAATAAGATTTGATTACTAAAAATATGATCTTAATGGTTAGCGTGTTGGACTTTTACACAGAAGGTCCCGGGTTCGATCCCCGGTGCCGGCAACATCAAATTAATATGTATGAGTTTTTTTCTATCCCTCATACGTATCGCAATGTCCACCTTCGGTGTTCCCATAGCAATTAACCCCACCGAAGTAAAATAATGAATCAGGGCTATGAACCAAAAAGCTTCATTCAATAAGTTCGCCAGCTCTCCATCAGGTGGCGAGCAACAAACAACTGTTCTAAGACTTATCATCTCGCGCAATTACAGTGTTCCCATGTCTGAAGCCCTTCATCTTTCCCCACCTTTCATCTCTATACTATCCCTTTCCAAAGAAAGCAACACACTAAATATAGGAAGTATTTCCTGAGTGTTGCCTCTCTTTTTAAAAAAAAAAAAAAATATGCTAATAAAGAGCAAAAAATGCAAAAATATGCTCTAACAAATCAATGGCAGAATTTGTCAATTTCACCGAAATGTATACATATCTTGGAATTTTTTAATACAACGCACAGAAAAAAACATGATACAGCATATTTTGAGTTGCCCTGGTTATAGCCAGTAAATCAAAACTAATCGATGTTCAGAAGTGACCAAATTTATCAATAAATCTCCACACAAAAAAGTCAGCAACATTTTTGCTTTGCAGAGAAAAATTGCAGAAAAATTTCTAATGTCAGCTAAAAATTTGCTAAAGTCAGCATGCCAAATGTGTCGCAAGCCATCGGGGCAGTGCGCCACGGGTTAAAGCTATCCGATTTTTCTCAAATTTCCACCAAATAACTTTTAGACCTAATACTACAATAATCTGATAAATTTAAATTTTTCAAAAAAAATTTCTTTATACAAAAGAATGCCGCTTTAAAGTACATATGTTGCATTATTATTGTAAATATAAAGTAATGATCTAAAAATTTGTTGACTCATTATATTTTCAACTTCAGCAAGTACATATGTAACTACTTACTTTTTTTTTATCTGTAAAGTAATGACATTTTGTAAAAGCAAGTCATTAATGATTTGTTTTATCAAGTATAACATGTCTAGATGCATCAGATGGTAGAGCGCTTGGCTGACAACCTGGAGTCCCAGGTTCGAGTCCCGTGTGGGACTAAGAAAAAATATTTGAATAGAGAAAAATATTTTTTTGTTAAATTTAGTTTTTTTTGAAAATTGATTTTGTCAGGTTAATTCGGAAACAGTATTTATTAGTGTTGAAACGATAACGGTATTATGGCGGTATTACCTACGATCCCTGGTTTTTAGTATAGTTTTTTAAGAAAATCCAGAACTAGTTCTGAATTTTTAGAGTAATACAAAACTAAATTTATTAAAAAACAAGCCAAATTATTTTTAATTTTTTGAAAAATGTAAGATGTTTTTTTTTCTATTGCTCAAGAAAGTTCCATTGTTTCACTCGTTTTACACGTTGCGGCTGAGTCGATTTAAATAAAATTTGTGTGTTACTTCAAACTCCAATCTTAAAGCGGATTTTGTTTCTAGAGGGCCTACAAATTATTTTCCCACAAAAACGACAAAAAATATATTGCGCTTTTTCCACTGACAAAAAAAAAATATGAGCGATTCAGATAAGTGACCATAGTCGAAAATTGTATATATATATATATATATATTTTTGGTAGAGACGTCCCTTTTGGGGCGGCAAGGCTTAAAAGTTAAATTGCTTAAGTTTAAATAAAATTCTCGGCACAGTTCACGTATCTGAAGCGTTCCTAAATTTTTTATTAAATCGGTAAACTAAAGACAGGCCAAATTTTTGATTGGCGAAAAAAAAGTGCCACCTAGATTTGTGTCTCTAAAAAGGTAATATTTTTATTGTTGGTTTTATGTCTTGTAAATTATGCCATATAATTGACAAAATACTTGGTTTTGTTTTGTTTTTCTAAAATTTTTAATTTTAAAGTGAAATAACATGCTCCCGTCCCTGGAAAATAAAAATGTATATATATCATATGAAAGAAGATTTTATTAGCTCTCCAGTGATATATAATTTGTCCCGAACAGAAAAGTAATTTTTGAGAAACTGAAACTTTAAAAACTTAACTTTTTAGCATTTCCGCCTCCAAAGGGGGTGTGTCTGACAAAATAAAAAAAAATCAGACGCCGCTCACGTATCTGAATCGTTAATAATTTTTTGTTTCAAAATCGGTATGCAGCCCCTAAACTAAAGACAGCCCAAATTTTGAAAATTTTGATTGCCTGCGAAAAAAGCTCCACCTAAATTTTTTATTTCGTTCGATAAGGGTTTTTAGAACAACTGGAAACAGAATCAATTTTCAGATTAGTGTAACACACAAATTTTATTAAAATTCACTCAGGCGCACCGTGTTTGGTTTTGGAGCAAATAATCGTTGAATATTATTATCATTCATAAATTATTAAATATTTATTATTTATAAAGCGTCGTAAAAGGTACGTAGGCGTATGAGCTATTTTATTTTATGTATTATTTATTGCTTATACGTCTACGTACCAGCTACACAGCTCTTACACACGTACATTGAAAATAATAAATACGTTAAATTGTATGAAATATTTCATTATTTCGCACCACGAAAATCTTTCATTATTTCGCATACAAAATCTACAAAATTTCGTTATTTCGCACCATGAAAATCGTTCGTAAAATATACGAAATTTGCATGTGCATTTTACGAAGTACTTGTTTATATTTTACGAAAAAGTTTCGTTGTTTCGAAAATCTTTCGAAAATAACGATATTTTGTAAACATTTTAAGAATATTTTTTTTTACATTTTTGCTGTTTCGTTTGCCTTAATATGAAAAAATTTTGTAAAATAAAATTCAGTTTTTCATATTTAACAAAATGTTTTTAGTTTTGCCAATAAAAGGTTATCGCAAATATATGAATATACATAAATAGTGTAATTTATTTAAAACTGAAAAAGGTTAAAATTTCATTTAAATTTAATAATTTTATAAAATCATTGAAATTTGAAAGAAATTAGTTTCAAAAATAAAGCTTGATTCACAATACTGGAGTTCGTTAATTTCACTTTTGCGATTAAATATTACTATTCATTTTTTGCTTGAATCCAATCTTTAGCGTAGAGCATGGCAAAACAATACCTGGTAGACTTATTAGAAAAATGTTCTCTCATTGTCAAAAGCAAAATGACAAAAATTCATGCAAAAAGTAAACAGAAAACCATAGAAAGTCAAATAAAAAACTATATTTCTCCTTAATGCCTTTACCTTATATTGTTATGCCATGGCGTAGAGTTGTCCAGTATTGTGAATGAACATTTAATCTCTTTTGTTTTAAATATAATTATAATTTATAAATAAATATTCAAATTAATAAATTATTTGTTTACAGAGTTTAAAAATTATTTTTGCTTAATTTTAGCTGTGCTTTTAAATACTCGTATTTAATATTGTGCCAACTATTAGAATTGCTTTGAGCATTACTAATGATGAGATATTCATCGTAATTCGTAATACAAGACTAGAAAAAAATTATAAATTGGTTCTCAAATTCAAATAAATATAAATTTTTATTATAAAAAGTAAACATTTTGGAAAACTAATTGTGTTAAAGAAGTTTTTTCATAAAAGACCCCTTCGGATTTTTTTACAAGTCATTTTAATATAAGATTTAAATTTTTATTGACCCATCAATTCTAACAACAAACAACCTCAAATACCTTACCCAATTAATAACGAAAGACGTGTCGAGTTTATTTCTATTATCGTGTTGGTTTTTAGTTATTTTGATATGCTAAACACGAATATGTCATTTTAATTTTTTCGACTTTTGTGATTAATAAAAGGCTAAATTCTAAATATTCATTAAAAATTGTATGTTATTAAAGAGCACTTAGGGTTACTTAACACACCTCTGGAACTTTCATTTTAATTAAGCTCAAATGGTTATATCTTTAAAGATGCAATGGTTATATCTTTAAAAATGCAAAGGACATTTAAGGGTTAAATTTCTAATTACTTACATGCATGTATGCATATTAGAGTGCCTCCTATCCTAAAATATTTTGGATCTAGCGATAATATTCCTTGAGCTAAACCGGTTTTAAAAAGCCTCCAAAAACACAATTTTCTGTGAATTAAAAATTAGTTACTGCACCTTTTGTCAAAAATTTGGTCAAATATAAAAATTATGACTTTATTAAATAATTGAGCTCTAGGTCACGTTTGTATTTATAAAATATCCTTTATTATTTTATATATCGCCAATATTTCGTCATTCTTTGATTGACATCTTCAAGGAGTATGAACAACAACAAAAAATATTAAAAACTAAATTTCCTGCCGCTGCCCTCCACTCAAGTCAACACAACATTTAAAACTTGACTAGAGTGGAGGGCAGCGGCAGGAAATTTAGTTTTTTTTATATTGTTTGTTGTTGTTCATACTCCCTAAAGATGTCATTCAAAGAATGACGAATTTAAATACATTGTCGCTCATAAAGATCGTCAATGTTGTATGAAACATGACAAAGTAGTTGCAATATTCACTTAGTTTGTCCTTAATACAATCATACACGACAAAATTTATGATTTTAATCGCTAAAGTTGTCCTCGATAATATAATATAGGCGACAAATTTTAAAATATCATCAAAGCATCATTGATGAAAATGTAATCTAAGACTACTTTGCCAACTGGGTTGTTCTCCATGCTATAAATGTGTTTACCAGCACAATTTTGGTAGCAACGTTAGTTAACATTTTTTTTTTTTTTTGTTTGTTAAAAGAGTTTAACTAAAATTTTAGCTCAAAACTAGATGTCAGCAGAAAAAATTAGCTGAAAGTTAGTTAAATATTTAAATAGACGTTTATCAAAATGTTCAACTACATTCTTTTTTTTTGAGTGTACTTTACAATGAAATAAAAAAGTTAGTAAAGTCAGCAAAAAAATTTGCTGAGTCAGGAGGGTGCTTGCAAAAAAATTGCTAATGTCAGCAAAATCTTTTTCTGAAAATCAGCGAGCTGATTTTTAGCAACAAAATTAGTAGATTCAGCAAAATTTTTGCTAACACTTAGTAGATTAGAAATTAAAAAACCCTTGTTAAAAATTGATAAAATGTTTGCTGAATATTAGTAGACTGAAAAAAACACAAAAAATTTGTAGAATAAATATACTTTAGTTAATTTATTGGCTTTGTGATTCTTTTTAAAATAATTTACAATACGTTACAAAATATAAAAATGTTCATACTCCCACATTGACGGTATGAATTAATGTAATATCTAAAAGCAATAGAAATAATTATATATAACATAAACGAAATTATCTTTGAACTACTTACATCAATTATTGTCTAAATGATGCTATCTTTTAAAGGAACGCAAATGCCGCGGAGAATTATAGAAACGAAACGAAAAAATAACAAAATATAACATATACAAAACCTTTTTTTGCAATAAGAAAAAGGAAACAGAAAAAACTACCTAAGACTGTCTTTGTCTTTCGCTTTAGTCTGTCTACCTATTGCATATTTGTTTGCAATTTGACCACACAAGATTATTAATATATATAAACATTTAGTTTACAAATACACATTTAATCTTTACTAGCTGACCCGGCAAACGTTGTTTTGCCTTAAAATTTTAATTGTAATTAATTCTTTAAATCAAGAAATTTTTTTTACGCAAATAAATAATTAAAAAAAACTCACATTAGTAAATCATTATGAAATTTTTAATTACATGGGAAGCCCAACGACTCTTTGTCCTTCTATCGCCTTTATTTGCTGAAGTATATAAAATGAATAGCTGAAAACAACTGCTATAACAACTGCGACGTCACCAACACTGAAGCGCCGCTCATGCTCACCAGCCGGTGTCTTGTCAGCTCTTATCACAACCGTATAGCCATCTGTCGGCATCTGGTCTAGGGCTGTTTTGAATAGACGGATGAGGCTGTTGTGTTCGTGTAACATAGCTTGAAGATTAACATAGGTTTTTTGTAAATATCTTCGGAACTACATAACCGATTTAAGAGTTTGATATCTCGTTTTGAAAAACATGAAACATTTCAAAAAAAATAAAATAAAATAAAAAAAAGCAAAAAAATAAATATATGTATATGTCATTGGTGGTACAATATGAAAATTGGATTTTGCCACGCCCCTCCGCCCACAGACAGAAAATCAAAAATCAGACTTCACAGGCCTGAATATTCTGAAGATTCCCTGAAAATTTCATCAAAATCGGCCCAACCATTATGGAGTACATACGTTACATACATACACACATCCTGTTTTATATATATAGATTAAATTTAAATATTTTATTTTGTCTTTTATTTAATTAATAGACAATTACTTTCACAAGCCGGTGACGACGCAAAAGTTAAGTTGTTTTCATCCACAGTTTTGTTTTATGTATGAAAAACAGATACAAAAATCTTCCATGGTTGATTTTTTTATATTATATCTTACTAGAGTTGTACTTTTTAGTATAATTTTCCTCTTCACCACTACATCGTGAAATGCCGCGACATCTAATTCATTCTGAGTATATCTTTCAGTCTGGTTGTTGTTCACACTATTGATGTGCTAATCAACACAATGTTTTTAGCAAAATAAATTAGTAAAACATTAGTAAAATATTAGTAAAACATTAGTTCAAACAGTTAAGTGCTGAATAAGTATAACTAAAATTTTAGTTTAAAACATAATTTTAGAAAAATATTTGCTGAAAAATGGTATACCTGATTTACGAGATGTTTTACTAACTTTTTTACTAACATATTTTTTTGAGTGTAGGACGCCCGATTGATCCCAAGACATCGATTTCAAAAGTTCGTTCACTTGAGATAAAATCTCCCATATATAATTTCAATCCATAAAATAATCAGTTTTTAAGTGATTTTTTGCTATATTGAGACATTACATAATTTTTCCATCAATCCGACACTTTTGACTTCAGATTCATGTTTAAAAAAATGTTTTACTCGAAATCATTGCAAAAACCACTGTGTAATGTACTAACTACATACATAGTTCTGTTTCATTTTAAAATTCTTATTTAGTTTTATGTACTTGTTTTTGTTTTTTTTTTGTTGCCAACAAATTGTGACGTAGTTTGTTTATAAAAGCTTTATTTTCTTCTACTCTTCTCTAATTGTTGCTTTTTTTTTGCAAAATTTATCACAGCATCTAGTATACATCCACGTGTTTTAGCTTTTGCATTAGCAAAGCTTTTCATTACAAAAAGCTAAAGCCATTCATTTGACAGTTCGGCATTAATGAAAGCTTTCACGTATTTTCGTTAAAAGTGTTTGTTTGTTATCAATGTAGGCGTAATCCGTTTAGAAAGATGATTTTCTTTTTATTTCATATTCATGTTACTCATACGTCACATTGGACAAGGTTGATTTTGTATCGTTCTTGGTTTGTCGCTTTTTATTTAAAAACAATTTCTTTTTAAATGATTCACATTTTTATTTTATACATTTTTCATTTTCAATTTTTTTTTTTACGTATTTAGAAACGTTTTTTTCATTTACATATTTTCTTTTCACGGTCATTTTTCATGATTTTGCAATTATCTTATGTCCTTCATTTATGGTCTCTCTTTTTGTTTTTGTTTCTGTGTCTGTGTGTTTTATGTGCCAAATAGTTTTTATTATTGATTACTTTGTGTAAAAAACAGACGGCGTCAACGATGTTATGCCACTGACATTGTTTTTTTATTTTTATTTTACCATAAGTCTCAACTAATGCACATTTTTATATGAAGAAGTTCAAGTATCAAGTATTTTATCATCTTATTTTTATGTGACGTTATGATAATTACTAGGGCAAGTTTTTTTTTGGCATGAAAAAAAGTTAAAAATGGCAGGCAAAATAGCACGAAAAAAACATTAAAACATTAAACATAAAAAATGGCAAAAATAGCAAAATAGCAAAACAAAATGTGTAAAAAATAAATAGTTAAATATTAAAGTTTTATTCAAATTTTGATTGCATAGTACAGTGCTTTTTAAAGTTATCAAAAAGAAGCGATATACTATTGTCACATAAAACAGTTGAGTTTACTGAAAATACGAGTTCCACATCTGTAGATGTAACTGCAGCATATTTGAAAGCATGTAAATCTGAAGGGGACTAGTTTTCAATATACAGGGTGATTCAGTCACTACCCTCCGAATTTACCAGCGTATTGATTGTAGTAGGGTAAAATTCCTAACTTCTGGACCAGTGGTCGGATTTTTTTGTTTTGGTGTTAATTATTAATTAAGAAGATAGAAATGACAAAAATGCCAGTTAAAAGTGACTACAAATGTAGTTCATTAGAATTACTTAACATGGGCCCACCCTGTACATTGTACAGGGTGGGCCAAAAGTTACCATGGGGTTTAAAAGTTTAATAACTTTTTCGTTTATTAATTTTTTTTATTTTTTTTTCTCAGATTATATAATATACAAAATGGAAATGTTTTCACACTAAGTATGAAAAATAATGTCTCTTAAATGACCACCGTTTTCAGCTTCGCACTGATGGGCTCATTTTAGAGCATTTTCCATAACATCTTTCAAAATTTGTGGCTGTAGTGTTCGAATTTCTGCAACAATGTTTGCCTTGAGTTCAAGGATTGTCTCTGGCTTGTTCACATATACTCGCTCCTTCAAATTACCCCAAAGAAAATAGTCGGGTGCTGTCAAATGTGGCGATCGCGCTGGCCAAATAATTTCCGAATTTATGGAAATTATTCGCTCTCCAAAAATTTGATTTAAAAGTGCCATTGTGTCACGGGCAGTGGCTCCGTCCTGCTGAAACCACATACCAGCTCTGTTTCCAAGAGCAGGACCTAAAAAAGTTTCTATCATAAACCGATATCGCTCTCCATTTACGGTTACAGCACTTCTACTTCATTCTCGAAGAAGTAAGGCCCAATGGGCGCAGTGCGATAAAGCCATGGGCAGTAATGCCATATGGTCTTATTTCACCGTTTTTAGAGAAATAATAGCATAAGGTGCTTTTTCATACTTCATTTGAAAATAAAGCCATTATGGCTTTATTACTCAATTAATAAATTTTGGTTCAACAAAAATGTAGTATATTTCATTACAAAAAAAATAGTATTTACAACAAATTTAGCAAAAAAAAAATTACAAATTTTCCTGCGTAGCCGACCTTCGGCCGGGCTTACTAGTTTTTTCCTCCAGTATGTCCCACTCTCGGCTTTGCTGAGGAAAGTTTTTCTGTGTAAAAGTAATCTACAAATAAAAGGTGGCTTTGATGTGGCTGGCTACGCAAAAAAACTTTGCTCGGCAAAGCCACTAACTTATTTATAGATTACTTTTACACAGAAAAACTTTCCTCAGCGAAGCCGAGAGTGGAACATACTGGAGGAAAAAACCCCTAAGCCCGGCCGAAGGCCTTCTACGCAGGAAAACTTTGCTCAGCAAAGCCACTTACTTATTTATAGATTACTTTACCCCCACCCCACTCGCTCCCACGATTGTACCATAACTTTTCAACACTTCGCAATGACAACTCATAATTTTGTCACTATGCAACTAAAAAAAAATACACAACATGGCTTTATTTCCCATTTGGTTGCAAAACGACCATGGCCGTATTTCCCAATGAGTTGGAAAAGACGCCATATGGCATTATTTCCCATTTTTTTTGAGAAGTAAGA
Organism: Delia radicum; assembly: GCA_021234595.1. Classification (NCBI taxonomy): domain Eukaryota; kingdom Metazoa; phylum Arthropoda; class Insecta; order Diptera; family Anthomyiidae; genus Delia; species Delia radicum. Next base: position 169,083,065 of record CM037852.1, read on the forward strand.
CCATATGGCCTTACTGCCCTTAAACCCATTCAAATGAAAATGAGCTTCATCACTCATAATCAAATTTTCAATAAAGTTGATTTTATTTCTGGCCAACTGTTGAAATTTAACTGCAAAATTTAGACGTTACCGATGATCTGCGGGTTTTAACTCTTGCACCAATTGCACCTTATATGGGTGTAACTGTAAATCTTTTTTCAAAATGCGCCGTAGTGACGTACGAGAAATTCTTAGCTGAGCAGAACGCCTTCTGGCAAATGTTTCTGGTGTACTTTACTGTACTCGTTCAATATTTTCCTCAGTGAGACTTAAACGTGGTCTACCGGTTCGAGGCAAATCTGTTACGGTGCCACGTTGGTGATGACGATCAACTAAGCAACGAATTATTGCTTCATAGGGCGAAATTCTGAAGTTAAAATGTCGACGACATGCTCTTTGCGTTAAAATAATTGATCTCGGATTTAAATAATAAAATTCTATTATTCTGGTTCTTTGTTCAGTTGTGAATCTCTCCAATATATTATTTTCCAAGTGTTATTTATATAATCTGAAAAAAAAAAAAATATATACATATAAAAGAAAAAGTTATTAAATTTTTAAACCCCATGGTAACTTTTGCCCCACCCTGTAGTAACTCTTGATAAAACAACTACAATGGTAGTTAAAATGACATTTGAAGCGACCAAAAACAACTAACATAATATATATTATAATAATATTCAAAACAACTATGTTTGGTTAGTTATTTTTTTAAATGACAATCTAAATTAGTCGTTTTGTCTAAAGCAAAATGACTACAATAGCAGTTAAAAAAAACTACTACCGTTTACCACCCAAACTACCTACATGGTAAGAATATTCTGAGTGAATTTAAAACCTTAGGCTGTAGAAAAATTTGTTCACAAAAAGTTCAATATTCCCCACTGTGCCACGGGACATAACGCTCAAACTACATAAAGGAAGAGTTATTGAAAATTTTTGGGATTTAATCCAAATAAAAAGACTGGTCAAAATAAGTTTTTTTTCAAAACGTCTTAATCATCTTTGTTTTAGAGAAAATATTTGGTTACCTCATACGCCCATGTAAAAAATAATCGTATTATTTATAATTATAGCCAAAAAATAAGCACATCTTATTGTATCATATTAGATCTAATCTGTTACAATTGGACATTATTTGATACAATTAGATCTAATTTGATGTTATTAGATATTGTTTGATACGATTGTATCCGAATTGTGTCATCATACAAATGTATCACTTTATAAAGTGTGTTTTATAGAGGTATAGAACTTTGAAATGGAATAAAACATAGATGAATTTTTAAAATTGGCATGAAATTTACTTTATTCGAAAGATAATCTTCTGGCATTATAATTTAAATATGACTTCTGGCCTATGACCGCCACGGCTGGCTCTTACGTAGTCTAATCTGGAGGTCCAATTTTCTATGACTTTTTCCAACATTTGTGGCCGTATACTGGTAATAACTCTGCGAATGTTGTCCTCCAAGTGTTCAATCGTTTCGGGCTTATCGGCGTAGACTAGCGACTTCACATATCCCCTCAGAAAATAGTCCAGCGGCGTTAAATCGTACGATCTTGGAGGCCAATTCACGGGTCCGAAACGTGAAACTATGCGGTTACCAAACGTTTCCTTCTATAAATCAATTGTTGCAAGAGCTGTGTAACATGTTGCGCCGTCTTGTTGAAACCACAGCTCCTGCACATCATGGTTGTTCAATTAATGAACGAAAAATTCAGTAATCATGGTTCAATTCTTGTGCACGATGGCGGATAGACTGATTGGGGTCTTCCTCTACCATACGCTCTACATCAGTAATGACTTCTTCTGTACGCACTGTACGCATACTATTATTTAGAGTAAACGTGGTTCGAAAACGTTCCATAGTTAATCGAATTAATTGCTCTGATGGACGATTATGTTGACCGTAGTGCGCGATACGTATTTCGAACAGAACCATGATTTTCAAAATAAATTTTGCTCAATTTGGAAGCGTTGTTCAGGCAGGCGTCAGTCTATTCATGTTGAAATGTCAAGTCAAACTAAACATAAATCCCTTGACAGCTGACAAAATGGCCGCCAGTTAAAAAAGTGTTGACAACTTAAAGTTCTATACCTGTATAAAAAACGCACTTTATTATCGCTTGAGAAGTATTCCTTCAAAAAAAATTTATAGGGACACCCTGTTTCATAGTAAAATTTCTATCATTATTATCTTAAGGGAATTTGTGAATTTTAAGAATATCGTGACTGACTCTCAGACTTAATATATCACTTGTACACTCAAAAAAAAAGTTTGTAAAGTCAGCAAAAAATTTTGCTGAGTCAGCAAAATTTTAGTCAGGAGGATGCTTGCAAAAAAGTTGCTAATGTCAGCAAAATCTTTTGCTGAAAATCAGCAAGCTGATTTTTAGCAACAAAATTTGTAGATTCAGCAAAAGTTTTGCTAACACTTAGAAATAAAAAAGCCTTGCTAAAAATTAATAAATTTTTTGCTAAATTTTAGTAGACTGAAAAAAACGCAAAAAATTTGTAGAAAAATTGTAATTTAGTTAATTTATTTGCTGAAAATCATAAAACATATTTTTGTGATTCTTTTAAAAATAATTTAATATAATAACGAAATATAAAAAGGTTCATATTCCCACATTGACGACATGAATTAATTTAATATCTGAAAATATATAGAAATAAATAATAAATACGTCAATGGTTGTCTAAATGATGCTATCGTTTAAATGACGCTTCTCCCGAAGATAATTATAGAAACGAAACGAAAAAATAAACAAAAACAAACCAAACGAAAAAAAAACCCTTTTTTGCAATAAGAAAAAGGAACCATAAAAATCTACCTAAGATGTGTGTCTTTGTCTTTCGCTTTACTCTGTCTACATTTCTGTATATGTTTGTTTGCAATTTGACCACACTATTATTAATTTATAAGTTATATATAATATAAAAGTTTAAATAAATAAATATTTTATTTTGTCTTTTATTTAATTAATAGATAATTATTTTCACAAGCCGGTGACAATGCAAAATTTAAGTTGTTTTAATCCTCAATTTTGTTTTATGTATGAAAAAGAGATACAAAAACTTCCATTGTTGATTTTTTTATATGTCTTATTAGAGTTGTACTTTTTAGTATCATTTTCCTCTTCTCTACTACATCTTGACATGCCGCGACATCTACTTCATTCTGCGTATATCTTTCAATCTATTAATGTGCTTATCAGCACAATTTTTTTTTAGCAAAATTAATTAGTAAAACTTTAGTATATTAGTAAAGCATTAGTATAAAACAGTTAAGTGCTGAATAAGTATAACAAAAATTTTAGCTGAAAACACGATTTTAGCAAAAAATTTTGCTAAAAAATAGTATACCTGATTTACAAGACGTTTTACTAACTTTTCTACTAACTTATTTTTTTGAGTGTACTTAAATTCACGTAGACGTCCGCTAAGACGATACTTTTGAAAATTCTTTTAAGGAAGGTGACTAATTAGAAGAGGCTTCCCCATGACGTTACTGCCGAAATATTGTGAGTGTAGGAATCTCACTTCCTCTTGCATCTCCCAAGACAATTTTTTATAATTAATTCCCAACCACAAAAAATTTCAAACATGTTCCAGTGAAAATGAAGAATATACCTAGCTAGAACTAGTTTTAGAAGCTGTTTTACCTTATTCTATCTCGAAGTTATTTAACTTGTTAATTTGGGGACAATTTCAAATAAAAATTATTGGTGTTAAAACCGACACTAGAAGGGATTACACAAGGCAACAATTTTGAAAAAATTTTAGGGGCTTTGAAAACCACTATACAATTTTGATGTATTGTGGTCCCAGTAGTACAAATATGGTTCAATTTTGAAATTCTATGGAGAGGTTTTTTTTTAAAAAATTTTTAATTAAAATTATAAATTTTTTTAGACGTGTCTCCACATAATTAATGATAACTAAAAAAAAATTAGTCCGATATTATTCAAATAAATTTAGAAAAACTGAAATTTACATAGCCTTTAATCCGTTAATATATTGCGTTTCAATCGGCTCAGTAGTTTTGGAGTTATAATAAAAAATTGAGGGAAAAAATATTTTTTTTACGTGAAAATAGCAAATTTTTTTGGTTAAAAAAAATCATAAAAAATCGAAAACGGCAAAAATCGTTCAGATTTATTGCTTTATCGCAAAGCCACATGTAATAGGAACAAAATGAGATATCGATCATAAAAATCGATTGATTTTTTTCGAATTTATTCACAATTAAGTGAATTCGCTCATTTTCACCAAATTTTAGTTTTTTGTCTGATATACATAAAATTGAGTAGTTAATGTTCTTCTTTCGATTGATTGAATTTTGAAAACATTTTCCCCATGCTATGTACAAATTTTCACATCAAAAATGCATTACATAGTAACATTCGTGTATTTTTTGGCAAAACCCTACCTAGAATATACCGATTCTATTCTTCGGAAAGACATTTGTGTTGGATGAGCTTAAATGTAAATAAATAAATAAATCAAATAGTAGAAAATTTATATTTTATTATTCACATTTATTATAATAAATAAAACAAGAAAATAAATAAATAAATATGTATTAACAACTACAAACTCTGAAATTTTCTTTTAGTCGATTTTCTACTATTGTTGAATAACGAAGTGTTACTCTGAATACTCCAGCAAAAATCAGCCATCATGTGTGCATCCCAGCGACCCTGGTATCGTTCCTCCATTGTCCGGATATCTTGGTGGAATCGTTCGCCCTGTTCTTCACTCAAGTCTCCTAGATTTTCAGGAAAACGATCTAAGTGACTGTGCAGGTAGTGTAATTTGATGCTCATGTTGCATCCAAGATTCTGGAAGTGAGTTAACATCTCTTCAACGTGCGCAACGTAATCATCTCCCTTGTTATTTCCTAAGAAATTTTGAATAACCCATACAAACGAATCCCATGCATTCTTCTCAATTTCTGACATTGAACTGCCAAATTCAGTATCGTTCACCAATTTGCGAATTTGTGGGCCATCAAATATGCTTTTTGTACTTAAACAAAAATAACACTCGGATGCGTGGTTCGCTGTTTCTCTCCATAGCATAGGCTTCAAAATTTCCAAGTGTCGTCTGTAAAATGAAAAAAAAAATTGAAATCAGGAATATGAAGAATTCAAATTTTAATTAAGAAATATTGTAATTATAAAATATTCCAAATCTATTAATTTATACTTACTTTACGTTAGAAGACTTCATAGATAAATTCAATCGACATGGAATGCATATAGTACTCGGTGTCCAATGCTGGTTCAAATTGTGCGGATAGATATTATAGCAATCTTGATATGACTTTTGCAATGAAGTTAAGAAGCACTTCCGTTTTTTCCCGGTGATATATTGGCCGCACACATAACAAAATAAATCTGGATCGTTTTTACATAAAAATGTTCTGGCTTTCTGGCTCATTTTTATTAATATTTGAAAATTGTTTTTAACTTCTAAGCTGTATGACTCTAATTTTTGTGTAGGTATTAAATGATGTTTGCGTTATCGCAAACACTTCTTGAATGAAATAAAAAGGGTCAAGGAGATCTTATAAATACTGATACTATAATTTGGGATAACCCTTTGTGTGGATACAGTTTGTGTGTGCTGCAAATTTTTTATTATTCCCAAGAATCCTAAAAAACATTAAGGACTTTTATGAAAAAAAAAAATTATCCGTTACAGGTAGCTAACGGAAAATAAGAGCACTTCAGCGTACACGCACATTTATGAGCGTTTTATTACTATCCTACCGCAATCGTAAAAATTAAACAATCTTTTGTTTATTACTTATTTTTTTTTAATTATTAGAATCATAAAAATGTCATAGAGGTTTTTCCCAAAGGGGTTTTGCCAAAATGCGTGTCGTAAAATGCACCTGAGTTTTTATGTTCTGCATTTTCATTATGTAGGTACAATTTTCTACAGTGCTTGTAAATATGCGATACCTTCAATTAATTGTAAATAAAAATGTAAAGCATGCATCGATTTTTATGATCCATATCTAGTTTAATTCGCATGATATGTAGCTTTACTACAAAAAAATAAAAAGTAATATTTTTTGCAGTTTTCGATTTTTTCCAGATTTTTGTTTTTCAAATTTTTTTTTTTTTTAGCATTTTTTTTTTTTTTTTGCTAACAATTTGTTTCATAACTTTGAAACTATTGATCGCATTAAAAAAATTTGTACAGTTCTTTAAAGATATTGTAAACCTTAATTTTTGTAAATTTAATTTGACAAAATCGGACTAGTTGTTTTTGAGTTATGACAACATAAGTGGAGAAATGGCTCAAAATATTGTCAATTTTAAAAAAAAAATTTTTTAAAAAAAAATTATCCATAGAATTGAAAAATTTTACCATTTTTGTACTTAGGCAGCCATGATGCATCAAATCTATATAGTGGTTAGTCAAGCCTTTTTTTGCTGTTGACCTGTGTTATCAAAAAAAAAATAATTTCGTCTACAAGCCGTTCTTCAAAACTTTCATAGTTTAAAAATGGTAACACTGGTAGATTCCTAGGTATTTTTGAAAGAAAAACTGTGTAACTCAAGGATTTATTTCCACTGAAGGGCAAGTTTAAAATGACAAAAAAAAAATAAGTTAAAAATGTCAAGAAAAAAAGAAAATTAGCTCAAAATGGTAAAAGTGGTATGTAATTCCAAAACTTTCTAAAAATAACAGTTAATTTAAGGTTTTAAGTATCATATTTTTAATAAAGAAGTGCAAAATTGTTATCGTTGTAAAAAAGTATTACAATTTTCACTGACACTAAAAAAATATTATTTTTTTAATTTGTTTATGTACAAAATTTGGATTTCAATTACATATATGTTAACTTTCCACTTTCCAATTATTATGTAAAAATTACATTTTTTAGGAAGACAAATTTTTAGATCTTTCATTAAAAAATGCCGTAATACTACGTTCATATTGAACACCAAAATAGGTATTTTAATTTTTTACAAGTTTTCGATTGTCAAATTCCATACAAATTTTAAATCGAAAACTTTAAAAAAAAAGAAAGCACGTATTTTGGGGTTCAATATGAACGTAGTATTACAGCATTTCTTAAACAAAGGTCTAAAATTTGTGTTTTTGAGGTAAGCATCCGAAGAAATATAATTTTTACATAATAATTTTAACATAATGCCTTCCGAACGATATATAATACTATACACATTTAATAAGAACTGGTCGTAGACATACGATAAGCCCATTTTAAAAGCATTTTCTATCAAAAATGAAAACAACTTCTAAATCAAATAATATCTTTAAACAAAATAACACAGGTCTCTTAATATTAAATTCTTTAAAACATATCCAATTTTTTTTGTAATCAAAGTCTTCCCATAAACTAAGTCTAAGGATGTAACAAGACATAGTTTTCATTTTCTGGTAAAGTATCTACCTTTACTCTATGATTCATATTTCTGGATCCAAGAATACCTCCACTTTAAAATTTGTCAGAACTGTAGAGAAGAAAACAATCTTTAACATATATTTTTAAAAAGGTCGTTTTCAAAGATATAGCCTCCCAAATTATAGGTCAAGAAAAATGACCTTTGACCTTCCCAAATAAAAAAAAAACATGTTGTATATCAAATCAAAGGTAATATTAAATTACCTTCGATTTGATATATTACCTTTCAAATGTAACCTTGATTAGTAGCGTTCTTATACCACTTTTCATTGAAATGACAATTTTGCAAGTTTTTATAATTTTTTCCGATTTTCAAGACCTCATATTTCCGGATATAGATGCATCAGTGAACTCAAAATTTGCATTTGTATTCCTACGGAGGAGGTGGGGTACACCCTTTTTTTTTTTGATTTGACATGGAATTAACCATATTATCGGTTTTCTCTGATAAAAAAAAAAAATATTTAAAATTTTAGAAATTTTCAAAAACTCGAGAACTTTTGATACTATTCGGCTCCGGTTAACGTTTTGAAAAAAAAAATCATACATTTAAGACCAAATGGAAAAAAAACTAAAATTCTGGAAAATCTATAACCCAGACCCATGTCTCTATGAACAGTTTGATGAAGGTTATAAAATTTAAAAATGCTAATAACACCTTTTTTTGTCCCAGTCTATAACGGTAACTAGATTACAATTATTTTCATTAAAAAATAAAAAAGGAATTGCAAAAACACAAAAACTATTACAAAACTTAAAAATTAACTTCATATTACAATTTCCTGTTTGTCAGTGAGAGAGCTAGGCAGAAACATAAAAAAAAATTACCCACAAAATCGTAAACAATTCCATATTATCAAAGATCACGATTTTCATTGGATTTTCATGATTTTAGCAAATTAAAGAAATAAAACTTATTTATTGTTAAAGAATTGTTTGGCTGGTTGGTCGGTCGGGTCGATTGGTCGGTCGTTCGTTTGTTTGGCAACATCCTTGCATATTTTGTATTTAACTGGAAGATTCTTCTCCCTCATAACTTTAACATAATTTATGGCAATACAATCGAGCTCTTGTTGGGTCATGAACGCAAAATAGTGAAATGAAGAAAAAAAAATTCAACTAAAATCTAACAAGGGGAGTATCCCGATGGGTTCTTTCCGATCTTAATGGAATTTCTATATGTGATAAAGAAAAAAAAAAAGTACATAACGTTTAACGGGTTAAAAGGTTTGGCCAAAGGTAATATATTTGTGTATGAAAACATGTCTGAAACTAATGAAATTCAGATTTTTTTAACGCAGCTTTGATGTACTCGAGGAAACTAAAATTTTGATACCAATATTGACAATGTAGTGGAATAGGGTTGTCATTTATTTAAAATATTTAAAATATATTATAAAAAGCTCTTCGGAAAAAGTCGTATAAAAATCGAACAACTTCGAATGGCGGCAAAACTTTAGACACCCATGCGATTAAATTGAATAGGCATTTATATATATATTTTTTATCTTAATCCAATTATAATTTTTATAATTTTTTAATTACAAAAATAATTGAAAATTGTCGGTCATGTTTCGAATACCAGTTAATGCGTCTTCAAAAGGTTCCTTCAACTTCTCTGAAACAATTCGAAATTAGTCGAAAAAACAAAAAATTCTATTAATACTTTTTAACCCCTAAATATGAGATTGGACCGCTAAAAAAAAAAAACGTGTCGCTCATTTGCTTTTTTCTTTATCACATATCCAATTTTCATTAAGATCGGAGAGGACGCATCGGGAGACTCCCCTTGTAAGTGAAAAACAACAGCGATTGTATTTGCAACAAATAAAAAAAGAACTACAAATGAGAAAAGTATTTTGTAACTTAAAGATGCATCTCTAAGGAAAGCATTAATACTGAAAAGGGAAGTAACCGAAAGGAAAATAATTTATTTATGATGCTTTAAAGGCAACTGCCCTAATTCGCCTTTAAGAGACAATGAAAAAATGGAACAACTTATTAAGTTTTTCCAAAAAATAGGCGAAGTAGGCATGGTCAAATATTGACACATTTTGCGATAATTTTCACAATAACATTTATTATTATTTAATTACATTTGGAGAATGCTAGAAATTTTACTATTTCAATATATTTTTTTAAGGACAAATTTTAAAAAAAAAATTATTTTTAAAAATATTCAGAACTAGTTTCGAATTTTACGAGTAATACAAAACTCAATTTATCTACAAATCAGATAGATAGATTATTTATTATTGATCTAGAAAGTTTTATCATGTAACTCATATTAGTTTAAGAAAATATTCGTTGAATATTGTCCTTCATATATTTCAATATTTAGAAAATAGTACGATTTCAGACTTTAGAAAATGAGTAATAATATGACATCACCGATTTTCTGTAGTTGGTTGATATACATATATACCTGATATAACCATGAGTTTCTTTTGGGTGGTGGATTAGAATGATTATGAAGATGACCAAGTCGCTTCGAAAGTGCGGCATTACCTCAAATTAGTTGCACCCAATTTTTTCTATATTACCCTATTCAAAGTACATTTACAAGCAATAATGTCTTCGCGTGAATCAATTTTTTTGAGTGCCAAAAAAGTTATGAACAAAAAATCTCCAAAATTGTCGCTTATAAAATTTTTTTAAATTTTTTCGGGGCTTAGTACGAATTTGGTTTATAAATTTTTCGACTTAAAAATGAATCGCACATGCGTGTTTTAAATCTTATTTTAATGATAGATATTAGCATAACTATTATTATCACCTCTGTCCTATGTTTCACATTCCCATGAAAGTGAAATCAATACGACTTTTTGGTGTTTTGTCTTTTACATATCTATTTTTATTTTCGATTTACTTTAATATAGAAAGTTATACATTTATGGGGATTAGAAAGCACCAAACATCAATTTCATGTGATTTTAAAATTTATTCGTATTCAAAAAGTAATGAAACCTGGGACAAGGGCGTACATGTGAATATTAAATCGATCGTATAATATTTGTTGTCTCTATATCAATTTGTTCTCCAAAATAGATAAAAAGTTTAAAAACATGCAGCACAAAATTGCGTGACACATCCGCGGTTCAAAGAATTATGGGGTCAAATATCTTTTAAACGGTAGATTTCATTATTATGTTAAAAAGCTAAATGGATCGGACGAACTTTAAATACGCTACAAAATGTTTTTTCACCAAAATCGCAAAAAAGCTAACTTCAAATTGAAGGCACACCCGCAGCTTCAAGAACTATGTCATAACCACCATATGTGAAAGTGCTAAATGGATCGAATTTTATTTTATGGTACTCATTTTCATCAATGCACAATTCAAATTTAAATCATGCAAAAGTTAATATTATATTAAAAAAAATAACAATAAAGAATACCAATAAACAAAAAAAAATTTACACTCACGGGCCATCCTGTATTTTCTGATTTTGGCAGATTATTTCAGTAACGGTACTTTAAGAAAAGCGCTATTTCAATTATTTCTGTAATGATATTTTAACGATAACAGTAATTAAGTTATTTCTGTAACGGTATTTTAGGGATAACGATAGTCAGTTGAAACGGTTTTGAATCGCTAACGGTACTTTAGCGGCATTGCCTGCCATCTATGGAAAACACGCATTTCTTTCCGGTTTAATGATATTTATTTGAATTCAGGGTTACTTATTTGCAGGAAATCATAGTGAATGCTTTTAAATTTGAAAAAAAAGTTTTATGCAAGGATGTACTCTCATAAAAATTCCAAAATTTCATCAAACCGAATTGATTCGGTTGCCGCAACCTCCTAAATTCGTTAGTCCCAACCGAATTCATTTGTCAGAACCGAATTCGGTTGCCACAACCCCCAATTCGGTTGCGTTAACCGGACTCAGTTGAGACAACCGAATTCACAAGGTTGCAGCAGCCGAATAAATTGGGTGGATGAAAATCGGTTGACAAAACCGAATTTGTTATGTGAGTGTGCTTTTTGAGGTTATGAAATTTAGTTTGGTCCAAAAATTTAAAGTCTTTAAAATTTGTTGATACCTTTTCGATTTTTGTATTAAGCTCATAAAAATATATATTTGATAAACGTTTTGACGAAATTGATACATCACTTTAGTTGTGTTTGAAAAAAACTGCCGCTGTTCCCGCTAGGAATCAAAAAAAAAATTTTTGCACTTAATTAATTCAGTCCGTTGTGAAAATTCACTCTAGATAAATACTTATGTTATCAAGCACTGTTTTTTATAAAAAAGAAAATAGAAAAAGAAAATAATTAAATTTCGCAAAATTTTTAAAAAATTCATAAAATTATTGCGTTTACAATTTTGAAAATTAATTTTTGACACGAAGGTGATGTTTACAAAGAAACTCAGTTAACGCAATACACTAGGCAATTTCAAATATAATTGCGAATGTTAGACGCAAAAAAAACACATTTTTAAAAAATTTAGTCCAATACCTTTTAAGTATGTGGTGTTCGTATTCCGTTACAGGTGCATGTCAGCGCAACTTGGTATATTCTTGGTAATATTCTCAAAACTTAATTCCATTAAACGACGCAAACTGCTAAAGTTTAAAAATTTTGGTTTCACTTGTAAACCAGTTTTCTCCAAGAAGCAATATGGAAATTCTTTGTTAAATGAATGTATCTCCCGAGTCTAGTGACTTCATTTTCTACTGGTTTGGATGTGAAAGTTAAAAACTACACTCCAAAAAGTTTTACAGTTACTACATGACTGTTATTTGTGTAGTATTCAGTAGCAGTTGTTTTTAACTGCAATTAAAGTTGTTTTTGTATGAAATAAGATAAAACTGCAATTGTATCTCTAATCCATAAAAAACGTTATAACTGGAGTTCCGGTTGAAATTTTGACATAGCATTTTAAGTATTATGTAGGAAATGCATATTGATATAGTAATTGAAAGAAAAAATATTTTTTTATTAATAATTACTTTTAAAATACCGAAAAACAACTGTTAAAAATTAGTAGTTTTTACTAATTTTTACAGTTGTTTCGCAATGTTTGTAATAAAAAATTTCAGTTGTTTTTGCGACATTGTTAGTTGGTTTTACTACATTTGATAGTTGTTTTTAACAGTTAGAAACAACTACTATTTAGTTATTTTTTTTTGGTAATTACCTTTTTCGCCTTTTTAACTGAAATTGTAGTTGTTTTAACTGTATATTTCAGTCGATTTTACTGTAAAACTTTTTTGGGCATTTTTGTATGAGCAAAAAATAAAATAAATTAAAAAACTCTTGTAAGTTTTAAGTATTTTTTTTTTCATTTGGCCACCAATTCTTTTGGTAAAGACGTTTTAACGTAAATCTTCGCATGTCATAGCTTTTAAGTATAGTGAACCCAGCCATTCCATCGTTCCCAGTGTGGCCAAGTTAGGGGTTTTTCTCCTAGATGTATATGGTTTTTTAGTTGTTTAGGGGGAAATAATTTGTTAGGAAAAATTTTGGGGAGTAAAAATCTGATTAAAAGAAGTAATTTTGCCAATATAAAAATAAAGTTTTCGCTCCGATTTTTATTTTTGTTAAATTTTTGACATAATTTTAATTTTTTTTTAGATTGCTGGTAAAATTTAAGCCACTTTACTGCTCTGTTAAAATAAAATTTTTTATTTTGACTATGAAAACAGTAAAAAAAATTATTTTAGCTGAATTGTTTGGTAGTAGAGTAAATAATATATCGGTTTTTTTGGACAATTTAGGAGGATTTAAAAAAAATACTTTTCAACACTGGTCTTTCCTCTCAATTTACAAAACCTTGAGAAATAAGAGCATCTAAACTTCAATTTTAACATGTTTCGACAATTTTTGATGCAGGATTTTCTGGGGATTTTTACACTAAATATAACACATACGCAATTCTTTTTTAATTGAATCTATTCGACGCCCTCATTAGATATTTAATTAAAACTCTGATCTATCACAATTTTAAAGCGTATTAAGTATTCGTTATCGTTTTTTTTTTTTATTTTAAAATCGAGTATGAATCTTCTTTGGCTATATTTCCCTTTAAAAATATGAATGGCATTCCCAACAGAAAAAAAAACTAAAACTCATTCCTTTCAACCATTGAATCATTCGTGGTTTTTATACATTTTTTTGACTGTGCGAAATTTTACTTGTGGGTAAAACTAAATTGTTAATAAAACAAAACAAAAACCAAATCTAAACCACAACAATTGGTTATTGCACTGATACTGCGATTTTCGCTGACTACATGCTTTTCCAAATATTCTTGCGAAATGAAAAACCAGCAAACATTATTATGACAATAAGTACCGTTAAGTAGGAAAATTAATTTTAGCATCTCTTCTGGTCGGTCGATTGTCTGCTAGAAAAAAGAAAACCAATAAATGAGTGAGAAATAATTGAAATTATTTTATCATCTTCATCATTTCCAACCAAGTAATGCATCAATTTGCTTTGTTTATGTTCAAATCTTACAGATAAATGTTGATGAATCAATGATTTTAGTTATTTACAAAAAAACACAAATTTATTTTTAGAAATAAGAGGAATTTTATTAAACTAATTTGTTGTATGGGTATTTTTGATAATACATTTTAAATTCGAATTCTAAATTCCGGTAGTTTAAAATACCGGAATATATTTAGAAGAAAACTAAGTTAGGTCAAGTAATTTTTCTAGAAAAATAACCAGAGTTTAACTTTAGCACAGATACACTCAGGGGAAAAAGCTTCATCATATTAATGAAGTTTTTCATAACTTCATTGATTTTCGTCCAATATAACAATTCATAAATATGATGAATCTGTTTCATGAAAGAGCAAATTGATGACAGGCTTCTTCATATTTATATTATGTTTCATAAATATGATGAAGTTTCATAACTTTTAAGAAATGCTTTATAAATATTATTAAATATTTCATAAACAGGGTGAAGCATTTTCACAAATAAGGAAGAAAGGTGTAAAATTTTTATGAAATCTTTCATAAATATTTTGAAACGTTTCATATGTCATATTGTGTCATTTAGTGTAAAAATGCTATTGTAAAAGTTTTAGCTCTATCGGACTATGCCTTCCCGACCCCATTCAGCCCTCAAGTTTAGAAAACGGAATATAATTCGAAAAAGTCACTTTTTTTAAAAAAATTTTTAAATTGATTACTGAAATATATTTTTTTTACTTAAAAGACTCAAATTTGTGAGATGTGGAAAAAGTTTTTTTTTTTTGGATGGCGTTAACCTGTCCTAATGTGATGTCAAAAACGGACAAAATTTTTAGGGTGTTTTTCAAATCTCCAATTTCAAATTTTAAGAAAATTTCTTTAACAAAATCGCAAAAATTGAGATTTGGACTCCAGTGACTTGTTTAAAACATGTTAGAGATCGAAAATAAAAAATTTTAAAAATATCCCCTGGCACACTAGAGTAGGGCAACGATTTAATTTTTGCAAATTTCGAGGAAATTGTGTTTTTTGGTAATTTTTGCCTTATTTGTTGTCATAAAATATTTAAAATCGAAAATTAGCTACTTTTGTATCGTTTGTTGTTTTTGTTTATCATCATGACTTAAGGTTGAAAATAAAAAATTTTGGACATCATTAACCCATGTGGACCAGAGGCCCCAAGAGACCTCACACTTATATATTTCAATTTACAAAAACGTTGAAGATTTTTAACTACTTTTGAATTTTAATAAACGTGATGTAAATATAATAACACAAAATTTGAAGATTCTGTGCCAAAAATTTCCCATATACACTAAAACCACTCTAATAACCACGCTCGAAAAACTTTTTTTTTCTGCTCATATTGAAGAAGATATTGCGATTTTTGCTTTTTGGAAAGGCGAAATTAGGCGAAAAAGTATCTAAACTTCAATTTATATTGTTCAAACTTCAACGCTTTGCTATTAATACTTAATGTCTTCTTTCTGCAAAATTTCATAAAAACTCGTCTATTAGTTTATAAGTTAAGACGATGTCCTTTAGAGGAATCCCTGAGGCAGCCTTCCCGTTAGAGGGTTAAACTTTTCATCATATTTATGAAAACTACATAAAGATGAATTGATGACAAACGATTTATGAAACAATATCATCAATATGAAGTGATTTTGTGGAATATACAGTGATGGTATGTATAGAGGAGAATTAAAACTTCTTCCTGGAGAATTAAAACTTCTTAGCCGATAGACAAAATCAATTTGATTTTGTTTCTCAAATTGAAATTGGAACCACATATGGAATTAAAAGAAAAAATACAATGAAATTAGGAATTCGAATATTTAATTTATTGGACAATTGTTTGTTAGTACGACAGTTAATTTAACAAGGGAAGGTCATACGACTTATTTTAGGGGAAATAAGTATCTATGACTTAAAATATGTTTTGACAGGTACTTTAGGCTTTAATGTTGAAGAGAAATAAAAAGTTATGTCGATAACTTTCTACCTTTCGGGGCATTCAGCTTTTGTTCATATTTTATTTAGGAATTCCGGGAATAATTGCAGGATTTAAGGACAAAAGTCAACAAGGACTTTTGGCATTAACATAAAGAAACTTTTCCCCTGAGTGTATATCCACATAAATTTTCCATTCATAACTATGGTTAATAGGGCGGGTCGATTTGTAGGAAGGCAAAAAAAATCGCTCAACGTACAAGGAAAATCGTATTCTAGGGATCAAAATAAGAAACTTTGCCGAAGGAATCATACCGCTAAAACGAATACTGATGTCCCGACTTTTGAACCGTAGGATCAAATTTTGAAAAATTCCACTTTGATATTTCAGAAAGTAGGAGGAATCTCTTCAAGATTATGGGAGCTACTTCTTCTCCGGGAGACGCTCTAACAGATTAATGCATAAATCATTATTCTAGGTGACCGTTAAGGGGCTAAAATTTAAGTTGAAAGAGGCCTTTTTAGCCGTGTTTTTATAGCAAAATGTACAAATCTCGGGATGGAGATATTTCAGAAAGTAGGGGGAGTCTTTCCAAGATTAGGGTCTCTATTTCTTCTCCGGAAGACGCTCTAGCAGATGAATGTATAAATTATATTCGATTGGGTTGAATTCGATTGGGGAAATCTAAATGGGTCAAAGTGGGATTTTTCAAAATTTGAACCTACGGGTCAAAAGTCGGGACATCAGAATTCGTTTTAGAGGTATGGTTCCTTCGACAAAGTTTCTTAGTTTGATCCCTAGAATACGATTTTCCTTGTACGTTGAGCGATTTTTAAATCGACCCGCCCTAACGGTTAAGCTCTAAACTTTGGTTATTTTGAGATAAGTTAGCAGGTCTTAATAGTATTTCTTTAACTTCTGTATCTATTTAAAGTCTACGATTTCGATCTAATACTACCCATCAAAAATAAATGGTATTCTTAACAAACCACTTCCTTCACTAGTTCCAAAGTTTTAGTTAAGAAATTTTTTCAGCATTTTGGAAATTGTTCTACAAAGAGCGCATTCTTTGGACGAGTTTTAATGAAATTTGTTCATTAAACTGGTGAAGCTTTCTTTAGAATGTGAATGAAAAATTTCTTAAACTTTATGAAACTATATTTAATGAAACTTTTTCATTAGTAGTACGAAATGTTTAATAAATAAAAAGAAATTTTTCATTAAATTTTATGAAGAACTGCATTAATTTCATGGAAAGTTTCAATGGACGAGTTCCAGTGACATTTCATATATCTAATGCAAAAAATCATTAACATCATGCAGAGAATTCTCTCAGTATAGAACAACGCTACAAAATTTATATTTTCCTATTCTTAATACAGTGAGCTGGGCCGCCTTTCTATGTCAGTCGTAATAGTTTTCTTGTTCATTGCTTTCAAGGATCAGTTTATGTCTATTTCTTGATTTGCACCCATTTTTAACATGCTGATTGAGATTTATTTTTTAACAATACAACTCAGTGATGCATTTTAAGTCTTTTTGTTTTGGGATAAATTGACAATTTAAAAGGGCCAAAATACCATTGATAGGGCCACAGGAATGATAAAGTTAGTACTATAGTACTTTTTTTGGTACTATTTGATACGGAAAAGTACCATGGTACTTCTTTGACTCTTAGTACTATTTACATATAAATAAAAATTAAAGATTGAGTTTGAATTTTAACGTCTTTTTCACACAATTGCAATTAATACCATAAATAATATGCAATTTTATTTAATTTTAATTGTGAAAGACGTGGTAGAGAAGAATGAGTGTATTTTCTAAAAATCATAACTACATTGTAAATTTTTAAATTTTCCTGAATCAGACTGTGCAGTTTCTGGTATTGAACCTTCGTCAGTGACCCTGTTTTTTGAATAATGTAATATTTGTTATGTTTTTATTTGTTCGATTGCGTCCAGATGAAATTTTCTGTGCAATCACTGACCGTGGTATAGATAAACTGATTTCTAATGCCACATGCACTCGCACCACACATTAGACAGAGCGCTTTAGCGCATTGATCCGTCAGGTCGAGTTTTGTTGTGATTAAAACTAGTTATATTCAATACACGGTGTTTTTGTTCTTGCTTACATAATCTCAGACAACTCCAACAACACAACAGTTCTATTTTTAGAAACTTCAAGATTCAACATTTAATTCAATTACCCATTTATAAATTAACATTTATCAAATGTATTTATTTGGATCCAATCGTTGTAAATGGAATTGATTAAAGATGATTTTATTTGAGTTCGAGTAAAAAAAAAAGTGTTCGAAAAGTGAAAAATAAACATCTTAAAAAAGTACAATTGAAAAAAGGCCATTGCCAACATCTTCAAATAAGTAATGAAATAGATTTCCTTGCAAAAAAAGGTGAATTTAAGAAATAGTCTGATAATTTTTATAAATTCTGTAGCTAAAATCAACTAAATTTTGTTTTTATATACAAATAAATTTAAAAAACGTGAATTTATAATAAAAACTTATATTTAGTACTATGAGGGTCGAAAATGTACTAATTTTTATGCTGGTTGGTACTATTTGAAAATCCCATTTATCATCCCTGTAGCGCCATATTTTTTAAAAAATTCGATTATTAGATTTTTACTAAAATAAAAATAATATTAATTTGTTAATTGAGTTCGTCATTTTAATGCTTTTTTAAAAATGCAAGACAAACCCCTCTGACAATAAAGTTTAACATATTTTATGAATTCTCATAAATTATTTCCGCTCTTGCGATAACATAACATTTTTAAAAAGCCTCCAAAAACACATTTTTTTAATAAAAAATGAATTGCGGCACTTCTTTTAAAAATTTGGACAAATATAAAAATATTTAAAAATGTTATCGTCCTGCATTCAAAAATTTTAAAACCTGATCTTCTGGTACGAAAATATATGATTTTGAATGCGATGTTTATAAAAAATTAAACAACTCCCCGTTTTTCATTCTCTAAGGAACTAGCATATTCTCTCATAGAATAAAAAAAATCAGGCAAATTTCATAAAAGTCTGCACTAAACGGTTTAAAGTAGTAAGTTCAATTTTGAGCTGAAAGGGCCAATATATATAAGAAAGTACCACAGGGCCATCAAGCAGTCAAAAGTGCCACAAATGGCCCTATTGCGCCACGTTTTGCATCACTGATACAACTGTACTTAATTGAATTGTTTACCAAAAAAAAAAAAAAAACACAGTTTTTAGTTTTTATTGTTTTTTATTATTTTTTTTACTTAAATTTAACTTTAACTACTTACTTAATTGCATTTAAAAAAATATTTACTTTAAATAAATGTGAATATTTTTTAACGCATTTTTTTCTTGATTGATTTTAAAGTATCAATGAAAATGCCCTAACAAAATTCGTAGTTGAATAATAATCACTCCTTAAGGGTATTTTTTCTATACATTTTACAGAAGTAGCTGTTTATAGCTAGCGTTTACATTGAAAAAAAAAATATTTATACTTCCCGATTAAAAAAAAGTTATATGGATCTTTATGTAGTCAAATTAATTTGTATGTGATGCTGCATGTAATCTTATTAAATTTCATCTGATGCATTTGGTAAATGTCCAGTACAATTTTATCCGAATTGCTTTTATCTAAACTGATACAAATAGATATAATTATATAAAAATCAGATATTTTTGTATCTGGATTTGTACCTAATATAATTGTATATGATTTTATGTAAACTGATACATCTAAATATAATTAGATCAGAGTTTTAGTCTGGTAAAATTGGACTATATGTTACATTTTTGTATATGATTGTATGAAAATATAAACAATTTGATACAAATATATGATCATCCTATCATTCCGTTAAGTCTATAAAAAAATATTAACAAATATATTACTTTTTTGCGGTTTTCAAAAACGTTAGTGTATAAATCTTTTTTAAGATTTAATGCGCATTTGGGTGTCCCAAAATATATATAATTTTGATTTGTGTTATATCTAATTATACATGTATTCGCACATAATTATAATATCCATATATAATTGTATATGTATATATTATTCGATATGTAATAAGATGTAATTATATGTGGCATCGTATTACAAAATTTAGAGGAAAACATTTTTATATATACACATACATAAGCATATGTATTCACATATAATAGCATGCAATAATATATATATTTATATAAAATGATGCATGGTTATATGTAAACGATTTTACTCGCGTTTGCACTCATGCAAAATATCATCCAAACATTGGATTTTCATTGAAATTAAAGATTAGGGAATAAGCAATGAAAAGTAGCTTTATATAACCGACTTATGCCCGTAATTTCAAGCAATAGATACCTACCGGTGCTTAGATACCTACCCGATTTTGTTCGTGTACACGGTAGGTATCTAAGCACCAGTAGGTATATATTGCTTGAAATTACGGCCATTAGAAGGGAAGCTACAATGTTAATTCACTGATGATAAAGCCAAATTAGAACAACATGCATGTGTGTTCATGTATGTATACATTAGAGTGTCCTTAAGTATAAATGTTGGTAATGTTGATACGGTACGCTCTAATTTTTTAATATTTGACTTGAATATAGCTCATGTGTAGTTAAAGGCTTCTACGCCAACGCCTTCCCTAAGCGACCTTAGAAGAGCGAAACATTCATTTATATGGGGAAAAATAAATATTTTTCAGTTTTTGATAATTTTTTTAAATGTTGTAATAGTTTTTATTCTAACTGATAAATTATTCGATATATTGATAATATTATGTATTTATAAAGGTATAAAAATCCCAACTTCCACTTAACTTTTTTATACAAAACTATGCGTACTGTTTGGTGTATTCTAGATCTATAGATAAGCTAAAAAAAAAATATTTAAAAATATAAATTTTTGCCCATTTTTTAAGTCTATTTCATATTGTGAACAATTTACTTTACGATCTGTATACCCTTATTCGCGTCTCATCTTCAACTAGAGAAACTATTTTCGATTTCTTCCAATAAGTACACACAGAAAAAATGTAGGCATTTGCCAACTAAGATTTGGTTAATACGACTGAAATCGATTGATACTACTGAATATTGGTTGTCATAATGAAAGTTGGTTAACACAACAGAATTTTAGTTGCAACACCAAAAATATTCAGAAATAACATTGAAATGCAGTTGTACAAACTGAATTTATTGCTTGTAGCCACCATAATACGATTTTTAATTCGGTTGGCACTTTATTTTTCTGTGTGTATGATTATCAAAAAATTTTAAAATATTTTTTTTTAATTTGTTCTTCTGTTTTCCCATTTTTAGAAAAAGTATGTGCCAAATGTGCATAAAATGTATCCAGTAATAGAGTTGTCAAAACCGGTTTCCGAATTATTCGTTAAACCGTTTTTTTTCTTATTTTTCCGGTTCTAGGAAACAAGTTTTTGAAAAAAGGCGGTTTTCTAGTTATTCGAGGAACCGGTTTTTTCGTCTGGAATAGGAAACTTTTTTGTTGCTTAAGTTTTATCTATTATCACGTAATAAGCAATATTAATAATAAAAATCGCTTTTTCGGATAAATTTCTAACAAACTTTCCGCATAAAGAGCAATTTAAAAAAAATGTATTTTTCACTTTTTACCATTAAAGTTGGTGTAATAGACCAAAATTGCTGCAGAAAATATATTTTTTAATGCTTTTTACGCATTGTGCTTGATGTTCAACGAATTTTGATGCCCGTATCGCGAAATAACGCGAAATAAGCTTTTGGGTTCTTTAAGATAGATACGACAATTAGAGCCTAATTACTTTACAAGTTTGGCCAAATGTTGATTTTTAGCTCACTTCAACAAAACAAAAAATTCCAAACTTTAAAATTGTTTACGCGGGAGCTTTTTTGAAAACCACCAAAAAGTTATATAATGTTAATTAATAGTTTTTATGGACTCTACGGTAAGGAAAGTTAAAATTTTATGTAAGCAAAAAAAAACCAAAAGTTATAATCCTAATGGACGTTAAATTTGGCTTTTTTGTCTTCTCTGATAATAACTTTAAAATCTATAAAAGATTTTGCTTTTATCCAGGGCACCTTTCAATTTCGTAGAGAAGATTTGCATCGTTCTATTTTTTCATGATTTTTATGCACAATTAATTTTTTTATTTCATATTTCCACATTTAATCCACATTAGTGGGTGTCCCGGTTGAAGACCCTCCATGTTAGCCAAATATACTCTTACTACCATAAATTTGTTCAGAGTTAGTTAACTCGAATAGGTCTGAGACTATCGCTCTCTTGTAAATTTAAATAATTTCGATTTATAGACTTCAATGATTCGCCAGTCGTTGTATTATTTTTCTTTCGCTGTAATTTGAAAACTTTAAATATGCGATGACCAGACATTAAGATTTTCCTAAAACTATGTTACCACTTACGTATTTTAAGCAAACGATGTTTTATTTCAAAACAGTGGAAACATTGTATTAGACTCTGTATAGAAAATGAATAAAAAGTATTTTAGAAACGGTATCTGTTTAGTTTTATATGTCAACATTTAAATTTTTAGTAATCTTTTAAAATTTGTACAAAAAATGTCAAATATCACCAATACAAAGTGATTTTAAAAAATCCGAAAACCCGAGTTATTCAAACCGGTTTTTAACTTAAAAACCGGTTGAATAACTCCCGTTTTTTCATGTGGGTTGAATATTTTAAAACTCTATGCAGTAACATAAGAAAACAAGTCGATATCCGAAACTAAAGGTAAAAGTTTGATAGCATAATTACTTTGTTTTTACCCACCATGGAAAATTTGTTGCAATTTAATACCTTATACGTTATATAGCTCAAATCGCTTTGCCAATGTTTGCCCCAAAGTGTTTTTCTTTCTGGTAAGTTCAAAATTAGATAAGGTTTAAGCCACATTCACATTAGATAGCAAAATACGTGTTTTGGCAAAACAAGTGTTTTGCTGTCTATTGTGAATGTGGCTTTATAATCGATTCTAAAAAAATTTATTGATAGAGATTGTGGCACCCTGTTTCAATTTCTATTTCTACATGTTATTTTACAATGTTTTTTTACATTTTTTTGAGAGACATTTGTATAATATACAAATCATTTTAATTTAAAATAAACTTTTGCATCGAAAATCAATCAAAACCATTAAAATGTTAAGTCATGTTTTCTCTCATATTTACCGATCTTCGAGAAACACAAAAAAAAAGCATTATTCGATATTTATCCGACACTAAAGGAACACGATCACAAAACCCAAATTCAGCCATAACAGAAAGCACTGATGTCGTTGGTAAAACCCAAACTGCAAAAGATGGATCAATCAAATCAAAGAAGCCACAAATTAAAACTGTGCAAATATATCGTTGGAAACCTGGAGATAAACCTAAAATGCAAACTTATAAAGTGGATTTAAGTCAGATTAATCCGATGGTTTTAGATGTTTTGCTGAAGATTAAAAATGATATAGATCCAACTCTAACATTTCGACGTTCATGTCGTGAGGGTATTTGCGGTTCTTGTGCCATGAATATTGGAGGCATCAACACCCTGGCGTGTATACATAAAACTGATGCAAATCTCTCAAGACCTTTACGTATTTATCCCTTGCCTCATATGTATGTTATACGCGATTTAGTACCAGATTTATCACAATTCTACGAACAATATCATTCTATACAACCATGGCTGCAACGCAAAGATACCAAAAACGAGATTAAAGGTTGTGCCCAGTATTTGCAACATCCCAAGGATCGGGAGGTCTTAGATGGTTTATATGAGTGTATATTATGTGCCTGCTGTCAAACGTCGTGTCCTTCATATTGGTGGAATAGTGATCGTTATTTGGGTCCAGCTGTTTTAATGCAAGCCTATCGTTGGGTTATCGATTCACGAGATGAAGCCACCGAAGAACGTTTAAATCGTTTAAGAGATCCTTATAAAATATATCGCTGTCATACTATTCTAAATTGTACCAATACGTGTCCTAAGAATTTAAATCCCGCCAAAGCTATTGTAAAATTGAAACAACTATTGGCGGGTTTAAAGACCAAAGAGTTGCCAAAATTGGAAACTGCTAAATTGTTTAAAACATAAATTTAAAACTTTTTTATAATTGTAAAAACATGATGATTTTATATAACTGTTCTCCGCCTTTTTTAGATTCTATTCTTATTTTTAAATCTTAATAAAAATTCAAAATTTTTTTTATTTTATGTTTTAATACAAAATAATGCATGAGTACATGTTCTTAATAACGAGTAAAATCCATATTCCATCTCAATATTTAATTCCCATTTGCATGAGTGGCATCTAAAACAACATACATAATAGGGTGGAGCGAAAAATGTATTAAAAGCCCGATTCTTCTTTATTAGTAGTTTTATATTCCGTAAAATATAAAAAGAAAATAGGCTGTTAAGGGGGACGTTTTCTCTTTTGTATGCCCATTTATATTATGCACCTAATGAAAATACAAAAAGTACCTTTACAGTGATTAAGGACATATTCCAAGGAACATATCGTCACCTAAAATCCAAAAGGCCGTAACTAACAAAAAATTCAAAATTGATTTTTTTATTGATTACCATGTAGTTAACCGAAATACAACTTCCCATAAATTTGTACACGTTTACGTCCAAAAACACCAACTTTCTTAACAAAAATATCAAGGGCGTAATTACAATTTCAATATATTCCCAGCAAAAATAATGCGAAGTAGTTTAAAAGAAGCAACATTTCCATTACACACAAAGTAGCTACTACTACTGATTTTTCTGTTCTAATGCTGGCCTTTTAGATCAGTTCCTAAACTTAGCATATAATGTCATCATATACAAGGTTTACTAGTAGAAATGTCACGAATGTTCGGTTATTTGACATAATCGAATGGAACTGGTAGTTTGTGTCTTTTAACAACTATTATCTTTAATCTAGATGTCGCTTTGAATTAGTGTTTTCTGACCTTTAAATTTGAAAAACAATGATTACAAAATATCAGACTTAACAATAGTTTTCTTTCTTTTCAGTTGAACGAAAAACTATTATTTCGCTTTGTTTTCAAAGCTAGAAAGCTGTTTAAAAGTTTTTTTTTTAATCATAACATTTTAAGCACTCCTAAAGATAAATATTATCACTCAGTAAAAAAGATGTGACTTGACATTATACCTTAATCACTAATTAAAAATAACAAATTAAGTTCTATGAAAAAGAACACCCAAACGTTGCATAACGTTACACATAGTACTTTTAATAAAGTGAAGTTTGAGGAATTTGCATTACCTCCGTCCTATGACAACCCCATGATAAAATCATGCGTGTTTCACCTCAATTTGCACTACATCTAATCAAATTTCAAGTTTCTCGCTTTAGTGGATTAGCCAGGACGCCCAGGGAAAAAGTTTTCCGCATTTTAACCCATGTTTTCACCACGTTACAAAAAAAATGCAAAATGTATCATATCAGTTATTTAAGTTATATTTAAAAGAACATATATTTAAACTTTCAAATTTCTAAACAAAGGGGAGCCTTTGACCTTCCTGGAAGGAATTTTCAAAAATCGAGTCTATACAGATGTCTACTTTTGGTGGTTCAGTCAAGCCCCCAAGTGGGAGACTTTCTCACTTTTTGCCCCTCCCCATATCTATTTCGAATTATGGCCTCTATACATATGTCTATTTGATTCAGTAGTTTGACCAAGCCGTCAAGGCAGAAATCCAAGTCAATGTCATATTCGAAACCATTTATTTAAAATATAAATTAAGGGGAAGACTTTCGCTAATAGTCCCTCTCTGAATTAGTTTTCAAAAATACCGTCTACACAAATGTTTTCAAATTCCTTGCAATAGCGGTTTGTCCATGCAACCGGATACTTTTCCCCTTTTTGCTCCTCCCCTCTGGAATTTCCAAAAAGTCCGTCTATACAGAAGTCTACTTCTGATTAGGAGCCCATATACCAAATTTAAGTTCTTAGCTTCAGAGGTTTGGTCGGACCGCCAAGGGGAGACTTTTTCCTCTTTTTACCCCTCCGTGTAGGAATTTCCAAAAATACCCTCAATACAGACGTCTGTTGCTGATTATGAACCCACATACCAATTTTGAAGTTCCTATGTCTGGGGAGGGACCTCCGTACTAAATTTTAAGGTCGTAGCTGCAGCAGTGTAATCAGCGGATTCAGTTAGAAACGTTATTCTTTTATAAATAACAGCCGGATTTGGAACTTAATTTATAAAAGTCGTAATAGGACTGACATGTCAAAGCCCTAACCTTCACGCAAAAAGTAAAAGTGTAAAATCAACTAAAAATAGCGTATAAGTTTCCTAAGTTTATTGTATCAAAAACAACTTGAAAAACTTTTTCTGCAAGTTATACAAACAACTTCGGTAAAAAGTTGTAAATTGAAACTACTCACATTTGTACTTTAGAAACTGTGTAAACTTTGCATATGTTGGTTTTATGTAAAATTACATTGCAATACTTTATTACATCGGACAATTAAATTTGGTTTATTTTATCCATTTTTATATGTAATATTTTTTAATGAAAAAGCCCTTTATGTAATATTTGTAATAATATAAATTAACTACCACTTTCTGTACAAAAAATTAAATAAATATAATAAAATCAATTACTTAACAGTCAAGTAACCCATTTGTTATATTGTTTAACTAATGCTTTGTTAGTTTTAAAATTTTACTTTAGAAAATAAAATAAAAAAATGTTGGTAAGCTACAAAATCGTATTAATTGAAATAAAATATTTTAAAATACAGTAGTACTTATCATCAACAAATGGAACTTTGTAATATTACAAAATATATGATGTTCGAATGCGGTTGTTATATTTGAATTATATAATTTTTTAAAATAAAATGAATTTTAATATTTCCTCAGAGAACAAGGGGTATAAACCCTACTATACCCCTTGTGTTCCAAGCAAGGCAGATATTTTAATGAGAAAGAAGTATTATAATTGGTCGCTACTGTATGGGAATTCCTCATTGACCTCTTGTGCTCTGAATTTCTCTGAACTTTACGTACTAATTACATGTGAAAACACAATTTTACAAAAAAAAAAACTGTACTTGAACCCCTTGTGCTTTAAACCCCTCAAATGATAATTTAATGTTAATTTTGAATAAAATTTAATGTTGAATTTTCTTAATTTTAAATAGAAAATCCAAATTTCATCTAGAATTTTCTTAATTTAAAATGGAAAATCTAAATTTTATTTGGAATTTTCTCAATTTAAAATAGTAAATCATAATTTCATTTGGAATTTTCTCAATTTTATTTGAAAAATCTCAATATGATTTGGAATTTTCTCAATTTCAGTTGAAAAGGGTGTAGTTTGGACGAAGAGAAGCTATTATAAATAGGATAAATGCTTGCAAAAAACTACCGTTTGTAGAACATACATTAAGACTACACTTAGAAAAAAAAGTTAGTAGAAAAAATGTTCAATATAATATAGCACTTTACTATTTGTGTACTAATTTTTAGTACACTTTTTTATTTTAGTATCATTTTCGGCTATTCTCATTTTACAAATTACTGAATTCTTTTACAAGTTTTTGTTGCTGATTTCATCTAAATATTTTACTAATTATCGAAAACCAGTTGCTAAATTTAGCAAACAAAAAAATTTATATTTTAAACAAATAAAACTTTTTATTACAAAGTTAAAATTAATATATGGTTCATTAAAAAGTGTAAAGGACAGAAAAACAAAGTCTTGTGAATTTACTTTTTTAATTTTTATTCTGTGAAGTTCTATTGGATGTACAAAAATTTTAACAAATTAATTTTAAATTGCAGTTTACTGAAATTTTACTAAAATTTAGTAGCGGTTACTTTCAATTTACTACATTTCAGCAGACATGTGTTGCTTAATTTAGCAAGAAATACCGCAAGGCTCAAATTAGTTAAATTTCCCGTAATAGCAGCAAAATTTTCAGTATACATTATAGATTTGTTTTCTACGTATATACTAATACAGTGTGAAGTAGCGTGTCAACTGTTCGTACTGGAAATTTGGATTTTTCTTTCTTCGGCTGAAATTGATACAAAGATACTAATATTTTAACAAAAAACAAGCTCCGAAAGCTTTTTCCCTCTCGAAGTGGAGTTGATTATCTTGTGCTAAAACAGGAAGGCTTATAAATTTATTTTCTCTACGATTATCTATAAATTTTGTCCCAATCAGATCACTTTTTAGAGGTTGCACTGTTTGGGAAGTATGTCGATTTTCAACAAATTCCATTTTTTAATCCTCCCTAATAAATGTATATTGTTGCATCAATTGTTTCATACGGTTCCATAACTCACAAAACACAGCTGTGATGCGAACGAACGTGTCGCATTTACAATATGACTCGAGCAGATTGTACTACAAACAAAACTCGAAGTGTCGTAAAGTATAGACAAGAGAAGCGTTAATTTAAATTGTCAATAAAAATATTTGTGAGACATCAAATTGTTCTTCTAGACTATTTCCATACAACACAATTTGCTTCCTACAAAAAGAAATAAATCCTAAAATTCATGTACAATTTAGAAGACAATCAAAAGACAGAAGTCGTGAAATGAGGAAAGAAAGATTTCGTGCATGTATGTTGTCTGTCACGTCACGTGTAATTATTATTTTTCCACATGTTGACATAATTTGTGTGAAGATTATTATTTGAATTTTTCTTCCATCAAATGGATTCCAGTATATAATATGACATTTTTCTCTTACGGAATGAAGGGTGTTTTTTTTTTTGTTGGTGCTTAGCAAAGACAAGTTGTATTTGTACTGGAATTAAGGCGACATTAAATCATTTTTAATGTTGTTGTTTGTTCTATGGGATGTCATGTTTTAAGAAAGGCAATATTTTTTGTTAAAGTTAATTATAGTACATCTTAAAAAATGAAGTTGTATTTTAGTAAAGAATTAACAGATTCCCCAAAAAACATTCATATAATACCCATATTTCCTGTTTACATGTTTCTTTTGTAGGCGGCGTGTTGTTCAAATTAGCAGATATTTGAATTTTTGTTACACAAAACTATTTTAAAATCAATTAATTTTAATTTGTACTAAATACAAATGCGATTTAACAAGTAACAATAAAGTGACAGTGAAAACGTTTAACAGAAATTAATCAATTTCATTAATTGGCATTCATTGCATTTTCACATACATAAGCACACTGTGAATATATGGTACGAGGGTCGATTTAAAATATTGTTACTAACAAATTTTGTATAAGATGAAAGATTGACGTTTCTAAGATTTAAGTTACACGACGCAACAAAATTGTGTGCTTCAACAGCATTGATTTTTATTAAAATGCTTCGATTGCCACTCGATTATTTTATTCCGAATAAGAATTTTTTTTTTCTAAAATACAAGATCAAGAGAGTGTTACCCAAATTTGTCCTATTTTCGACTCAAATTTAAGTCGCAAATGTACCATTTTAAACAGTACCGAAATTCCGTTACTTCCAAAAAAAATTCCAACTGAAAATTTGCCTATTCACTCACATAACAAATTCGCTTGAGTCAACAGATTTTTATGCAACCGAATTACCGCAACATCGTAAATTCGGTTGTTGCAAAGAATTGGGTGTGGTGAAAACTGAATTCGGCTGGGACAACCGAAATTACAATATTGCAGCAACCGAATCAATTCGGTTGGATAAAATTTTCGAATTTTTTATGAGTGTGTTCACAATCTTAAAAACTTTTTCTAAGGTATATACTCAAATTATTTGTGCAGTTACTACATACCAGTTATACAAACCAGTTATAGAATACTATGTAGGTAAAGACCACTGCAAATGTAGTTAAAAACAAATGAAATTTCACTTTAAGAAAGGACGACTTACATATGAGTTAATTCAACTAACATTGTAATTTGTTTTTTAATGTTCAAAAAATGACTAACAATTGTAGTAAGAATGAAGCACATGTTTTTTAAATAACATGAATGTAAAATCGTAAAACAGTAATTTTATGTGGCTTGTTTTTTAAAAGAACTACAAGGTTAGTAAAAAATGTAATTTGTTCTACAACTTATTGACATTTACATTAAAAATAAAGAAACTGTATTACAGCCCAAACAACTACAGAAGTTCCCTGAGTGTATGATATTGCGGATATTTAACTAATGAAAACAATATCAATGATTTTGAAATTTCTAGCTAAAGAATATCAGAAGAACATTTTTTCTTTTGTGTCTTTAGTCAAAGAAGATCGCTAAAGAAGCCAGACGTATAAAAGGAGAATTGTATGTACTAAACAAAATTCTAAGGTTTAAAATGTAATAAAAATAAATCCGGAGAAACGCTTAGGAATCCAGAGAAAATTGATTTTTTTTTATTTTTTTGAAAAGCGTATTTTTCAAAAAAAAATGACTTCTTTGAAAAAACATCTTTTAAACTCTGATGTTCCAATGGATGACTCTACGGTGATATTTTCGGAGGAGCCTCAGAATAGTAGAAAAGTAGATAAAGGGGATACTAAGAGTAGTGCAGATTAATCTGCAACATTCTCGAAATGCTACAGATGAGGGCCCTAGACACAATTCAAATGGTGCAAATTACTCTACACCCAGAGAAAAACAAGAATAAGTTTCATCAGTTTTCGTCCAATATAACAATTTTTCAATATTTACGAAACATTTCATAAACAACAAGAATTATAATGTATTCATGAACTGTTTTTACACAAAAATAATGAAATCCTTACTAATACAAAATATAGGTATATACTCAAAATATTTGTGCAGTTACTAGATACCAGTTATACACTTAGAATACTATGTAGGCAAATATAGATAAAAACAAATAAAATTTCACTTAAAGAAAGGACGACTTACATATCAGTTAATTCAACTAATATTGTAATTTGTTTTTGAATGTTCAAAATATGACTTACAATTGTAGTAAAAATGAAGTACGTTTTGGTAAAAAATAAACGAACATTTATTATTTTTATTTTTTTAAATAACAAAAAACAACTGTATAAAATGAATGTAAGATCGTAAAACAGTCATTTTATGTGGTTTGTTTTTTTAAAAGAACTACAAGGTTAGTAAAAAATGGAATTTGTTCTACAACTGACTGACATTTACATTAAAAATAAAGAAACTGTATTACAACCCAAAGATGTACAAGATGGGACGATCCTCTACGGATACGTGCAGGTTTTGTGAATTGGAATCCGAGACCTCAGAGCATGTTCTCTGCAAATGTCCGAGGCTCTCCGACAGGAGGGTGCGCTATTTTGGTGATCGAATAGTGACGCCATCGAACGTTTGGAATTGTTTACCTGGTAGGATAGTTGGCTTCGTAGGGAGGCTGAACCTATAGCGTGTATTCGTTGGCAGCACAAAATACCAACTTCTGGTCGCGGTGCATAGTGCCACTCTAGTCTAATCTAATCTACAACCCAAACAACTGCACTCAAAAAAATAAGTTAGTAGAAAAGTTAGTAAAACGTCTTGTAAATCAGGTATACTATTTTTTAGCAAAATTTCTTGCTAAAATCGTGTTTTCAGCTAAAATTTTTGTTATACTTATTCAGCACTTAACTGTTTTATAATAATGCTTTACTAATATTCTAATGATTTATATATATATATAAAAAAATCAACCATGGAAGTTTTGTATCTGTTTTTCATACATAAAACAAAATTGAGGATTAAAACAACTTAAATTTTGCGTTGTCACCGGCTTGTGAAAATAATTGTCTATTAATTAAATAAAAGAAAAAATAAAATATTTAAATTTAATATGTATTTCTAAACTAAATGTTTATAGATTAACAATCTAGTGTGGTCAAATTGCAAACAAACATATACCGACATGTAGACAGAGCAAAGCAAAAGACAAACCACCCATCTTAGGTAGACTTTTATGGTTTCTTTTTCTTATTGCAAAAAAAGAGTTGTTTTTTTTGTTTCGTTTGTGTTTGTTAATTTTTTCGTTTCGTTTCTATAATTATCTTCGGCAGTTGCGTCCTTTAAAAGATAGCATCATTTAGACAATCATTGATGTAAGTAAATGAAAGAAAATTTTTTTATGTTATATATATTTATTTCTATATATTTTCAGATATTAAATTAATTCATGTGGTCAATGTGGGAAAATGAAAATTTTTATATTTCGCAATTATTGTAAATTATTTTTAAAAGAATCACAAAAATATGTTTTATGATTTTCAGCAAATAAATTAACTAAATTACAATGTTTCTACAAATTTTTTGCGTTTTTTTCAGTCTACTAAAATTCAGCAAAAAATTTATTAATTTTTAGCAAGGCTTTTTTATTTCTAATCTACTAAGTGTTAGCAAAACTTTTGCTGAATCTACTAATTTTGTTGCTAAAAATCAGCTCGCTGATTTTCAGTAAAAGATTTTGCTGACATTAGCAATTTTTTTGCAAGCACCCTCCTGACTAAAATTTTGCTGACACAGCAAAATTTTTTGCTGACTTTACAAACTTTTTTTTTAGTGTACATATTTTTAAAGCAGAAGTTCCCTGAGTGTATGACATTGCGCTTTTTTTACTTATGAAAACAATATCAATGATTTTGAAATTTCTAGCTAAAGAATATGAGAAGAACATTTTTTCTTTTGTGTCTTTAGTCAAAGAAGATCGCTAAAGAAGCCAGACGTAAAAAGGAAAAATTTTGCAGATGAAAATTGTATGTACTAAACAAAATTCTAAGGTTTAAAATGTAATAAAAATAAATGCGGAGAAACGCTTAGGAATCCAGAGAAAATTGATTTTTTTATTTTTTGAAAAGGGTATTTTTCAAAAAAAAAGGACTTCTTTGAAAAAACATCTTTTAAACTCTGATGTTCCAATGGATGACTGCACGGTGATATTTTCGGAGGAGCCTCAGAATAAGAGCATGAGTAATGTCTTCTTTAAATCTGAAATGATTGCTTTTGCACTCAAGGCGAGGGAGTTTAAACTTTTCTTCGGTATTAGGATGCCACTGTTTATATGTTCAGAACAAATGTAGCAGTGGTAACAGCGACTGGTTAAGATGCAGCTAACGGAAAAGTAGATAAAGGGGATACTAAAAGTAGTGCAGATTAATCTGCAACATTCTCGAAATGCTACTGATGAGGCCCTAGACACAATTCAAATGGTACAAAGTACTCCACACCCAGAGAAAAACAAGAATAAGTTTCATCAGTTTTCGTCCAATGTAACAATTTCTTCAATATTTACAAAACATTTCATGAACAACAAGAATTATAATGTATTCATGAATTGTTTTTACACAAAAATAATGAAATCCTTACTTATACAAAATATACTTTATGTAACTATATAGTGAAACATTATATATATATGATGAAATTAATTTTGTTTTTTATGAAATGTTTCCTAAATACTATGAAACGTTACAGTGGACGAAAATTGATGAAACAATTATAAATACACTCAGAAAAAGGATTGGTTGGAATTCGGTCGAAACCAATAAAATTTATTTGATAGGGCGTTATTTTATATGGAACTACCAATAATCGATTAATAAGGCAAAAATACTGTCTTGGAAATTAAAAAGAGGGAAAATGAACTAAAAAACAATCCATTTATCCAATTATTGGCATTTCGAATCAACTTTACAAATAAAATTCGGTTAGTAATTGTGTACGATAGAAGCAACAATTTATTTTGTGATAATACAAGAGAATTGGTACTGCTAATACGGTATTCGCCATCAAATATGCCACTAAATTAGAGGTTCAGTAGTACCAACCGAATTGTGGATTGTATTGTTTATAGAAGCAACTAGTGATTGGTATTGGTAAACGAATTTGAGAAAATATTTGTTTTCCTAACAAAATATTTAAATTCAAATTCAGCACTCAACATTTATAAGTGTTTGTTGTATAGTGGGTAGAGAGTTTGCCTAGTACTCCGAATTTCCGAGTACAAATCTCGAAAAAGACAAACACAAAATGGTTTTTGTAAATAAAATAAAATATTCAAATGTTGAAAAAGCAAATAAGGCAATGAAAATTAAAAGTGATTGTGGTGCAATCAGTAGGACCGAAGACTATTATATTAATCTGAAGGCCACTGTTCAATACCAGAAAAATCAAAAAGTTTTTTAATTTCAATAAATTTGTGTGAAACGTAATAATATTTATTTGGAATGTATTATTGGGTTAGACAACTGAATATTAGCTATCACAACTATAAATTAAATTTAACATTACGATAGTTGTCGTAACCGCCAGAATTCGATTGGCAACAAATTCGATGGCCACAACTGAGACTGTTTTCTGGGTGTATAATGAAGCTTTTCCTTTAAGTGTATATAATAGCTAAAAAACACATTACCATCTTTCTTTCTGGCACTAAGCCAACTTTTATTTTTCAGAGTTTACAAAAGTTTGCAGAGGAAGTTCTAGATTTAACACTAATATCACACAACTCTTCGCATGCTTTAAAAATTGGAAAATATTAGCTTCATAATTCCTTGAAGAGCTGACTGAATTAAGTTCAATATGATTATTAGCGATGATGTTAAGAAGGAACCGGAAACGGGGAACTCGCCATATAAATGGCTTTCAATGTTTCTTGTCCCCAAACTAAGGTGAAGAAGAGCTACCCTACATGGTGAAGTAAGAACTTAAGTAAAGACTTAAGGACTAAACGCATATAAGAAAGCTATCTCAGCTGCTAAAAAGAACTCATGAATCTTGTGCTGCTAATCTATCGACAACACAAATTATTTTCAACACTCATTTATGAAAGCTATTTTAGTTACTAAAGTGAACTCAAGGAGGGTGTTCTTCCAGCCGAACTAGGTACAATGCTACGTTGAGCATAACTCTTGCCAAGGAGACGCGAATGATGCTTATGATTCTTGGTTGAAATCGTCGGAAGATTCTATGGAAATTTCGCTAGGATGCATGGATGCGTCAACAAACGGAGTCATAAGGTCATTTATCTTTTATCTTTTATACTGAAAACTTTGGAAAGACTAATAGAAGATTACACACTCACATCAATTCGGTTGTGCCAACAGATTTTTTTCCCAACCGAATTGATTCGGTTGCTGCAACTTCGTAAAGTCGGTTGCCCCAACCAAATGCAGTTGTCACAGCCGAATACGGTTGCCACCCACTTCGGTTGCACCAACCGATTTCAGTTGTAATAACTGAATTTACTAAGTTGCAGCAACCGAATGAATTCAGTGGAGTAAATTTTCATGAGAGTGTATTAGACAGAAGCTCGAAGGATCGCCAAATCCCTCCCTGAGTCTACAAGCATATCTCAAAGTTCGCTCTACTTAGCTGCTTATTACGAGGCAGTGAGTGTAGTGAATATAAATAACTCACGATGTACGCAGCCTTCAAATAAGTTCACCCAGAAAAATAAAAATTCAATTTCGGTGTTGACAACCGAATTTGTCGCCAATTGAATGATTTAGTTGTGGTTCCCGAATATTTTAGTTGTGAGAATCGTCAATTTGTCGATGCATGCGAAATTTGACTGCGACAAACCAAATTTCGGTTGCCTCAACGAAAATTCTGTGGTCGCAACCGAAATATTCGGTTACCACAACCGAATCATTCGACGAATTCGGTTGTAAACATCAAATATGTTTTCTGGGTGTGAGGACTAATGATATCCACAAGGCCTTAATTGATCTGGATACAGAGAGTTACCCCAGTGATTAAATAGTGACCATGTTCGACACCTGGGTTGTCAACGTGCGTCCTGCTCTTGCAGGATATCCGAACTTCCGATAATGGGTCGTCAGCTCAGACAATGCTACACTGCCATGAACACTTAACATTAAACACATTATAACAAAGCAATAGCCGGCTTTTTGCACTTGTAGGAACATGTTTAGTTCTAGATGGGGGGTTGAGCCCAAAGGTGGTCATGTTAGCGTACCTCTGATAAGTGGTTACGGATCGCTTGTGTGGTGGACGGCTCAGCTTTACAGGAGGCGTGGCTGCAGGATTTTATGGGACACTTCGTACGTGTCCTAAAATGCACTTAACACTATGCTTCTCACTATTCCTATTGATTTACTTATTTTGGCAATCGCTGCTAAGGCCAAGAATCTAAAGGCAAGCGAAACTTTTTTATCTTTTGCACCCGCATCTGCGCGGACATTTAATGCTAAATGCCCTTCCAGCAGGAAATGTGATAAGGGTAGTATTACTAGCCACTTTGGTATTGAGGTTTACACTGACTACTCTAAGATGAGCTACGGTGTTAAATCCCGTATCCACAATGAGAGGTTGGATGTTGCAGACTCCTTTCGACTGCCCGAACATGTTAGTATTTTATAGGCAGAAGTGCTAGTATTTAGGGGGGCGTGTAGGTGACTTCCTCAACGAAGGGGGTGTTTGTTAAGGGTAATTCTCATGCTATCCATCTATATCTACTATTTGAAAATACCAAAATACTGGAGAATAGTAGATATGGGAGGACAAACTTATCAATTAACCTTCGTATCCCATAAAGTATTTTTTTTTTTTTGCATACTAAGAAAAAATAAGGCCAAACAATTCTAGTACAACATTCCAAAATTACTCGCGCAAAAACACAACAGGAAAACATCAATATCAGTTTGTTGAAAGATGTCGTAAATTACAAATCGTTGTATTCATTACATTCACTTCATACCTCTAAAAGGGATGGCGGGTTTGATGGCTGGCTGGCTGTCTAACATATGAAATGGTTCAATGTTAATGGTGTATTAAACAGAAAATTAAAAAAAAAAAAAAAAAAAAAAACACAATCATCATCATCATCAGAATCTTTCCAGACTCTCTAGAGACACTTACATTTTATATATAGTATGTAGCTGTTGTAATGGTTAAAGTGCTACAATGTCATTTTTGTACAACTCGTATTATTGAGAACAAATACAAAATTCCAATACTTTTGTATTTCGTTCAAAATAAATTCTCAAAAGAAAAGCATCCTCGCTTTCTGTTTTTTGATGACAATTCGTATTGAAATTGACACGCGTCACTTGTCTTAAGTTGGGCGCTAAAGAAAAACAAAACAAGTTTTATCTTTTTGCAGCAACAAATGACTGATGGGATGGACTGACTGGATGGGATGCCTAAAACTGGATGGGCTGGTTGTTATTATAGCCATGAGTGACAATTAAAAAAAACACACACTCACACACATTACAACAGTGATGATATGGTTGATGTAAAACAGTTGAATTATATCACGCATTTGTCTTTTTAATAAAAAAAAAATAAATAAAATTGAAAATGCTAAACGCAAATTTAAAACATAAAGTATGCTTAAGACTAATTTACACTATAACCCAAAACTAGTGGTTATAAAAAAATAATTGTACTATATATCAGGGCACAGTGGGTTATCTTAAAAAATGTTTAGAAATAATTCGGTCATTTCTTACTTCGTATTGTGATTGCAATAAAAATTGGATCAGGCATAAGTGACGTAATATCGAGCTTAAATTTTGATTTTGAACTTTCCAGATCCTCCGGGCGGCAATATGTCTACCCGAAATAGGGAACTTTTTGCATATACAATTTTGAGTGCACGTAATTTTTTTGTTTCTAATCCGATTTTCAAAAAACTAACATACAGTAGACGCTCGCAATTTAGAACCGCTTTGTTTTTGAGCCAATTCTAATTTCTGAATTCTAATTTCTGGACGTTTTTTTTTCGAATAAAAAATAAAAAATTGAGTAAATTTACTTCCAAAAACTAAAATAAAACTTTTTTTAATTCAATTTTATTTGATAAAAACAAGAAAACTAAACGTAACAATTCAGTCCAATACATCAAATGTATTTTTTTAAATTGAAAACTAAAAAATTGTACATATTAAAATAAAAAATAACTAATAAAGTCAAAAGTTATTGGAGGGATAGACCGCACAATGGCCAAGTTTACAACTAATCTTTGTTTGATATATAACCAGTTATATTTGTTTGTTTTTTCTGTTTCATCGAATCCGAAATATTATTACGGAGAGCCAAATGATATAATTTGGTGATTCCCCTTTTTAGTTTTACTATGTTCAAATAGAATAAAAATAAATTGGGGATTTCCTGTGTTCCAATAACCAAAATACATACAAAAAAAAGAAATTCGAATTTTAAATTCGAATTTCAGAGCGTTAATGTATTGCAAACACTGATATTAATTTCTGGACGTACGAATTACTGAAAGCTCTAATTTCTGAGCGTCTACTGTAATTGTAATCTGCTAGTAGAGACTATAATCGCTTCCGCTACCTAATATGAGGCATGCACAATTTTTAGAAGTGGGTTAAACTTAAGCTCGATATGTCTCATGCATGTTCATTGTAATCGGACCACTACTTAACACATGGCCGAATCATTTCCAAAAATGTTGTGATATGTCCCACTGTGCAGGGGTGGCAAGACTTTTTTCGTTGCGTGCTACAAAAAGACAATTCTTTTTTGTAAAATTGTGACGCATGCCACTTTAAGATTATTTTTTTTTGAAAGAACTTTTTGTATGACAACCTTTTAGATCTAGTTTTATTACACACTGTTTTTCACTGTTGTCCTATTTTCAGTCACTTTTTCACTTCTCTGATTATGAGATTTTTTTCATTAGAACTTCTTCCAATCAAACTACCAAGAAATTTATACATAATCGTAGTGGAATTTTAAAAATGTATTTAAAGCGGTACTACGCCATATTCCGTTTTTTTCAGAATTTAACCATTTTTTTTTTTTTTTTTTTTTTTTTTTTTTTTATTTATTTATCCATAATATTTACATTTACATTTCAATTTGAATTACATATTAAGTGTTCAAGATCTTTCTTTTTCAGCTTAATAATAGTTCTATATATTTAAAAAAAAAAAAATTCTATATACATATATATAATATATTATTGGAGGAGAAAATTTGGCAAAAACCTATTTGATAATTATTTTAACCTAAATACTTAAACTACTTAACTACAGACTAGATAAAACCTAAGCTGAAACTAGCTCATTAATATGTAAGAAATCAGAATTCTGACATCTGGTATTAAAATTTTGTGTAAGCCTATTAATCTTGTCTGAAACTAATTCCAAGCCCGCAATATCATGAAGGCGTGTGGTAGAAAAAAACCAAGGTAGGTTATATATAAGTTTTAATAACTTATTTTGAGCTATTTGCAGTTTTTTAATATGGCAAGATGCGCTAGTAGACCAAACGGGAACTGCATAAAATATTACAGCGTGAAAGATGGACTTTAGAATGAGTTTTTTATTATTAATATTAAGGCTTGATTTCCTATTTATAAAAGGGTATAGGATACGGGTTAATATGTTGACTTTATTTATTACATAG
This sequence comes from Delia radicum, assembly GCA_021234595.1. Lineage (NCBI taxonomy): Eukaryota > Metazoa > Arthropoda > Insecta > Diptera > Anthomyiidae > Delia > Delia radicum. The sequence continues at coordinate 169,122,304 of CM037852.1, forward strand.
GGTATATGATATTTAAACTTCATTTTCGGATCAAGTATAATACCAAGGTATTTTACTTTTTGTTCCCACTGTATAGAATTGTTATTTATAATAATATTGGTTTGTGGTATATAACATTCTTTTCGTTTCCTTGTAAAGTATATCGCCTGAGTTTTTTCATAGTTCAATATAATTTTCCATTTATTGAAATAAGTTAAGATATCCGATAATGCTCTATGTAGATTAGCTATTATATCAACAGCCAAAATTTCAGAGCTTAGGATTGCTGTGTCATCAGCGAATATTGACAAGGTACAGTAGTCTAATTGAGGAAAATCAGAGGTATATAAATTATAAAGGACAGGGGATAAACATAACTCTTGAGGATAACCTGCCGTTATAAAATGGCTTTCAGAACGGTGTGAGCCAATATGAACTTTAAATGAACGAAAAGTGAGAAAACTTTGAATAATTTTAGTCAATGCTATTGGGAAATTTAAATTTATCATCTTAAATACGAGACCTTCGTGCCAGACTGAATCAAAAGCAGATTTGACATCCAATAGCACCATCCCAGTTGATCTTTGATGGTTAAAGTTTGTCTTTACTAAATTCCTTATTCTTATCAACGGATGAGCTGTGTTGTGTTCCTTTCGGAATCCAAATTGTTGAGGTGGAATAATATTGTTGGCTTCTATAAAATCATTTAATTTAATTTTTATGACTTTTTCTAAAATTTTACTTACACTCGACAACAAGCTTATAGGACGGTATGAAGATGGACAATCAGATCGTTTACCAGGTTTTTTGATTGGAATAACTTTAGCCTCCTTAAACTTTTGGGGAAAATAGCAGAGTTTCAGACAAGAATTTATTATGAAGGTTAAAAATTTAATGCCTTTGTTAGGAAGTGCTTTGAGGCATCTATTATTAATACCGTCGATGCCAGGTGATTTTTTATTTTTTAAAGTTTTTAATATATCAGAAATCTGTGAACTATTGATTAAATATATATCCACCGGATTAACTCTTAACGAGCTAAACGATTCCAGAGTATTATTAACTAAGGAAGTTGTAATTGGGTCTCCTAGATGGGATGAAATGGAATCATTTGTAGCAAATGTATGCGCTAAAATGTCACACTTTTCTTGATTGGTGGTGTACCGAGAACCGTTATGTTTTAAAATAGGAATATTGTTGGCCTTTTTCTTAAAACTTTTGTCAAATTCCAGAAAGGCGGAGAGCCTTTATCAAGCGTTGACAGTAATTTATCCCAAGTTTTATTTCTAAATGAATCAATTCCCTCACGAATTCTCAGATTAAATATCTTCATCTGATAAAAGTCGTTTAGGTTCCTGTACCTTTGCCAATCCCGTCGGTAACCATTTCTTCCGTTGTATCATATTCCTAATATGGTACGGCAAAGATTTCCCTCTCAATGAGGGATATATCTTAGGCACGCTAAAAGCTATTGCATCATTTAAAACATTTTCGAAATTTATAACATTCTGATCAATGTGTTCAAAGTTCAAAATATTGTTGATATCAGGTACATTTAAGTTTCTATTTAAGTATCTGGAGAATTTGTTCCAATTTGCATTGCGAAAATCATATCTGAAAAAATGTGTGTTATTGTAATTACTGTTTAATGAAATTTTTACGGGCAAATGGTCCGAACTCAGGTCGTTTATGACTTCCGCTGGGGACATTATGAGCGGACAATTGGTTAGGAAAACGTCCAAAGTAGAACCTTGTCTATTAGCGCTTGAAGGTATATGAGTATTATCACAAGGATATATGATATCAATATTGTATGATTCTAATTTTTCATATAAAATATTTCCCCAGCAATTTGCCCTTATACACCCCCAATACCGGTGTCTACTATTAAAATCACCGCCTAATAGATACCTCTCATTACTACTGAGTCTATGAATGTCAGAAGCGAATTGTTGTTTCTTTAGGCCATCAGAACCCGCTGAACCACCAGGGTAGTAGCACGAGTATATATCAATTGGACCTAAAGTTGTGAATAGTTTGATGCCAATATTCTCAATAACAGATGTGTTAACAATAGGTAGTAATTGATGGGAAATATTTTTCCTGATAATTATTGCTACACCTCCCCCTCGAGCATTTATCCTATCGTTTCTATAGATTTTAAATTCATTGTTTCTGATAGATAAGTTTGAATTTAGACCAGTTTCGGATACTAAACAAATGTGAATACTACGGCTAGTTAAAAATTGAAATAATTCTAAATATTTATTGCGAATGCCTCTTGCATTCCAAGTTACTATATTGATTCCATTACGTTCCATTATGCTAAGAATTTGCATGCAAGGTTAGTGATAACCTCGAACTGATCCGCCTTATTTTTACAATTTCTAAGATTTGTAATTAACTCTAAAGTTAAATTCTTTATTTCTTCAAGAGAGAATAAATCGTTAGAGCTGTTGTTATTATTAGCGTTGTTACTGTTGTTAATGATGTCTCTTTGAGCTTGCCAGTTATTTGAAGTAGTTGGAGCACTTTGGCGCAGTGTATTAGGAAAACTGTTGCTATAATTTCCAGTGGAAGGAACTCCTGCATTAGCACGGACTGCTCGTCTTGGAGCTGGTTGGGCACGTTGTCTAATATTTAGATAATTTATCTTACTTGGACATTGGTCAAATGTTGATTTGTGAGATCCATTACAGTTTGCACACTTAGGGATGGATTCTTTGCAGTCGGATGTATTATGCTGACCAGCGCAGTTTGAACAAAAGGTTTTAACCTTGCAGCGGTTGGAACCGTGGCCAAACATTTGGCAGTTATAACATTGAGTTACATGGGTTTTTTTAGCTCGTTGAAATTCCCATTTCACCCTCAAATATTCAATTACAGAATATTTTTGCCTGAGTTCTTTCATTGTTTGTCTTTTTAAGTAAACAACGTAGATTATATGCTCCACGTTGTATACGTTCTTATTAATAACGATTTTGACGTTTAAGCATTGAAGTCCCATATCGGTTAGTCTTTTTTTAATGATTTGTGGATCATGTTTATCAAGACCGAGCAGAAGAGCTTTATACGGTTTTTCTTCTTTGGTGGCATAACTGAAGAACTCGTAATTGTCAGTGAGCTCATTAATGATGGTTTGGTATTCAGGTTTAGATTTTAAAAATAATTTTAAACCAATAGAAATTCTTTTTATAGAATAATCTGTTATTTTGTTTATTTTACAAAGTTCTCGAACTTCTTCAACTGTGCATTTTAATATGGTAATTGGGGGTATATGAACCTTCACTGTTTTGTTAACGATAATCTCATCAACATCATCAATTTTATCATCATCAATAGTTTGTAGAGGGGAAAAGTAATTGTAATTTGTTGATGCACTACGTGCATTAATTGTTTTTGGTTTTTTATTCATAGTACTAACGCTTAATGCGTTGACATTGTCACTAGCAAGTGTACGTTTGATTTTGTTTGTGTAAATTCTTTTGTTTGTAACAGTTTTTTTTTTTTTTTTTTTTTTTTTCTTTTTTTTATTTTGTTGTAATATTTTAGTAAGTCAACACTATGTATAAAGATTTGCTAACGACAAGAGCAATTGAAAGCACGTCTCTTCACAACAAGTGATCGAGCATAACTGAATTTAACCATTGTTTTTAAGATTCAACAATAATCTTTTAGATCTATAAATAATTGTATTTCAGATAGGCGCAGTGCGATAAAGCCATGGGCAGTAAGGTCATATGGTCTTATTTCACCGGTTTTAGAGTAATATGACCATAAGGTGTTTTTTCCCATTTCATTTGGAAATAAAGCCATTATGGCTTTATTACTCAATTAAAAAATTTTGGTTCAACAAAAATGTAGTATATTTTATTACAAAAAAATAATATTTACAACAAATTTAACAAAAAAAAATTACAAATTTTCCTGCATAGACGGCCTTCGGCCGGGCTTAGGGTTTTTTTCCTCGGTATGTCCCACTTTCGGCTTCGCTGAGGAAAGTTTTTATGTGTAAAAGTAATCTATAAATAATAAGTGGCTTTGCCGAGCAAAGTTTTTCTGCGTAGCCGGCCTTCGGCCGGGCTTAGGGGTTTTCTCCTCCAGTATTTCTCACTCTCGGCTTAGCTAAGGAAAGCTTTTCTGTGTAAAAGTAATCTATAAATAATAAGTGGCTTTGCCGTGACCGGCTACGCAGAAAAACTTTGCTCGGCAAAGCCACTTATTATTTATAGATTACTTTTACACAGAAAAACTTTCCTCAGCGAAGCCGAGAGTGGGACATACTGGAGGAAAAAACTCCTAAGCCCGGCCGAAGGCCGGCTACGCAGGAAAACTTTGCTCAGCAAAGCCACTTACTTATTTATAGATTACTTTACCCCCACCCCACTCGCTCCCGCGATTGTACCATAACTTTTCAACACTTCGCAACGACAACTCATTATTTTGTCACTATGTAACTAAAAAAAAAAATACACATCATGGCTTTATTTCCCATTTGGTTGCAAAACGAACATGGCCTTATTTCCCAATGAGTTGGAAAAGACGCCATATGGCATTATTTTCCATTTTTTTGAGAAAAAAGACCATATGGCCTTACTGCCCATGGCTTTATAGCACTGCGCCTTTCAGATATAATGGATTGGTGTTCACATTTATGAATTGTTTTTCAGAAAATATTAATTGAATTTAATATTTACGAGTATCAGTTGTATTTCAGAAATTATCAACTGATCAATTAAATTTTTAAAATTATCAATTGTCTTTTATATTTATTTTAAAATTTAAACTGTATTTCAGAAATTAATAATTGTATTTAAGAATATATTAATTGTAATTCAGAAATAATCAAATGTAACTTAGAAGTTATTTAACATATTTTTAACTCTGAAATAAAATTGTTAATTATGTTGCAGAAAATATAATTTGTGTTCAGAAACTATTCATTGTATTTCAGATAATACTTATTAACTGTTAAATAGAAATTATCAATTGTATTTTAAAATGTATCAATTTTTTCAGAAATAATCAAAAAATTTTAACTATTAGTAGAATCTCAGAGGAATATGAAATACATGGAATACAATTCATATTTTCTGAAATACAATTCATGATTTCTGAATAACAATTCATAATTTCTGAAAAACTATAAATAATTCTTGAAAAACAGTTGAGAACTCATTAAATGCAATTAATAATTTCTGAAATACAATTAATATTTTTCAAAATACAATTGAATATTTCTGAAATACAATTGGAGTCTTCCTGATAAACAATTGATCGTTTTTCAAATGCAGTTGATACTTTCTGAAATATAATTGTTAAATCTAAAATGAAATTGATAAAACGGAAGTACAATTGATAGTTTTTGAAATTCAATTGAAAAATTTGTAACTCAATATATAATTTCCAAAATTCAATTAATATATCTGACTTATAATATATCACCCACTACTACTTCACCCACTTTTAATTGAAATATGGGAGCAAGAACAATATCCTATGGAAATGTTGAAGGGTATTATAATTAAACTACCAAAGAAAGGTGATAGCACGAGATGTGATTACTGGCGAGGTATAACGGTTCTGCCGGCAGTGATAAAAATTCTTATGAAGATAATATTAGAGCGAATGATGGCCCAAATTAACTGCAAGTTAAGACCTGAACAAGCTGGCTTCAGACCTGCTATGTCGTGTACAGACCAAATAAATACGCTTCGAATAGTAATAGAACAATCTCTCGAAATGCAATCACCCCTATATGTGCTGTTTGTTGACTATGAAAATGCATTTGACTCAATAAATAGAGATTGTATATGGGCTGAACTGGCTAACTTCGGCGTGCCAGATAAAATAACACGCATGATACAAAATAGTTGCGATGCATTTGAATGCACCGTGTTACATGATGGTGAAATCTGTGTGCCATTTAAACAACGTCTGGCGTTAGACAAGGATGTTTATTATCACCGCTTTTATTTCTGATTGTATTAGATGCAGTTGTTAAACGCTCAACTACAAATAAGCCGAGAGGAATTGTATGGGACCCCTTAAACCCGCAGACACGATTAGAGTCACTTGATTATGCCGATGACAAATGTGAGCTTTCTCACAATTGTGCTTATATACAAGCAAAAATTGATGATCTAGCACGAGAATCAGAGAAAGTAGGTCTGAAGATTAATACCAACAAAACAAAGGAAATACGCATAAATACAGAGTCAAGACAACCATTAACCATCGGCAATCACGTAATAGAAATTGTAAACGAGTTCCAATACCTGGGCAGTATGATAGATACACGTAGGGGTGCCTTTCTGGATGTCACGACAAGAATTCGAAAAGCCAGAGGTGCTTTTGCGCTATTATCGAAAACATGGAGGTCGAACGAATACAACAAAAAGAAGAAATTAAATATATTTTCAGCCTGTGTACTCTCGGTCTTATTATATGGCTGTGAAACATGGCTGGTAACAGAAGAAATTAAGCGAAAAATGCAAGTGTTTACCAACAGATGCCTTCGTATAATATTCAGAATATTTTGGCCCAACACAATAAGTAATGTCCAACTACTCGCCATAGCAAATATGACTGAAATAAACTGTGAAATCCGAAGAAGAAAACTTGGCTGGATAGGGCACACACTTAGAAGAGAAGACGATAATATATGCCAAAGAGCCCTAACGTACAACCCCCAAGGTGGAAGAAAACGAGGAAGACTGTGCAACTCTTGGCGTCGCTCTACATTGAGTGAATTGAGAGCATATGCCCACAATGAGGTAGCTCTAAAATATTTTAGCGCATGGCTTATTATTATTATATGGTATCAATTCTGAAATAAAATTATAACTTCTGAAAAACAATGGAAAATTGTGTATTTATCTTTCGAATTACTTTCGTACATCTAATAATTAAAACTTGTTGATTTACGAAATAAGTTTTTTGGTTATTAATTGTAATTTTGTAAAAATCGCAGTAGTTTTTGACAATTTTTTAAATATTTTAAAAGGTGATTTACGATCTTTATAAAAAATTTCAATATAATAGGTTTAAAGCTCACATTTTTGTATCGATAATAAGTATTTACTGTTACTGGTTTTCTACTTATTTTTTTTTCCAAATAATTAAGAAAACTCCGCATACCACCCAAAGTGACGTGGCACAGTTTAGCCAACCCTGGTATATATCATTCATTCTTTGAAATGACACGAAAAAATTGCCATTTTTAGATATCCTGTTCTTTTCGTTTTCATTATTTTAAAAATATATATTCTCTATATCTCATATACACATCTCCATATTCAATTTTTCAAAAAAAAATTTTTTTTGGTTTTTTGCAAGCTGGAAAGTAATGACATGTTGTGCAAGAAAGTAATTTTTATCTATCAAGTATAATATGTCGAGATAGCTCAGAAGGTAGAGCGATTGACTGATAACCTGGAGGCCCGGTTTCAAATACCGTGTGGCCACATTTTATAAAAAAAAAATTAAAAAAAAACTATGTCCGGTTTTACTTATCTCACATAACCAAAGGTTAGGGCTTAACCATTGTTATGAATAACAAATTTATATGGAAATATCTGTGGTTAAAGTAAAACTCTGGTTAATTGTAGAAAAGTTGCACGCCCTAAATTAAATAAAAATTAATTTTTTATTGAAAATTTTTTTTTAATAAAATGTCAGTCAACATATAGGCAATATGGGTAACAACATTTTTGTTTTCTCGAGTACTTAAACCCTGTATATAAATATATGAAGGTCTTATTGTAAAAACTTGATAAGCCACTTTGACTCTTTTCTAGTTTTCGCTGTTTTCCAGACATTTGGAAGAAGTCTAGCTTGAGCACTTACCACACGTACCTAGATTATAAAAATCCTGCAATAGTCGTATTTCTATATGTTTTCCAACTTTAAAAGGCGAAGATAAGCCAAAAATAAAATGTGGCTTATCAAGTTTTTACAATAAGCACATCTTATCTAACTTTCGGAAACTAAAGACAAGTTTTAATACAAAACCAAAATTTGTAATCCTTAAACGTGCGATTGGACAGCTAAAAAATATACGTGTTTCTTCATTTCTGCTGCTCTATAACATATCCAAAGTTCACTAAAATCTGCGAGCTCGGGTCGGCAGACCTCACTTGTAAATACATAGATGGCAATATAATGTTTATTTTCCGAGTTCAGCTCTGTGTTACAATTTTTAAATTATACAAGATAATATTTGTTCAAATATGCAAAGATATGCAGTTATACGCGAAATATGCAATAAAAATAATAAAACATGCAAAAAGTTATAACAAAATATCAAAAAATTGATGCCATTTTGTTGCAAATTTTTTGATTCGGAAAATAATTTAATCAAAATAGATTTTGAGTTGCATGCCCTATAATTAATATATTTACAACTTAAAGAGTAGCAATCCCTTTTAAAACCTTTATAACCATTTGGAAATAAAACATCAAAGTTTTTAGTTTGTATTTCGTTACAATATTCAAAATACATGTGGAAGTAATCAACTTAATTTTAAGGAATTAAATTTAAACATCTCGTTGTATAATTTCTGTGTTAATTATTTAAAAATAGAAAAATCCATAAAATCATTTTAATGGGAATGAAAACTGTCTCCTTTTTTAAAAAGACATGTGGTCTATGTTTTCTTGAACATTGAACTCATTCAGAGTTGGCATGATGTCAACATAATTAGTTTGTGTAAAGAAAACATAAAAGGTGGTTTTTGAAAATAGTGTTAAAAACTGTTGATTACTTAAAGCATGGACACGATAAAATGTTTACATTTTAATTTTATTATAACTTATTTTCTAATAACAACGACAAAATAAAAGTTCATATCGTATATTAAACGTCTCAAGATTTTTTTCAATTAAAAAAAAAATAAAATAAAAAAAAAATTTGATTTGAGGCGACATGTTGCGAAATTTGGCCATTTCGTCTATAATGAACCCATTTTTTTTTTGGACACATATATTTTCCAAGTTTACGCAAATTTTTACTGGAAATTTATATTTGCTTTGTCATATTCAGAATTATTTCGAATGTTTTCTAAACAATTTCCTATTTTTTCCCCAAAATTTTATCACTAGTCATATATTATGGGGGATTGGGGTTCTGCACCGTATGAAACGCAGCACCAAAATTGCAAAAATCGTCAAAAATTAAAAAAAAATAATCGCTAAAATTAAACAAATCTTCAAAAATGAGAAAGATTGGTAAAAGTGAAAAATTCGTCAAAATTAAAAATAAACCATAAAATTGAAAAAAATTACTAAAATCGAAAAATATCGATAGAAGTTTAAAAAAATTGCCTCGAAAATTATTGAAAATAAAGAAACAAAAATAAATTTAGATCCATTTTCTCCTAAGTCTAAAAGAGTTTTAAATTCCTTATGAAAAGTTAATAAAATATTGTTTCAAAAAATATGATATCGATAAGGTCTTACTCAAGTCCGTGAACATTTTTTTTGTTAGTTTTCGAAACATAAGAGATGTTCCAAATAAATGCTCTGTTTGCTCTGCGATGCTTAGTTTTTGAGAAAAACGCGATTTACGAATCTAGCCAATCAAGTCGAAATTTAGGACCGTTTTAGGGGCAATGGGCTTGAGTTTTGAACAATGTTGTAAACATTTTTCCTCTAGCTCTTTTAGTTTTCAAGTTATGGACTTCTGAAATGTTATTTAGGGGATTTTGAAAATAAAAAAAACCGGTTAACCGATTTTCGATTACGGTTTTGGACAGTCTAAAACAGTCAAATAAAATTGATAATTATTTTATTAAAAAAACAAAGGTACACACACAGAACAGATTCATTGTGCCAACCAAATTCGTTGTCAATTGAATTTTGGTAGTCACATGTATTATCACATTTTACGGTTGCAGCCATCGATATTTTTGGTTATACCTACCAGCCGAATTCAGCAAATCCGACCGAATTTGTTTAATAATTTCTATCGATTTAAATATATACTGTTTCCAATAATTTTCTTTTTAAATGTTTATTAATTAATTGGTAGAAAAAAATTAATAGATACAAAGTAGAAATATTAACAATAATACTATAATTCAATATATTTTTTAATTTATTAAAGAATAAATATTTAGATTTTAAATAATGTTGTTGAAAAAGATTTTGAATTTAAGAAATGTGTAATTTTATAACTTTCCCCTATAGAAAACTTTGCAGTTTCTGTGGATTTTTCCTTTCAAAAACACTTATACTCTATAAAAAAAAATCCTAAATATCTGAGGACTTTCACTATCGGAAAAAGGGTTTTTTTATTTATAAAAGTCATCAGTGCCTGATGATTTTTCCTAAGAAAAACAAATTTAGAATCTCAGGGGTTTCCAATAAAAAAGCCTTTAGATTCTGATGAAAAAGTCCTCAGAATTTAAGTTCTTTTTCTACACGGAAGTTTTTTACAAACTCAGTGTTTTTATATTTAAAAAAAAAAACATTAGTGCCAGGAACACATTACGAGTTTTATTTAATATGGAAAACCCTAGAGATTCTAAGAATTTTTCTCCTGCAGAGATACCCTTAGGTTCCTACTATTTTTTTCTAAAAAAAAACCAATTAGATTCTAAGGCTTTTTCTTTTATAAATCTCTTAGTATTTACAAAATTGTTACAAATGAAAAATCCTTAGTTTCTAAAGACCATTTACACATAAACATATCTCAAATTTGTATGATATACATAAGAAACAAACATATTTTTTGGACCTTTGCTTTAAAAACATTTTTAGACTCTAAGTAGTTTTCTTTAAAAGAAATCCATAGTTTTGTTACAGATAATCTCTAAGATAATAAGGAGTCTTCTATAGAAAAAAGCATCTAACTATATTTTATGGCAATGTTATCTTCGAATTTTAAGACAACACTTGAAATGGACACTTTGCAAATATTTGGGTATACCAAATCTTTCTTTTGTAATTAGGCCACAGCTATCTATGAAATGTTACTTTAACTCCTCCGTTGAAACTTTTCATTAAATTAGTGCAGTTTTTCATAAAATTTAATAAAAAATGTCATTTTATTTATTAAAAATTTCATACGACTAATGACATTTTTTTATTAAAAACAGTTTCATAAAAACTATGAAGTTTTTTCATAAAATTTAAGAAATTTTTCATTAACATTGTGAAGAAAACTTCAGCAGCTTAGTGAAAAAATTTCATTAAAACTCGTCCAAAAAATTCTCTCTGTGTAGATTTATTTGTAGTTGTAAAAAAAATAATAATTATTATTTATTTAAAACTAACAAGGGACCACCGCTGATTGATGTGCTCCGATTGCCATAAAATTTGAATAAGTGATAGAGCTGACAAAAAATTTACCCATTCATATAACAATGGGTAAATTTTTTAACTCTTAAACGTTAACAATTTCACGTCTAAGGCTTTAAATTTGTGATCAAAAATATACAAATTTGGGTTTAAATGAAATGAAATACAAATTTTTTATCACTTTTGTCTCCTGGATGTTATGTCCGAATTGCAACGAAATTTGTAAGAATCGCACAACAAACAATTTTCAAATATGTAGAAAACGTTACTTTTCGATATTTCAAAACTATTCACCCCACCCCCACGCCATTGATTATAGTATTTATTTTTTGTTTATTATTGTGAAATTTCACAGTGAAGAAAAATTGTTTAAATGTTAAGGATTTTTAAATAAAATTTTTAGGTGACACACACAGAGAAATAAAGTGTTAACCGAAATGAAAATTGTATATTAATGGTAACAACTTATAATTCAGTTACTACAACAATATTTACGTTAGATTTCTGAGTATTTTTGGTGTTGCAATTAAAATTCAGTTAAATTAATCGAACTTTGTTGTGAAAACTAATGTTAAGTTCTAACAACCATCTGAAACTCGTAATAACCGAATTAAAGTCGTAGTAACCAAATTTCAGTTGGTAAATACCAAAATATTACTCTGTCTCAATCATTAATGGCGAGTAACTTTTTTAAAAATAACTTGAGTTTAACTTTAACCACAGATATTTCCGTATAAATTTAACATTCATAACCATGGTTAAGTTCTAAACTTTTGTTATTTTAATATAAGTTAGCTGGCTAAAGGGCGTGTAATTTTTTTTAAATAACCAGTGTTTAACCCAGAGCTGTTAAATTTGGATTACGATTAGTAATCAATTAGATTACATTTTAAAACGAATCTTATTGATTACATAATTCTCTTTTGAGCAATTCCTGATTGTTAATTAATTATGATTACAAATAATCCAAAAATAATCAAGATTAATTTGGATTACGAGAAAATAATCAAAAACAATCAAAAGTAATCAAACGAATAATTAGCTACTTTCAAGGATTATTTTTGATTAATTTAGATTATTTTTTGAAGCAAGCAAATTCAGAGTATGGCTGCAACATCTCTAATGTGTAGGCAACAACCTTTCATTATCAAAGGCTGGCATTTCGTCATTAATTTCATCTTCGAAAAATCATTTCCCACACCGTAATCTCTAAACGCTTTTACAAAATTTGAACCGTTGTCCGTAATGGTCAAAACAATGTTTGATCTGTTCAAACCAAAGGCAGTGTTGATTTCAGTAATCATCTGCGCAATATTTTCCGCGGTGTGTGCTCCACAAATTCTTCCAGACCAAACATCTGCTGTGGTACAAAAATATTTAGAACAAACCATGCTTTCTTTTACAATTTTCATCATATTTTGTTTCCAATTTCTTAACCGCTGTTTGCCTGCACATCACCTTCATACCTGTACTTTGAAAAAGATCTATAAAGGATTTCTTTTCCAGAATGGAAAGGGACAATGAACAATCAATCATTGCATGTAACAGTTGAACATCGAACTCAGATTGCGTGTTACCGCCAAAAGGGCTACCTGTTTTATAATTTTTGTATGTTTTAAAAAGTTCAATATGCTTGACTTGCAAATGTTTGATGAAATTTGAAGTCACTTCACCGCTTCCTCTTATCACTCGATGAACACACCTAGCACAAGTTGTCTTATCGGAAATCTAACAATAAAAATTATTAATACATGGTATGCTTTCATTTAAAAACTTTAAAACTAACTTTTTCTACTTATGTGTAAAATTCTTCTTTAAAAATTATTTTTCGTGAATTCACACAGACTTTTTTTATGGCCGGTTCTGATTCCTCACTTAATGAGCAACTACCATTAAATACTGGTAGAATTTCATGTAGAAAAATGTAAAAAATAATTAAAAACAATCAAAAGTAATCTTTGAAAGTAGTCGAATTATTTTTTGATTACTTTTTATTATTTTTGATTATTTTCTCGTAATTTTTATTAAACTTGATTATTTTTGAATTATCTGTAATGTAATCAATTAGTAATCGTGCGAATCTGAAAATAATCTTAATATAATCATTACTTCACCTTTCAAAAAAAAAAAAATAATCTAATTACTAATTATTACGATTAGTAATCATTAGTTAACAGCTATAGTTTAACCACAGATATTTTCATATAAATTTCATATTCATAACTATGATTAATACCTAAACTTTGGTTAATTTGAGATAATTTAGCAGGTCTAAAATATATTAATTATCATGTTCAAAAATAGAATTTCAACACATTACTGTAGCTATGAAATAAAATGTTTATGTTTACAGGATTTGAGTTGTTATCCTTTTTAAAAGGGGTATAAAACTGCAAAATTAAGCACTCTTTTCAAATGTATGCAGTAAAAGTTTCTGTAAAATTTGTGTATGTTAGACAATTGTGCAAATATTTAACAGTGCTACAGCGAAAATATCTGTAAAGTTGGGAATTTACTACCCCTTGGTGAAATTTTCACTCAAATAAAATCTGTTAAACAGAAAATTGTGAGCACTTTAGCAGGTTTGCAGACTGCAAACGAATAGTACAATAAAAATTCTCCTTTGAAAATTAAAATCTCATGAGATTTTTTGCAATAACTATTCCATATGATGAATCATAATAAAAGTAATAGCAGACATATTTGTTTAAGAATTTTAAAATTTATATTTTTCACTTTTAAACACCCAAGTTTATGGCATCCGGTAAATCAAGTTCTCTCATTTAAATATTAATAATTATTTATCAAAAGTCTGACTCCTATTTAACTTTATATCAACTTTGAATGCTCATAACTCTGTATATAGTGAATTTGAATACGCCGCTTTACTTTATGGCACCAACTGCAATTGTTTGCTATTCAAGTACAATTTGTGCTGTGTGGTGTGTTGATTAATTTAAAAACCATAAATCTTATTTAAAAATTGTATTTAAGTTTTTTTTTTGTTCTTCTGAAATCACCACATAATGCCCCATACAATTACTCCAGTTCATTAGGAAGCATCGTTAGTGACAAAGTGATGTGATTTTAGTTTAGATTTAATACTCATCCAAAAGAATTTCAAAACCCAATATGAATACTTAACATTATAGCTGGTATATTTAAAAAAAAATAGTGCAAGTATATAAAAAAATTCTTTTCACTTTTAAAAATAAATATACACATATGAGACATTCCATATCAAACCGTACCGTTTTTGACATCACGATTTGTATTTGCTTTGAAATTTGCCAGACGTATTCTTATTTCAAAAATATTTGAGACGTATTTTTGGAAAAAAAAATTAAAATTATTTTTTAAAGAAGTTATTTGTACATGTTTGATATAATTTTTAATAAAAATAAAAATTATGTTTTTTCGACCTTTAATTGTGCAATGAAAATGAAAATTATTCAAGTTCGAGGCCATACTCTATATTTCTTTATTAGGATATTGTCCTAACAAATAATCTACAGAATTTTTGTTTTCAAATTTATTGATTGACTACTTTCAGGAATTTATTGATAGATCTATTTCGGCAATTTTCTAGGTTCCCATCATCAGAACACGGTTTGAAAGAAGCATGGGATTGTCACTTCTTTCAAAACGTGTTCTGATAATGGGAACCTAGAATTAATTAATTTGTTTTCAATTTATAACGTATATTTACAAAAATAAAGCAAATCAAACATATTAGCTAGGTTGATACTAGTATTTCGATCTGGCTAAAGATCTCATCAGCACCCGAAGTTTTAGAAAAGCTAGAGCCTCCATAATAGGCAGAACTTTAACAAAAAACGTAGTAATCATCAATTTTGCTCCATTCTTGTATTCTTAGTAATCAAGCACGTGGTTAGGTATTTTCCTAACAAAAACAATTTGAAATCAAAACCTCTGTAGGTTATTTGTTAGGACAATATCCTAATAAAGAAATATAGAGTATGGCCTCGAACTTGAATAATTTTCATAGAAGTTATTTCTGTTTGAAAATTAAAAAAAAAAAAAAACAAAAAAGTTCCAATATGTCGATATTTAATTGTTATATTTTTAAAACTAGTAGGCCTATTTTTATTATTGGTATCTGATTATAATGGTCTTGTACTCTATATTTTATAATTGTAATTAGCTAGTTATGTTGCCATTTTTTAAATTTTTTTTATTTTATTGCAGTTTTTAACTTTTGTTTGTATTTTTTACCACAAACAGAGCCTGAAATTCTTTTTATGCGACTCATTTTCGGTTATTAAGAATTTTATTCGTTTGGTACAACTAAACACTAGTTTTCACAAAATAATATATCAGCGTTCTACACCAGAGATGAAAGCCGT
The DNA here is from genome assembly GCA_021234595.1 of Delia radicum. Taxonomy (NCBI): domain Eukaryota; kingdom Metazoa; phylum Arthropoda; class Insecta; order Diptera; family Anthomyiidae; genus Delia; species Delia radicum. Next base: position 169,137,951 of record CM037852.1, read on the forward strand.
GTGAAAACGTCGGCGGCTCGAGGCTAAAACGGTTGACGGCGGCGCCTTAATCGCCCGCAGCCAACAAAATATGGTCAGCCGCAGCTTGAAGGAAAAAGAGTCGGCAGTGGCTGATAATCGGCTAAAGGTTTAATTTCATAAAAATTTCGTATGTTACATCAGGTTTAAAATCAATTTTTTTCAAATTGAGGATAAAACGCATGCAAAGATAAAAGCAAGCTATATTTATTTTTGGGTTGCATACACTATTGGCAACTATTGTTCCAGAAAACTAGCTATATCCGATTCAAAAAATGACTACAAAAAGCTAAAATTTATTTAGCTAGAAAAGTGAAAAAAGTATGGAATTAATGGAATGTAAGACGAGTTTTAATGAAATTTTTTCACTAAACTAATGAGGTTTTCTTCACAATGTGAATGAAAAATTTCTTAAACTTCATGAAAAAGCTTCATAGTTTCAATGAATATAGTTTTAATGAAACTTTTTCATTAATCGTATTAAATTTTTAATAAATAAAATTAAATTTTTCATAAAATTTTATCAACTGCATTAGTTTAACGAAAAGTTTTAATGAACGAGTTCCAGTGACACTTCATAGTCTAATGCATAAATTCATTGATATCATGCAGAGAATTCTCTCAATGTACATTTGGAGTGGTCTTTGCCTACATAATATTCTTAGTGTAGTGTAGTTAGGATTGCCACATATAAAATCAACAAAATAAAGTACATCGAGGAAAAAAGCAATACAATTAAGAAAAAAAAGTACACTTTTTTAGTTAAAAAAAATCGTAAAATTTAGTATATTAAAGTAACAATTTATGTAATTAAGAACTAAAAAATCTGCCGAAGTTTATTTTTGGGGCATCCATCAATACAAACCAAAAAATATGTGACCACCTGTAGAATTAAAAAAGTCTATTTTTTCTATTATCGGTTAAGGGGGATGAGGCCCCCATGCCTCAGACACCGTTACGTTAAGTATGGATACTATCACGATTTCATAAATTCTTTTTATTTTAAGATCCATAAAATGTGGCTCCCACCAGATTTATTTTAGACCTACTGGGAGTCTTAAATAGCAAATTAACCTACCCAAGAAAAATTTATACGGAGCCTCCGAAATGTACGGAATCCAGCTTTGTCATTTAATCATGAATCCAGCTTGTCACGTTAACGGTCTTTAAAACACTCATCCGTCAAAGCGTGTCAGTATGCGGCACATAAACGGACGGTATATTCGTATTTTCGAAAACAATACGTTTCTCATCCGCTTTGGGATATCCGTTTCCGCACCGATAATTACAGACTTCGCAGCTTTTTATCCGTAAGAACTCCGTAGCTTAAAGTGCCGTCTTCTTGCGTTTGTTAGTGAGTTTTAGTCAAGGATGGCAGGCAATACCACTAAAATAACTTTATCGATTCAAAGCCCTATAACTGAATATCGTTATCCCTAAAATACCTTTACCGAAATAATTGAAATAATTATTAATCCGTAAAATACCGCTACCGATATAACTAAAATAACAATATCCTTAAAATACCGTTACCAAAAAACCTAAATTATCGGTATCGCGTTATCGCTAAAAACCCGTTAACGAAAAAACTGAAATATCGTTACCCCTAAACTACCGTTACCGAAAAAAAAACGAAAATGGCGTTACACTTAACGTTACCCGCATCGAATCGGTTACCATTCATGGTTTTAGTTGACCCAATATAACTAATCAATTAAACAATAAAAAACAAAACGAGCTACGAAGTAAAAAAAAACAGGAGTTTTTTATTGCAAAAGTAATAAAATATAAGCCACAGCAAAAAAGACCAAAAGACTTGAATTCACATTCATTCGAGAGTGAGTTTTTATGAAATTTAAAAAGTGCGATTTACATAGTTTACAAAACCTCATCGTAAATACGCGTAATTAAAGATTAACTAATTTTTGATTTTCTTTGAATGTAGATATTGAATTTTATTATTTTTCGTAATATAGTTATTAACAAACCTTAAAAGAAAACAGAACAAATACCACTCAAAATAAATACAAGTTAGGACAATTTAGAAAGTTGTTTAAGTCCGTTTTTTTTTAACAAAAACGGACCGGAAACGGTATTCTTAAAACGGACTCCATTCCGTTTTAAACACGACAGAACGGCCCGTAAACGGTGCGTCATTGATGGATTTTTAACGGCTTCGAATCGGTTTCGATGTTCCTTATAATCCGTTTTCTGGTCCGTATACGGATCCGTTTATGTCGTACAGTAAACGGTACGAAAACGGAACGTTTTGTTTGTTGGGTACGCAAATAAAAAATAAAACTTCGTTTGGATCAATTTATTTGTAATTATTTCACCAGTTTGATGTTCTTTATTATTAGTTCTGTCGCCCTCCCGACTTGCCGTACTCTTTACACGAAAAAGAATTTAAAATTTACCGCCCTATTTTAAAATCTGCAAAATTCTATGACAAAATGTTAAATAGTAAATTTTTTCGGATATTTGGTATCACAAATTGTAGCATACAAAATATGGCATTCAAGAAAAATATTGATTAAGAAAGAATCAAAAACGTGAAATATTACTCCCATCAGTGGTTTTGAAGCTAAATGATTTGGATTATTTTCTTCCCAAAATATAAAAAAAATCTCTTCGGTGTTTGTTTCTTTTTTTTAACATTAAAATAATCTTTTAAATTGGGGAAGTTTATGTTTAGTTGATTACTAAATTTGTAGGTGAATAATTTTTGCTCTATTTGAAATAATATCATTTCATTTTTTGATGTTTTAAATGAAAAGAAGATTGATCAAATTTTGTCTGTAAATTATAGGGAAAAAACTTAAAAAATTGGATAAAAATTGCAAATTTTTAAAACATTTAATTTTACATACAATAAATTTTGTAAAACTATCAATCGTCATTTTATCATATTTCACATCAAAAATCGTCAAAATGGATACAAATCGAAAAATTGATTTTGTACACTCTGAACAAATTGTTGTTAAATTAAAAAAAAATTCTAAATTTATTTTTTTAGCAAACAAAAAAGTACAAAAAGGAGTACAGAGGCTAAAAAAAGTATTTTTGAGTACTTTTTAGGTGTTATGCAGAAAAAAGTACAATTGGAAAAAAAGTATGCGTACTGCTGAAAATAGTACGTCTGGCAAGCCTGAGTGTAATATTTTTTTTTTATATGACCATATATGGGTAAATTCAAAACAAAAAATTTTTGTTTAGGATATATTAATGAAAATAAAAAATTTTTAAAATCATATTTTATACATTTTGTCCCTGGACTCGAAACTTGCACTAAAGAGCGGAGTTGGCTAGAGTTGAACGATTTGGCGCAATTTTTCTGAATCTAACTTTTATCTTTTTGTCCTTGATCAAAGTTTTATTATAAAAATCTTTGTATATGTATGTATATAAATTTAAAACCATTATTCGACAGTCGTTTTGATATTATTTTAGCACACAGTAATTTAAAAAATGTTGTAGTATAACCTCGCGTCTTCACATGCAATAAAATGATAGCAAGCAATTGTCAAAATGACTTCAGCCCAATAAAGTTTACGTGAAGATTTTCAATTTTAATGTTACTGCAATATGAAGATATCGTTGGCATGTAATTGCCTCTTGTGCAATGATGTCTTACATCAAACAAGAGTAAAAATAAAAAGGAGAATACAAACAAAAAGCATGTATTGTATATTTACCAAAGGTAGAGCAAATAAGTTTTCAATTTATTTTTGATCAATGGTGAAAATCTTTAACTTCGAACTCATATATTAGTTCTCATTTAGTGGGACAACTAGATTATATGAATGTTTGATGTTTGCATGGGATTGTCACTTCTTTCAAAACGCGTTCTGATGATAGGAACCTAGAAAATTCCCGAAATAGATATATCAACACTAGAGTGGGGCGATTAGTATGGAAGGAAAAAAATCTTAATGGGCGCTTCGCGTTTCTGATTCCTGGGATTGTACTGAGCAAAAAAGTCCACTACGGTGAAAATCGAGCTTCCAGATTTTAACTTTACGGCAAAAAAGCCCTATTTTGAAATTAAAAATTAACCACTTAAACCCCACCCACAAATATGATTGATGCATTAATCTGCTAGAGAATCTTCCAAAGAAGAGATTGATAACATAATCTTGGATAAGCTCCTCCTACTTCCTGAGATATGTCCATCCCACACATTGTTACTTTCACAAAATACTGCTAAAAAGTCAAAATCTGGAAGCTCGATTTTCACCGTAGACGTATGGTCTAGTGGACTTTTTTGCTCAGTACAATCCCAAGAATCAGAAACGCGAAGCGCCCATTAAGATGTTCAAATCGCCCCACCCTAATCAACACATTTCCGAAAGTGGTCAATTAATAAATTTAAAAACAAAAACTCTATAGATTATTTGTTAGGACAATATCCTAATAAAGAAATATAGAGTATGGACTCGAACTTGAATAATTTTCATTTTCATTGCACAAATAAAGGTAGAAAAAACATAATTTTTATTTTTAATAAAAATTATATCAATTTTGGTTAAACTTTTGTTTGATTTCAAACTCACTTCCAATTAAAAGTTAAATAATATCTATTAAATGTTTAATTTAAAATGAGTGGTGTACACAAAATCTCTAGTTTTATAGCGCTTGTCTTTTTTAATTCCAAAGGGGTCATATATTTTTTTTTGAGGAACTCCCCATAAAGTACAGTTTTGCCGCTTTTTCTGTTATGTTACAGGTTTATTTCTATGAACCTTGTACTGAGCTCCGAAGCTTTCAATTATAGTGGATTTGTAAAATCACGCGAAATTAATTTAAAAATTTTTAAAAATAAATTTTCATGTATTAATAGTAGCAAAAAAGGATTACTTTCGTTAAATTTTTCCTTCAAGAAATAAAACAAAAAAATAAAATTCAGTGCAGTGAAAAAATTCGGAATGTTACAATTTAGAATTCTTTTATGTGGATTCGGAGCTAAAAACAGTGCCAATTGTAATTTAAGCTTAGATAATTCCCCTTTCATATCCTTTGAACAACCCTCGTATGTTAGCAAAGTGATATTTGCTTTTTGTATGAACAAAAAAATGAAATGAATATGGCCGATTTAATAATAATTATAATATGCAATGTTTGACAACCTTTGTTTTTTTTTTTTTTATTTTGATAGGGTGGGCAAATTAGCCCACACAAGGATCGAAAAAAAAACAAAGAAAACTTTTAAATTATTTTAAAGTATAATTTGTCATACCAATCACAAAAGAATTGTAAAGTCATTCAATAAACTTAAAGCTAATTTACTATACGGATATTTTGAAATATGCACGCATTTGTATTTAAAAAGGGGTTTTTGTATGAAATATGAAATGCATTAGTATACTTCACAAATTGATAGGGTTTCCTTGATTTTGATGTATTTTTGCATTCATTAATTTTTGATTGAATGCAAAACATTGCAAAAGAAGGGCGTTTTCTAATATGCAGCTGTATTGAAAAAGGGGTGGATTTATTTTATTATCAAGGATTCATTATGATTGCTACAGCAATAAAATGGTGACTACCTCAAAATAATATATTGTATTTTATATTTACTTGTGTTCAATATTTTTTTATTAAAAATCCCCCCATTAATTATGTACAGGCAATGAAATAAATATACTGTACAAATGTTTATTTGAAATAGTTGTTATCCTGTTGGGGGAAATTGGCACTTTTGATATAAAATCGTTTCGTTTAGTAAGAAAATATTATTTAAATAAAATATTTTTAGAATTCATTTGTTGTTTATTGTCACTGTAGGAAAATTAAAAAATATTTCATACATTGAGAGAATTCCTTGGACGAGTTTTAATAAAATTTTTTCATTAAACTAATAAAGTTTTCTTCACAATGTGAATGAAAAATTTCTTGAACGTTATTAAAAATATTCATAGTTTTGATGAAACCATTTTTAATGAGACTTTTCATTAGTCGTATGAAATTTTTAATAAATAATATGAAATTTTTCATTAAATTTTCTGACAAACTGCATTAATTTAATGAAAAGTTTCAATGGACGAGTTCCTGCGACAATTCATAAATCTAATACAAAAATTCATTGATATTATGCCGGCGCAGATCCTGGGGGTTTGAGGTTGAAAAAATATAATACGAAACAAAATAATTTTAATATACTTGCAACACGGTTTGTAATTTTAAATCATGGTTGAATTAAAAAGGTTTGCGCATTTAAATTTTTGTTGATTGCGTATCGTAATTTAATTATAAAAATTCTGTCTTCAAAAAATTTACCAAAAATGCGTCAAATGAGCGTTTTATACTTAGAAATTAATAGTGTCCGACCGAACATTTCGGCCAGAAAATGCATTTGGTCTGTATTCGGTATTTTATAGCATTATGGCCAAATTAGGCGGATGGAAAAATGTTAATTGGGCTGATTAGATGCTATTTTGAGTGTCAAATTTGAAGAAAAGTCTGTAGTTAAGCAATGAATTCACTGTTTGGCGCCAGAAAGTTAGGCCAAATTGAAAATAGTTCGGCGGCCGAACTTTTAACTTTTTAGCTAAATTTCGGCTTTTCTCTTAAATTTTATACACAAAATCGAATTAAATCGGCTCAACAAACATGTTTCCAATACCAAAATTAGTCATCATTGCCTCTAGATATCAAAAAAACCGACAAATTATAGGTTTTTGGCCGAACTGTTAGGTCGGACACTAGAAATTAATATATTCCGATAGAAAACTAAATGTTCTAAATATTTTGTGCCGTCCACGGTTTGGGAGCGAGAAAGCTTCGAAATTAAAATTTCGTAAAATTTCAAAAATTAATTATTTTTGAAAAAAAATAGTTTTCAAAAATCTAAAAACCAATTTAAGTTGACAAAAAAATCTTTACAATAAATATAAGTAATATTGAAGCTTTATCTTTAATAATAAGCCCTTACTTCAATCCAAGGACTCACAGAATTTTATCAGGATTCCTCTAAAGACATCGTCAACTTATAAACTAAAAAACGGATTTTAATGAAATTTTGCAGAAAGAAGACATTATGTATTAATAGCAACGCGTTAAAGTTTGAACAATATAAATTGAAGTTTTGATACTTTTTCGCCTAATTTCGCTTTTTCCAAAAAGCGAAAATTGCGATATCTTCTTAAATAGGAGCAGAAAAAAAATAGTTTTTGGAGTGTGGTTATATCTTGTTAAGAGAAATAATTTTTGTTCAAAACTTCTCTTTTATATGCTTTAGTTTTCGAAATGCAGCCTAAAATATTTTGGCTCATATCGCCTAAATTAAGCACCGATAAAAATTTTGTTGAAGAACTTATTATTTGTTTTTCGAGTGGAGCATATAGTATGAATTTCATTGCAAAACATCGTTTGCCAGTTATTATATGAACTTTAATAAATTTTACATAAATGTTGTAAATCTGCTTTCGAAATGTTAAAGAAAAAGTTTAAAAAGTCTTAAATATTTTTTTTAATAGTTTTGGTAGAACAATTTCAAAATTTGGCTAACCAGAATTAATGTACCACATGATATTCGGAATATAAAAGTATCGTTTTTTTCACATTTATATCATCAAAAGTGTCGAAATTCCCTCTTAAATTGTAGTAGTTGGAATAATTTTAAGAAATTTATTTTAATTGCCAACAAAAAAAGGTGCAAAAAGATTGAATATAGCTAAATCGGTACAGTCTTAAAACAAGAAATTTAAATTTGCAAAAATTGCATAAACTTCTGAAATCAGTGTTGAAAACCCAAGAAAAATATTTTTTATTGAAACATGAAATTATTCGATAACTTTAATTTTTTTTAGTGAATTTTGATTTTTTTAATGTGCTCGTTATAGCGTAAAAATTTGTATGAAAATTCGTGATCGGTGTTCGTTATAACCGTATTATTTACGAAATATGATTGTAAATGCGTTAAGACCAGTAAAATTGTTCGTTATCACGGGAATTTCCGGCAGGGGATCCATATATACCTAACTTTGTATCAATTTATAATAATTGATCTTAATTTATACAAATTTATAGAACATATTTCATGATCAAATCATATCAAACAAGGTGTGGGACCATATCAATTATTTTTAATCGGGTATTTAAAATTTTTATGTCCCGGTTCACACACGGCAATTTTACTTGCGCAATTTTTCTTCAATTCTCCTTTGAACTTGCTTTTGTGTTCAGACAGGAAAAGTTTGTTTCAGCAATTTTCGTTTTCTTTAGTTCGTGCTGAAGATTGACGGAATTCGAGTACGGGCAAGTCTGTACCCCCTTCCATTCTCTTTTCCTCCCTCTTCTATAAAGTCAAGAATTGCGCAAGTAAAATTTCCGTGTGTAAACCGGGACTAAGTAATTTAAATTTTTTTTTATTGCAGAAGAAGATGTTCAAATTCATCACAACATTTCCTCATAACTTGCCTACAAAAATTTTTTTTAATGAGGTTTCGTCCAACATTATTAAAACACCAACTTTTTTAAAAAATGCCTTTTAATAAAGAGTAAAATCACCTTCTTACTTTGTACCATATACTTTTTTCCTTACCTGTATAAAAGAAACATTAAAAGAAAACCGATTCTTTATATTTTATAAGGATTTACTAATACAAACTGATCATATTTCAATAACAAAAAAAAAAAACGCTCTAAAATGATATTGAAAACCTACAAAAGAACTAAATTTACCTTTATTGGAGTATTTTGTATAAAAAAAAAATTAATGCTTACAAAGGTAATTAACCCGGAATTAGTTGGTTGTTTTTATTCATATGTGAAAATTGCAAAAAAAAGAATAGTTTTTAAAACAGCGATATCGATTTCACAGTAATTACCTTTTTATAGAGTAAAAAAGAAAAGGTAAAGAATTAAATCGGAAATAAAGAGTAATGCGATATGTTTTGTATGACGATACTGCTATTTTTCTTAAATAAAATACATACGAGCATATATTTTATTGGACAGGATATTTATTCATTCATTCATACAACAAATAAGAATGGATTCAAACAGAAAAAAATTGCTGTTTGCCAACTAAAATTTGATTACTACACTTAGAATACTATGTAGGTAAAGACCACTGCAAATGTAGTTAAAAACAAATGAAATTTCACTTAAAGAAAGGACGACTTACATTTCAGTAAATTCAACTAACATTGTCATTTGTTTTTGAATGTTCAAAAAATGACTAGCAATTGTAGTAAATATGAACCACATATTAGTAAAGAAAAAACAATCATTTATTTTTTTATTTTTTTAATAACAAAAAACGACACTAAAAAATTAATGTAAAATCATAAAATAGTCATTTGATGTGGTTTTTTTTTTTAAGTGAACTACAAGGTTAGTTAAAAATTTAATTTGTTCTTCAAATGACTGACATTTACATTAAAAATAACGAAACTGTATTACAACCCAAAGTTTAAGACTCAAATTCGGTTATTACTAATTTCAGACAGTTGGCATAACTTTATATTAGTTTTCACAACAAAGTTCGATTAATTCAACAGAATTTTATTTGCAACACCCCAAAATTTTTAGAAATCTAACATAAATATCGTTCTACTAACTGAATTTCTAAGATGTTACCATTAATATACACTTTTCAATTCGGTTGCACTTTATTTCTCTGTGTGTATGAATGAGGTAATCTTCTCCAAGTAGTAACACTGGAACACATCAATCAGTTTTTCGGTTTATCTTTCGTTTTGATATTGTGGTGTGTGACAGGTGTAAAAAGGATTTATATAAGGAAGAAATAAATGGATTCGAGGAAAACTGAGCTAATTGAAATAGCAAAAATTTTTAACATTTTCGGTTGTTGTCGTGTTGTTGTCATAATGTGTGACAACTGCAATTAATAAGGAATTTTGAAAAGCCGCACCACTCTGAGGATGGATGCTTATGTCAAGAGTGATAGATTCAACCCGAAGTATTGCGATATCTTATTAGATCACCCAGCCCAAACCCTGATATCTCGGAAATTTCGACGATGAGAGCTGAACACTCACAAAAGTACCCAGGTAGAAATTATGGGTGGTAATAAAAAACCAGCACTGACAAAGCACAAGTTGACCGTGGTCTCACAAAAAGTAGCACTGGCAAAGCACTAAATACAAATGCTTTGCCAAAAAATATATGTTTTGCAAAAATTTCTACAGTTTTTGAAAAAGAAGTACTGGCAAGCACCAAAATCGAACGCTTTGCCAACTTTTGAAATAGGTGCTATACCAGTACTTGGTTTACAAAATTGTACACAGTTTTTTAAAAAAGGCATTGGTAAGGTAACAAAATCGGAAGCTTTGCCAACGTGTCAAATGGCCGCTTTCCCATTACTTGGTTTAAAAAATTATCTACGGTTAAAAAAACAGTGGCATTTGAAATAGGTGTATTTTGGGACTCGTTTTACTATGATTTGAGAAGTAAATAGAATTAAAATATGTACACTAAGGATTTTATGTAGGTAAAGACTGCAGCAAACAAAAACAAATTAAAGGACAACTAACATTTCATTAAATTCAACTAACATATGTCATTTGTTTTTACTGTTCAAAAAATTACTGACAATTGTAATAAAAAATGAACCACATATGTTAGTAAAAAATAAACAAACATTTACTTTTTTCTTTTTTTAAATAACAAAAGACAACTGTACAACATTTATGTAAAATCATAAAACAGCCATTTAATGTGGTTTGTTTTTTTTTTAATGAATTACAAGGTTAGTAAAAAATTTAATTTGTTCTACAAATAACTGACATTTACATTAAAAATAAAGAAACTGTATTAAAATCCAAATAACTACATATTTTTAAAGCAGAAGTTCCCAGAGTGTATTATATTCTTTTATTTGCCCCAGCACAAATAGTGCTTACCCAGAAGCGCTTCTGGAAGGCATTATTTGATAACGAAGCGCTTCCAAAGCAAATAAAGAAGGCAAGATTTTTGTTCGCGATGTCCCACTTGGTATGTCTCTTTTAAAGCGCTTCTTTCATGTGCTCTTAGAGGCAATAAATTCATGCGTTCTTTGGCACTAAGAAGCGCTATTTGTATGTTGACAACATTAGTGTTTCATGGTACACTCATAAAAAAAAGTTTGTAAAGTCAGCAAAAAATTTTGCTGAGTCAGCAAAATTTTAGTCAGGAGGATGCTAGCAAAAAAGTTGCTAATGTCAGCAAAATCTTTTGCTGAAAATCAGCGAGCTGATTTTTAGCAACAAAATTTGTAGATTCAGCAAAAGTTTTGCTAACACTTAGTAGATTAGAAATAAAAAAGCGTTGGTAAAAATTAATAAATTTTTTGCTGAATTTTAGTAGACTGAAAAAAACGCAAAAAATTTGTAGAAAAATTGTAATTTAGTTAATTTATTTGCTGAAAATCATAAAACATATTTTTGTGATTCTTTTAAAAATAATTTACTATAATAACGAAATATAACAATTTTAATTTTCCCACATTGACGACATGAATTAATTTAATATCTGAAAATATATAGAAATAAATATATATAACACAACAAAAATTTTCTTTCAACTACTTACATCAATGGTTGTCTTAATGATGCTATGACGAAACTGCCGAAGATAATTCTAGAAACGAAACGAAAAAATAAACAAAACAAACGAAACGAAAAAACAACCCTTTTTTGCAATAAGAAAAAGAAACCATACAAATCTACCTAAGATGTGTGTTTTTGTCTTTCTCTTTACTCTGTCTACATGTCTGTATATGTTTTTTCATGGTTGATTTTTTTACTTGTCTTGTTAGAGTTGTACTTTTTAATATCATTTTCCTCTTCTCTACTACATCTTGACATGCCGCGACATCTGCTTATCAGCACAATTTTTTTTAGCAAAATTAATTAGTAAAACATTAGTATATTAGTAAAGCATTAGTATAAAACAGTTAAGTGCTGAATAAGTATAACAAAAATTTTAGCTGAAAACACGATTTTAGCAAAAATATTTGCTAAAAAATAGTATACCTGATTTACAAGACGTTTTACTAACTTTTCTACTAACTTATTTTTTTGAGTGTATGCATACTTTATTGCTTCATTGTAAGCATTATTCACTGCTTCAAAGAAGGCATTCTAGGAAGCATGACAGAATGCCTTCCCTAATTGCATTATAGTATGCAAGGCGGTAAAGCGCTATTTACAAATGTATGTAGTTACTGGGGCTGCAGTTTAGTTAATGAAATGCAATTTTCTTTGAACTTCATATACAGTAGAGCACGGTTATGACGAACTCGCACGGTTATGACGAACTCAAATGTTAATCAATTTATGTATAGAAAACAGCGAAAATCCATAAAACAATAAATGTGGCTTATCAAGTTTTTACAATAAGTCCTTCAATTGTATTGTCTATCATGAAAATAATCAAACGTTTTGAAAAGCAGAAAATAAAATCTAATATGACAATGTCATATTATCATATTAGCTTTCGGATTTGATTTAAAATAAAAAACACATAAAATTTAGAGAAATGTATGAAATCTTTATTTTAGTCGATAGAATGATCTATAAAATTCAATGATTTCATCTAAATTTTGACCTCTGCTATGGAAATGGTACATACGCTGGGTCCAATTTTGGAATTCTCTCTCCAACAAATAGGCCGGTATCTCACGAATAAATTCTTCAATATTGTCTTCCAGCGGCGTCAACCGTTGAGGGCTTGTCCCTATAGACATGAGCCTTAAGGCGCTAAATCGCACGATCTAGGCGGCCAATTGACCTGATCCAAACGTGATATAAAATGTTCACCGAACTCGCCTCTCAATTGGGCCATTGTTTCGCGTGCTGTGTGACATGTGGCACCGTCTTGTTGAAACCACATGTCACCTAAGTCCAGGTCTTCCATTTTGGGCATACAAAATTGTTAATCAGCGCACGGTAGCACTCGCCATTCACATTAACGTTCCTGCCTTCGTCATCTTTGAAAAAGTACGGTCCAATGATGCCACCGGCCCAAAATCCATACCAAACAGTGCATTTTTCGGGTTGCATTGGCAGTTCTTGCAATGCTTCTGGCCAAATACGATAATCACACCAAATACGACAATTTTGCTTGTTCACGTATCCACTAAACCAGAAATGAGCTACGTCGCTAAACACAATTTTCCGATAAAAAATTGGGTCTTCACCAAAACTGAACATGTTTAACAGTAACATATTACACGAAAACAGCTGGGCTGCCGAAAGCAGTGTTGCAGAAAAGAATGTTGCTAAAAAATCACCCTTTATAAATAAATCATTTTTTAACTATTATTTTTAAGATATTTTTAATTTTTACCATGGAAGAAGAACCGCGAGTCTTTGTTTAAGCGGGAAATAAAAGTGTCCCATAGTATCGCGAAAATTTTACCGAAATTTAGTTAGTGGGGTAAACAGTAAAAAACTAACAGATGCATGGTTTATACTTTGTTTACAATCTAACGTTTAGTTATTTCCATATCGGTCATTTACTTCAATAACGTCATAACTCAAAAATTTTGATTTTGTAGAAAACGAGTTTAAAGTTTTAATTTACTCCCACCTTGAAGAAAAAAATGGCGACATAATTTCTTTCAAGAGGAGAGTATACAAGATACTAATACGTCTTTTTTTGCACAATATGAAACGTGATATAACGAATAATTATGCGTCATTACCTCAGAAATCATGTTTTTTGAGTTGTGACGTTCTTGCAGTAAATGAGCGATATAGTTACTGGTTCGAAAACCCAAAAGAAAAACTAAAAACTACTTCCAAAATGTATAGAAATACAAATAAAATTGTACTGTTATACAACTAAAGAAAATTTTCAAGTGCAATTTTTTGCAACTTCCGCTTAATATTTTTAAATGTTGCCTATTTTTATTGAATTGCAAAAATGTATCACAGTTTACCTCTCCTGAACACTTTGATTTTTTTTGGATTTTATGCCCTTGTTCGAGCGAGGCATTCAATTGGTAAATATGAAAAATAATTTATAAATTTCTGAAAACCACAAAAAATTTTGTATTACAGTTTTTAGTGCATTTTAAAAATTTCAATACGAGTTTGTGCAAACATCTAATTATTTTGGATTCAAACAAGTTCAAATTGTTTTAATGAAAACAAAATCTCATAACTGCCCAAAGTGAAAAGTGCCAGAAAATTGGATAAAAGTGGAGATTAATAAAAATCGATCTGAAAAATTTAATATGAAAATCATATTATTTGTGGCGCCATATTGCACAATGGAGTCGGGGGTCATTAATGGGTTAACAATACATACCAGTGAAGCATGAGCAGAAATGTGCATATGGATTAGAGAAATCCACCATTTCTTGTTGAAACAATGTGCGAACATTGTTATATGGACCAATCTACTTAGCGCTACAATTTTAGATGAATTTGTCAAAATTTTATTGTATTTTAAATAACAAATGAAATAAATAACAAATAAAAAAATAATTATGCTTGCTGTACTATATAAAGGCAATTCTTATACTAAAAAAAGAATATTCCGAAACAAGTCTCCTGGGTAAGTTTGGGGCGTAAACAAATTTAAAAACTAAAAAAAAAATATTAGAAAGAATATTCAAATCTTGAATGCTTGAATAGTTTTTGATAAAAATAAAAAACTTAGTCACTGAGTCGAAAGCATGATTGAAAATCTGCAAAATACACCCGGGTGGGTTTCGGGAGTGCGAAGGTTAAAGTGGAGGAAGTTTGTGTCTTTCCTTTTTTTTAAAACACATTTTCAAACAAAATCCCTTTTATTTAATTACATTTAAATGCTGTTGATGACGTTCAAATTAAATGAAACAATTTGTCACAAATATTGACATAAATATCACACCTTTAATACCATTATATCCTTAAAATTTACAAACAGATTTGCTTGCATTCATTCATCTGCATCTGTAAATACTACTATATGCATATTGTAGTATTATGTGCATTTATTATGCACATAATACCCATTTCAGTTTTATTATTCTCACTCTTTAAATCGCTCTCTGTCTATCTGTGTAATCACTGAAAGACAAAATCCACCTCTAAGTATTTGGCTGCCTGTATTTGAATTCAAAATCTTAAATAATTTCAAACGATTACATTGCAAACAATACAATACAATGACTGCAGATTTGAATTATTGCATTTGTCAGGAAATGACAGCTTAGGAGACACAACACATCAGCTCACACCTTCGCAGCCTCATCCTCATCTCAAACAATATTATTCTCATCCTAATTGTCGCCGTCATTACCACCATCATCATCATAAGAGTCATTATCAGGGCAACCAGAATTATGCTCTAAAAAATCGATTTTATGCCCATAAAAAATGCCCAAAAAAAAAAAACAAAAAATGTGGTCTTAAAAATACATTTTTCTTTAAAGCCATGTCTTTTTAAACTTTTTTTAGTGCAGTTGGAGAATTCTCTACATGATATCAATGAATTATGCATTAGATCTATTAAATGTCACTAAAACTTGTACATTGAAACTTTTTATTAAATTAATTCAGTTTTTCATAAAATTTAATTAAAAATTTCTTACTACTAATGAAAGATTTTCATTGAAACTATGAAGGTTTTTCATTAAATTTAAGAAATTTTTCATTTACATTGTGGAGAAAACTTCATCAGTTTAATAAAAAAAATTCATTAAAGCTCGCCCAAGAAATTCTCTCTGTGTAACTTTTGAAAAATTTTGTTCAAATGCTTACAAAGAATGAACAATCTTAAAACAGGAAATTGAAATTTGCAAAAATTGGTTTTAAAACCTAGGCCATAGATTACATAGATATCAAACTCTGCTTCTTTTTTTATCAACAAACACAATTTTTCATACACATTCAAATATTTGTTGTGTAAGTATACCTATGCCCATACCCATTCTCATGAGTTGAGTGCACTGACAGCTAATGTCAAAGTGTTTAAGATCTATGTAATCCATAATCTAGGGAATTATTAAAAAAATTGGAAAATTTTTTTTATAAAATCGATAGCGAAAAATTCAAAAAAATCGGAAAATATGCTCAAAAATAACACTTTTTATCAAAATATTATAAAATATGCTCTAACAAATCGATGCCTGAATTCGTCAATTGTACTGAAAAGGACAAATATGGGAATTTCCATAGTCACATACGTTACTAGTCGTACAGTGAGCAGATAATCAGGGAAAATATAATTTGGAGGCGACAAGGCTTAAAAGTTAAATTTTGTAAGTTTAATTTTTTTCAAAAACTACTTTTCTGTTCGAGAAAAATGATATGTCATTGGAAATCTTATAAAGTTTCTTATGATATATATATATGGGCTATTTCAAATTTTTTGAGCACCTGCTGAAAACGTCATATTATGGCTCTTATTTCGTTAAGTTTTATAAATTGAGAAAAACGTTGTACAGGGTTTGGATGACTGTACTTTAAGGATATGACGTGCAAAGTTTTACGTTGAAAAGTCTTCACCTTAAGAATTGGGGGTCATCTAAAATTCGAAAAATTAAAAAAACGACTTGAAACTTGCAAGAGTTTTTTCATTCATTTCGTTTTCTTTGTAAAAGTTTTTAGCTTTCAGATCCAAACCAATACAAAATATAGTCACTAGACTTGGAGGATATATCGACAAAAAAAAAATTTGATATCGCTGCTGGGTGAAAAGTTGCATGGTGGTTTACAAGTGAAACCAAAGTTTTCCGAATTTGGAACTTTTTGAAGGTTTTAAATAGGGTTTTTGCGCCGTTTAATAAAAACAAGTTTTAAGTGCAGAATTAAAAAAACGGCGTAATTTGATAAAGTTTGAGGTATATCAAGTTGGTGTCAGCGCACCAATAACGTATCACGGACATCACAAACTTAAAAGAAATTAGCGTAAATTTTTTGATAATGTATCTTTTTTGCGTCTGACAATCTGAATTGTCTATTAAGTGGGCTAGTGTATTGCGTGATGGGAGTAACTTCATAAAGTGTACCTCCGAGGCGAAAACGCACTTTAAAATTTTTAAACGCAAAAATTTTATGAACTTTTGAAAATTTTTGCAAAAAAACTATTTTTTTTAAGCTTTTTTTATATCAAAACATGGCATGGGAACATGTTTAGGTATCTAAATAGATTCTTCGAGACGGACTAAACTGATAAAGTGCAAAAAAAAATAATTTTTTTCAATCCTGGCGCGTGCAGCGGCAGTTTTTTCCAAACACATTTCGCTTTGTGACAACTAAAGCGCTGTATCAATTCCGCTCATCGAATGGAAGACTTTACTGAGCTTAATACTAAAATCGAAAACGCACCAAAAAATTTTAAGGATTTAAAATTTTATGGAGGAAATAAAATGTTTCTAACCTCAAAAAGCATCCTTGTATGACATATTTGATTTTGAAAATTTAAAAGAATTATTTTTGAATTCAGGTTAATAAGTAACCCAGAAAACCAACAAATATTTACTAATCGGTCCAATATTAATATTTGCAAAAAAAAACGTAATTTTAGCCGTAATTTTGCAAAATGTTTAACAAATTTAAATAAATTTTTATATGCATACACGATCAAAAAAAAAAATTTTTTTATTTTTTTTTTCAGTGTATTTTAAAAAGTATTGAAGCTTTTACAAATATTTTAGTGTGCTAAGAAAGCCCTTAATTTTAATATTTTTTTTTTAATTTTTAACTTTAAAGCGCCGTAAAATTTGCGCCGTTTAATAAAAATGATTAACGCGAACGGATTTCACATGCTCAAATATCGGTTTATACACACGCAAATCGACATTGATGTCAGACAAAAAAAAAAAAACTTAAAAAAAATGTCTAGGTGCCGTAAATTTTTGAAGTTGCCCATATATATATATATATATATATTAGGGCGGGTCGATTTATTTTTCGACAATTTCCCTATGATTTTCGTATTCTATGAGTTATTCCATGAAAATTTGCCGAAGGAACCATACCTCCAGCAATTGGACATGTCTTTCCGTTCCTTGAATGTGTAAAGGAATTTGTGGATCATCGAACGGTGGCACTTCGTAATTTAAATATCCCTCCAAATGTTCGTACGAATAACTTTGCGTAAACGGTGGTTCGAATAAAATGGTATCGTCATTTAAATCAATTATCGATTAAACCAGTTCGATAGTTTTTGAGTTATGGATGTGAACGTGTAGGTAATATTTCATACGAACGTCAATTTGGGAAAAAATCTACCAACAAAAAGTAGGGGACTCGATTTTAACGATAGAGGTATGGTTCCTTCGGCAAATTTTCATGGAATAACCCATAGAATACGGAAATCATAGCGAAATTGGAGAATTTTTTCACTCCCTACCAATCGACCCGCCCTAATATATATATATATATATATATATATATATATATATATTTTAAATTTAGTTCTTGCTTCCAAAAAGGTTCTATTTATATTGTTGTTATCATGGCTGGTCCTTTATACCATATAATTGACAAAATACAGAGTTTTTTTTTTTTTTTTTGTTTTTCTGTAAATTTTAAATTTAGTGTAAAATAACACCCTCCCATCCCTGGCAAATAGAATTATATATATATCAGAGAAAAGGAAATTTTATTAGCTTTAAGTCCCGAACAGATAAGTAATTATTGAGAAAATTGATATTTTAAAAAAATTGCTTTTAAGCCTTGCCGCCCCCCAAAGGTGGCGTGGCTGACATAAAAAAATAAATTCTCGACTCAGCTCAGGTATCTTAGTCGTTCCTTTTTTATTAAAATTGGTGAGGTGGAATTAAATTAAAGGCAGGTCAAATTTTGATTGGCCGCGAAATTTTTTTTAATTTTCGTTGGAAAATAGTTTTAGACCATCTAGAAACAGAATCCGTTTTCAGATTGCAGTAACACGCAAATTTTATTTAAATCGACTCAGGCGCACAGGGCTATATTTAGCAAAAATTAGAAAACAATCGAAATTTTCGGTTAAAGAGGGTGACGTAATGTGAAGTTGGTTTTTTCGCCTTTTACAAAAACGCATAATTTTACTAATTGCGCCGAACTTTTTCGATAAAACTTTAATATGATTTGGAATATTTTCAGTTTGTTTCTACAATTTACTGAATTAATTAAACTTTTTTTGTGACACATTACGTAGCGTGATGTGACATAAATTTCATTTAGGTAAATGCTAGCAAATATTAAAAAAAAAAATTTTTATTATTATTAATAAAATTAAAAAATATTATAGATTTTATGTTCTGAATTTATTTTTGAGAATTACAAAGGATAGCATGAAAATAAAATTCATTCCATTACATAAGACATTAAGTTTTCCAAGCCTGGTAATAGAGTATAATTTTCAAAAGACTTGATGTATGCTGAATCCGAACAGATAGGACTTTCAGAAACATAAAAATTTTTGTGAATAGAGCTCAATTCCCGAATACAGCGAAAAAACGAGTCTGTGTTTTATTTTCTAGTATACCGACGTGCGTTTTACTTCCTCTTATTAGCTATGGATACCATATACGTAAAAATATATAATTTTAAATATCAATATTTTACTACGATGAAAGTAAAATATTTGCAAGGTGATGTGACGTGACAAAGTTTTAAATCTTATAAAAAAAAATAATTGGGATTGATATGCCACAAATATTTTTTATATTAAATTATTCACTAAAAATTTATTTAAATTAAAAGTTTTAAGCACCAGCTACTCTCAACGCAGAAGTAATAAGATAAAAGTTGTTTTGCGGTGACATTAGTGACATTAGAATGTCAATAAAAGCAAATCAAAAAGTTTCCGTTTTCATGTTATGGAGTTAATTGTTGGTGTAACAAATATTTGAGATAGGAGTATATTTGACACCATGACCCTTAAACCTAGAAAGTTAATCTATGTCTTTTAGACCTATATATGATTTTTAAAGTTTTAGTTTTTCTCTAATCTTTTGCTATCAAATTTTAGTAGTTTCACTATTTTTAAAAGACAATTATTCGATCTAAAGAATGACAGTAGTGGTTTTTATTTCCGGTCGAGCTTTTGTGTATTTTTTAAGCTCAAAAAAAGTACAAAACATAAGATTAGCTTTCTAGGTTTAAAAATTAAATATTTATATTTACTGAAAACGAAAACAATTTACCAATAACATGAACGCAACTTTGCAGTCCGTTCTATCATCATGGCAACTAAAATATGCTTTGGATTTTTATTTAATAATACAAGTCAGAAGGAATTATTTGCCCACTATTAATTTTTCGGTCACGTTTGACGTTTCCATATCTTATCCATTTTCAATACGACGCACAAGAAAAAACATGATACAGCATATTTCTGGTTGCCCTGATCATTATACTTTGAGTTTCTCTTTATTTATATTTAGATTATTATAAATTTATTAAGGTGTTGTGTATGTATTATTGATGTCTACCTCTGATTCTTGTAAAATATATAATCGCATGTGGCTGGAAACAAATAAAAATAATGTGATGCGAATAAGAAGACATTTTCAAAGGTGTTAAGAGTCCAATTAACTTATGTTTAACTGTAATAATGTGTGGGTTTCATCAAAATTACATCCAACTCATACAGTCAGTGAATTATATAAGCGCAAAAATTATAGATAAAATAACTACAAATGCCAACAATAAAGCAATGTCTGTATTTTTCATAAAAATTACTAAAAATGTAGTAATTTTAAACTAAACACAATTAAAAGTGTAGTAAAAACAAACGCTAAAACGGTAAAAATAACTAAAGTACAATTATTAGCAGTATTTTAAAATGAACAATAATACTAGTAGATACCAAACGTATTTAGATTCATTTGCTGCATTTTTAATAATTTGTAAAAATTATTCATTGTTTGCCAGTGAAATAAATATAAGTTTAGTGATGTTAAACTCAGTCTTTCGGCAAAAAAAAGTTCTGCTCTGTAAAATTGTATTTTAAAAATACGGCAGTGGGAGTAAAATTAGGAATATTTTCTTTTGTTGAAAAACTGATTTAAACATCACTGAACTTATCGTTATTTGGTTAAAAATGGGTTTGGAATCGACTGGTATTATTGATACTCTTATGTGGTACCAGTGATGCATTTTGTGTTTTTTTTTTGTTTTGGGCCAAATTGACAATTTAAAAGGGCCAAAATACCATTAATAGGGCCACAGGGATGATCAAGTTAGTACTACACTCAAAAAAAAAAGTTTGTAAAGTCAGCAAAAAATTTTGCTGAGTCAGCAAAATTTTAGTCAGGAGGATGCTTGCAAAAAAGTTGCTAATGTCAGCAAAATCTTTTGCTGAAAATCAGCGAGCTGATTTTTAGCAACAAAATTTGTAGATTCAGCAAAAGTTTTGCTAACACTTAGTAGATTAGAAATACAAAAGCCTTGCTAAAAATTAATAAATTTTTTGCTGAATTTTAGTAGACTGAAAAAAACGCAAAAAATTTGTAGAAAAATTGTTATTTAGTTAATTTATTAGCTAAAAATCATAAAACATATTTTTGTGATTCTTTTAAAAATAATTTACTATAATAACGAAATATAAAAATTTTCATTTTCCCACATTGACGACATGAATTTATTTAATATCTGAAAATATATAGAAATAAAATATATATAACATAACAAAAATTTTCTTTCAACTACTTACATCAATGGTTGTCTAAATGATGCTATCGTTTAAATGATGCTATCGCAACTGCCGAAGATAATTATAGAAACGAAATGAAAAAATAAACAAAAACAAACCAAACGAAAAAAACAACCCTTTTTGCAATAAGAAAAAGGAACCATAAAAAATCTACCTAAGATGTGTGTCTTTGTCTTTCGCTTTACTCTGTCTACATTTCTGTATATGTTTGTTTGCCATTTGACCACACATATAAACATTTAGTTTAAATAAATAAATATTTTATTTTGTCTTTTATTTAATTAATAGACAATTATTTTCACAAGCCGGTGACAACGCAAAATTTAAGTTATTTTAATCCTCAATTTTGTTTTATGTATGAAAAACAGATACAAAAGTCTTCCATGGTTGATTTTTTTATATGTCTTATTAGAGTTGTACTTTTTATTATCATTTTCCTCTTCTCTACTACACTTGACATGCCGCGACATCTACTTCATTCTGCGTATATCTTTCAATCTGGTTGTCGTCCACACTATTAATGTGCTTATCAGCACAATTTTTTTTAGCAAAATTAATTAGTAAAACATTAGTATATTAGTAAAGCATTAGTATAAAACAGTTAAGTGCTGAATAAGTATAACAAAAATTTTAGCTGAAAACAGGATTTTAGCAAAAAATTTTGCTGATTTACAAGACGTTTTACTAACTTTTCTACTAACTTATTTTTTTGAGTGTATAGTACTTTATTTGGTACTATTTGATCCGGAAATGTACCATGGTACTCTTTTGACTCTTTTAGTACTATTTACATATAAATACAAATTAAAGATTGAGTTTGAATTTTAACGTCTTTTTCACACAATTGCAATTAATAAAGGGTCCGCCATCTAACTTTTTTTTCCACTAGTGCTTATTTCGTGAATGGTAACACTTAGCTCATGTCTGATTTGACAGATAATTAGTTTTATCCTTCCGCTGAAAGAGTATGGTTGTGTATACGCTTGAACAACGCTGGGAGATATTGCGACATTACTTTGAAAATCATGGTAATGTTGCAGAATGTGTGCGAAAATTGCGTACGGATTTTGGAAGAAGAGAAGCACCGTCAGCTCCGTATGTTCGTTATCTTGTGAAAAAAGTGAAAGAAACTGGAATCCTCATCGATAAACCAAAGCGTGAAAAGCCAAAAACAGTGCGTACATCAGAGAATATTGCTGCTGTGGCAGAAAGTGTGCGTGAAGCGCCATCAACATCAATTCACCGTCGTTCTCAACAATTGAACATTTCGGAGACATCATTGAGACGAATTTTGCATAAAGACCTTGGTACGACGCCATACAAAGTCCAATTGGTTCAGGAGTTGAAGCCAACTGACCATCCAATGCGTTTTCGCTTCGCTAAGTGGGCCGTTGGACTATTATTTGTGGGGTGCCGTCAAAGATAAGTGTTGACGCTTTAAAGGACAATATTCATGAAGCCATTGGTGAAATACAGCTGCACACAATCGATAATTTGCTTAAAAATTGGACCGATCGTGTAGGCTACTGCATGGCCAGCCGAGGCAGCCTTTTGAATGAAATTATTTTCCATTATTAACCGGAAGGATTGTACTTTCAAATAAAAAAAGAAATTTGAGAAAATATTCATTTGATTTTTTTTAGCATTTTCAAAAAAAAAAAAAAGTTATTTGGCGGACCCTTTACTATAATTAATATGCAATTTTATTTAATTTTAATTGTGAAAGACGTGGTAGAGAAGAATGAGTGTATTTTCTAAAAATCATAACTACATTGTAAATTTTTCAATTTTCCTGAATCAGACTGCGCAGTTTCTGGTATTGAACCTTCGTCAGTGAAACTGTTGTTTTTGAATGATGTAATATTTGTTATCCTTTTATTTGTTCTATTGCGTCTAAATGAAATTTTCTGTGCATTCACTGACCGTGGTATAGATAAACTGATTTCTAATGCCACATGCACTCGCACCACACGTTAGACAGAGCGCTTTAGCGCACTGATCTATCGTCAGGTCGGGTTTTGTTGTGATTAAAACTAGTTTTATTCAATACACGGTGTTTTTGTTCTTGCATACATAATCTCAGAAGTACAACTCCAAGAACACAACAGTTCTATTTTTAGAAACTTCAGAGAAACTTAAAGATTCAACATTTAATTCAATTACCCATTTATAAATTAACATTTATCAAATGTATTTATTTGGACAAAATACCAGCACAAAATACCAACTTCTGGTGCCACTATAGTCTAATCTATTTATTTGGATAAAATCGTTGTAAATGGAATTGATTAAAGATGATTTTATTTTAGTTCGAGTAAAAAAAAAAGTGTTCGAAAAGTAAAAAATAAATATCTTAAAAAAGTAGAATTGAAAAAAGGCCATTGCCAACATCTTCAAATTTGCATTGTGATTCTAAAATCGAATGAGTAATGAAATAGATTTCCTTGCAAAAAAAGGTTAATTTAAGAAATAGTCTGATAATTTTTTATAAATTCTGTAACTAAAATCAACTAAATTTTGTTTTTATATACAAATAAATTTTAAAAACGTTAATTTATAATAAAAACTTGTATTTAGTACTATGAGGATCGAAAAAGTACTATTTTTTATGCTGCTTGGTACTATTTGAAAATCCCATTTATCATCCCTGTAGGGCCATATTTTTTAAAAATTTTTTACTAAAATAAAAATAATATTAATTTGTTAATTAGAGTTCGTCATTTTACTGCTTTTTTATAAATGCAAGACAAACCCCTCTGACAATAAAGTTTAACATATTTTATGAATTCTCATAAATTATTTCCGCTCTTGCGATAACATAACATTTTTAAAAAGCCTCCAAAAACACATTTTTTTAATAAAAAAATGAATTGCGGCACTTCTTTTAAAAATTTGGACAAATATAAAAAGATTTAAAAATGTTATCGTCCTGCATTCAAAACTTTTTTTTTTAAATCACAATTTCATCTGTGAACTTATAACTATTTCGTCCACTGTATAACTAGCTGAAATTTACTACAATGCAGTTAAAATAACAAAGAAAACCATTAGTTTAAAATGGTTTATATTTATATTTTATTAGGATTTACTATACCAAATATTTAAAGTTAGAAACAATTAAATCACCACCGTTAATTAAATATTAAAAAGAAAAATTACTAATTTTCAAAAAGAGTTGTCAAAGCCGGTATCAGAACTATTCGATAAACCGCTTTTTTCTATTTTTCTACTACTCTTTACTACCCAAATGACCTACATGTAGTTACTGTAAGAATATTCTGAGTGTGTTATTTATTAAATTTCGTCTATGTGGTTTTCTTATTAGGTAGTACTAAGAATCTTTTGGGGTACAAATTAATTTATTTAGAAATTTTAAAAAAAGTTAGATCTCAAGGGCTATAAGTGCAACTTTCCTTACTTCAAAGGTTATTTTCGGCTATTTGTGTGGGTAAGAGAAGATATTTGTTTAGCTTGTTATATTAAAATATATCTCAGGATCTCTCTTATTAAAAAATGTATACTCCAGCTAGCATCAAAGAGTATATACAAATAGAGAGTATATACAAATAGAGTTTAGAGAGTATATACAAATGGAGTTTACGAACAAATAAAAAGAGGGTACATTTAAGGAGACTGAGGTGGATAGAGACCCACTGTAGCATCTAACATTTTGTATTGCAATTTAACTTTAAGTTCTTTGTTCTAAATATTTTACTTAAGCCATACATGGGGCTAGTGAAATGTTGATTTAATTAGCATTGGTATCAATGGTAATGAAATTATTTTCATTATCATTTTATTAATTAATGATAGTGATTTGAGGATTTAATTTCATTGATTAATGAAAATGGTTTTACTACTATTTCCCAGTATTGCCATTAACAATGAATCAATTAAAAAAAAATTAGTACCTTTGAAAAATACACTTTTAAAATTGTGAAAAATCGCTCAAATCAGGAATGGGAAACCCTCGCTCATGCTAATTTCAAATAAGATATTAATTTTCAGTCTAGTTTGTAACCAAGTAAAGTATAACGAAATGGAACGAGTGAAATTGGAACACTAAAAATAAAACCGACAACATTTTTGCTCATTAGGAGTATATAATACAAATAGACAAGTTCTGGGAAGGGTCACGAGGGACTCCTTTTTTATGAAACAACCACAGGGTGTCTTAATTATTTGTTTACCCATATACGTACGTGAAAATTGAAATTGAAACACTCCGATAAAAGAATGGAGTATTGGCCAAAAATTTAACGTTATGGAATATAACGGGGAACGAGTCCAATCGGAATACATGACACATTAGTATTATCGGTATGTGTTCCGTCGGTCAAGTTTTGCAAAAATGTTCTCCGTTTTTCGATATCTCGCTTAGTTTTCGAGATACAAGCCATTTTATAATATGGCCAATATCTCCGAAAATATATGAGACAGAGTAAAGCGGGCAAAATGTTTGATATATGGGAGTATTAATACACCCTCGTAATAAAAATAGGCAAGGTCTGGGAAGGATGCCGAGAAACAACCACAGGGTGTCTTATTATTTGTTGGCCCATATACTTACATGAAATTACAAATTTAAACAGTGATAATAAGTTGGAACATTGGTCCAAAATGGAACGATAAGGAATGGAAAGGATAACGAGTGAAATCGTATCACTTAACACATATTCATTATCGGTATGTGCTGTTTAAATCAAGTTCTGCAAATATTTTGTCAGTTTTTCGATATCTAGCTTAGTTTTTGAGATACATACCATTTTATAAAATTACGTTTTTTTAAATGGCCGGTATCTCCAAAATTAAAGAAACAAGGGCAAAACGGACAAAATGTTTGCGCCATGGGACTATTAATACACACTACTAATAAAAATAGGTCAGGAAAAGATCCCGAGGATTCCATTTTTGACATTTTGACAATATTTTTTTTTTTTAATATACATTATATACTTCAATTAAACAAAGTTCGTTCCCAGTGCAATACAATTTCGTTACCTGTAATTAAAATTCCAATTCTACCCGTTCCCCATTCCATATCTTTCTTCATGTTTAGTTATTCTTATCCTCCGTTCCATTAAATTTCGTTCCCAATATGCAGCACACCAATTCCACTCATTGCTTGTTTTACTCCATATCGCTGCGATTTAAAACAAATTCTTTTTGAAATTAGTTTTTTTTATTCAGAGTGTGATTTTATTATAATTAATAATGGTTTTTCTAATGGAAAATAAATGGCAATGGAATTTTTTTTCATTTTCATTAGTATCAACGGAATGTTATTTCAATGGTAATGAAAAATTCCCAAGTATGACTTAAACACCTTGTGCTCAGCCCCTCAAATGTGCTTTATTATTCATATAATTTTCCCGGGAATGTCGGGAAATGAAAAAGTACGTTAATTTCCAAACCCTAAACGGAAATTAACATTATAGCATGGACACAGAATTATGTCAATTAAACACAGTTGGTGGTTATACAACATAGTAACACTTTCCGGTTGTGAAATTGGATGTATTACCATATCACAGAGTAAAACTACCCGACACGAAATGTTGAATTATGGCACCACCATTTGAGAAATGGGGATATGAGCTGGTTTATCGCTCATTTACTAAAAGACTGTTGTAAGTCAAAATTTGTTTTTTTGAGTTAATGATGCAGATTTATTAGTTATATCATGCTTTATATTGTTATATTAATATTAATATCATGTATACTTTTTGAGTTAGAGGAAAATATATTTAATTTTCTTCTGGAAAGTGGGTGCAAAGAGTATATATTTTATAGAGAAACTGTGCTACTGACGGGTTTCTTGATAATTGGTGAATCCACACCCAACTCTCACTATGAGAAAAATGCGATATTCTCACTAAGAGAAAAACGCGTTATGCTATTTATAAAAAAACGTCACCAAATAAATAGAGAAAGGTCGTGGGTGGCAGATAAATGAGTGATATGACTTTCTAGCAAAAACTGCCTATAAAAAACTTAGAGTAGAAACAAAATAAAAGCTAAAACTAACAACGAAAAAAATTCCTTAGGCATTTTGTTTGAAACGAAAAAATTTGACTGCCTGCTGACGTATTTTAGCACTTCATACAAAATTTATAATAAATTTGTTTCGCTTTAAGCTGCATTCACACGTTATCCACACATGTCCAGTATTAATAATACGAAGTTTCATTTTCAAAAGAGAATTTACAATTATTTAACAAATTATATCACCAACACGAGGAAATAGTAGATATTGGTGGATAGGAGTGGATAGAACGTAAATTTTCCCTTATGTTTTAACTTTGTGTTTCTACTCTTATTTAAGTATAAATACTATTGAACAAAAAAACAAAGACTACAAAAACATATTGTCTAGTTCAATCAGTTTAATTGAGTGAATCGTTCAATAGAACTACTATAACGAAAAGAGTTTCTGTTGTCAAAATTGTATCTGAAAATTGTTGTTGCTTCTGGTAAATTCAGTTGCTGTGCAGAGAACGAAGCTGATTGACTCGCAGTCGCGGCTAAGCCGCCTCCAACTATTTTTAGTCTCTCGCGCCACAGCCGACTTTTGTGGTTAATTTCATCTAAAAGTGTCAGCCGACTAAATCAGCTCAATTTTATTAAAAAAACGATTTATTTTAAATCCATAATTTGTTAACCACTTCCCATCGGTTTTTTGTCGACTGAAGTAGCTAAGCCAAATAAATCAGTTAAATTTTATTAAAAATAACAATTTTTGTGAATATCCACAATTTGTTAATTACCTCCGATCTGTTTTGTATTACTACAAAAATTGAATACTACAAAAATTTTGCAAAAAATTATCATAAATAATTTTTTTTAATTACACAAACAAAATAAATTAATAAAATTACAAAAATGTGCATTTTTTAAAAACAAAATCATTGAATTTTAGTCGCCACCGTGTTGTTTTAATATTAGGCGCCGCTGCCGAAAATTGTTCGACTTAAAAATTACTCTTAAGCCGCCGACGAATATTTTCTTGTTTAGCCGCCGCCAGTCTCGATTTAGTATCGGCTTCGTTTTCTGTTCCTGCAGAGTACCTTTTGTTTATATTTTTTATATTATATTAATATAGTAATTAATTATAGAACCAGCAACGTAATTTAATAGAAACCCCCATTAAAAACTACATGGCAAATACCATAGATAAAGTCCGTATAATATTAGTAGGAGATTCAGGTAATAAATTTATTTATTTCATTCAATCGAAATAATACTCCATCCAATACATTCCACAGGTGTTGGCAAAACATGTCTTACACATCTTATAGCACACAGCGAAAGCCTCACTCGTCCTGGCTGGACGGTGGGCTGTAACATCGAAATTAAATTGCATGAATACAAAGAGGGAACGCCACAACAAAAACCATATTTTATAGAATTATTTGATATTGGAGGGTCGCTGAATCATAAAAATACACGTAGTGTATTCTATGCACCCACCCATGGCATTATATTGGTGCATGATTTGACGAATCGTAAAAGTCATAGTAATTTACGTGAATGGTTGTTTGAAATTCTTAATAAAGAGGGCAAGGACACCTATAAGGGAGGTAGTGTACAGATGGGCAGTACCGTCGATGCTAATAGTTTCGATCCTGAGGAGTTTGTGGGAGCCACACAAATACCCATATTGGTGATGGGTACCAAATTGGATTTGGTCGATGAGAAGCGGCAGCCGAAGACAGTGCAAAAGGCAGGCGGCATAGGTAAAAGTAAATATAGTTATTTAACTAAAATACTAACAAGTAGATTTAGCCTTATTTTCCCAATGTCCCCTTACTTATTAACTGGGACTTTAACTGACACATTTGTTGTTGTTGCCCATATAAATGTTCAATTTAACTGTTTGTTAAATTTGAACTGGACATTCAGTAATCGGTCCTTAATATTGAAGTTTTTAACGAAAAAGTATTGGGAAATATGGAAATTGTTCTCTGTAGGGCAACCAAAAATAAGCTACCCGAGCAAAAACATTCATATAAAGAGTGATTGTTTAACAACTTTATTTTTGGCAGCTCAGCTGTTTTCGTATAACATGCTCAGTTTGGTCAATAATTTATCCATGAATCGGCGCTTGCAGATTATTGAATATTAGTATTAAAATTCATGCTCCTTTAAGAAAGTGCATCGTGAATTTCTTCCAATTTTTGGGCGACCTTCTGAGGCGCCTATTCGAAATCTTGTGACTAAATTTCGCACCAAATTTACCTTATTGGACATTAAACCTCCAACACGCAAACCTAGAGTGCGGACACAGGAAAATATCGCAGCTCTAACCGCCAGTGTTGTTGATAACCTTGAATTATCGATTCGGCGCCGTTCGCAGCAATTTGGCGTCTGTTACTCCACTACGTGGAAAATTTTGCGGAAGGATTTGGGTGTACAACCTTTTAAAATACAGCTGGTACAAGAATTAAAGCCACACGACCTATCAAAAAGGCCAACTTTTGGTGAATGAGCTCTGGCAAAGTTAGTAAGATCCACTTTTCTGATGGATACGTGAACAAGCAAAATTGCCGTATTTGGTGTGAAGAGCAGCCAGAAGCATTGCAAGAATTTCCACTGTTTGGTGTGGATTATGGGCCGGTGGCATCATTGGAACGTACTTTTTCAAAGACGACTAAAGCAGGAACGTTACTGTGAATGGCGATCGCTACCGTGCGATGATTACACTTTTTTTTTTTTTGACCAAAATGGAAGAGCTGGACTTCTGTGACATGTGGTTTCAACAAGACGGTGCCACATAGCACGCGAAACAATGGCCCAATTGGGTGGCGAGTTCGGTGAAGAGTTTATTTCACGTTTAGGCCGCTCAATTGGCCGCCTAGATCGTGCGATTTAACGCTTTTGGACAATTTTTTGTGGGGCTATGTTAAGGCTCATGAAGAATTTATTAGTGAGATACCGGCCGATATGTTGGAGAGAGTATGCCAAAATTGGACCCAGTGTATGAACCATTTGAGGCAAAGCCGCGGTCAACATTTACATGAAATCATCTTTAAACATTGAATTATATAGGTCGTTCTATCGACTCAAATAAAGATTTCATACGTTTCTCTAAATTTTATGTTTTTTTTTTTTTTTTAAATCAAATCCGAAAATTCTTAAAAAATCACCCTTTACAATCATATCGTTTTAAATATAATATTATATAAATACATATTGCTTTATATAGCTTAATATGGATATATGTGATGGCGCATATAATTTTATCTTGGATTTGATTTTCCGAAAATTTTTTAAATTTATTCATATTTACGTGGTAGATCTCAATTCGTCAGTTTACGTGGTTCTAATTAAAAAACTTTTTAACCCCTCAAAAAAAAAGACTAACATTTAAATTATTTTTGATTCCAAAATAAGAGGGTTCTAAAATTCACCAGTTTTTTGAGTCATTTTATTGGAATGTAGTTTGAGGGCTCCGAAGTTTGCTGGCTGGAATTGGTTTTATAAATATTGTATTTTGGTCTTTTGTAGTTTTTTTTTTAATTTTTACAACTTGAATGCTTTCCTTTCAGCCGAACAATGTGGTGCCGAAGAAATTTGGTTAAATTGTCGTGATCCGCGCAGCATAGCAGCGGGTACGACAGATGCTGTAAAAATGTCACGATTTTTCGACAGAGTTATTGAAAAGAAACAACAAACACGTGATACTGGTTACTATGGATCTGGTGCAGTTATAGATCGTCGTCGTTATAACAATACGTCAACTTCGCCACATGGTAGTCCTACAATTACAGCAACAAATGATTCCACAATGGGAGGTAGTACACAAACAACGCATTTATTGGAAACGAAACAATCAACGCAAGCGTCAGCACCATTAAAATCCACTGCAACCTATGGTAATATATTAATGGAACCAAATAGTTTATAATAAAGAAATTTTAGTAGAACATAAATTTTCTGAACAGAATACTTTGTCGTAATCGCAAATAGAAAACGGAATTAAAATATTTGCCTTTTTGCAATATTTTTAAAAAAGTTTTTTCGATTTTTCTTTTATTTGACAAAAAAAAAAAACAAGCCTCGAAGGTAAAACAAGTTTTTTAGTACTGCACAAAAGCATTTAACTCTTCGGTTTTTCGGTGCTCCGGTGTTCACTGTTTAGGATACTAACGATTGATTGACAAGTTATTCAGTTTTCCGTTTCAATTGTGTTTATAATTTTTTCCTTCTTCACGGTTTTTCATTTCATTTCCATTGCACTTAAACGAAAATTGCTTAATTTCAAATAGAAAATCTTATTTGTAATTGTTAATTCTGAAATTCATTTGAAATTATATTTTTATATTTTCTTAATTTAATTAAAAATCATATTTTCACTTGAAATTTTCGTAATTTTAATTGAAAGTCTTAATTAAAATTGGACTTTTTCCCAATTTAAAAAATTTGTTTATTTGAAATAGAAAATCTCAATTTCATTTAGGAAAAAAAATTAAATTTCAGTTGAAAATGGGGCAAAACTGCATTTTATGGGGTGTTCCTAGACAAAAAAAAAAAAAATAACCCCCCTGGAACTAAAAAAATATTTTTTTTTTAATTCCAGAGAGACATACCGATTTCTAGCCCTGGGCGGGCTAGAAATCGGTATGCGTAGAAACATATAAGTGTGGGTACTTAATTGAAAGGAAATTTACTCAAAATATCAAAAATTTTATTATTTTTATGATATATCATACGTTGCTGCCTACATAGCCATTTTAAGTTAAAAAATGGGGAAAGAGTTTTATACTGTTATTTTTTTTTTTTTGGTTATTTTTGTAAAATTTACATGGAAAGTATGACTTTTTAGTAGCTATCGTTGGCATTAAAAATGGATTACCGAGTGGAGGTGATAGTACTAAATTTATTGGTTTAGGGGGTTTCTCCAAAGCCCAGCATCGCTGAGGAAAACTTTTCAGCTTGAATTGGGGGTTTTCTTCGCTCCGCAGTTTTGCGATTTTAGAAAAAAAAATATTTTGTTGTATTTATAAGTGTTTTTAAAAATAGCGCTGCAGGGAAAAATTTTTTAGTTTCGAATTTTTTTTTTTTGAAAAAATCCGAAGTTTTTAAGGAAATAGAGCCGGAGGCAAAAATGGGTTAAACGGGTGCGTTACGTATCATGGATCCTAAATATAATATAATTTTTGAAATGCTGAGGAAATTTCCTTTCATAAGAATACCCGGTTTTTGGGACCGGCCCCCTTAACCGGAGATAGAAAAGTTTTCTTTTTTAATTCTGGAGGGGACTACTACCTTCTTTTGTTTGAAGGAAAGCCACATAAAGTGCAATTTAGCCAAAAATGGTGTACATTTATGTGAAACAATCTTAAAAAAGTAACCATATCGATAAACGGGGTAATTTTTGACCCTTTTAAACCCTCAAACGTGAAAATGGTACTTGTTTCTTTGTTCCTCCCTCTATTGCATTAAGATCGGCGGCTATCTACAGTACAGTGGGATAGTTTCCTTGTTTTATTCAGAAACAGTGGATACTAACCGATTTACTGATTATGTACTTTTCCTGAAATGGCAACCTTTTGATACAACCTAGAAGGCTTAATTAGTTTGGAAGATGTTAAAGAGTAAAGCAACATTCTTGTATTGAATAAAAAAAAAAAGAGTATACAAGTAGTTTTATCTTTTTCTTGTAATTAGAGTTAAATTTTAATTCTGTCCATGTACAAGAGTTAAATTTTATTAATTTTAACAGTTTCGATTAGAGATGGGCACGTGAGCAGAATTTTGCGTGATTCAACCAAAAACAAATAAAAAAAAACAGATTTCTTCACAGCTTAATATCTCCTCAGGAGCATTTCATGTAAAGTCTTTTATTCAATAAAAAACGTTTATCTTTAAGTCTATTCATTAATCTTAACCTGGTGGCCATTTCATTTGACGACCACCCAAGAAATGCAAATGTAAATGATACACCGATTGTGCACCATTCTTGCCATTATTGATGGCTACACGATAGCCATCATCCAAGTTCAATTGTTTGGCTACTTTACTGCCCACCAACAAGAGATGACCCAATAAATTGGCATCTGCCTCTTCGGCCTGGGAGAGCATAACAATTGGTTTACGTGGTATTACCAAAAGTGAGTTGGTGCCTGTGCATTAACATCATGGAATGCCACACATTTATCGTCTTCATAGATGAATTCGCATGGTATTTCTTTACGCAAGATTTTACCGAATATTGTATCTTCTGCCGGTGCTGCCGACTGGGCCTTCTCAACCTCACTGGACATTTTAACCTTAAATGTTGTAGGAAGGTAATTTAAACTGTAGAAGTATAAAAGATTTAAAAATCGTGAATGTCCTTTTTTTTGCACATGTCCTTACCAGTTTTTTCTTAAAATTAACCGGCTTTGTGTTAATAAATTCAGTAAACTCATCACTGTTGGCAACTTAGAGCTTTTCCCGCAGATCTAGCGTTTTTTTTTTTAGTATTTAACACGTATTTAAGAGCTTTATTCTATTCCAACGGTTCTTTATTATTTTTCAATCGTTTTGACAAAACACGTGTTTTGCAATATAGTCTGATTGCCGTATAAATAAATTTTAGGTACCTATTGCGTGTGCCGATCCCAATTCCCGAAATTCATTCGGAAGTTATAAATTCCGAAACTACGGAATTTTAAATTGTTTGCTTATTTTATTATTTGAGTATATGCCACACCCTGCTAAGCAACGAAAACAAAAAATTAAACATAAAAAACCCCAGCATTCATAAAAATATTAAACAGCATTTTAAATAAATTTCACTTAAAACACAAATTTTGGCCTTAAAACTGTATCCATAAACGAATATTAACTTTTACACGAGTATAAAATAGGTATTTTAAGCCAATATTCGTTAATAAATACAGGTTTAAGGCTTAAAATGTATTTGAAGTCTAAATTAAGAGTTTTTATGAATACGGGCAAAAATGTTTACACACCTTTCGAAATTCTAAAAATTGTAATGAATGAGTTAATGAATCTAATTTAATTAACACGGCATTGAAACTAGTTGCAAAACAAGTGTTTAGCCAAAACGAGAGAAAAAGAATAAAAAACCGTTTTAATTTAATAAAGAGCTTAAGTACGTGTTTAGGCAAAACACGTGTTGGTGTAAATGTGGCTTAATAGTCAATTCAAACGCTATCCGCTCCGTCCACCCATTTCCACTATTTCCAAGTTTTTGCGATACAAACTGTAACATTTTTATAAATTCTCTTTTGAAAATTACATTTCGAATCAGTAATACTGGAAAATAGTAGTATGCGTGGATAGCGGTAAATCAGGGGTAATTGACACGATATCCACCCCTGTCCACACATATCTACAATTTCCCAGTATTGGTGACACAAATTGTCAAATTATTGTAAATTCTCTTTTTGCAAATGGCATTTCGTATCACTAATACTGGGAAATAGTACATATGGGTGGACAGGCTTGATTCACACGCTATTGGCTGGTTTTTATAAAAAGTTATAAAATGACATTTATTCATTTTTTTTTTTGATGTTTTTTAATACACGCAGAAAGTAACTGGGGTACTATTATCGAAGTGCTTAGTAATTATATAACTACATAAGTTTCAAGTTAGTTTTACAAAGTTCTAGTTTTATATATATAACTTATATATTTTACAAGAAATTTGTAAAACTTTCTTGAAACTTATGTAGTTGTATAATTACTAAGCACTTTGACAATATGCCCACAGTTTTTTCTGCGTGTACGATTTTTGCCGAAATTTATTGTATGGTGTGTGGCAAAACGATAATATTAATGTACCCACAACCAGCAATATTATTGCACAAATTGTCGTTCTGTAACATATGTGGTATTAGATTAAAGGACAAAATTAGGAAATTGTGCAATAATATTGCTAGTGTATGGGTAAAATTACAATGCCATAAAATTATGGGGCGCATTAAAATTCCAGCGATTTTTCTGTAGAATATAATGTGGCATCTCCACATTATTTCTACTCTAAATGTGGCATCGTTCTTTTATCTTTGTCTCTTTTAATGTTTTTCTTCAATTTCTCTTTGTGATTTCGCATTTTTCTACGCATTTCATTATAAATACACAATAAACAATACAAGTTATTTTCTTAAAAAATTTTACACCGTAAAATTATTAATTCTTCGCAATTAAACAGTATTTTTAGTAAAATTCCCAAATTTACAATAATGGAGTTAGATTGGCAACATGATTTTCATGAAATCAAAGATCGTGGCTTGCATTTGTTGCAGACAGAAAAATGGGCCGATTGTCGCTTCCTGGTGGGAACTCCACCCAATCAAAAAATAATAGCGGGACATAAATTAATCTTGGCCATGGCCTCACCCGTATTTGAAAGAATGTTTTATGGCCAGTTGGCGGATAAAGATAATCCAATTGTAATACCTGATGTGCAACCGGATGCATTTCAAGCCATGTTGGAATACATTTACTCGGATCGTATTAATATCGGATCCTTTGATAAAGCATGTGAATTGTGCTATGTGGCAAAAAAATACATGTTGCCACATGTGGTAGAACAATGTACGCATTATTTATGGGCCGATTTAAGTCCGAAGAATGCTTGCCGGGCTTATGAATTTGCCAAGTTATTCGATGAGCCACGTTTAATGCAAAGTAGTATGGAGGTAAGTAATGGGAAGTGTATAGTTTGTTAGGAATTAACTTCATTTGAGGGCAAAGCAAATAAAAAATATTAGAGTGCCCTAAAAAAATGATTATGCTCACCCGGAAATTATATATTAACATGTTTTATGATGATTCCTAAAATATGTATATCGGCTCTATCGATAACATCCCGTAAGCTAAACCGTAAATGTAAAAATCAGGCTCTCGGTTCAAGATAATAAGTTTTAATGACATTTTTTTTGTTTTTATATGCGATTTTTCTAAAAAAAATATACAAACCTATTTTTTATCGGTTTTTAATTTTTAATACACGCCAAAAAGGATTCGATATTTTTATTACTCGTTTAAAAGAGTTCATACATATATGATCATATATTGGGTATACAAGTTAATAATATCGGTTTTTTTTTTGCTGCAAAAATGCATTTATTATAATAACAAAATGAATTGATACATTATTTAAAGTATTGTCCATCGTTAGCCACTACTTTTTCCCATCTTGAGGAGGTTTTGAGGTAAATAATGAATCAAGCCAATTTCTGATACCCTGTTCTGAAGTGGAGCGTATATTGAAGGAAGGGCGTTCTGCATCGATCGAAACAAATGGTAGTCAGAAGGGGCAAGGTCTGGGCTATAAGGCGGGGAGCCAAAACTTCCCATCCACTGTTTTCCAAATAGTTTTTGACCGG
Source organism: Delia radicum (assembly GCA_021234595.1). Taxonomy (NCBI): domain Eukaryota; kingdom Metazoa; phylum Arthropoda; class Insecta; order Diptera; family Anthomyiidae; genus Delia; species Delia radicum. The sequence continues at coordinate 169,174,901 of CM037852.1, forward strand.
TCTTGCAACATGTGGCCGAGTGTTGTCATGATGGAAGATTATGGCCTCGTATCTGGTCGAATATTCTTGTCGTTTTTCGTTGATTGCTCTCTTCAAACGAATCAATTGTATTCGGTACAGGTCCTCTTTGATCGTCTGACCCGATTTCAACAGCTCATAATGAAAACACCCTTCTGATGCCACCAAATACAGAGCATTACCTTGGCGCCATGTATATTCGGCTTCGGCGTTGATTTGGCTGGTTGACCGGGCTTTAGATATGACTGTTTGCGCTTGGGGTTATAGTAATGTATACATTTTTCATCACCAGTAACAATACGATGCAAAAATTACTTATTTTTGTAGCGTTCAAGCAGCATTTCCGACATGCAAAATCGCCTTTCAACGTCTTTCGGCTTCAATTCATATAAGACCCAATTTCATTGCTTTTGAATGAATCCCAATGCTTTAAACGTAGGGAAATGGCTTGTTGTGTGACTCCCAATAATAATGCAAGTTCTTCTTGCGTTTGACAACAACCTTCGTGAGTAATGCTTCCAATTCCTCATCTTCAAACTTTTTTGACTGACCAGGCCTCACCTTTTCTTCTGTGTCTAAATCACCTCTTTTGAATAGCGCAAACCATCGTTCACAAGTTTTTTGAGTTGGTGATTATTGAACGTAAGCTTCCAACAATCGATAACTTTCAGCAGCCGTTTTCTTCAAAAACGGGTGAAGATGAAAGAATTTTTGAAATATTTATAAAACTTGCTTAGAAAATATTACAATAAAATCTTATTATCTCGAGTCGGAAAGCTGTTTTTTAAATAATTTTTTAAAGCAGAATCGTAGAATTTTTAAATATTTTTCAATATATGACTAAATTTTTCAGAAAAAGTGCCTTAATTAATTTTTTAATTCACAGAAAATAGTGTTTTTGAAGACTTTTTAAAAACGGTTTAGGAATCATCACTAAACATGTTAATCTTTTGGTTCAAGGGGTGAATTTGGTATTTTTTTTCTTTTGAAAGCCTTAAAATGAGGAACTCTATTTGATATGCTTGTATTTCTTTCTGTTCTTTAACCTTTTAGTTAATTGCTGGTAATACAAGAGAAGTTTTGGCCGATCCCAGTTTTACGGACATTGAAGTATCTACCTTAATGGCCATATTGGATCAGGACAAATTGAGTATCGATTCTGAATTAGATTTATTTAATGCTTTGTTACGTTTTGCCACCGATCGTGGAATGTTTCGAGATGAATCGGTTTCAAATGCCGGAGTAGGGCAAAGTGAACAAAATTCTTCGGTGGCTGGTGTTGGCGGTTTATTGCATGTTGAAGAAATTAAAATGGAACCAGATGTTAATGCTATGATGCAGGGTCATGATGAAGAATTTAATGATGAGAATAATGATAATGTTTCCTATCATCATCATGCTCCATCACCAGATGTTGTGGTGGTTGATAGTGATGCTTCGGTTGCAGATGCTTCAGAAATAGAAGGAGAAGCACCAGCAGCAGCTGTGGTGGCATCATCATCATCACCATCCAATGATCAGGCTACTACATCAGGTGCTGCCGCCGCCGCCTCTGCTGCTGCTAATCTCAACTATTTTATGGATGCTCAACGTTTAATTATTGATGAGGGCATGCTAAGGCAAGCTGTTAAGAAAATACGTTTCCTTACCATGACACCACAACAATTTGCTGAGGGACCAGCTCGTTCCAAATTACTAGAACAACATGAAGCATTGGCTATACTTATTAAAATCTCTAGTCCTTCCATTAATGATTGTCCCATGCCGGAAGGATTTTGTAGTTCTCGTAGTGATCGTAATTACTATGAACAGCGTAGTAGCCAACGTGATTTATCGTCTTACCGTCATGCTCAACCTTTCAATATTATGGCAGCAGCTGGCGGCGGTGTTGGTAATGTTTGCAATTTTGCCCCTATGGACGCTTCAATGGAACATATTCCATCACACATTTTGGGTTCTAATCGTAATTGCAATATGCCCGTCAATAATGGTCTCTTGGCACGTCCTAGTGCTGGTGTCCCTATGGTTTCTGGTGTTGGAGATTCAGCTGATGTTGCCACAAATGATACGCGACGTTCGTATTGTGTTCGTACGGTTAATCCACAATTTGATTATCGTAATACTAGTGTTACCGATTGTGGTTTAACATTTCAAGTTGATACAAATATTTGGATAACAGGTAAGATTGTGATATTTAAAAAATTACATTTTTTTTTTTTTTTTTGTTTAATTGATATTAATACACTAAGAGAAATTCAATTAGGGGCGTTTTTATTTTTTTGAGAACATTTTACAAATTTTTTACTTTTTTTAACTCATTTTTGACATGCCACATTGCTTATTTTTCTACCCAGTACGTGTTACGGCTGTAATTTTTTACTTAATAAATATAAAATTCTGAAAAATTGTTAGCCAGAGTTGCCAACTAATTATTTGACATAATCAATTTTTGAACTTTTTAGATGGAACTTTTTTCAAAAATTATTTAAAAATGTTAAAAAGGCTAATTTTTATATTTTTGATTGTTATGTTAATGAAATAATATGAAAATGTATTTCTCTGCTAGAAATACGTTCATCGATTGTATATAATTTTTGAAAATCAGAACGACGGACGATTTTTCAAAAAAATTTAGGACTTTAAATTTTACGGAGCAACAAAAATTTTCATAACGTCAAAAAGCATCATCATTATTTTTAAATGTAATTAAGTAACCATAAACCCAATTAAATATCATTAAACCGGCAAAAAAATGCTTGTTTTCCAAAATAATCGCAGTTTTCTTTTTAAGTTCTAATATGAGAAAAAATTTTTTTGAGTGTTTCTATTTTATGTCCCAATCTTATTTTCTTTATAGCTCCAATATTATTTTTAAGGTAATCTAATAAAATTTATGCGATATTTTTCCTTAAATTATGCGAACTTTGATGAAACCTTTAACATTTTTTTTAATTTTTGACAATATAAACAATTGTGATAGGTTAGCCGTCCTATCTCCCTGACAAATCTCAGCAAATCAACTGGATTGTATCCAGCGACACACCCTAGTTCGTCGTGAAATCTATCTCCTAGCCATTTCTGTCTGAGACCCTGTAACCTAGGACAGTGGCACATTATATGCTCAACCGTCTCCAGTTCCTCAACGTCCTCGCACAGCCTGCAAAAATCCGGTATGTCCCTGTCCCATCTGCTTGTGAAAGCCCTGACAGCACAATGACCGGTCAGGAACCCCGTAAGGGTCCTGAGACCTTCCCTGTCCAGTCCCAGAAGAACCTTGGTTGCCCCTGCGTCCAAAGCGGGCCATAACGCCCTAGACACCCTGCAGTCCATTCTGTTCCTCCATGATTGGTTAACGGTTTCGCGGAATCCCTTCCGTATAACCTCAAAGTAGTAACATAAAGGGGACTTTACCCCCCCATCTCTTACCGCCAAGTCCAGATTTGAACCCTCCCTCGCAAGTTCGTCCGCCAACTCATTGCCATCCACCTTGCAGTGTCCGGGTACCCAACACAGCCTCACCGTGAATGCCTCCATGAGCTCCCTCAGAGCACACCTACACCGTGCGACCAGGCGCGAGCGCACCGTGTAGTTTGTCAGTGCTTTGAGTGCCGCCTGACTGTCGACATAGCTTGTCACCCTAGATCCCCCAACGATGTGTCCCAGTATCACTTCCGTCGCCCTCCAGATCGCCAGGATCTCCGCTTGGAAGACACTGCACTCATCTGGGAGTCTGTATGATCTTTTCACGTCAGTGCCAGCAATATAAACACCGGCACCCGTGCCCGTGTCCATTTTGGATCCGTCCGTGAATACTGCCCACCCCTCGAACAGCACATTGGATCCACGCCAGACCTCCCTAATCGGAAAGTCCACCGGAGGTGTTCCACCGAAGTCTAAGGTCAATATCATGTGATCCGATATTCCCTCGAGACTACTACCATGATCAAGCAGTCCTACTTCGTACAATATTTTCGTGTGGTCATCTCTCCTAGGTCTTACCAGCGCAGACTCGTAGAGCCTAAATAAGTTCCTAGCAGCCACACTCCTCACATAATGTTCAATTGGGGATAGATGCAGTATGATATCCAACGCTGCCTGTGGAGTACTTCTCCTCGCACCTGTAATACCAAGAGAGGCACTCCTTTGGGCCTTGTTTAGCAACTTCCTACAGCTATCCACTCTCAATGCATCCCACCAGACAGTACATCCATAAGTGAGAATAGGTCTAACTACCGACGTGTAAATCCAGTTTACCATATCCGGTCTTAGTCCCCAATTCTTACCGATGGAGTTTCTGCATGTGTAGTAGGCATTGAGGCCTCTCTTCATCCTTTCCTGAGTATTTCTCTTCCAAGACAATTTGCTGTCTAGGAAGCACCCCAAATACTTAGCACAGTCCGATAGAGGCAACTCGACGCCATCTAACACTGGCCTCCTAAACTCCTCTATTTTATATTTCCTGGTAAAAAGCACCAGTTCAGTCTTATTGGGGTTTACCCCCAGTCCCCTATCTTTCGCCCATGCCGAGAGCTCGCCCAGCCTCACCTGCATAATCTCGCTGATCGTGGGCAAAAATTTCCCCCTGACCAGCAGTACTATGTCATCCGCGTAGGCAACGACTTTCCCTCCCCTGGAGTCAAATGTCCTGAGAATTTCGTTAACCGCTAGCAGCCACAGAAGAGGAGATAAAACTCCCCCCTGAGGCGTCCGTCTGGTAACCCTTCTCCTTACGTTATGATCCCCCAGGCTCGAGTTGATGATCCTGCTGCTAAGCATCCGGACTATCCACTCAACCAGAAAGCCCCTAACACCCAGCCCCACCAGCGAATCCCTAATGGCCTCGATCCTAATGTTGTTAAAGGCCCCTTCTATATCCAGAAACGCAGCAAGAGTATCTCACCTTAGAGTTGTTCTTTTTAGTATCATTTTTCTCGTCTCTACTAAAACTTGACATGCTGTTACATCTCATTCATTCTGCGTATATATTTCAATCTGGTTGTCGCCCACATTATTAATGTTAGCACAATTAAGACATTAGTAACATATTAGTAAGATATTAGTTCAAAACAATTAAGTGCTAAATAAGTAAAACTAAAATATTAGATGAAAACATAATTTATAGCAAACAATTTGCTGACAAATAGTAAGCCTGATTTACAGGACGTTTTACTAATTTTTCTACTAACTTATTCGTTTAAGTTTACATCTATTAATAAATATTTTGTTGAATAGTGAAAAATATGTTAACAAAATCCGCAAATGTTACCTTCCTATTCGGATTTCTCCAAGTTGTTGTTCTACAGGTTTGACAGGTTAACGACATCTTAAAAAAAATATATTTCGTATATCATAATTAATGAGTCCATTAAATAAAAAAATTATGTTGCAGTTATTAAATTCGAAAATGCATAGGATATGTGCTTGAATTTGTTGGTCAAGTGGTATTTGGCACATTAGTGATCTAGTGCACATTTTATTACTGGGGTAGTTCTTAAACGATTTTGGATTTTTATGCCTTTTATAAAAACAACATTTTGTCTATATATCGATTAATAATAATAGGGTAAAAACTATTACGACATTTAAATTTTTGTGCAAAAACTGAAAAAAAGTAATTTTTATCCCATACAAAACACAGTTTCAATTTTCAATCGATTTCCGCCTCGACTTTTATTTATCCAATCGACAACAAACTTCATATTAAATGGTTTTATATACAAAGGAACCAAATTAGAGCAGTCGTTGACTTTAGAACTCACTTCCATTTTTCTGAACGCCTTGTATCTCAGTCCGTGCTCAATGTAGCCCACCACCTCGTGAAGCGCACTCTCAACTGATTTACCTTTCAGGTAAGCGTGTTGAGCGTTGCTGATGAGATGTGTATCAATTTTACTTCTAAGATACAGATCTATCAGTCTCTCAAGTGTCTTCAGCAAAAATGAAGACAGACTGATAGGTCTGTAATCTCCCGGTTTCGAGTGGCCCGCCCTACCAGCCTTGGGTATAAAAATTACCCTGACCTCTCTCCACCCCCTAGGCAGATGCCCGCCACTAAGGCACTTCCTGTATATGTTCACCAGCAGAAATAGTGCATCGTCCGGGATGTTGCAGAGCATAGCCGGAAAAATACCGTCCGGACCCGGTGATTTATATGGGTCGAAGGTATTGACCGCCCATCCTAGCTTCTCCCTTGTGACTATTTCCTCAATGAGGTCGGACGTATTGTCCAATGTCACAGACATTCCGTCCCCTTGACAATCGTCCATACATCCAATTTCCAAACACCCGGGGAAGTGCGCCTCCATAAGCAAGCAAATAATAATCTTTTATGCGAATTAAATAATTCAATTCAGAGTATTAATAAAACACAAAAAATAAAAAAGACTTCAGCGATATATCAGACGATATGGTATATTTGGAAAAATCTTAAAAAAGAACTGAAAAATTAGATAAACTATTTAATGCTCTTCTTACTATATCACCTGCCTCAACAATTAGCGAAAGAGTGTTTTTAAAATCTAATTTAAAAAAAATCGTTTAAAAGCAAAAAAATTGAGTCGACTTTTGTTTTTAAAAGATTATTTCTTAAGAACAACCTAGCTATTTTATTTTTTTGTTAGTTATGAGTTTCTTGTTAATTAAAATATTAACTTTTTTATTTTTAATTTTTTTTGTATGAATTGTTTATTTTTTTTTTGTTAATAAAATATTATTTAAAAATAATTTTTTTTATTCGTTATTCTCATCGATTAATCGAATAATTTTTGAAGTTTAATCGTTTGATCGAACGAGCGAAAACAATTATTTTAATTATTCGAGCAAAGCTGAAAGGCGACAACTCTACTCGATACACTTTACCCAGCGCTATTCAATAGCTTGGATACCCTGTTTATAGTAAGGACTTTCTTAAAATAGCCAAATCTTTTAAGTTTGAAAATGGAAAATAATCCGAGGAAGCTAAATCTGGCGAATAATTAGCAAGATGGTGAAATTCGAACTTTAATTCATTGATTTTGACCATCATCTTCACGACGCTGTTTTTGTTCTATTGTGAGCAAACGCGGCACCCATCTCGTGCACAGCTTTCTCATCTCCAAATTTTCAATATGCGATGTATAGCACTTTTTGAAATGTCTATCATTTCAGTCAGCTCACGCATCTTCAGCCGACGATTATCGTTTATTTGTGATGGCTTCAAAAAAAAAACAAACCAGCGTGGCGCCTTGAAACTTAAAACATATGTTTTATAAGGTTGCCACTTTTCACCAAGGTAATTTTTTTCAAACTACTGCCACCATCTTATACGTCAGGTCGGCTAATTATGAGACCGCCTTCTTATGTTTATGGTTACAAATGTTTTTTTTTTTTTTTGTTATTTTAATTAAAACTAAATTTTGACAAAATATGCAAAATTATGCAACAAAATCGAAAATTATGCCATAAAATATGCATTTATAGCTAAATATGTAAAAATAAGCATTTAAAACAAAATGTGCAACAACAAATCGATGCCATTTTGTAGCAAACTCTTTGATATTAGATCAAAATCTATTTTGGGCTACTGACTACAAACATACATTTGCATGAAATTTCTTGCCCTAGTGAGAAGTTTTGTTCGGCTCAAGATCATGGGTTTAAATAATAAAAATCAAATTTTTAAATTTTGGTTTTAATTATTACTTTTATTTTTGATATTTCAAACAATCCTCGTTGTTCATGCTCAGGAAAATATTTGACTAGTTATCTGACTAATAACTGCGGAGTTGAAAGCGCCTGTCTTTGTTTACAATATCTATTCAAACAATTTTCATAAAATGTCGTGGAAAAAAGTCGCCCCAAAGACAATCTCGAATTATCATTTTTTTAAAAATTAATTTTTTGCTTCAATAACAATATTACAAAAATATAGCAATCGACATCTCCAAATTAGGCATTTTAAAAAATCTTTAAAATTAAATTTTTTTATGAAATTCTTGAGACAATTCGGTTGAGCTATTTTTTTCTGCTGTTTTCGTTTAAATCTGGTACTTAAATAAAGTTATTAGTTATCCCATTTTACCACATGAACAAATTTAAGCCGTGCTTAAACTAATATTTTCTTATTTAGTTAATTTTTTTAAATGTGGGCGTTGTGGTGTAATGGTAAGCGCGTTGGACTGTTACACAGATGGTCCCAGGTTCGATTCCCGGTGACGACAACATCAATTTAGAAAAATAATATGTTTGAGTTTCCTATCACTTATAAAGGGTCCGCCATCTAACGTTTTTTTTTTTCAACAAGTGCTTATTTCGTGAATGGTAACACTTAGCTCATGTCTGATTTGACAGATAATTAGTTTTATCCTTCCGCTGAACGAATATGGTCCGTATGTTCGTTTTCTTGTGAAAAAAAGTGAAAGAAACTGGCATCCTCATCGATAAACCAAAGCGTGAAAAGCCAAAAACAGTGCGTACACCCGAGAATATTGCTGCTGTGGCAGAAAGTGTGCGTGAAGCGCCATCAACATCAATTCACCGTCGTTCTCAACAATTGAACATTTCGGAGACATCATTGAGACGAATTTTGCATAAAGACCTTGGTATGACGCCATACAAAGTTCAATTGGTTCAGGAGTTAAAAAAAAAAAAATATTTGGCGGACCCTTTATGTATCGCTGCGCCCACCTTCGGTGTTCCCATAGCACTTAACCCCACCAAAGTAAAATAATGAATCAGGGCTATGAAAACCAAAAGCTTCAATAAATTTGCCAACTCTACATCAGGTGGCGAGCAACAACTGTTCTAAGACTTATCATCTCGCGCAATTACAGTGTTGTCATGTTGAAAGCCCTTCATCTTTCACCACCTTTCATGTCTCCACAATCCCCTTTCCAAAGAAAGCAACACATTAATTAATAGGAATAATTTCCTAAGTGTTGCTTCTCTTTCTAAAAAAAAATATATTTGTAACTTCTGCGTTATCAAAATCATTTAAAAATCATTGTGTATTTTAAAGTGTGTAGTTTGGTGTATTTTTAACGTTTGATGGTGTTTGTGTATTTTTGTTGTGCGAGCTTTTCTAGAGGTTCGAGGTACACCGAGAGAATTATCTGCATGATATCAATGAATTTTTGCATTAGATATATGAAATGTCACTGGAACTCGTCCATTGAATCTTTTCATTAAATTAATGCAGTTTTTCATTAAATTTAAAGAAACATTTCATTTTGTTTATTAAAAATTTCATACGACTAATGAAACAGTTCCATTAAAAATAGTTTCATTAAAACTATGAAGCTTTTTTATGAAGTTTAAGAAATTTTTCGTTCACATTTTGAAAAAAACTTCATTAGTTTAGTGAAAAAATTTCATAAAAAAGAAATTCTCTCGAAAATAAAAAAGATTTCCAAAAATACTACATAAACATTTTTTTAATGCGATTTTCGGTTTTAGCAACAATAAATACATGATAAAAAAATAGTCATATGTTATCATCAGTAGTGAGATTCCGTAGCTTATTTACGACAAAATTCGGTCGTTACAAAGTCAAAATTCGATAATTAACAACAAAATTCTTAAAGTTATTCTTTATTTTTTTCTTACGATACTTGCTGTTATCAACAATTTTTTTTTTCAAATTTTTGTCGTTACTTCATAAAATTTCAAAGCAAATAAAATTCAAATTAACAACTTTTGTCGGTATCTTTTATCAAATATTAAAAAATTATATAATAACATTATCGGTAATTCAACCGACATTAATAGTTAGTTACACACTACAGGAAAATTTTAATAGCGTTAAAAAATATAATGAAAATGAAAATTATTCAAGTTCGAGGCCATACTCTATATTTCTTCATTAGGAAATTGTCCTAACAAATAATCTATAGTGGTTTTTGTTTTCAAATTTATTATTTGACCCTTTCAGGAATGTGTTGATAGGTCTATTTCGGGAATTTTCTAGGTTCCCATCATCAGAACACGTTTTGAAAGAAGTGACAATCCCATGCAAAACATCAAACCTTCATATAAACTAGTTTTCTCACTAAACGAGAACTAATATATGAGCTCGAAGTTAAAGATTATCACCATTGATCAAAAATAAATTGAAAACTTGTTTGTTATGTTCAACATAATTTTTATTTTCAATAAAAATTATATCAAACTTGAAAAAAATATAATTTTATTATTCTATTTTTAAAGTATGTACTTTGGAAAATTTCATAAAAGTTTATATTTATTTTTATACTATTGGTTTTAATACTCTTAATTAATTTGTTAATCTTTTTTATTTTCAGGTGTTCAAGTACCAACACAAGTACTTTGTGGTGAACTAATGAATTCTGCAGGATTTTGCGAACGTTATACTGAAATCCTATACGCTCATATACAAGATATACAAGGATCTCGTCTTAGCTACACTCATTGTACATCACGTGTCCGTTACGATTCTCTTCTAGAAATCTCCTTTGATCGTCCTGTCTATATATATCGCAATCAAATCTACAAAGTATTTGTCGTTTTCAATAAAATCGGTTGGTATCCGATGTATACTTCTGTGCCGGATGTTATATGTAATCGTGTCAAGTTTATGTTTAATGTCGGTGATCCAAGTGAATCAGTGCGTGATGGTTTAATACGAGCCATTGTATTTTCAACACCACAAGAACATACTAGACATATTTTGGAGTAAAGGAAACGAAAGAACATACATTTTAAAACGGTTTTAAGAGTAAAGAAGACTTTATGGCAATATAAGCACAATTTGTTTGAACAAAAAAAAGGGGTTTTCTCTTTTTTTTTTAAAGAAAATAAATAACATATATTTCTAGTTTTATTTTATATAAAGTATTAATTTGGGATTCTCAACATAATAAATTTATAACAGAGACGCAACAGTGATAACTTTTATTCAAAAATGTTTTTGATTATTTAATATGTATTTCTTTTAAATATTTTTTTCTTTTTTTTACTGGATCTTGTATAATCTATATTTTCAAATCGAACAAAAACATTTTTAAACATGACTTTGAATTTTTTCAATAACGAAAAAAATAGTATTTTATGATTTTTTTTACAACACCAGGAAAAAACATTTATAAATAGAAATCAATAGCTCTGGAATAACTAGATGCAGCAGATCAATTATCCGGATATTGTCAGTTAATGGTTATCTTGGTTTCGCTATTATTTAAATGCAAATTATCCGGCATATGTTGCTAATGTATACAGCCTAGATTACATAGATATCAAGCTCTTCTTCTTTTAACAACAAAAACATTTTTCATACACCGAAAAAAATCCATGCAACTTTTTACGAAAAAAAACTTTCGTGTCATAAAATACAAGAAATAAGAAAAAATTAATTTGCAAGAATAATAAGAGAAACCGAAATAATTGCATAGCTTATGTATTAAGACGCTTGACTAATGCTATAAAAGGCTTTATACAAATCTAGAGATAACAACACTCCCACGTTATCCTTATCTATACTATACGTCTAATAAAGAATTAAGAATTCTCGTTCAAAAACATCATAACCTGATCATTAATAACGTGCTCAACAATTTTAGACAAGACAGGAACCAACGAAATTGGTCTAAACTCGTGACGAGAATCCTTCTTCCTAATAGGGATTACCTTAGCAATTTTCCAATCAGAAGGAAATTTAGAATTAGAATTTAGAATTAGATACAAAAGTTGCCTATGAATAAAAGGAAAAATTATTTTGATAAATTTTAGAGGTAAATCATCAGAACCAGAAGCATTAGACTTGATTTTGGAAAGAGCAATACGCATATCTTGTAATGGCAGGAGTCGGGACCCTCGTTTCTGCCAACACCCTTGTATAATAATATCTCACAATTTGAATTAAGAATTATTATGGAACAAAAGACATTTTAACAAATCTCACACTTGATACGTTATTTGGCCTAATAATTCTCAGACGACCCTCGACACAATCTGAGAGTATATAAAGCGCAACATCACAGGAATCGGGATCAGTTGTCTGCAGCCGTGGTCGTGAACACAAGGTAAACCTACTAATCATTCTGTCTTCTTTTAGCTCTCAAGGACTTAGCCTGAAAAGGAAGCGTGCCGTCATAGGTCACTTCCACCCTTAGATATCCTGCCGTATCCTTCAAAGGTCCTGCGTCATCCTTGCGACATCCTGCGAAGGTCCTTTGACATCCTGAGATTATCCTGCCGTATCCTGCGAATGTCCTTTGACATCCTGATAGTATCCTGCCGTATCCTGCGAAGGTCCTTTGACATCCTGGGAGTATCCTGCCGTATCCTTCAAAGGTCCTGCGTCATCCTGCGAATTTCCTTTGACGTCCTGGGAGTATCCTGCCGTATCCCTCAAAGGTCCTGCGTCATCCTTGCGACATCCTGCGAAGGTCCTTTTGACATCCTTGGAGTATCCTGCCGTATTTTGCGAAGGTCCTGCGTCATCCTTGCGACATCCTGTGAAGGTCTTTCCACCTCCTTCGAGTTCACTACGAAGGCCCGGTTAACATCGGAGTGTGTGCCGTCCGTAGGTCGCCTCCCCTCAAGTGTGTGCCGTTCGTTGGTCGCCTGGGGGTACTATCAAGGATAACATCGGAGTGTGTGCCGTTCGTAGGTCGCCTCCCCTCAAGTGTGTGCCGTTCGTTGGTCGCCTGGGGGTACTACCAAGGATAACATCGGAGTGTGTGCCGTTCGTAGGTCGCCTCCCCTCAAGTGTGTGCCGTTCGTTGGTCGCCTGAGGGTACCGCTAAGGACAACATCGGAGTGTGTGCCGTTCGTAGGTCGCCTCCCCTCAAGTGTGTGCCGTTCGTAGGTCGCCTCAACTCAAGTGTGTGCCGTTCGTTGGTCGCCTGAGGGTACCGCTAGGGACAACATCGGAGTGTGTGCCGTTCGTAGGTCGCCTCCCCTCAAGTGTGTGCCGTTCGTTGGTCGCCTGGGGGTATTCCCGAAGAAGCCGTCGGAGTGTGTGCCGTTCGTAGGTCGCCTCCCCTCAAGTGTGTGCCGTTCGTTGGTCGCCTGGGGGTATTCCCGAAGAAGCCGTCGGAGTGTGTGCCGTTCGTAGGTCGCCTCCCCTCACGTGTGTGCCGTGCGTTGGTCACCTGGGGGTATTTCCTGTAGTAAACTTCAGGGCCAGGGTCCATCCCAAATAACCATTCTTTCCCTTTCCTTGTATTTTAGCTTAAGTGATCTGGTAATTAGATTAAGAGAATAAAGTACGCTTTATAACGTTTAATCCACGACTTTCACTCTTTGTCACTGACAAAAATAAATATCTGTGACGATCCCTACCCCCGCGAGCTTACCCCGGCTAACGGAGGAAATCTCGTCGTTACAGTGGCGCCCGAGCAGGGACAAAGAGTTTAAGGTTGTTGAGATCGTTACCAGATCACTTAGCTTGAAGAAGAAGCTCTAGATATTTTCACTACTACGCTTTTTCGTACCCGTTCACCATGTTACGTACCTCGTGGGTATATTCCTTAAGAAAGGAAGAACTGATTACTTACCTTAGCGAGTTTAGTCTGGAAGCATCAGGAAACGTCGAGGAGTTACGCAAACGACTCGTTCAATTCCTAGGCGGAGAACACGAACCTCAAATTAAAACCAGACTTCTAGCCATACAATCCAAGCAGGACCCTACAACCTCAGGCGGGGAAGGTAAGATTTCGACTCCTCGGAAGCATCAGACGGTGGAGGAGATTCCCGATCCTCGAAACGAAGAAAGTCAGGAACATGAATCGTCCCAAATTCCCGTGCCCACACCAGTTGGTGGTTCGGATCTTAAATCAACGGCTGACGAAATCCGAAAATGGGGGGTCAAGTTTGACGGGGCTGCCCAACCAATTGAATTCATTGAAAGAATAAAAGAGTTAGCGCGCATGTATGCAATTGAGATGAACACTATGCCAGCCATGATGCCCGAAATCCTCATCGGCAAGGCACTCATATGGTATCGAAACAACAATCGGTATTGGGTCACATGGTCGGCATTCCAGAAGGATTTTCTAAAATTCTTTTTACCACCCCGGTATTTCGAGCGCTTAGAGGATGAGGTCAGGAAGCGCCATCAAAGAGCCCGTGAGACGTTCAAAGACTATACGCTTGCCATGCAGAACCTTATGCGACATACCGAGTATTCCGAGATACAGAAGCTTGAACGTATATTCCGCAACGCCCTTCCCGAGTACCTGTTGTACATCCGCCGAAAGGATTTCGATTCCCTGGACGAACTCCTGGAAATGGCGGCCGATCTTGAGTGTATTCCTGTCAAGCCCCAACACCCCGGTGAGCACCACCGCTTGATGACACCAGAGGAGGGTCTGCGACAGCAGAATGAGGCTATCCCCAATCCCCGGGACGCGTGTCGTAATTGCGGACAAAGGGGTCACTTTTCGGCCCAATGCCAGAACGAGAGTATTCTATTTTGCTGGGAAGGTGGTCGACAAAACGTACGAAAGATCCAGTGCTGTCGCCATTCGGGAAAGAATCGTCGAGCCCGCGCAGAACGGGGGAGTGCTGGCCCTCGGAGAAGTTTACCCTCGCAACTAGAAACCTCCTTGAAGTACACCACTACCAGACTAATCGCTAACGTTATCCTGGAGGATCGCCTGATAGCCGCTACTATTGACACCGGAGCCACAAGTTGCTTTGTAAGTAAAAACTTGGTCAACACCCTTCACGATGTCTCTTCACTAGAGCCGTACGAATCAACGGTAACGCTAGGCGACGGGACCATACGATATATCACCCATGCCCTAGAACATGATGTCACGCTGGGGAATCGAAAGATAAGGACAAAACTCCTCGTCATGGTCAACTCACCTGAAGATTTCATTATTGGGCTGCGATTTCTGGAAAGCTGCGAAACTAAAATCACTATTGCAGGCCTAACGTGTGAATTCCGGCAAATACCAGTTCAAAACCACACACAAGACAACCACGAGATCATCCGCCGTCTAAAATCGTCAGAAGAACACCCGGCACCTGTCGCTTACTCAGTGACCCATACGGCCATAACTGGAAAGGAAGAAGCCCCGTTAGAAATCGACCTGGCGGCAGAATTTCCATCACGGTCCCCGGTAATAACATCACAATCTGTTGCCAGTAAGTCACCGACTATTTGGCAAGACGACCACGCGCAGTTGGGTCAGGCAAATACCCCGTGTGCAGGCAAACAATATACCCCGGTCACGCCACCACGAACTACTCCGGCTCACTTTAAAACGTCTCCGACACCATCGACTCCGTCCGAATCACACACGTCGTCACCGTCATCTTCGTCCTCCTCCCCATCGTCGTCATCCTCCTCGTCATCCGCATCAACGTCGTCCTCTTCATCTGAGTCCGATACAGACAAGGACCCACGAAGAAAAGAAAAACGAGATAACACGATTCTAACTAGCCCTCGTGGGGGCACACCACCATCCAGCGCTCCAGCATTTTCACCACTTCCACGGCCGTCTTACACGCCACCTTACCCACCACCACAAGATCGATACCACCCTATCATCACAGAGGACAACATTTCACAGTCGGTCCGGGAAAAATTACAACCGTACGTCCACAACACGTTGGGCCGTTATAAACCAGGGGTTCGTGGCAATCAAATCTGTGTCATAGACCATCAAAGATACCGTGTACATGTAAATCGCCAGCATTTGGCCATAGTGAAACGTTTGGGCCCGTTGGCGAATCAACAAAGTCCCCGAAGTAAGGACACGTCCTTCCACCAGGTTCCCCAAGGGGGGAGCATGTGTAATGGCAGAAGTCGGGACCCTCGTTTCTGCCAACACCCTTGTATAATAATATCTCACAATTTGAATTAAGAATTATTATGGAACAAAAGACATTTTAACAAATCTCACACTTGATACGTTATTTGGCCTAATAATTCTCAGACGACCCTCGACACAATCTGAGAGTATATAAAGCGCAACATCACAGGAATCGGGATCAGTTGTCTGCAGCCGTGGTCGTGAACACAAGGTAAACCTACTAATCATTCTGTCTTCTTTTAGCTCTCAAGGACTTAGCCTGAAAAGGAAGCGTGCCGTCATAGGTCACTTCCACCCTTAGATATCCTGCCGTATCCTTCAAAGGTCCTGCGTCATCCTTGCGACATCCTGCGAAGGTCCTTTGACATCCTGAGATTATCCTGCCGTATCCTGCGAATGTCCTTTGACATCCTGATAGTATCCTGCCGTATCCTGCGAAGGTCCTTTGACATCCTGCCGTATCCTTCAAAGGTCCTGCGT
Source organism: Delia radicum (assembly GCA_021234595.1). NCBI lineage: Eukaryota > Metazoa > Arthropoda > Insecta > Diptera > Anthomyiidae > Delia > Delia radicum. Next base: position 169,191,160 of record CM037852.1, read on the forward strand.
CATCCTGCGAAGGTCCTTTGACGTCCTGGGAGTATCCTGCCGTATCCCTCAAAGGTCCTGCGTCATCCTTGCGACATCCTGCGAAGGTCCTTTTGACATCCTTGGAGTATCCTGCCGTATTTTGCGAAGGTCCTGCGTCATCCTTGCGACATCCTGTGAAGGTCTTTCCACCTCCTTCGAGTTCACTACGAAGGCCCGGTTAACATCGGAGTGTGTGCCGTCCGTAGGTCGCCTCCCCTCAAGTGTGTGCCGTTCGTTGGTCGCCTGGGGGTACTATCAAGGATAACATCGGAGTGTGTGCCGTTCGTAGGTCGCCTCCCCTCAAGTGTGTGCCGTTCGTTGGTCGCCTGGGGGTACTACCAAGGATAACATCGGAGTGTGTGCCGTTCGTAGGTCGCCTCCCCTCAAGTGTGTGCCGTTCGTTGGTCGCCTGAGGGTACCGCTAAGGACAACATCGGAGTGTGTGCCGTTCGTAGGTCGCCTCCCCTCAAGTGTGTGCCGTTCGTTGGTCGCCTGAGGGTACCGCTAAGGACAACATCGGAGTGTGTGCCGTTCGTAGGTCGCCTCAACACAAGTGTGTGCCGTTCGTTGGTCGCCTGAGGGTACCGCTAGGGACAACATCGGAGTGTGTGCCGTTCGTAGGTAGCCTCCCCTCAAGTGTGTGCCGTTCGTTGGTCGCCTGGGGGTATTCCCGAAGAAGCCGTCGGAGTGTGTGCCGTTCGTAGGTCGCCTCCCCTCAAGTGTGTGCCGTTCGTTGGTCGCCTGGGGGTATTCCCGAAGAAGCCGTCGGAGTGTGTGCCGTTCGTAGGTCGCCTCCCCTCACGTGTGTGCCGTGCGTTGGTCACCTGGGGGTATTTCCTGTAGAAAACTTCAGGGCCAGGGTCCATCCCAAATAACCATTCTTTCCCTTTCCTTTGTATTTTAGCTTAAGTGATCTGGTAATTAGATTAAGAGAATAAAGTACGCTTTATAACGTTTAATCCACGACTTTCACTCTTTGTCACTGACAAAAATAAATATCTGTGACGATCCCTACCCCCGCGAGCTTACCCCGGCTAACGGAGGAAATCTCGTCGTTACAATCTTCAAAATCAATGTTACGAAATGAGAAACCGTTAACACAAAAATTTAAATTTGAAACAAAGGGGTCGAACAAATCTACTGATCTGTTATTCGATAACTCTATGTTTAATTCATCCGGATTCAAAACATCTACAGAGTCGACTGTATTTAAACCAATTTTCTCATGAGGGTACTCTGAGATATTCTTTAAATGCCAAATCTCTAAGTGACAGATGATAATTTATCAGTGGCGTATTAAACCAACTTTCATTAGCCGGTGCAATCCTAAATCTTTTTATAAGAACCAAAGAGTGTAAATGGTTTATACAAAGCCATAAAGCTTGAAAGTTGGTTATCTACATTAGGATTATCATTGAAACTAGTAAAATCGGAATGAAAAACATGCTGTTGCTGCATATTTAAATCAACATTATTATAATCCCTGAATTCAACAAATTCTTCATTCGATATCAAAGGTACACTAACACTAATATACACGAATGAATGATGGGAAATAGTCGGACACTGCATTTGACCAGATATTTGAATTGAAACGGACGGACCTAAAATAAAAAAAATCAAGCAAAGATGTAGATAGCCAGAAGCATAATGAGTAGGATGAGGAACATATTTGTGGACTAACTCCTCAACGTATTTGTTTTTAAGTTCCTTTAGTGAAAGAATGGGTATATAACGGGTTAAAAAGTTCTACAAACTACTGTTCTACTATAAGTCTCTGAATACACCAAAATAAATCAAAACTTATTGTTCACCATGTTCATCGGATTCTGTTGCCAACTAATTTTCTCAATAATAATATGAGAATTCAAAAATCCAGCTGATAAGGTTCCTTGCTACACTCAGAGGAAAAACTTCATCATATTTATGACACGTTTCATAAATTTTCGTCCAATGTAGTATTTATGAAATATTTCGTAAACAAAATTAATTTCATCATATTTATAAAATGGTTTCATAAATATTGATGAAATTGTTACATTGGGCAAAAATTGATGTAACTTATTACTGGTTTTCTCTGGGTGTATTGCGCCAAATGAACTAACCCTTTCACTACCGACTTTTTGTTTATGGATATAATTTATTCTTGACCTAAGATTCTTGTTAGGGGTCCTCCCACCCACCAAAAAAATGGGTCCGAAAATCGAATTTTTTAAATTTCTCCGTCCTTTTTTTTACCACTAAAATATTCGAATTACCAAAAATGCTTTGTTTGGTTTTGTTCTGGTCATCAAATGATACTAGCTTTCTTTAAAATTCCCATATTTTAAAAATGGTAACGCTGGCAGACTCACAGCTTTTTAATCGAAAAACTCAGTAACTCTTAGGATTTACTGACTTTAATTTTTTCATAATATTTTATAGTTTCATAAAAAAAAAATCATTCGATTTCTTCATAAATTTAATGAAAAGTTTCTTTAGAGCTATGAAATTATTTCACAGACTTATTTTTTCATAATATTTAATTTTTAAGTGTTCAACATATTTTATAAAGTGCTTTATTATTTTAATGTAGCCTTGTAAAGGGTGTTTTTTATAGAGGTATAAAACTTTGAAATAAAACAAAGATAAATTTCTTAAATTGACATGTAATTTACTTTATTCGAAGGATAATCTTCTGGCATTATAATTTAAATGTGACTTCTGGCATATGACCGCCACGGCTGGCTCGGAGGTCCAATTTTCGATGACTTTTTCCAACATTTGTGGCCGTATATTGGCAATAATGCCGCAAATGTTGTCCTTCAAAAGGTCAATCATTTCGGGCTTATCGGCGTATACTAGCGACTTCATATATCCCCACAGAAAATAGTCCAGCGGCGTTAAATTGCACGATCTTTGAGGCCAATTCACCTGTCAGAAACGTGAAACTGCGTGGTTACCAAACGGGTTCTTCAATAAATCAATTGTGGCACGAGCTGTGTGACATGTTGAGCCGTCTTGTTAAAACCACAGCTCCTGCAATTCATAATTGTTCAATTAATGAACGAAAAAGTCAGTTATCATGGCTCTATAGCGGTTACCTTTGACTGTAACGTTCTGACCAGCATCGTTTTTAAAGAAGTACGGACCAATGATTCCATCAGCCCATAAAGCACACCAAACAGTCAATTTTTCTGGATGTAGCGGTGTCTCATACACTTGAAGATTATCATCACTCCAAATACAGCAGTTTTGTTTATTGATGTATCTATTTAACCAAAAGTGAGCTTCATTGCTAAAAAAAATTCGCAAAATTCATGCGCGATACATATTTCGATAAGAACCATGGTTTTCAAAATAAATTTGCACAATTTGGAAGCGTTGTTCGGGCGTCAGTCTATTCATGTTGTAATGCCAAACCAAACTAAACATAAATCACTTGGCAGCTGACAATATGGCCGCCAGTTGAAAAAGTGTTGCCAACTTAAAGTTCTATACCTGTATAAAAAACACCCTTTATTAATTTTGGACTTCTATAAAATTGTTTAAAAAATCATATGAATCGGTTCATTTGCTTAGTTCTAATGCATTCTTCAAGAAGAGTTTTATTAATTAAAGGAACTTCTCAATATTAAAAAAAAATTATGAAACTGTTTCATAAATTCTATAAACGTTTCATTGGCGGAATGATTCATTAGTTTTATGAAGACTTTCATTTATACTACAAACTTTTAATAAAGATTGACCTTAATGAAATCTGTTTCATGGATTACATGAAAAGTTTCAATGGACGAGTTTCAGTGACAATTTTCGTTAAAGCTATGAAGAAATTCATTACTGAAGTGAAGATAATTCTCTTAGTGTATTGAGTTTTTTTGAAACGACACAATAAAACCAAGAAAATCTTGTAAATTCAAGTTGAAGCTTGTTTAAAATAGAGATAGAGGAATTCAAAGTCTATGACAGTTGACTGTTTTGACATATTCATGCAACAACATGGAAAAGAAACAGAATGTCCACTTTAGGGAACAGGCCACAATAGGGAACATTCACATAAGTACACAGAGTTTTAATGAATTTTGTTTCAATAAACTAAAGAAGCGTTTTCTTAACAATTTGAATGATAGATTTCTTAAACTTTATGAAAAAGCTTCATAGTTTTAATGAAACTATTTTTAATTAAACTTTTTCATTAGTTGTATGAAATTTTTAATAAATATGATGAAATTTTTCATAACATTTTCGGAAAAACTGAATTTAATAAAAAGTTAAAATGGACGAGTTCCAGTAATAATTCGTAGATCTAATGCAAAATTCCTTAATATGATGCATATGTACACTCAAAAAAATAAGTTAGTAAAAAGTCTTGTAAATCAAGTATACTATTTTTCAGCAAATGTTTTGAAAAAAAATATGTTTTCAGCTAAAATTTTAGTTATACTTACTAAGCACTATTATTTTACTAATGTTTTACTAATTTATTTTGCTAAAAAATTGTGCTGATAGTACATTATTAGTGTGTACAACAACCAGATTGAAAAATATACGCAGAATGAAGTAGATGTACAACTCTTGTAAGAATTATAAAAAATCTACCATGGCAAATTTTTGCATTTTTTTTCATACATAAAACAAAATTGTGGATTAAAACAACATAAATTTTGCGTTCTCACCGGCTTGTGAAAGTAATTGGCTATTAATTAAATTAAAGACAAAATAAATATTTAAATTTAGTAAAGATTAAATGTATATTTGAAATCTAAATGTTTATAATGATTATTAATGTAGTGTGGTCAAATTGGAAATTTGGAATTGCAAACAAATATACGTTCAGGTAGACAGGTTAGAGCGAAAGACATACAAAAAAATCAGCTCGCTGATTTTCAGCAAAAGATTTGGCTGACTTTAGCAACTTTTTTGTAAGCACCCTTGTGACTAAAAATTTTGCTGACTCAGCAAAATTATTTGCTGACTTTACTAACTTTTTTTATGAATGTACTAATATTAAACAAAAAATCTACTAATTTTAAATGTTATTTCTGCAACGTAATTTTTAACATATTTTAGTAGCTTTTTCTGCTATTTTTTTTATGATTCCAACATTTATTTTTAATTAAAAACCCCAATTAATTACAAAATTATAATTTTACTAATAAATAAAACATTTTATTATTATTTTTATTATTGCATATTTTTTTCAGTTTTATACAATTAGGACAAATATTTCAACAAAGGCTTAACCAATAGGAAAATATCAGAAGATATTAGAGTTAAAAAAGAATCTAATTAATTTCATAAACTATTTACACAACATAAAACGGCAAAGAATTGAAGGGGGAAAAGCAAGTGCGAATTTAATAGAAAAATGTAAAAGTTTTCAATATATAAAGATTTATTTGCCATAACCACCACATTTAGCATTAGCATATTCAGGATCTTCACAGGTTAAAGTGGACTCATCGAAAACTTTATCTTCGCCACAGGTAATAAGACGTGGATGACCCTCAACACAGGTAATTAAACGATGACAATCACCGGGTACAGCAAAACGTGGGAAAGGCCAGAAACGGGCAGCAGGACCATCCACTTTGGTGGGACACTTGAAACCAACAACAGCTAAGAATACAAAAAAGAATATTTTTAAGAAAATACAATATAAAAATAATGTAAAACTACGAAAAATATTGTCAAAACAACGAAAACTTTTCGTTTATATTACGAAAGTTTTTTTTTTGTTATTTTGACATTCTTTCGTATTTTTATGCATGGATTTTTATCAGTGTTTTAAAAAACAAGTTTTCTGAATTACCTTCTGGATTGCATGTCTCCAATAATTGATCTGGCCAATTGCAACCATGTATACGTTCATCATAGGCTAAACCAGCATCACATTCTTGTTCAATAGTTTCACCATAGGCACATTTTATATAAGTCGTAGAACATTCCTTTGATACAGGATAAATACCAAACTGATACTCACAACCGGGAGTAGAAATGGGAGTTGCTAAAAGGGATTTATTAATTTTAATAAATTCGTTTTAACTAAAAATATGTTGGAATTAAAAAAAAAAAAAAAAAAAAACTTACGATCCCAATGTCTTCCTTTGCAATCGGCAGCCCAATTGTAATTGCAATGATTGTGTACTGCTCCCTTGCCATCGAATAGTAAACCATTTTCACAAGTTTCCAAAGTCAAAGTGCCATTGGTGCACAAAAAGAATTGATCACAGTTTTCGGTATGTGCATAAGCTTGGACACCATGCTTTTCAGGACATCCAATAGAATCAACTGGGACACAATGGGCTAAAATGGGTAATAAAACATATATATTTTTTTTTTATTTTTACTTTATCATTTAATGGTTAATTCACAGTACTGGAGTAATCCATGCTAAAGGTTGGAATTGGTTCATTCTCCTTAGCACTTATATATTTTTTGTATCATCTTCGTTGAATCTAACATTGTTACTCTAGACTGATAATAATCCATGCATAAAAATATGAATACAAAACTTTCGTAAAATGAACTAATATTTGTTTATTTTACGAAAGTTTTTGTTGCTTTGACAATAATTTCGTATTTTTATGCATGGATTATTATGAGTGTAGCTTTGTGAATGAATCTTCAAATTAGATTTTAAAATTAGGAACTTTACAACATTTTGCTTTTAAATTATAAAAAATTAATCAAAATTAAGGACTTTTCGTATTAGTTGCCAATCGAATGTATCGAGTGCTGTGACCGAATTTTTCGGTTGTGATAACAATCGTTCGATTAAATCAACAGACATTTTGACACGACAATAAAATTTCGATTGCCTTCACAGAAATTCGGTGATTACTATTAAAAAATTCGATAGCTACAACCGAACTATTTGATTGGCTACAAATACGGTTGCTACTACCAAGTCTGTTTTCTGGATGTTGATGTCAATTGTGATTAAATTATTTTCATTACCATATTTTTTTATTAACTCATTTTTGAGACAGTGTTTCTTTAACGCTTATATTTTGTAATGGAGAAAAATAATTAAGTAATATAAAAATTTTAAAAAAATTCTAAAAATTGTGCAAAATTGTTATCCAGAGTTGCCCAATAATTATTTAAAAATATAAATTTTTGAACTTTTTTTGATGGAACTTTTTTAAAAAATTATTTATAATTATAAAAATGCTTAATCTTTTATATTTTTGATTGTTATGTTGATGAAAAAATATATAAATGTATTTCTCTGCACACCCGGCCAGAAGCAAAGTTCAGTTTGAAAAAAATGACGACAAAAAGTGACTATAACATTTCAATTTCAAGATCCAAAATCTTCGAGTGTTTAAATTTGAGTCTTAGTAAAAAGTCCATAATTTTTGACCGACTTAAAATAATTTAATTCTGTGAAATTCCGTTGATAGAAAATTCTTCAAGCTTTCTTATGCTATACTATATTGTATGGTTAACTTCCCGAAAAAATTCATAATTTTTGTTCAAGGTAAAAAAATATTTAACTGCAAATTTAATTAACAGAGTTGGTATCATTTCCACACCATCCTTGGGATATAAACCTCGGCACTTTTTTTTTTAAGTGGTATCTCCAATAGACCTAATCCACTAATAAACAATGTTTTTTATAAATGCAGAGAAGAAAAAGTAACTACCACGTTTTTTAATCGTGCCGAAAAAGTTGGATCATCCATAATATTTATCTTGAATCTATCCCAAAATTTGAAAAATTCTCTATGAATAGATTCGCCGGCTTGTTCGGACCATAACCCCAAACCGTCATAATTCAAATGTATAAGACCCTGCTCTAAATGATCAATAATTACATGAATTTTAAGAGTTTGGGAAACATTCGTACTTTGAAAAGATCTACGGAGTTCAGTTAGGTGCTTATTTATGTTAGTAATATTGACTATGTTCGTTGTCAGTAATTGTCAAAAATAGTATTCATAGCTTTAAATGATGCAATGAAAGGCTGAATTTTAAATATTCCAAATTTATCATAGATTTCTGGATCCTACAATTTATCCGCTTCTCTTAGAAGTTTTCTGCAAGCGTTCCCTTCAAAAATATCGCCGTGATAATTTTTCGGAATTTGCTTCAACTTTTTTGGCCATAATAGAGCTTTTCCCGCCCTACAATTGGAACTATGCCATTCCAAAAGAGATGATTGACAAATCCTTGTAAAATATGGAGTTCAAGTAAAATACATTTCTCAATTACATGGATGTTATCATCTTTGCCGTCATCTTCTTTCACAAATTGGGGGTGATTAACTACACTATGGCATTGTGGAGCATTCTTTTTATGTGATTTCATATTATTAATCTTTAGAGGATAATAAAAAATAAAAAGTTATGACTCGGTTAAGTTTCTGATATATAAATTATTAGAAAGCAAAAATATTTTAGAATCCTGTAAGAGTCATAATTTCCGAGCACTCAGAAATTTGTTGGCTGGGAATCGTAAAATAGTCGCATGTATAAGGCTTACATTTTTCTAAATTATTTTTTAACTTATGTTTAGTAACAGTGAGTACAACATAGAGTACATAGATCTTCAACTCTTTGACATTAGCTGTCAGAGCACGTAACTCATGATACTGTGTTGGACATACGTGGTAAAGCTATAAAGAAATATTTGAATGTGTATGAAAATTTGTGTTTGTTGATAAAATAAGAAGATCTATAGAGTAAAATTGCTAATTAAACTTGCAGTTCAATATTTTTACACCTTGAACAAAAATTATGAATTTGTTCGGGAACTTAACCATACAATATTATATAGCATAAGAAAGCTTGATGAATTTTCTATTGACGGAATTTCACAGAATCAAATTATTCTAAGTTGTTTAAAAATTAAGGACTTTTTAGTAAGACTCAAATTTAAAAACTCGAAGATTCTGGATTTGAAATTGAAATGTTAATTGCTATGGTGTTCCCATAGTTAATTAACATTTCATTTAATTGCTATGGTGTTCCCATAGCAATTAACCCCACCGAAGTAAAATAATGAATCAGGGCTATGAACCAAAAAGCTTCAATAAGTTCGCCAACTCTCCATCAGGTGGCGAGCAACAACTGTTCTAAGACTTATCATCTCGCGCAATTACAGTGTTGCCATGTCTGAAGCCCTTCATCTTTTCCCACCTTTCATCTCTATACTATCCCTTTCCAAAGAAAGCAACACACTAAATATAGGAAGTATTTCCTGAGTGTTGCCTCTCTTTAAAAAAAAAAAAAAAAAAAAAAAAAATTTTTTCAAACTGAACTTTGCTTCTGGCTGGGTGTGTCTGCTAGAAATCAGTTCATGGATTATATATAGTTTTTTGAAAATCTGACTGATCGAACGATTAAATCAAATCAAATATACAAAGTCTAAAATATTCCAAAATTTATTCCGTTTTCATAATTGGTGATTTTTTTAAAATACTACTAAACTTGTACAAATTACATCGTCAGGGTTGCCATATTTCAAATTTAAAAAACAGTCAAAAACCACAATTTTTTTTCCAAAAAAAATTGTAAAATCGGTTTACTGAAAAAAATGATTTTTCATTCATTTTTAAAAAAAGTTTTGTTCACAAATTGTAACAAAAATTAAAATTTTTTTTAAAGATCTCTAATCGACTAGAATTTATATGCTCCCGGTTAAAAAGTTCATATATGATCATATATATTTCTTATATGATCATACATGATCATCCATATTGGTACATGCTATAAAAATTAACCTATATTTCTAGACATGGACACATATGGTCATATATGTTCATATATTATTTTATATGTTCATTCATTTACGTTCGTACATTGTATATTTTTTTTTTGTTATTGTTTTTTTTAGAAAATTTTGTATTTAAAAAAAAAAAAACGATTTAATTTAAAAGGCCTAATTGCGATAAAAAAAAATATGTTTCAAATAGCAGTTGCTTCAATGGTAGTATGTATTTATGTCAGCGCAAACATTCTGTTTATTATCGCATCTGGACGAGATTTTTTTCGATTTTTTTAATTGTTTTATTTTTTTTAATTACCATTCGCCATCTCCAAATTAGGCATTTTAAAAAATCTTTAAAATTAATTAAAAAACACGTTTCTGAATTTTTATTAAATTTGTGTGAAAATTCCGAATTTTTGCAATTTTTAATAAAAATATACAGTTTTTCACAAATTGGCCATTTTTGGCCAAAATTCGTTTTCAAAATAACGTTTTCCAACAAAATCGATTTCTTCCATATAGAACCATTTGTAATAAAACTGGAGGGTGTAATGACAAATCTATTTTTAAGGGACACCCTAGTATTTATATCTCTATTAATCAGGGATGGTTGGTAATACCGCTAAAATACCGTTATCGATTCAAAACCCTTTCAACTAACGTGACTATAGTGATCCCGTTACCGAAAAAAAATATCAATATCCATCAAATACCGTTACCGAAATAATTAAAATACCGTTATCGCTAAAATAGCGTTACCGAAATAATTAAAATAGCGATATCCTCGAAATACCGTTACCGAAATAATCTAACAACACCTGAAAAGTAAAATCGCTGTAAATAGATATGGTTTCACAAAGTTTGATCAAAATACCGTCACCGAAATAACTGAAGAATCGTTATCCCTAAAATAACGTTACCGAAATAATTACAATACAGTTACCGTTAAAATAGAGTTACCGGAAAAAGTTAAATACCGTTAACTCTAAAAAAGTGTTACCGAAATAATTGAAATATCGTTACCTCTAAAATACCGTTACCGAAATAGAAAAAATTATAGTTACCCAAACGATACCCGCATCAAATCAATTACCATCCATGCTATTTGTACATATAATACGTATACGCAACCTATTAACAATGAATAGATTGACATATGAGTAATATCTCATGAATACAATAACACTTATACGACACGTAATAAAAATACGATGATGAAAATCAAAAACGATCAGTTTTTCTAAATCGTTTTCAATTGTCTAGAACATTTAGTTGAAATTGGATTCAATTTTTTTCACACCGCTTTGTATTAATCAAAACTTTAAACTTAAGCAATAAAAAATTATTTTTATAATATAAATCAGAAAATATTAAGCATTGAAAATCCGATCGTTTACGTTTTCGATGTACATCGTGTACCTGTTTTTTAGACCGACTCATCTTGCATGGAGAAAAAAAGTTTTTTTGTCCCACCTCAATATATTATTGTTTTGTTTCGTGATGATCCCCTGAGTTTGACTATTTTTAAAAATGTTATTTTTTTAGTTTTTTTTTTAAGAATTTTTTACTTTAACTAAACACAAAGTGTACAATATTGGTATCATGAAAGGTTTTTTAAGGCGCTTACAACGTTATACAAAATATGCCAACTCATGTTTAGATATATAATTTTTTCAGGAATATTCTGTAAAAAAGAGGATTTTTAAGTTTTTTGTACTTAGAAATTTTATAATATAAATGTCAAATTGACATATTTTAATCTTTAGTCGATTTAAGTAAACAGGTGTTTCAGCTTTTATCGAAATTCGCACTAGTCTGCGTTTTAGCAAAAATTGAACAGGGTGTGAAAACTATGTTTTAATCAGTTCAATTTCGGTATTAACATTTTTCTTTAGCCAAGTGCATCATCGATGTGTATAAATAATTAAAAAGTTTGCAAATTAAATGCATTTGCCATGGTTGTCTAAACCAAATTTTCAATTAATTCTGTCTGCAAGCCAACAGAATTTCTAGCTGATGTAAGAATGAAAATTCGGCTTAAAGAAAAAAATTCCACAATTGCGCTTTTTTCGGCTGCATAAATTCAAAATTTTAAAAAGTTTTTTGTTTTAACAAACAAATTAAGCTCGGTATATATAAAACGAAAAAACTACGTACATTTTTTTAAATTCGGGAAGTAGTTATGCCGCATATTGGATTTTTTCTCCTAAGCTACATTTTCATCTTTACATAAAATAGAAACCAACTACATTTGCAGATTGGATTGGCTAAAAATTTTTCTCAAAATTTGGTCCAGAGCACCGAAAAAAATACACTAAATTTTGTAAAATTCCAAAATATTTCCCTACATAGATGATGTACTTGCCCAAAGAAAAATTTTTATACCATTATTGGTATGATTAAAACATAGTTTTCCCACCATATTGCATTTTTGTTAAAAGGCAAACTAGTGCAAAAAAAGCTAAAATACGTATTTACTTAAGTCGACTAATGATTAAAATATGGTAATTTGACATTTAAATGACAAGAATCTCCTCTCCGTACATAAAACCTAACAAAATCATTTTTTTTACAGAATATTCCTGACATTTCCTTTTTTCAAGAATATTCTGTAAAAAAAATGATTTTTTTAGGTTTTATGTACGGAGAGGAGATTCTTGTCATCATGCGACATTGACATGTTTTATATAACGTTGGATGCGCTTTAAAACCCTTTGATATGATGTTAATATTGCATACGTTGTATTTAGTAAAAGTACAAATTCTTTGAAAAACTAAAAAAATTCCTTTTTAGAAAAAGGCCCAGCTCACGGGATCTATGTAAATGATAGACAAGAAATATTTTGGGAATTATCATAAAACAAACAAATGTACATTTTGAGTGGTGGACAAAAAAAACTTTTTTTTCTCCATGCAAGTTGAGCCCGTCTAATAAACAGGTATATGATGAATATCGAAAATGAAAACGATCGGATTTTCAATGCTTAATATTTTACGATTTATATTATAAAAATAATTTTTTATTGCTTAAGTTTAAAGTTTTAATTAATACAAAGAGGTGTGTAAAAAAATTGAGTCCAATTTCGTTTTGAAAAAACTAAATATTCTATACTGAAAATCTGATCGTTTTTGATTTTCATCACACCCCACGAAGTATTTTTATTACGTGTCGTGTAAGTGTTATTGTATTCATATTAATATCACTCATACGTCAATCTATTCATCGTTAATAGGTTGCGTATACGTATTATATGTATTAATAGCATGGATGGTAATGGTATCGGCAATGTAAAGCTAATTTCTTCTATTTCGGTAACGGTATTTTAGGGATACCGATATTTCAGTTAGTTTGGTAACATTTTTTAGAGTTAACGGTATTTAACTTATTTCGGTGACGGTATTTAGCGATAACGGTGTTTTTAATTATTTCGGTAACGTTTTCTTGACGATAACGGTTTTGCAGTTATTTCGGTAACGGTATTTTAAGGGTAACGCTATTTTAGTTATTTAGGTAATGTCAATTCACACCGAAATTTTTAGAACCATTGTGTCCGAATTCCAATTATTGTCCAGTTTTTGAGCAAAAATCTTTTTAGAATCATCATAAAACAAAACAAAGACAAAAGAAACTTTTTCTTTGTGAGCCCTTCTACTGTTTATATTTTTTTCAAAAAGTTTTATGATTTCAAAAATTAGATTTCATATTTTTAAAATTAAAACAAAAATCTTGCTTTTAAAGCGTCCGCCATCTAACGTTTTTTTTCAACTAGTGATTATTTCGTGAATGGTAACACTAAGCTCATGTCTGATTTGACAGATAATTAGTTTTATCCTTCCGCTAAACGAATATGGTCCGTATGTTCGTTATCTTGTGAAAAAAGCGAAAGAAACTGGCAAAGCGTGAAAAGCCAAAAACAGTGCGTACACCCGAGAATATTGCTGCTGTGGCAGAAAGTGTGCGTAAAGCGCCATCAACATCAATTCACCGTCGTTCTCAACAATTGAACATTTCGGAGACATCATTGAGACGAATTTTGCATAAAGACCTTGGTATGACGCCATACAAAGTCCAATTGGTTCAGGAGATCAAAAAAAAAATTAATTTGGCCGACCCTTTAATAACCCTTTAGTGCATCCTTAAAAAAAACTTTCAAGCTCTTCCCCCCGAAACGCTGTGTGCCAGAATGACTGAAAAGTACCCTAAAGCAGGTTTAGATACTAGTCTAAAATCTGGAATAAAAATTTTAATACTGAAAATGGCGAATCCAATAAGGCGGACACAAATTTTAAATGTTTAATATTCCGTATTCTAATCGATTGTGATTAAACGATTTCTGGAGGCTGACTCCTAATCTGAAAAAAAAATTAAATTCAAAATGACAGATTCAATATGGCGACAAATAATTTTGATATTATTTATTTATTATTTTATTATTTTTTTTGTTTTGTTTTTTTAATTAATAATCATTTAATTACAAATTATATACTATTATCCTAAACGAGCACTAGCTACTATGGCCTTCGGCGCATTGTAGCAAAAACAGACCAGTGCCTCTGGTGGGAATCGAACCCACGAGCCCCACACTGATAAGCCAGCACACTACCAACTAACCTACCGGGGCGCACATTTTGATATACAATTTCAAATGCTGTCTGTTTTGCTTTAAATGCTCATTTGGAGGGGTTCAGAGATGGCTTCATTGGTTCAACTTATTTACATAAAGTAATAAAGATGTGGATTTTTTACCGTATTCTACTACTTCAACTGCAAAAAGTTAAAAAATATACTCAAATTCATAAAAATTTATAATAAAATCAAATAAAAATACATTTGGACGTGGTTATAGTTATACAGGCGTGGATCTAGGGGGAGGGAAAATGGGACATTTCCTCCAAGTACAAAAATGTGAAGAATATTAAAAAAGTTAATCAAAAATACTCTAACTTCTCTCCCCAAAACATGTTCCTGGATCCACGCCTGAAGTTATATGATGTACATCTTCTATACCAAGTTTGGTGAAAATCAGAAGGGGCGGAGAAAATCGAGTGCTTGATTTTATATGTTTTCAGTTACATGGCTAATATTTGTTTGTCCTTTACAACCAGAGGTCGTAATTAGTATTCCTTTTATCATAAAAGCCAGATGCGAAGTTATTTTGTGAAAAAATACACAGTTATTTTTTGAGCAAAAAGTTGTTTTTGAGCAAAATAAAAGTTATTTTTTGACTTTTATTTTTTTTGAGCTAAAATAAAAATTTTTTTCGACTTCTATTTTTTTAAAGCAAAAATAAGGTTTTTTTACTTTTATTTTTTTGAGAAAAATAAAAATCATTTCTTGACTTTTATTTTTTTGAGCAATAATAAAAGTTATTTTTTGATTTTGATTCTTTTGGGCAAAAATAAAAGTTATTTTTTTATTTTTATTTTTTTAAGCAACTTTGATATTATATTTATGGCAATTAAAAGTTCCCATTAAGGATATTTTTATCAGGATTCCTAACATTTTGGTGCGTTTGTTATGAGCTTTCCAAAAATAAAAATAATAATTTATCGTAAATTTTTTAACCATTTATTTCAGTTGAGAATACATTCTTATTGCCTGTGATTAAAAACAATATTTTTGAAAGTTTTGAAAAAATAGTGTTTTCCCAGCACTCTATTGCCTAAACTGTGCACTTGAAAACCTGGAAAAAAGTTTTGTTTTAAAATTTTTTGGCATACAATCGAGTTTAAATTTCATATAAATACATCACTTTTTGCTCTGTAGGACAACCCTAAATCCGAGTTTTTGGCGAAAGAGTTGGAATTTCAAAAAATAATAACGACATTTTTTTATTGATGCAAAAACCGTTATATAATTCTTGATATCTCAAAATCAAATTTTCGTGACGAACTTTAACATATATATTCTATATATATATATATATGTCCTTTATTTATCTAAATATAAATAGAATTACATTTCTGAACACCATAAATACTTAAATAAAGTTCAGTGTGAACATAGGGCGTCAACAAATTTTCTCCATCTGATTCTATCTCTGGCAATTGTTTTTGTTTGATTCCAGGATACTCGAGCAAGTAAACATTCTTGTTTAAGGCAACGAACCCAGGTGTTACGGGGCCTACCTTGGCGGCGTTGTCCTTGGGGGTTCCAGTCGAGGGCTGTTCTTGCAATTTCTGTTTGTGGTCTTCGCAATATGTGGCCTATCCACGTCCACTTCCGTTTACGAATATCAATGTGTGCTGGCAAGGAGTTTGCTCTTTGGAGCAGAGCTTCATTTGAAATACGATCTGGCCAGTGGATGTTAAAGATCTGTCTTAGACATTTGTTGATGAAAGTTTGAATTTTTCTAGTGGTAGCTTGCGTTAAGCTCCATGTGGTGCAGCCGTAAAGTAATACTGACTTCACACTGCAGTTAAAAATGCGGATTTTGGTTTTCCGAGAAATATTATTTCTTCGCCAAATTTTAGATAAGAAAAAGAAGGCTACTCGAGCTTTATTAATGCGATCGGTAACGTCAGCATTTGAACCACCATCCTTAGTTATCTTGCTACCAAGATAACAAAAAGCATCCACATCTTCAATACGTTGGTCATTTATTATTAATGGGGTAACGATATCTGTACATATGCGCATAAGTTTTGTTTTACTTATACTAATTTTTAAACCAACTTTTTTGGCGTTTTCAGACAGACTTGTGAGTTTAGCTTCTATATCCGAGAAGCGATGGGCCAGTAGACATATGTCATCGGCATAGTCTATGTCATATAGAAAATCAGACAATGTCCAACGAATACCGAAAGGAGCATCTCTGTTGGTTTGTTCCAATACGCAATCGAGCAGTAGCAAAAACAACGTTGGAGACAGGACACAGCCTAGACGCACACCTGTGCCTGGAACAAACGACCGACTCTCATTCCCATTGAAACGTACCCTACATTGAGCGTCCCTATATAGCTCACGTATCATGTTTACTATTTTATCAGGAATTCCCTTGTAGGTTAATGCAGACCACATAGAATTTCGGGATATAGTGTCGAATGCACGTTCAAAATCGACGAAAAGTAAATAAGGAGGGGTGTTATACTCAGCGGACTGTTCAATTATAATGCGCAAGGTATTAATGTGGTCAGCACACGAACGACCTTGTCTAAAACCAGCCTGCTCACCACGCAATATCTGATCCACAATAGGGGAGATTCTATGAAGAATGGGGGTTGCCATTACTTTACCAATGGCGTTTAGAATGGTTATACCGCGCCAATTTTTGCATTGCGTTAAATCCCCTTTCTTGGGTAGTGTGACCACTATACCTTCCTTCCATTCATCTGGTATATAGTCCGATGCCCATGCTTCTTGACTGATAGGAGTGAGAAACTGCGCTAAAGACCTAGCTCCATATTTTAAAAGTTCAGCAGGAATGTTGTCCGTGCCAGATGCTTTGTTGTTTTTCATCCTATTTAAAGCATATTCAACTTCTGAGCATGACGGTGCCTCTGTAGATATGTCCCTTCTTGGGTTACGACGAGTTATATATATATATATTCTATATTTTAGATAAATATAAAAAAATAATTTAGAAAAAATTTTTTTTCTAACAGAATATTTTTTTCCTGATAAAAATTTAAAAATTAAGTTTTCTGTTTGTAAAATCTGGTGCCTGTTTTAAATATCCTTTGGCATTTTCTCTACATTTTAGATATTGACTTGTTCAATGTTCAACTTGAAACAACACACAACTATGAAAAAAATTGTACAAACTTTAGCAACTTCGGTTTAAAAAATTAAAAATTTTTTTTTTAATCAGCAACGAATATTAAAAAACTTTTTTAATCAAAATTATTTTGAACTAAAAATTAGTACAAATCTGTAAATAAGGTATTAAACTTTTTAATAATTTTTCTACTAACTTTTTTATTTGAGTGCATAATTAAAATATATAGGTAATAAGCGGATTTGATAACAAGAAAATCCAGATAATAATGTATCTATATTTATAAAAGAATAACGTTACTGACTGACTGATTCACTGACTCACTCAACATCTGCCAGCCTATACCGCTGGAGCTAGGAACTTTAAATATCCTCCAGCGTAGACGTTCGCTAAGATGGGCTTTTTGGGGTAATCAGGAGAAAAGTCTTCCCCTGGCGGCCTGATTTGATCCCAATTGATTGAAATCTGATATTTTCAACATGTGTTCTTTCGGATATGACCCAACTCCGTGGTAAAGTAATTATTGGAATTTTTTCCAGAAACGTATTAAAATAGGGGCTAATAGGGGCAAAAGTCTACTACATGGAGGCCTGGCAAAACTGCAGAAGCTATGAACTTAAAATTTTGGTATATGGGTTCCTAATCAGAAGTAGATATCTGTATAGAGCGGATTTTTGAAAATTCCTTAGGGGAGGGATAGTAGAAGGAAAAGTCTCCTCCTTGGCGGCCTGGCCAAACCACTAACGCGAGGAATTTGAAGTTTGGTATGTGGGTATCTTATAACGAGTAGATATCTGTATTGACGGCATTTTTGGAAATTTGCACGAGGAGCTGCAAAAAGGCTAAAAATCTTGGCGGCCTGGCCAAACCGCCGAAGCTAAGAACTTGAAATTTGGTATGTGGGTTCCTAATCAGGAGAGATATCTGTTTACAGCGGATTTTCGGAAATTCCTACGGGGAGGGGCAGTAAGGGGAACGGTCTCCTCCAAGCCACTTGCAATTTGGTATGTGGGTACCTTATTGACGGTATTTTTTGAAATTCCCACAGGGAGGAGCAAACAGGGGTAAACTCTCCCCCTTGGCGGCCTGGTCAAACCGCCGAAGCTAGGAACTTGAAATTTCGTATGTGAGTTCCTAATCATCCTAATCCTAGACATGTCTATTGAGCGGATTTTTTGAAATTCCTACGGGGAGGGGCACTGGCGGGAAAAGTTCCCCCATGGTGGCCTTCCCAAATGCCGTCGGTCAGAAAATTTAAAATTAAAATATATGTTTCTTCGAATATGAACTAGCTTACTTATGTGATACTTTTTGAATTTCTAGCCAGTAACGTGGTAAAAATAGCAGTAAACGTGGGGAAAACTCTCAACTTGGCGGCCAGGCCAAACCACTAAAGCGAGGAACTTAAAATTTGGTATGTGGGTTCCTTATCACGAGAAGTAAGGCTAAAAGTCTACCCCTTGGCGGCCTTACCAAACCGCCGAAGCTGGGAACTTAAAATTTGTTATTAGGGAAGACATCTGTATATAGCGAACATCTGTATTGACAGAATTTTTAGAAATTCCCATGAGGAGGGGCAAAAAGGGGAAACTCTAATCCTTTTGCTTAATCAGGAGTAGGCTTCTGTGTAGAGCGAATTTTTGGAAATTCGGTATGTGGGTACTTAACATGAGTACGCATCTGTATAGAGCGTATTTTTGTAAAATTTTACGGGGTGAGGCAAAAATGGTAAAATAAAATCTAGGAATTTTAAATTTGGTGCTGGCATCCGCTAAAACTGGGTATTAAAAAAATGTTTACAGCGAGGTACAGACATAAGAAATCTTCACCTTAACGTCCTGCACAAATAATTTAGGCAGAAAGTTTCAAATTTAAAATATTTTTTTTAGGTATGGGTGAATTTATTAAATATATCTTTTAAGTTTTTAAAAAATCTTGGTATAAATAGGGTTTAAAAGAAAGCAATTCCACCGTTAATGACTTATTGAATTGCATTAAGGTAGAAATTTTAAAATTGAAATCACAAAAACATCCACTTAAAAAGGATAAACAAATTTATTGAAACTAATTTCTTATAAAATAATTCATTATCCATCCTAAATATATTCCGATATAGAAAACTACCGGTAACGAAGTATCGGGCTTTTAAGCTTGTCTTTATTAATTAGGTAAATATATGACAATCATTAAAAAACTGCTACAACTTAAAACTAACCTACTAAACAAATTGAAATTTTAATTTTGTTCATCAAAACAGGAACTAGTTTTTTAACTTGTATGAAAATTTATTCAACCAACATCGGAAGTACTTTTTTTTATATAAGTGTGTTGTTGTTAAGTTAACAGATGTATGCAAAAAACATGAACATCTCTTAACATTTGTTTGGATTTCCTTAATAAATCTCCATGCGAAATATTTGAATCCATTCGAAGTGTATTCACATAGTTCATGTCACCCGTTGTATGGGTTTGCATGATAGTCGATGTCAAACAAGTTTATCACAAAAAAAAGTACTCATCTTCATAACAGTTAATGTCAACAAGTATTAACCGTTATTTAATTTTATTATACAGTTAAATGAAAAAAAAAACAAGTTTTTCAAAGTGACGTAACTGCATGTATGGTGGGAGCTTTTAAAAGTGAATGAATGAAATTCCAATCAATTGCATGTGATAATAATGAGATTATGGAGTTTTTTTAAATAAAAATGTCTGAAAAATTAGCATGACTTTATTTAAAAATAATGATGAAAAAATGTGTGTAAAGTTCTGAAAATAAAAAAGGAGTTTGGGGTGAAATGGTAACACACTTTTTCTAGTTCTTCATACTACAAACGATTTTAAGTCCTTCATTTCCATTCTGTGGTATACCTTTGGGGTATGTTAGGGAGAAGCTCGGGTCGTGGAGGGAATCAGAATTCTCTCTCTATTGGGAAAACTCTCTTGGCCAACGACAGGCTAAGAGATTAATCTCTTTTTCCAGTGCAGGATCGAGGAGACTCTTGTCCCTCGGGAGGGGTAACTTGAGTACCCTGGTGTCTTACCTGACTGGACACTGCAATCTCAGGTACCACCTGCGCAAAAGGGGTCTTTCGGACACGGATGAGTGTAGGTTTTGCGAACTGGTAGCTGAGACATCGGAGCATGTTCTTTGCGAATGTCCGAGGCTTTGTGAAAGGCGTGCCAAGTTTCTTGGCGATCGCTTTGTCTCCCCTTCGGACATTATGAAGGTTTTGCCTAATAGGATTATTGGCTTTATAGGTAGCTTGAATCTTTAGGGTAACTTTAGGCAGCACAAAAGACCTAAGTTGGTCGCGGTGCATAGTGCCATATAATCTAATCCCTTCATTAGACGACACATCTAACAGAGTGATTAGTGGAATAACTTTGCTGCCAATTAACTTGTCAACAAATTCGTTTGTTAGTTTAATTTTTATAAATTAAAAAAAAAATAAGCAATTTTGCAGTGAAGTAAGAAATTTGAGGGGAAATGGCAATACAAAAAACTGTACCAGAATTTAAGTTTACAAACAGATAAATAGGGGAATTAGGAATGAAATGGTGACAGAAATTTTGTAGCTCTTCAAGAAACCACACAAATGAATTTTTAATTCATTTAATAGACACATTTGAATGAGTGATTAGTGGACCAATTTGTTAGTTGCATTTTTATGTATTTTTTCAAAAAAATCATATGGACATTTCTATAGTCACATACGTTACAGTCGTACGGTACAATGAGCAGAAAAACAAAGAAAAATATAATATTTTTGCTTTTTTATATTTTTGTGTAAAACGTAAGAAGCTCTATATTTAGTAAAAATAAGAAAGCAATCGAATTACATGGTCCTAAAATATAAGCAATTAAAGGAGTGTGACGTGATGTGACAAAAATAGAAGTTGGGTTTTTCGACGTTTACAAAAAACGCAAAACTCAGCGAATTCCACAGGACATGTTGGATACAACTTTTTTTTTAACATGATTTGAAAGTTTGTTTTACAATTTGCTGAATTAATAATGATTTTCTTCTAAAACCAAAAGTGTGAAACGTGACGTTATGTAGCGTGATGTGTAAATACTAAAATTATTGAAACAAATTATTTTGTAATATTTATAAAATTAAAAAATATTATAAATTTTATGTGGTGAATTTATTTTTGAGAAGTTAATTGTGTAGCATGTAAATTAAATTAATTCAATTACACAGGCTAACAAATTTTCCAACCCTGATACTAGAGTAAACTTTCAAGTCTGAACTGATAGGACTTTCAGGTGACATATAAATCTTTGCGAATAAAGCTCAATTTACGATGTTATAACGTTCCGAATTAAGCGAAAAACCGAGATTTTTAAATCTATCGGCTAAGATATCTCAAAAATTTTAAGGTCAGATTCGGATTTAGCGCATATTCAACCTTAAGAAAAGTATACTCTAGTCCAGCGTTTACCACCAATTTTTGCCTCACAGACCATTTGAGACAACAAAAATTGGATTTTTAGTTTAAAAACCCGATTAAGGTGAAATCCGAGGGACTATAAAAATTAATTCGCTATAATCCAGATTCGTGCGGATTAAAAGTTCTTTACAACTTTTTATTTTGCTAAACAAATATTAAAACAAGTTTGTTATAATTTTTATTAAAAATAAAAATTATGTTTTTTTCGACCTTTAATTGTGCAATGAAAATTATTCAAGTTCGAGGCCATATACTCTATATTTCTTCATTAGGATATTGTCCTAACAAATAATCTATAGAGTTTTTGTTTTCAAATTTATTATTTGACCCTTTCAGGAATGTGTTGATAGATCTATTTCGGGAATTTTCTAGGTTCCCATCATCAGAACACGTTTTGAAAGCGGTAACAATCCCATGTCAAACATCAAGCATTCATATGAACTAGTTTACTCACTACATGAGAACTAATATACATATGATTTTGAAGTTAAAGATTATAACCATTGATCAAAAAATAAATTGAAAACTTGTTTGTGTGTATGTCTACCTTTGGTAAATATTCAATACACGTTTTTGTTTTTTTCTCCTTTTTATGTTTTGTTAAGTTTGTAAACAAAACAGGGGAAGTAAACTAGGCGGTACTTTGCCTTTTTTCACAAGTTTGTTATAATTTTTATTAAAAATAAAAATTATGTTTTTTCGACCTTTAATTGTGCAATGAAAATTATTCAAGTTCGAGGCCATATACTCTATATTTCTTCATTAGGATATTGTCCTAACAAATAATCTATAGAGTTTTTGTTTTCAAATTTATTATTTGACCCTTTCAGGAATGTGTTGATAGATCTATTTCGGGAATTTTCTAGGTTCCCATCATCAGAACACGTTTTGAAAGCGGTAACAATCCCATGTCAAACATCAAGCATTCATATGAACTAGTTTACTCACTACATGAGAACTAATATACATATGATTTTGAAGTTAAAGATTATAACCATTGATCAAAAATAAATTGAAAACTTGTTTGTGTGTATGTCTACCTTTGGTAAATATTCAATACACGTTTTTGTTTTTTTCTCCTTTTTATGTTTTGTTAAGTTTGTAAACAAAACAGGGGAAGTAAACTAGGCGGTACTTTGCCTTTTTTCACAAGTTTGTTATAATTTTTATTAAAAATAAAAATTATGTTTTTTCGACCTTTAATTGTGCAATGAAAATTATTCAAGTTCGAGGCCATATACTCTATATTTCTTCATTAGGATATTGTCCTAACAAATATGTTTGACATGGGTTGTTACCGCTTTCAAAACGTGTTCTGATGATGGGAACCTAGAAAATTCCCGAAATAGATCTATCAACACATTCCTGAAAGGGTCAAATAATAAATTTGAAAACAAAAACTCTATAGATTATTTGTTAGGACAATATCCTAATGAAGAAATATAGAGTATATGGCCTCGAACTTGAATAATTTTCATTGCACAATTAAAGGTCGAAAAAACATAATTTTTATTTTTAATAAAAATTATAACAAACTTGTGAAAAAAGGCAAAGTACCGCCTAGTTTACTTCCCCTGTTTTGTTTACAAACTTAACAAAACATAAAAAGGAGAAAAAAAACAAAAACGTGTATTGAATATTTACCAAAGGTAGACATACACACAAACAAGTTTTCAATTTATTTTTTGATCAATGGTTATAATCTTTAACTTCAAAATCATATGTATATTAGTTCTCATGTAGTGAGTAAACTAGTTCATATGAATGCTTGATGTTTGACATGGGATTGTTACCGCTTTCAAAACGTGTTCTGATGATGGGAACCTAGAAAATTCCCGAAATAGATCTATCAACACATTCCTGAAAGGGTCAAATAATAAATTTGAAAACAAAAACTCTATAGATTATTTGTTAGGACAATATCCTAATGAAGAAATATAGAGTATATGGCCTCGAACTTGAATAATTTTCATTGCAAATATTAAAACTTTTTTAAATATCGTGAAATTTTTTCCATTGATTTCAAAAAATAGATAGTTTTCGAAACATTTGAGAAAGAATTTCTGTGTGTTCGGTAAACTTTATTAAAATTCAAAGATATTTTAGGAGAATTTGGGAATTTTGTATTATAAATGGAAAATTATATGAAAATTTGTTTGTGGGACTGTGAAAAACTGTTAATCTTATCTTAAGCAAGTTCGTATTAATAGATGTTACATTGAAATAATTACCAAAATTTCTGGACTTTCAAATTAATCAGTAATACCAGCGGATTCATCTAAGCCGAGATTGTCTTAAACGACTTTTACTGTACGAGATTTATAGAAATAACCATCAAAAGCACAAAAGTGACATTAAAATTTTTATATTTTTTGAAAACTGAAAACAAATTCTAAAAAGTTTGAGCCATAGAATTTGTTTAGTGTTTTTTTAAGGAGTTTTTGAATAACAAAATCTTTTTTTTAATGAACTTTTTTCATAAAAAAAAATTTATTTTTATAAATATATCTTTATCGCAACCACATATTGTATGTAGGTACTATTTTTACACATTGTATGTATTTACAGTCCGTTTACGAAACGTATCCGCTCGAGTAAAGAAGCCTTTAGAATTTAATTTTATGAGCATTTCGTTTTAACAAATTATGCATAAATCTCTATCTAATGAAGTTGAGTAGGATTAAGAGAGTCTTGCCTTTTTAGAGGTGTACATTTTGTAGTGGAATATTATTATTATTATTATTACTTTCAATGGAATATTCCTTACTTTTTCATATTTTGCCACCCTTTATTGCTTTTAACAAACCACTTTTGTCATTGTATTTTCGCTGAATGTCTCTTAAATTAATTTTAAAAAAGTGCACAATTACAAATTATTACACGAACACAACATAAATTACATTGCTCTAATATAACATAATAAATTAAAAACTTGTTTGTTATGAGCAAGCTCTATCTTTGGTAGATATACAATACACGCTATTTGTTTTTATTTTTACACGTGTTTTTTTTTTATTTCTTGTTTTTAAATAAAAAATAAAAAACAAGTGTAAAAATAAAAAGGAGAATAAAAACAAAAAGTGTGTATTGTATATCTACCAAAGTTACAGCTTGCAGATAACGAACAAGATATTAATTTATTTTTGATCAATGGTGATAATCGTTAACTTCGAACTAATATATTAGTTCACATTTAGTGGGATAACTAGGTTATATGAATGTTTGATGTTTTGCATAGGATTGTCACTGCTTTCAAAACGTGTTCTGATAGATCTATCAACACATTCCTCAAAGTGGTCAATTAATAAATTTAAAAACAAAAGCTCTATAGATTATTTGTTAGGACAATATCCTAATAAAGAAATATAGAGCATGGCCTCGAACTTGAATAATTCCCATTTTTAAAACTGTTAACTTTACAAAATTTTTGTTATATTCGAGTTGAATTTTAGTTAAATGAAAAAAACAATTTACTCTAAAATTAGTAAAAACTTTTACTAATTACTTGTAGAATAAACAAACAAAACCAGTAATATCAGCAAAATTTTTCCATATTTACCTTATATTTATTTATTTTTTTACATTTAGTAGAACGCATATAGCGGTGTATTTTGATTAAATCAACAACAAATTTTGCTAAGAAATTGTACATTAAAGGAAATTAAAAAAAAAATTTTTAAATTTCCCATTTTTTTACTTTTATAATTTTTTGTTTGTCAACGAAAATTTAGCAATTTTTTTCTGATTTTAGTAGATTAATTTATTACTTTCATTTAACTAAAATTCAGCTCACATATAACTACAAATTCGTAGATTTAACAGATTTACTTTTGCTATTCTTATCTTACTATTATATAGAAAAATATCTGCTAATTTTAGCAATTTTTTCTGTAACGCAATTTTTAACTAATTTTTAGTAATTTTAACAAACAATTTTACTAATTTTTTTCTCTCATTATGTGGTTATGAAATAGCGAGCATTTTAGCTTATAAGGGACTATTTGATTTAGACATTTCATGGGCGTAGCCAGGTAGGGGCAGGTAGGGGCAAATGCCCCAACCTAAGCCAAATGTCCTCGAAAAATTCTGCGTTTTTAAGAAAAAATTAATCTTTGTCCTCGAGGACATTTGGAGAAAATGCTGAAACAACAACAATGCTCGTAAAAAACGAGGACAATTTGGGAAAAAAGCGGAAAAAAAAGGAGTATCAATGAAAATTTTTATAAAAAATGAGGACAATTCGCAAAATTGCCGAAAAACTAGAACTTTTCAATGAGATTTCTCTAACATCTAGAAATATTACACGAGCATATTTGGGCATTTATATTTATAATTCTTCGAATCAAAAAATTCTCCAGTCAAACCCGAGATTGATTTTAACAAATGCTTGTATATACACAAGCGCAAAATAATGCGAGCAAGTTGTCACAAGGTTTGAATTTGATTTCTGTTGACGAACGTATTTTAATGTAAACACTGAATTTTATGTGCACTCCCAGCAAAAAATAGGAAGCAGTAAAAAGCGGTTAGTGCATCCTTACCGCTTCTCCTACTGCTTCGTAAGATGCATATGCTTTTAAAGAGCAGAAATGGAATGCCAAATTTCAGCAGTGAAAAGCAGTAAGTGCATCTTTACTGCTTCGTAGGATGCATAGGTTCTTAAAGAGCAGAAATGAACGCCAGATTTCAGCAGTAAAAAGCGGCTGTTGTATCCTTACTGCTTCTTCTACTGCTTCGTAAGATGCATAGCTTCTTAAAGAGCAGAAATGAAAGGCCATATTTCATTGATTCTAAAGAATCGCTTTCTTTTGTGATTTCCAAAACGTAATGAAATAAGAAAAAACTTTTCAGCACTTAAAATTTGTTAAAACTTGGATTAAAAACTGTAGCTCGAACAAAAATTTAAATATATATATTTTTTATTTATTAACAGTAAATTATTAACTTCTCTGAAGTGCAAAAAACGTTTACTGCTTCTTAAAATGCATAAAACACACATAAAAATATATGTACGTTAAACATTAGCTTTAAATATAACTTTAAATCCTTTAAAAAGCGAATAAAAAAATTTATATGAACAAAAATATGTTTTTTTATTTATTTAAAAAATGGGTTATATAATGCATTAACAGATGTCATGTTTTAATTACTGAAAGGAATGCATTAATATTATACTTTTTGAAGGCATGAATTTATTAAAATTTGGAGGCCTTTTTTCATGTATTAAAAAAAGGCAGGAATATTGTACCTTTGAGAAGGCATGCATTGAAATATCTTTAATGCTTTATAATATGTCCACAATTTAAATAAAAATAAATTTTAATAAGTCTCAAACGTTAACGTACATTAATTTTTAAAATAAAATCTTCTTTGAAAAAATCTAGTGATTTTTAAAAAATAAATGTTTCCTGAATCGCTTTAATATTTTCTAAAACATACAGCTCGAATTTTTTTTCGTTCAGCACTTTGCGGCGTGTTAAAACCTGGCTAAGATTAACCATGGGCGAAAATCGACTAAATGGTAAAGTTTTAGAAAATTAATTTGATTCATTTCATATGATAACGATGTTTTTATTTTTTTCAGGATTATGCATGCTCAGTGTGCATCGGAAAATGGTAAAGGAAAGAAAATCCGAAATAGAAGATGAAGTCCTCAGGAAATTTGCTGAAAATCCCAGAAAATTGTTTTTATAAAACGCGAAATCAATGGAAAAAAATGATACTTTTAAAGTATCTCTTAATATTCTAGTCAATAAATATGTCCTACTTTTTTTTCAAAAAAATGTCCTCGTTTTTTCATTATTTTTGAGAAATTGTCCTCGAAAAAAGACCTAAAAAAATTCCTGGCTACGCCCATGAGACATTTTATAATCTTTTGGTACAAAGTGCTTTTAAAATATGTTTTTAGCTTTTATTACGTTTATGGTTGTTAAATGTGTGTATTATTATACATCGTTGGAAAGCTTTTTGAAGTTCACGTAATAAAATGGGATTTATAGTATATAGTTACACATAAAACACAAAACAATCTTTATAAACACACTATTTTCACAAAATTATTTTTTTTTTTCAATGTTAAGTTTTCTTCGATCTTCTTTTATTTTATTCTTTTTAGTTTAAACGAGCTTAAGATCATTTATTTATTAATTATTTATTTCCAATATTTCGTCACCACATTGGGTGATTTCTTCAGGGAACAAATATTATAATTTGAAAAACAATTAAAAACTTATATACATATAATAAATTTTTTTATTATTCTTTGGAAGAAGTCACCCAATGTGGAGACGAAATATTGGAAATAAATAATTAATAAATAAATGATCTTAAGCTCGTTTAAACTAAAAAGAATAAAATTATTTTTATATAGCAGTAATGTATTTTCAAAAATATGAAGTTTCATACGCATTAGCCTATGTTTTGGCCATAGAGTTGCCACACTGTTGCAAAATACAGTGTTTCGGGAAACTTTGTCTAAAATCCAAATGCGCACGATATCGAAAAAAGAAGAAATACATGTGCACTAAAACTTAATAGAGAATAATAAATGTGAGTCTGGACCTGAACTGACTATACCTCCTAGTACAAAACCCACAAAATGTATCTGTTTTTTCGAATACCATGAAATACCCTGCTCCGTCATGCTACTTTTTATTAATGACGCACAGTTTAAATACTTTTCATTAAATACCAAATTTATACATAGTTTCTTTGGAAAAAATATGAAAAAAAGAAAAAAAACACTAATTGGGATAATTTTTGACCCCACTACCTAAACAATAAATGTGAGTTTTTGCAGCTAAAAAAACATAATTATCTTAATTTTTGATTCTTTATAACATATTAAAATTTAATATCAATCGGCGGGAACCCATGAACGGACTCTTCTTTTGAGAGTCTAAAAAGCTTTTTATTTTACTTTTTTGCGTTTCCGTTTTTATTGGGAATTTTTTGTCCCTTCATCCCAAAATTTTGTATTTTCTCCCATTTCATCAAACTTTTCCCAGAATACTTGCAAACAAACCTAATTTTATTGCTTGCTTATTCAAATAATATGCTCCAAATCACAGGTTCAAGAACTACTTCATGATTCATTAAACTCGTTCTACTTTAGATTCTCGTGCGCCCCGGTAGGCTAGCTGCTAGCGTGCTGGCTTATCAGTGCGGGGGTCGTGGGTTCGATTCCCACCAGAGGCACTGGTCTGTTTTTGCTACAACGCGCCGAAAGCCATAGTAGCTAGTGCTTGGTTAGGGTAATAGTATATAATTTGTAATTATATGATTATTAATTAATAAAATATAAAAAAATACTTTAGATTCTATCACTGATGAATTTTTTTAGAGTTTTGAGATAATCGGACATTTTTACATTATTTGAGATTAAAACTATTGTTTTAAATTAAAAAAAAAAATAATTTTAATAATTTAATTTGGCTTCCTACACTTCTTCTGTTTTTAAGTTTTTTTAACACCGCCACTATGCTACCTTGAGCTTGTAACCTATTAAATGATACTCAAAACTGTTTTTATTTAAATTAATTAAAACATACATACACTGCGTTGCATAATTATAATTACAAATGATTTTTGCTATTTTTTCTAATATTACAATTTTTTTTTAAACTTATAACTGTTTTTAAGAGTGCGAAAAATTATCTCTTATTGTGTAAAATTTATAAGATTTGTAATTGATTTAAGAGAAAAATTGTGTAATTATATTTTGTTGGTGTTTCATAACAATAATTACATATAGCGATAAACAAATAAGAATAGCAAATAACGAAAAATTAAAGAAATCTTTTAATTTTTTAATGCAATTTTAATCAATTCGCAATAAAATGCCGCGTGGTTGCTTAAGTTTTCGGGAAATTGCTATAAAAATTAACCGTTCACATGTGGTTGTCAAAAATTTCGCAAATAATCCGAGTGCTTATAAAAAAATAAAACAGGCTGCCGGAAACAAGCTCTCTGATCGGGACCGGCGTAAAATAATCAACTGTGCCAGCAACTCAATGAAGAGTCTCAATCAGATAATCGATGAATAATCAACCATCAGTAGGCTCTTAACGGATTCCCAGAGAATTACTCGCCAAAAACTGATGTCAGTGCCCAGGTTATTGCCCCGGAATTTACAAACCAACTGGAGAAAGGTAAGTCAATAATCGTTTTTTTTTTTGTTGGTAGGACTGTTTAAGCATAAAGTTCTTTTAAAGGTGATTTTTCTGATGAGAAAAAGTTAAATTTTGACGGTTCAGATGGTTTTAACAGCTATTGGAGAGTCATAACTGGGTAAATAACCAAGATATTTCTCAAAAAGAAATTTAGGAAGCAGATCCTTAATGTTTTGGGCGCATTTTGTTCCCACGGTATGGTTCAGTTGCATTTTCAAGCACAAAAAAAAATCTTCTAAGTACATTACAGTATTAGAAGAAAAATTGGTGCCATTTATTGAAAATAGCAACTAAGAAGAATTCATTTTTCAACAAGAAAATGTCTCAGTACATGTAAGTTTTCAGAAGATGGAATGGTTATTATAAAAAAATATAAGAGTATTGGAATGGCCCTCTAGTTCTTCCGATCAAAACCCCATTGAGAATTTTTGGAGAGTATTAACAGGTCGAGTTTACACCGATAACCGTCAATATGAAAGCGTTTTTCGTCTAAAAGAAGCAGTTGTTAATGTGTGGAGATCCATAACGGAAGAACTTTGAAAAAATCTGGTAGAAAGTATGTCTGATCGAATTTTCGAGTTGATTCAAAAAAAAAAAGGAAGCCTCACGCATTATTAAAACTGCTGCTTTAAAATTTTTTTTCTTAAGTTTTTGTAAATTTTGATATATTAAGTTAAGTGTATTTATAGTTATGAAACACGAATTGATTTTGTTATTCCTTTTTGTTAAATAATATTAATTTTCCATTATTTTTACATTTATGCCGGTTAAACTCTTCTACTTTTTTTCACATACGAATTTTAGTGAAATTAATGTGTAGTTATTGTTTTGCAACGCAGTGTACATAATACTTTACATTTGGATGGCTCATTTGAAAATATGAAACTTGTTACGACACATACACTATGGAGCAAAAGTGAGCCAATGTTTTAAAATTAAAATGCAAGATGTATTTATTCTCCAAATCTTGTTTAAAAAATAAATTTAATTAGGTAAAAATGGTATGGTAATATGTACTCTTCATAATCATAGAGGTCCAATCTTTTTTGCCCCCCCCCCCCCCCATATCTTCTACAATCTTAAATTGTATAGGTGACTCCGATTAATTACAAAATTTACTTTTATTAAAGAACTAAGAACTTTAATTGCTATTTAATAAATATATTTGACAACTAATCATCAATTTTGCTCCATTCTTGTCTTCTTAGTAATCAAGCACGTGGTTAGGGTCTTTTCCTAACAAGCATCATGACGTTACTAAACTTTGAAGACCAAAAATGTTCTATTTATATAAAAAAAATTTAGTGTTTACTCTGGCTCAAGTAATATTTTTTATAGTTATATTAGTTTTTTGTTTTTATATAGATCGAGATTATGGAATGGAGCAAAATTGATGATTAATAGGTTTTTTGTTAAAGTTCTGCCTATTATGAAACTCTAGCTTTTCTAAAACTTCGGGTTCTGATGAGATCTTTAGCCAGATCGAAATACTAGTATCAACCTAGCTAATATGTTTGATTTGCTTTATTTTTGTAAATATACGGAATATAAAATATAAAAATAATATCGATGTATGTAAAAACAAAAAACTAATATAACTATAAAAAATATTACTTGGGCTAGAGTAAACACTAATTTTTTTTTATATAAATAGAACATTTTTGGTCTTCAAAGTTTAGTAACGTCATGATGCTTGTTAGGAAAAGACCAGGGACCGTAAAAATTATTCCTTTTTTCATAAAAGTCAGATGATAAAAGTTATTTTTTGATTTTTATTTTTTTGAGCAAAAATAAAAGTTATTTTTTGATTTTTATTTTTTCGAGCAAAAATAAAAGTTGTTTTTTGATTTTTATTTTTTCGAGCAAAAATAAAAGTTATTATTTGATTTTTATTTTTTCGAGCAAAAGTTAAAATTATTTTTTGATTTTTATTTTTTCGAACAAAAATAAAAGTTATTTTTTGGTTTTTATTTTTTCGAGCAAGAATAAAAGTTATTTTTTGATTTTTATTTTTTCGAGCAAAAATAAAAGTTATTATTTGATTTTTATTTTTTCGAGCAAAAGTTAAAATTATTTTTTGATTTTTATTTTTTCGAGCAAAAATAAAAGTTATTTTTTGATTTTTATTTTTTTGAGCAAAAATAAAAGTTATTTTTTGATTTTTATTTTTTCGAGCAAAAATAAAAGTTATTTTTTGATTTTTATTTTTTCGAGCAAAAATAAAAGAAATTTTTTGATTTTTATTTTTTCGGGCAAAAATAAAAGTTATTTTTTGATTTTTATTTTTTCGAGCAAACATTTTGGGTGTGGCAACTAAACTTCAGTTGTATTAACCAGTTTTTGTTGTAAAAACTAATATGCAGTTGTACTAACCCATTTCAGTTGTAGTAACCGATTTTTAGTTGGCAAATGGCTAAATTTTTCACTGTGTTTACGCAAAAAATGGAACGTTTCAAGTTACACTCGTTTCCCTATTCTGTTATTGAAGGGCGACATACACATTAGTCATTGTAGTTTACTTGGCTTTTAGTTCATTATCATAAAATATAATTAAATTTATTGTTAAAAATTATACAAATAAATCTATACTTTAAGAATACTGCAAAATAAACTTAGTAAACAATATATATGTTAGTGAGTAAGAAGTTTAATAAAATTATTGGGCGGATGCATGTAATGTTGTATGAAGTGTTATAAATATAATACCATCCCTTCAAATTTTATTCTACAATTTCTTTTGTATTTTTATTTCCATACTTAGAATACTATTTAGGTAAAGACAAATGAAATTTCACTTAAAGAAAGTACGACTTATATTTCAGTAAACTCAACTAACATTGTCATTTGTTTTTCAATGTTCAAAAAAAGAACCACAATTGTAGTAAAATTAACAATATGTTAGAGTTATTCTGTATGAAATCACCAAATCGTCAAAGCTGGCATATCTTAGATTTTACTCAAACTAACTGGAAATGATATTTAGGGTCTGAAAACCCAAAATCCAAGAGGATTTAATTTTTGCACATGGCACTACCGGCACTAATGTAAGATTTATTGATGTTTGCACAATTAAAAATACAAGGTAGTTTCTCTCCGATTTCTCACAGTCAGTTAAAAGTACGAAAGTTTTCAGCTTCTGATAACTTTGAAACTCCGAATATTATAAGAACAAGTACTTTATTAAAATAAAATAAAACTTATTCCACGATTCTTAATTACCCACATATAAACTATAACTTTTCTTCTTTAAATGATAAAAATATACCATGTGCCTATTTTCTGCCACCACTGTAAAATTTTTTAACATACAAAATCCACTGAATTTATTAAATATATTTTTTAGTCCATAATTATTCTTTGTTACTTCATAATACTACTTGATTTCTCTTTATATAACAATTGAGGTAAGTATAAAAATACATACAAAAAATCAAAAAGGCTTTAATTTAAAACCCTGTAAATCCGAGAGGAGTGAAAATAACTAAACGGGTCTTGAAGTGTTATAAAGTTAAAAGTAGCGAGTAAGTACTTTGTAATTTTCAAGTTTGTATCTGCTAACAAACATGACCAAATTGTAGCCTGAAATATGCAAATTTTCAAAATTTCAAAATTTCAAGTAACGATTTTTTCATAACGAGTTGCCAGATTGAGCCAATTTTAATTTAATTGTTTTCTCCGATACGTCTAATTTGTATCTGAGAATTATTATGCTTTTATATTCATTAGCGCCGACACTGAAGTTCATTGAAAAACACAAAAAACCAATGAAATATGCTTATTTTCAATACCACGTTATTTTTCGGGTGTATGAATTAAGTCAAATTTTATATTTTTGATAGAAACTATAATCCTTCAGCTTTAAAACGATGCCTTCATCATGTAGATATTTCTAGCAGAAAAATTTTAACAGCTCAAACCACTACGCACAAAAACAAAACTTTTTAGTTTTTTTTTTTTTGCGTGAACCGGTAGTGCCATGTGCAAAAATTAAATCCTCTTGGATTTTGGTTCTGGGAACCCTTCGGAACATTTCCACAAAATTTTAACAAAATCCAAAATGGTCCAGCAACAATTTTTAATTTTTTTCGGTGTTTTCATATGGCATGCATAACGTCCAATGACATAATGTCCATGGACGTTATGTCGCTCGAAAAGTGTAATTTTTCAAATTGTCATAAAGTCCATGGACATTACGACATTATTTTTTTAGATATTATGTCACTTTCAAATGTGGCATAGCGTCCAGACTTTTTAAAATAAAAAGATTAATAATATTTAGTATATCAATACAATGTTTTTAAATATTCTTTAGTAGTATATCACAAAATAAAAATAAATTTATAAATCGTATAATCGCACGCAAGGAAAAAAACCACTAAGAGCGGCCGAAGGCCGCCACACAGATAAAACTTGTTTTTACAAATTACTTGATGTCTTAAAAATATAAGATTTCAACGGATTCGACATCTGATCTGAAAAACAAGTTCTTCTGGGTGGCGGCCTTCGGCCGCTCTTAGGGGTTTTTTTCTTCGTAGAACGCGGCAGGCGGCTTCGCGAAATAAAGTTTTTTCTGCGTGCAACACGAAAGAAACTACAAAATTACTTATCTGTTTCCACACTGAAGTATAATGTCCATGGATATTATGTCACCCAAAAAGTGGCATAATGTCCATGGACTTTATGTCATTCCATTTGTGGACATAATGTCACATTGCAGAGTGTCATAAAGTCCATGGGCATTATGACACTTTTCGAGTGACATAACGTCCATGGACATTATGCCATTGGTCGTTATGTCATGCCACCATTTTTTTTTATTTTTTTAAATAACAAAAAAACTACAGTAAAAAATAAATGTATAATCATAAAACAGTCATTTGGTGTGGTTTGTTTTTTTAAATAAACTATAAGGTTAGTAAAAAATTTAATTTGTTCTACAAATGACTGACATTTACATTAAAAATAAAGAAACTGTATTACAACCCAAGCAACTACATATTTTTAAAGCAGAAGTTCCCTGAGTGCATATTTCAAATATTTTTATTTAAATGGCTCATTATATTTTTCTATAGAAATTATCATGGTTTATAAAAAGAAACGGACAAATAATATTGAATGTTTGTAGAAATTGTTAAGGTACGAGCCGTTTCATGAATCCCCTCATTTATTTATTATATTAAAATTCTATACATCGACAAAAAGTCATAAATATTAAAACAAAACTCAATTATTTATTTTTTTACTAACAATCGGCACATAAAACATAAATAATACTACCAAACTACATAAATATGATTATTTCCGACCACTCCAACTATTTATGGCTAGAAAATACTATTGAAAAATGTATGGCTTGTTTTTGTTTGTAATATTTTTTTTAATAAGAATTTCAAAATTGTCTTTTTATGGGTACAAAAATTTATGGGAAAAGGTGAAAAAAATGTTTGAATTAAAAAAGTGTGAATACCTTACACTTTTCATTTCAAAATTATAACAATTATTTGTACTTGCCTCCAAAGACAAATAAATTACTAACAAGGGAGGTATCCTGAAGCAGACCCACAGATCGCAATGAAACTTGGGCGTTTTGTAGATGTCCAATCCCGTATTTAGAGGCTAAAACGTGGGGTCAAAAGTGACCCCAATTTTCGGGTTTTGCGTTTTATTTATGGTGGTTTAAAAAAGGCAAATTGGGTATCAAATGAGAGATATTTTGAAGATATATCCAGAAATATTGAAAAGTTCTCAAACAAAAAAGTTTTGTACAAACTTTAAACCCACTTTTACCCCCTAAAAATTCGATTTTGCAGGTATGTTTCTTAGTCAATATTTCTCACTTTTATCCCCTCTATCGCATAGAAAAGTTTTATTGCGGATTATGTGGCCCGCGTCAGGATACCACCCTTGTAAGTAGTTGTGGTAGGTGCATTAGTTTAAAACGTATTTAAACATTCTAATATTTCTTAGGTTTTCGGTGTTTAGTTTAAAATGAAAGGAAAATCTAAGAAACCAGTCTTTTAACATTTAAGTAAAAAACTAGATTGCGTTTATAGCAGATACAATAAATATTTTGTTGTTGCTTTTTGTATTCTGTACAACAAGTAAAGGCCGTTTGAAAATTAAAACCAGATCAAAATACAATTAAGTTTAGACACAAGTTGTTTTAATATTAGTTGTTAAAGAACAATACCGAACTAAAAATTATGTAAAATAAACCAGATTTTTATTTTTTGGTTTATTAAAAACTTGTTTAATACCATCTAAACGTTTTTATTATGAGTGACGTATGCTCTATTATAAAATCGGTTTTTTTAAAATATTGTTCATTTTAAAATGCTTTATAAAAAAAAATAATTAAATATTGAGTTTTAAAACAATTAAGGAATTCTCAGCTTAAGTGATAAGTGTTAGTTTACTACTACGATAAATGTTAATTTACTATTAAAAAATATGAAAAGTTAATTCCACCAATAAACATACACACTTATACATTTATACTAAAGAAAAATAACTGCTGGAGATGGAACAAAATCACCTCTGATTAGCTGAAATCATTTAGAATAGAACTATTTAAAAATATTTTTTAACTCTATATCTATTAGTTTTCTCTAACATTTCGATGTGCACTAAGGATAAGCAATTTAAAAAATCTACTCTAATAAATTTTTAAGAAATATTTCACACAAAAACTTGTAATCGATAGGTAATAGTATCAAAAAACGTTAATGTTGAAATGATTGTAATCAAAAGACTTAAGCAACAAACTTTATTCATATAGTCATACATTAAACACAATTGATTTTTTGCTAATGATGTCTTATTTACGACGAATGATGTCTAATTACGATGTGTTTAATTACGATGTAATGTCATATTAATTTTGTTCTTTTTAACCAGGCACGGGTACATAAGGGGGGGGGGGGGGGGTGTTGGTGTGGGATTAGGGTGATACATTTCATTTACTTCAGACGGAATATTAAAAAAACTAAAACAAAATCAGTTTCAATTTCCATTTCATATTGAATTTGAACAATAGGTATGGTAATTTCATGATAATGGAAGTGGATATCAAATGAAAGGTACTTTAAAGACCTATCTGACAAATTTTTGTTTACGCTCATACATTGCCTGCAGGCATAGAAGTTTGAATTTGAAAAATTCTGAATTTTTCAATAAAACTCCCTAAAACTAATGGTTTGAGCCCCGAATAATTTTGTTGAGTAGCCTCATACTCTTAAGTATTGATTTAACCGGTTATGTGAAAGCACAACACAAGAAAAATATAAAGTTTGATGTTTCATAACCTCATATTTTGGATAAAATAATTCTTAGTGTTCCCGTACCCCTTAAAAACTACTTAAATATCGTTTTGTTCCATTAGCATTAACTAAAACAAAATCAGTTTTATTTTCCATTTCATATTGAATTTGAACAATAGGTATGGTAATTTCATGATAATGGAAGTGGATATCAAATGAAAGGTACTTTAAAGATCTATTTAACCAATTTTTTTTTACGCTCATACATTGCCTGCAGGCATAGAAGTTTGAATTTGAAAAATTCTGAATTTTTCAGTAAAACTCCCTAAACCTAATGGTTTAAGCCCAGAATAATTTTGTTGAGTAGCCTCATACTCTTAAGTATTGATTTAACCGGTTATGTGAAAACACAACACAAGAAAAATAGAAAGTTTGATGTTTCATAACCTCATATTTTGGATAAAATAATTCTCAGTGTTAAGAACTTCTTAAAAATCGTTTTGTTCCATTAGCATTTATATTTTGCTTTAATAGTTGCAAAATTCCAAAATATGTTTTTTGTAAAACGCTTTAATAGCAATTGTATCTTAAAAATTTTTATATTGATTATAAATTATAAAATATTTTTCGACCATTGAAATATATGACTTTATTATTTGACTTTTAAACAGAAAATTATTGCCGCTGACAGGAGTGGAGGGAGTTTAGTTTTTATATTTAGTTTTTATATTTATTCTTAGTGAAACAATTTTAACTTCGAGCTCATATATTAGTTCTCATGTAGTGAGTAAACAAGTTTATATGGATGTTTGGCATGGGATTGTTACCTCTTTCATAACGTGTTCTGATGATGGGAACCTAGAAAATTCCCGAAATAGATCTACCAACACATTCCTGAAAGGGTCAAATAATAAATTTGAAAACAAAAAAACTCTATAGATTATTTGTTATAATAAAGAAATATAGAGTATGGCCTCGAACTTGAATAATTTTCACTGCACAATTAAAGGTCGAAAAAAACATAATTTTAATAAAAATTATATCAAACTTGAAACAATTTTACCATACAACTTTTTTACGATTTTTGTTTGTAATTGTAGCTTATCCCGACCCGGACCGGCAGATCTTAATGAACTTCTGATTTAATGTAGAGAATAATATTTGACTTAATTTTTTTTTTGATTGAGGGATTATTTTTTATTTCACATTTCGAAAGTTTGAACTTTTTTCTGTATATACTAAGGTGATCCAAGATTTTTTTTGAGTTATTGACCGGGCTACCCAATGGAAATTTATTATTTGGGTTTAAAATTAAGAATCCCAAAAATAAGGATAATCGGATACCGGGAAGACATGACGCATTGGCCATGAAGTTTGCAAAACTGATTACAAGGAGAAAATATAACGTTTTGTATCTTTTATCAAACATTTTGATATTTTAAAAGAAGCTTGAATTAAAAGCATTAAAGGATCGTGATTTGGAGGTAATTGTCTTTGTAATAAAGCAATAAAAACGCAAACCAGTTAAAAAACATCAGAGTTATTACAGTTTCCACCAGCAACTGATGTGACGGCACTCAAGTTTAAAATTCGAAATTTATCAAAATTATCTAAATCAAAAATATATCTAATAGAACATTAATGGTAATTTTACATTTAACATTAAACAATGAATTTCATAACGATAACAGATTTCTCAAACGCTTCGATCATAACTATAGTACTAGCAGAAAAGTAGAAGGAAAGTACAAAATAGGACAATATCGCAACAAATACGGCGAACGTACACTATAAGTTACACTTCCCAAATTTCTTAATATAATTCCTAAATAGATTCTTTCTATAACAAATGAATAAAAAAGAAAAAAAAAACTGTTAAAATATATCTCAACAATTCGCAATAAAAACAATGTTATGAACTAATTTTATAAATTTGTTTTCCTACAGACAAACCTTAGTGGTTTTGTAGGGCTTGTTACTAGAAAACGTAATAATTAATCTTGAAATAAAATATATATCGGCAGTTCCACTGAAGACCAGCCAAAAAAGGCCATTCCTTGACCTTCGGTTTTCCGATTTCAATTTAATTTTGCATTTACAAACTCTATGGAGCCACTTGAAGATTGGCGTTTTTAGTTTTTAAAATTTAAAAAATCCACGCCTTTCTTCGCGATTTAGTTTTTGTTGAAAAATTTGAAAAAAACAAAAAGTGTGTAAATTTTAATATTCATATTTTATTTAATGTTCATCGGATTATCACCATTTAAATTGCACTGAAATGGTATATATAGAAATGCATTATATATGCAATTTCTGTTTTAAATGCACCTTTTTTTAATTTGAACACTCTCGGTTTGAAAAGAAGATGCATATTTGGAATGGAATTTTTACTAAAAAACAACACTTTAGGTTTTTAGCGTCCTGGGGCTTATCTATTATTTACGATTTCTTGAAAAAAGCTTGCATCATGTTTAAATAAAAAAAAATAACAATTTGTTACTTTTTTTTATTTTTTTAAATTAAAAAGATTAAATTTAAAAATGTTGAGCTAAGTTCCGTTTATATGTCTCTCTTTTAAAAACTATACATTTAATTTTAAGACTTATTTTCTACATGAAAGATAAACGTATCAGCTTATATATTAAGTTTCTAAAATTAAATTTTTAACCCTTTCAACATCATTTTTCTTTCTATAAAATTCTTATATTCGATGACAAACGTGTCCTGGAAAGGGCTAAAAATTCAAATTTTTAAAACAAAATATTTCAGCAGATTTTTTTTATCTTTCACCTACAGAAAAATCCACAAAATTAAATGTATAGGTTTTAAAACAGAGACGTTTAAAGTGCTCCTTAATATTACAATAAATAATAATAAATTTTAAAAATAAAAAAAATAAATAATAAATTGTGTCTAAAAATCATTTAAAATAGTTAAGCCCCCGGTACCAAAATAAGTGAATGTTCCACATTTTGAAAATATGTATTCTTTTTTTCAAATAGAGAATGGCCAAACGTTAGAAAAATGAATTTTAAAAATAAATTGCATAAAAAAAGCAATTCTTTTTGACGCTTTAAAAAAATTATAATTCGCAGTATAAAAGTGGAGTATTGTATAATTTCAATGCAATTTAAATGATCAGATAAATATTAATACACAGACTTACATAAATTTTACACATTCCTCATTTTTCAAAAAAAAAAAAAAAAAAAATCGCGCATAAAACCGGGGATTTTTCAAAATTTGAAAAACTAAAAACTTCAATGTTTAAGTAGGTCCATTAAGTTTCTGAGTGCAAAATTGAATTGAAATCGGAAAACCCAAAGTCAGATCATATATAGAGAAACAAAACATTTTCCCATGTAATGGACGGTAAATAAAAAAAACTAAACCTTTACTAAAACTGCATTTAATATCCTGTTGGATTTATCGCTCCCCAAAAATTAAATGAAGGCGTTCACAAATTGATTTTTCACAAATTTAAATTTAGAGCGCCAAAAACATCATGATCTGTCACATGTAGATCAAAAAAATGTAGACGAAAAATGTTATTCGTTTTTTTTAACACAATATAGCCTATTGGACTTTTTAAGAAAAATACCTTATTTAAAGAGTTGCAGACCATAAACTATATAAATCATTCTTAGTCCTTTAGTGATCAAAAGTCAAAACGGACTGGTCGATTTAAGCGATAAAATTAAAGATTTTGCGTAGATCTTATTTTTAGACCCTGTTTACCCAAAAATGATAGGGGTGCGATATCAAACACTTTTGCTTTTTTGGGTACTCTAATGGGTACTCATTGTTCAAAACAAAAGACTTAAGAAACAAACTTGCACTTAATATAAGTCAGTAAACAATTCCATTAAACTGCTGTCAACTCAAATTAACTTATTTTAGACAATTTTTTGTAAACAATGTTTAAAGTAAAGCTTTTAGTTTTCTTAGAAATTTAACTTATTTTGTCTGTGGATTTTCAAAATTTAGAAAAATTCAATTTTTTATATTTTAAATATAATAACGCCACTAAATATGCCAAATTTAAAACATAACAGCATATTGATCTATATCAAAATATTATTTGCTAGAAATATGATAAATAGCACGGTGCTACAATGAAAAAAAACTTGGAAAACGACCTAGCGTGGGTTATAGGTCTTGTTGAGTACATTACAAATTGTGTCAAAAAATTTCAGAAACACCCTCAAATTCAGAAGTTATTCTAAAAAAACCGTTTCAAGTGATGTTCGTCAAATTATCGACCTGTTACTCAGTCAGTTTTTGTCCGATTTACATTTTTTTAACGGGTTTGGAAAGAAAACTGATTAGGCTTTAAAATGACGTGCATTTCTTATACATTTGTAAGTTATAAGTATTGTTTTTGTTAAGAATATCTACAAAAAAAAAACGAAAACTATAAACTTTTTTGATTTTAGTAGCTTTTCATTGCTTATTTTAATATGAAAGCTTATAAAAATTTATACCAACGTATAAAGAAAATTTAGTTCTTAACAAAACATGGTTTTAATTTTTCAAATCGGATGAAAATTGTAAAAGTTATTCAACTTTTCATTAACACCTGTTTTTAGCATTTTCTCCCCCAGCGCAAACCATATGAATAAAAAAAAAAAAAAAAATTAAACAAGCGTTTTTGTAAGTCAAGTGGTTTACCAGAAGAAAAGTCTGCAATCTTAACATTTTACTTTAGAAAAAGTTTAGTAACTTTTGCAAATAGAAACCGATTTTAACAAATAATATCTCGTTTTTTTCTATATAAAATTGTCTTTAAAATACAGTGCAAAAAAAGATAGGTTTTCATAAAAAAAAATTAAAATAACTCTTGTTGAATTTGAAAAATTTGGAAAAAAAAAATAAAAAAAGAGAAACTTTTGCTAAACACTTACCTAATGTCTTGGAATATATATTTAATGAATACATTTCATGAAAGCCTAATTCTTTGTCTTTCCAAAACTGTTTAAAATTTTGAAATCGGTCAAAAAATGTGTGAGTTAGAGGTACTAAAGTGCTACGACCTACCCTAAAACAGTTTTTTGAAAATAACTCAAAATTTTGAGGGTGTTTCAAAATTTTTGAAAACGGTTTTTGTATGTCCTCACCTAGGCCTACAACCCCCACTAGGTCGGTTTTCAAGTTCTGACAAAAAGTTTTTTTTTGTAGCAGTGTGTAGTTATCGTACTAGTTTCTGAATGATCAATATTTAGAATTTTAAAATTACCTGATATCGATTATATTAGAATCAATGGGGTTTGATATGGATGATTCTAATCAATTTGAAAGTAACCCACAGGGCTTGAGAGTCTAAAAATCTGCCAGTGTTCATTTAAAAAATTACGTTTATTTTACAATTGTTCTTAGCTCAAATATTAAATATACAAATTTTAAGAAATTAATTTGCTACAATGCTTTAACGTGAACTGTAAAGTTTGTGGATATATAAAATAGTTCTCATATTCTGAAGTTTTTACAACGTGATCAAGTTATTTAATTGTTCTTATTTTAGTGATAAAGCAGTGACAGAAGGAAGAATCACTATAGAATCAACAATGTCAAAAATTACACCCGAATTAAAAAAAATAAACTTAATCCATTAATGACCCCCAATTTCATTGTCCAATGTCGGTGAAACTTCACACATAGAATATTTATGGATTCAAAACAATGGTTCCCAAATGTGGGCCCGCGGATCCCTAGGGTTCGTAAGAGTATGGAGTCAAAACAAATTAAAAGAAAATCACAGTAATTTTTGAAATTTTACTAATAATTCAAATTGTTTAAAAATATGTGAATTAAATAATTGAAAATTTTTCTTGGATTCCATTAGTTAGATAAATTTATGGTCCGTTAGAAACATATCACTTACAATAAAAAAATACATAAAGACATATATTTATTCAAAAACTAAAAACAATAAAAATATTAAAAATTTTTTGAAGTTTTGAATTTTTTTAAAAATATACAAATTTTCCTCACACTTTTGTGATTTTGATGATTCTTTCTACAAATCTCGTGCAGTCAAACTCGATTAAGATACATAAAATAAATCCTCGGTTATAAGCATACATGGGACCAATTTCATTTATATCAATAATAATGAAACAAATTACAATTGACAGATAAGATTTTCGAAAAACTAATGAAGAATATCGATCAAATAAGGCCTTCACAGGATCATTAAGTTACCCTCATAATTCAAATAGCCTATGTTCGGGAAAGATTCCGAGAGATTAATTTTTTTTATAAAACAGCCACAGGTTGTCCGATAATAAAATGAAATATTGGTCCAAAATGAAACGATATGGAATCAAACGGTGATC
This sequence comes from Delia radicum, assembly GCA_021234595.1. Lineage (NCBI taxonomy): Eukaryota > Metazoa > Arthropoda > Insecta > Diptera > Anthomyiidae > Delia > Delia radicum. The sequence goes on from CM037852.1 coordinate 169,234,818, forward strand.
GAGTGGAATCGGAACATGTTACATAGGTTAAGTTTTGGAACAATTTGTTAGTTTTCAAAATACTAGCCATTTTATAAAATGGCCAGTATCTCCGAAACTAAGCGAGATAGGGCAAAACGGAAAAAACGTTTGCTCCACAAGAGTATTAATTAACCCTAATAATACAAATAGACAAGGTCCGGGAAAGATTCCGAGAGATTAATTTTTTATGAAACAGCAACAGGGTTCCCTAATTACTTGTTTACCCAAATACGTACGTGACTACACCAATTTAATCACTCCGACAATAAAATTTAATATTGGTGTAAAATGGAACGATATGGAATGAACTGAGAAACGAGTGGAATCAGATCACTTAACACATTATCGACACGTGTTACGTACGTTAAGTTTTGCAAAAATTGTGTCCGTTTTGCGATATCTAGCTTAGTTTTCGAAATACTAGCCATTTTATAAAATGGCGATTTTTTAAAATGGCCAGTATCTCCAAAACTAAGCGATATAGGGCAAAACGGACAAAAATGTTGCTCCATAGGAGTATTAATACAGTTAGTTAATCGCTCCACTTCGTTCCCGTATTCAGTGTTATAATTACTATCGATCTCCGTTCCATTCCTATGTAAAGCAATTTACACTCCACTTTTTTTTGTAAACAAATGCTTTTTTTTTCTCAATTGTAATTACTTTTTAGGCATTTGTGTGATTTCATTAGCATTTCATAATGCTAATGAAATGTCAATGCTAATGACTTCAACCGAAAAGATGCGATTAATAGAGGAATCGGTTAGTCGATTAACCTAATTGGAAACACTGGTATACAGTAACAAGAGCTATGGTAAAAATTTATAAAAAAAAAAATTATGAAATAAAATATGTATGCAACTGTTTCCCTATATCTAGGCCTGCAAGCTCAAAACAAAAGACTTAAGAAAAAAACTTACGCCCAAAATAAGCCGATTAACAAATCTGTAACGCTGCTGCTAACCCAATTTCATTAATTTGTAACACATTTCTTATACAATAACTATTTAAAACAAATCTTTAAGTAATCTTGTAACTTTTACTTTTTCTTTCGGTTAATTTTCAAAGTTTTTGAAACTAATTGAAAAAAAATCATTAAAATCTTATTTATAATATTTTTTAAATGTACAATATGCTGATTTTGAAAATGACCTGAAATCGATTATATTTTGTATGATTAAGTCAGTATTTTATATTTAATTTCGGCACCCTTAACTTTCCTTTTCTTATCACCAACAGTTGATCATGTCATGTATGCCATATATAGTATACCATAACAAGAGCTATGCAATTATTTCTTCCCATAAATTATTGAAATCTATTAACAATAGAATGGATATAGAATGTTTAGACTTAAAAGCAATTACAAAAACCACTTTTTACTACCCCCGCCCCAATTACATTGCAGATAACAATCTAATTTATTAAAAAATCAAAAAATGTAACACAAAAAAATTAAATGCATAATAATAATGCTTGAAAGTAGGTAACTTAACAATTGAAATGATTTGGTAATGGATCGTTAACAAAAAAAAAAAGACTTCGAAAACACACTCGTTACTAACAGAGTTAGCAAATACAAACTGCTACTCTTACCACTAACTGCAATATACAATATATATTGGCATAATTAAGTCATAATTTTTTGATTTGATTTGGTTGGCATGTCTGGTCTAGATATTTGAAAGTATAACACGAACGATATGAAGTACCAATTGCCTCAAGCCAATTGACCATAACATAACTCCAATATTTGTTATTTTTTAATATTTTTTTTTTTTCAAAAGTTAACCATTTATGGAACTACACAAAAGAAGTAGTACTTACCATAAGACACCATTAGGGCCAATATAACAAATTTAAAAATCATTTTATTGATGTTTGGTGCAAAAAGAAGTTTTATGTCGTTTTTTACTTTATCCGTTTATAAATTACCAAATTTGCATACGTTTACACTATTGGCCAAAATAAACAGTTACCGTTGCTTGGCGAACGTTTTTCGTGTGAGTGTTTTTGCTGTTTTTAACTTCCGTGCGAAAAACTACGTTTTAACGGTTACACGTTCCAAACTTAACTAAATATTAAATTTAACTAAAGTTTGCAAAGCTTATTGTTTGTTGTATTATACCTCCCCATCCATAAATCTCAATGAATTATACAAAGAAAAAAAAAAAAAAAACTGTATATTTGTTTCAATTTTAAAATTCATACTTTGCACATAAACTTTTAAAAAACACAAAATTTTATTATTCAAAATCCACTACAAAAAAAAAAAAAAATAAGCTTAACTTCCAATTGGTTTGATTGAAAGTAAAAGCTTTAAGTTGAAGGTTTTTTAAATCGGTCTGGTATTTCCTACAGCATGTTGCATTTAAAATGATAGTGAAAACATGTTCGATTGCTACGCATGTGCAATAGGAAGTTTGGGCTGGTTGGTGGTGGTGGTGGCATGGAGTATTTGGCCATTAACCACCAACAACCACACATACATGGTTGGTTGTATAATATTTCGAGGTTGCTTTGATTGAAATTTGGCCAAAGGCAATGGGTTGCTGTTTAATTGTTTTATTTTACTGTTTTAAATTTAATTTAACTGTTAACACTTGGAATGCCGCAATAGAAATTTCAAAATTTGGGATTTTAAGGCCGAAAATTAGGAGTTTTCGTTAAATAAAAAATTCAACTCTACTGTTATTTTTTCACGATGTAGGGTTTTTTTATTTAACCATCTAACCGGCAAGTCCGTCTCCAGGCGGGGTATTTCAATTGGCCATAAAGGCGCCAAATGAGGTTTTTTCGAAAGAAAACTAAATTTAAAAAATATTTTGAGAATTAATTTTTTTTGTGCATGGCTAGAAAGCGTTAAAGTAAAAATTTCGCAAAATTTAAAAAAATAAATTTATTGAAATGAACACAAAAATTTTGAAAACATATTTATGTTGACTATTGAAGCTTAAATTTAAAAAAAAAAACTACTTTTGGTCCAATGACATAAAGGATTCCAAAAGGATACATGTAAAGGACACAGTCTTAACTTGAAAACGTATGGAGGGATTTTTATGAAATTTGGCAAAAATATTAAAGCCTTTAAGTTTAATTAATTTATTTTGTTAAGTTAAGATGCATTTTCGCTCAAATTCGCGTTTTTCGAAAAAGAGGTTTTTTCGAAAGAAAACTAAATTTAAAAAATATTTTGAGAATTAATTTTTTTTGTGCATGGCATGGTTTGAATGCTAGAAAGCGTTAAACTTAAAAAAAAACTCTACTTTTGGTCCAAGGACATAAAGGATGCCAAAAGTATACATGTAAAGGACATAGTCTTAACTTGAAAACGTATGGAGGGATTTTTATGAAATTTGGCAAAAATATTAAAGCCTTTAAGTTTAATCAATTTATGTTAAGTTAAGATGCATTTTCGCTCAAATTCGCGTCTTTCGATAAACAAAAATCGCCATAAATTAGTCTGACATCAAAAATAACCTACGAATTTGATAAAAATGCAAAAAACTTCTTTTTTTAAAAGTAATCTTAAAGATTTTTTAAAATAACTAATTTAATGTGTGTGCATCGGACTCCTTTCCAGGATATTTTATGAAAATTGATTATTTTGTCCAAAGTTAAAAAAAATGTGAATGTTTTCATCAAAGTTTCCATCATTTTACTTAAATTTGATAAGGCTACAAAAATCTCTACTGCCACTTAAAAAAATGTTAACCCTTAGTGTCCTGGGCACAAAAATGACCCATAAAACTTAATTTAAATTATGACAACATGATTGTATTACGGTATTAAACTGATCAACAAAAAATTTAATTGTGAAAGGCGTGGTAGAGAAGAATGAGTGTATTTTCTAAAAATCATAACTATATTGCAAATTTTCAATTTTTTCCCCTGAATCAGACTGCGCAGTTTCTGGTATTGAACCTTCGTCAGTGACCCTGTTTTTTTGAATTTTTTGAATAATGTAATATTTGTTATGTTTTTATTTGTTCGATTGCGTCTATATGAAATTTTTCTGTGCAATCACTGACCGTGGTATAGATAAACTGATTTCTAATGCTTCACGTTAGACAGAGCGCTCTAGCCCTCTGAGCTATCGTCAGGTCGAGTTTTGTTGTGATTAAAACTAGTTTTATTCAATACACGGTGTTTTTGTTCTTGCATACATAATCTCAGAAGTACAACTCCAACAACACAACAGTTCTATTTTTAGAAACTTACCTCACTCTTACCACTTACCTCTAATTTTTTTTTTTTTTTTTTTTTTTTTTTTGTTGATATATTTATTTAATCGAGCCCAGTAATGGGCCATATATGATTAATACATTATTAACATGTCATGAACAGTAAGCTACATTTATCTTAAAACTAAATCAATATTATTTAACTTATAATAAATACAATCCTTTGACAAGACAAACATTTTTATACACATCTTTATACTCGTATGTTGTTAGCATAATGTTCTAAATACTTATGTTTATTGACTGGAATGGAGCTATTTAAACTCAATAAAATTTATTTTATGTAATTTGATCCATAAAGGGTTAATGTTTCTACTTTTAACCAAAAAGGACCCACTAGGAAATTTACAGAATAACTTCTTACGGATTTTGATTGAATCTGGATATGTGATAAAGTGTACTATACTATAGAGCACTTTCATTACTTTATTGTTCCAAATTTTTTTTAACGGTTAAAAAGGATGGCCCCAGTTTTCTTTTTTTACGTTTTTCACACTTCCCAGTAAAAAACGCTGCTTACATGCGAGCAGGTTTGTAAGAGAGTAAGCCGAAAAGAATCCCTTACAAACCTGCTTACATATGCCATGATTTTTATATGACGAATTCCCACTTGGAAGCATTACTTTTTCGCAAAATAAGCGCGGATTTTAGACCTTATAAAAAGCAGTGATTTCAAGGTTTTCAGTAAAATCACATTTCATGTCTACATTATGACGATTGCAAGTAATAATATGAATATATATAATAATTTATTCTACATAAAATTCTAAAAATTTTTGACATATAATATAATTATTTTATTTTTTTACCGCTGCACGTGCTAGCTCTTCAGAAACAGTTAAATGACTAATTATTTTTTATTTCATACTCGAAAACACCAAACACAATCGGAAATCACTTGGGCAAGTTTTTACAGATCGTTTATAATCCACGATATGGAACTTTCTGCATTGCAACCTGCATCCTTGTTAGGGATTAGGGCAAGCTGCTTACAACCTGCATCCTTGTTAGGGAAAATAGTAAGCTCAAAAACTAAATTTATATAATTACTATAAGATTTAAAAAAAAAACTAATTTATAAAAAAAACACTTTCCACTTGTTAAAAAATATTATTTTATGTAATTACATTCATACAGGGTTAATGTTTCAACTTTTGACTAAAAAAGACGCATTAGAAAATTTACAGAATAGCTTCCTTCTGAAAGAAGTTATTCTGCAAAAAAGGTCTAAATAACGATTTTCAACTATTTTTTATTTAATTGTTTTACTTTTAAATTTTAAAAAATTAAAACCAAAAGTTTATTTTTCGATCTTTTATTTATTTTCATTTTTATTTATTATTTATTTATTTTCATTTTTTTTTTTTGAATAAAGAGAAAATATAAATTTTTTAAATAAAACTCTCAAATCCCGAATTTAAAAACTTTTATCGCTGTTGGCAACTCTTGTTAACACCTATTGCAAAATATGTGTGTATTACTACTATAATAATGGCCAAGATTTTTATTTATGTTTTCAACTTCTTATTTAAAGTTTAATTTGTTTGTTGGTTTGTTTCTTGTTGCTCTTGTTGTAGTTTTTATCAGTTTTTATGTGCAGTTGGACGTTTGATTGACATATAAAAACATTGTGGATAACGATCCAGTTACATAATTTTCGATAAACTGGCTTTTAGTTAAAGCTTTACATTCAGCTTTACCAATAGATTTATTTCAATTTACAGTGCTGGCAGCGCTTTTAACAGCATATCGCTACTGGGTGTGTTGCAATTGTTTATTTTTCATTGAATGAAAATTTAATGCATGTAGAGAATGGTGCATCCATCTCGTTTAGAAATACATTACCAGATAATAGGTTACATAACCCGATATCTGGTAATGGAGACTACTGGTATTTCCCATTACACATCTCATTACTTTTATATGGAGATGTCGTGCAAAATAATGAGGTATTATTACTAAACAGCATATAAAAAATCAAAAACTATGTGGATACCTATATATACATATATACTTACCAATATTGACAAAAATAATGAGTCTAATAAAAGCTTTCCAAGATAACAAAATTTTATAAAAAAATATTCTTTTATTGATATTTTTTTATAAAATGTGCTTATACGGGAATGGAACATGGGACTTCAGATTGCTTGTCAGCAGCTCTACCATCTGGGCTATCTCGAAAAATGATAACAAAAAACACTTGGATTTTGATGAAATTTGGATATATCGATCCATCTCGACTTTTGTAACACCTCCAAGTTTAGCTTTTTAAGGTATTTGAAGCAAAGGAACAATACACAAATGTGGTATTACTAACAATGGATTTTTAAGATCTTTTTACTGGTATCTTCGGCTTTAAAAATATGTTGTTGTTGGATTGTAATACAGTTTCTTTATTTTTAATGTAAATATCAGTCATTTGTAGAACAAATAACATTTTTTACTAACCATTTAAAAAAACAAACCACATCAAATGACTGTTTTTATGATTTTACATTAATTTTGTACAGTAGTTTTTTGCTATTTAAAAAAATAAAAAAAATAAATGTTTGTTTATTTTTTTACTAACATGTGAATAATGTTTACTACAAATGTGGTTCATTAATTTTTTGAACATTAAAAATCAAATGACAATGTTAGTTGAATTTACTGAAATGTAAGTCGTTCTTTCTTTAAGTGAAATTTCATTTGTTTTTAACAACATTTGCAGTGCTCTTTACCTATCTATCTTGATTAGTTTCGGAGCTACTGACCATTTTATAAAATGATCAGTATCGCGAAAACTAAGCAATATAGAGCAAAACCGACAAAATGTTGGCAATAGTTTGTTAAGGAAGCACGCTCTGCCGAAGGATTTATTTTTAGAGAATTCTGACAGGGTGATTAATTAATTTGTTTACCAATATGTGTGATAATACTAATAAGTTTGCTATAAATTCAAATTTCGTTAACCATTTTATTCTATTTCGTTTTTTGTGTTAAATGTTCCATATCCATTCGTTCCATTTAATTTCGTTCTACTTTACTTGGTTACAATCCAGAATGAAAATTAATACGAGTATCTATATGATTTTAGAAATGTCGTTAATTGTTTAAAATAAGCATGAGTCTGAGGGAGGGCTTTCCATCCCTGATTTGAGCGATTTTTTACAACTTTAAAAGCCAATTTTTCAATGTTACTTACTTTTTCCTTTGATTCATTATTAATGGACATGAAATTTAAAACAATTTTCATTAACCAATGAAATTAAATGATCAAATCAGTATCATTAATTAAAATATTATATCAATGCAATTGTAATGAAATTATCATTTTATTAGTCCCATGTATGCTTTTTAGTAGACCCAGATTTTGATTTTGATTTTTGAGACAACCCAAATTCATAATCAAGAAAACATTTTTAGTGTTCGCACTTTAGGGCTAACTCCTACTCCTGCGTGATAATAATTGTATTTTTTTGTCATAGAAAAAGCTTCATTTTTGAGAGGAAAATTTTTGGGATTCTTTTAAATTTCCGTAAAAACGTTGTAAACTGCCTGAGTCAGAATTTAAAAAATATGTAACAAAGTGTAAACACAAGCATGAATGTTTAAAAACAAAAGACTTAAGAAACAAACTAACACTAAAAATAATTCAGTTAACAAATCTGTAAAACTAAATATAACAAAATTTTACAAAAAGTTGCCAGTTGTCAATATCTAAAATATTGAATTTTTTGCATAGATAAAATCACCGGAATGACTGCAAAATTGTGATTCCACTTAAAAGTCCACACTAAGTTAAATGGTGGTAATGTTTGTAAAATGGAGTACTTTTATAGTGACCAATCATATTGCAACTCTTCTTTAAAGCAATTTTTAGTTTGTTTCTTCAGCTTTTTTAGTTACAACTTTTAACAAATATTTTAAAAATGGCAGTCAGGTTTTAAAATTAAATTTAATCACTTTTTTAAGTGGGCGTGGTCACATAGCTTTTAAAGTGGGCGGTTCTTCAAAGTTGGAAAGATTTTTAGCGCTGTAAATAAGGGCGCAACCAGGTACGTATTGTTTAAATATTTATTTTTTGTTAAAATAGTTTTCAAACTTAATTATGATAACTTTTTTCTAAAATATTGTATGTTATTTTATATTTTACCCTTAGGGCTTCCCGAAAAATGGTGGATTAGAATAAGGCTGAAGATGAGGCCGAAGATGACCAATTCGTTTAGGTCGAAAGTGCGACACTCCCTCTAGCGCTGATCCCCACAAGATTTTTTCATCTTCTCTTACATTTATTAGTGTTTTCTATTTGTAATAGTAAAATTTGTGGGCGTTGTGGTGTAATGGTTAGCGCATTGGACTGTTATACAGATGGTCCCGGGTTCGATTCCCGGTGACGACAACATCAATTTAGAAAAATAATATGTATGAGTTTCTATCACTTATATGTATCGCTGCGCCCACCTTCGGTGTTCCCATAGCACTTAACCACACCGAAGTAAAATAATGAATCAGGGCTATGAAACAAAAAGCTTCCATAAATTCGCCAACTCTACATCAGGTGGCGAGCAACACTGTTCTAAGACTTATCTACTCGCGCAATTACATTGTTGCCATGTTTGAAGCCCTTCATCTTTCACCACCTTTCATCTCTCCACTATCCCCTTTCCAAAGAAAGCAACACTTTGCTTCTCTTTAAAAAAAAAAATTTACCTATGATCTCAAACCTGACAATACAAAATGAAATGCAAGATTAAATTTAATTTGAATGCTATTCAGAACAGTCAAGTCTGAATGACATTTTAAAAATATTTGTTAAAATTGTAACTAAAAAAATTGAACAAACAAATTGGTTTAAAACAAAGTTGAAAAATTAAAATACTCAATTTTACAAATGGATTACAGAAAATATTAAATGTTGCCAAAAGAATAATATTTCAATCGGGGAACTTCGGTAGCAAATATTTGTAGTTTTTTTTTTGCAAAGTATTTCAGTATTATTTTCAAGTAAAAATATGAAAAGTAATTTGTAGAAGAAATTTAATTTTTAAATACATTTGTAGGTCATCAAAAAACAACCCACATTCAATTACTGTAAATACATAACACGCATGTATTTTATGCATTTGTTTTTTTTTTTTATTAAAAAAATAAATAAAACAAATAAACATAAGTCAATTTTGTTAGCAAAAATATATTTTTTTACTAATTTATGGTTCATTTGATTAGCAGTAAAAAAATAATTGAAAATATTAGCTGGTCCCGATTCCAAGTAAAATTTCAGTTGTTTTTAACTACATTTGCAGTGGGTTTTACCTACATAATATCCTAAGTGTTAAAAAGTTTTAAATCCGTTATTTTTAAGATCTACACTGAGATTTTTTTTAAAACTTTTGTAAAAAATTATAAACTCTTAATTAAGGCAACAGAAGAGTTTTTAACATTGGAATGGGTTTGTTCAAAATCTGGCTGTAATAATTGGTTTATTTCATTTCAAAAGTTATTGTTAATGTCTTGGGTACTAAAAAATGTAATTCTTTCAAAAAAATAAAATTATTGATTTATATTTTGTATGTAATTATTTTTACTTTTTTTAAGTTTCATAAAATTGTGATTTTTAAAAACCTACTTTCACAAAAAAATTCAAAATGCTACTCGACGATTGTAACACATCTTCTTTTTTAGATACACAACTAAATTGTAAATTTTGATTTCAAAAGCTAAACCTTGTTTTTAATGCCTATTTTAGTAATGTTTATACACATTACAAGGCCAATTTCTTAGACTTTTCACATCCCTATGTGCCTATATGCCTTAAAATATAATCAAAAAAAAAAAAAACAACAATTTCAGTAGAAAAAAATATTCTTCAAATGCTTGTGGAAATTTAGTTCTGTTTTATTTTATATCAACGAATGTTTAAAAATTTTATACTACTTCTGTTCCATATTATGGCATACAAATTCATTGGATTATGGCGGTTTTTTAAAAAATATATATTCTTATGCATAAATTGTTTTGCGATTTTTGTCTTCGTATTATTTTAATTAATCGTCAAAGTTGAAAAATATTTTAATAATTTTTTCTTAAAAAAATTTTTTTTCTTTGAAATTTCATAATCGAAAATGTTTTACGAGTTTTCAGGAGTAAATACCCTTTTTCCTCTATAAACGAATAAATCTGCATTCAACAAGATAATTCAAAGCCACATTCCAAAAGAAGCGAGGTGGTGAAATAAGACAACTAACTAAAGTTGAAATAAGACAACTAATAGTTTTAGCTAAATAAATGATTTAAACGTAAGCAACAGAAAAAATTAGTTCAACTGAACCCGTTTAATCGACTTTTGTACTAACTTTTTTTTTTATAAGTGTAACAAAAGCTTCTAAGGATGTATTGAATATCCGGTCTCTTCAAGATCAAGCATCACCACAAATAATTGATGAATTGATTGAATGTGTTGAAAATGCATTTAATGAATTTAGTTCAGAAAAATGGGGGTAATGGTTTTTACTTTATAACCTTGTATGTAATCAAAAATAAAGGAAAATTCGTCACGTAAATAAAGAAAATCTTCGGCGAAATGATATTTTACCAGTTTCCATGATGTGCAGTAAGGATGCAATTGCACAAGCGAGCGAAAATATTGTTAATATATACATATTATTATTTGTCTTTTTTTACTTTTAACTATTGTTGGTTTATTTGTTGTTTATTGCTGTTTTAATACTATCTAATATTAAATTTTAATGAAATGTATACCATATTTTCGAACAAAAAAAAACACTTCTAATGTATACCATAATTAGGAACAGAGGTAGTATATTGTATGACGACAGATTTTTTTATGTAAATTCTAATTTTATATCAGAATTTATTTGCAAAAATCATATTTTTAAAAACGTTTAAATTTAGCTGTTCTTAGCATCATTTTGTGAGGCAAATTTTTGTATCATTTAAAACTTGCCATTCTGATAAAAAAAATTAGGTGTATAAGTTGAAAAATATGCTGAAAAACTTATATACTGGAGAAGAGAAACGAGGAAGAAACTTTTTTTGTGGCTGTTTATTTTTAAATTATATATTTGCAAAAAAAGGTTTGTTTTATTGATGAAATTAAAATTTGTAATGGTATTCAAAAATTCCCACAGTCAAATCAGTCAGAATTAAAAGTTTTTGTGACTATATAATATCATATGTAGTAGGGCAACCAAAAAAGCTCAAAAAGCTTTGTTTTAAGCTTTTTAAAAAGATTATATGCAAAATAATCCGTTTAATTAAAAAAATAACCTTTAAGCCTCGGTTACTGAATGTCCAGTTCAAATTTAACAAACAGTTAAATTGAACATTTATATGGGAAACAATAACAAATGTGTCAGTTAAAGTCCCAGTTAGTAGCTAACGGGATATTGTGAAAATAAGGCTAACAAAGAAAGCATCTCAACTGATACACTCAGATTTTAATGAAAAAATCTAACATCGACCGATTTTTTCTTTTTTTTGAACTTTACGGTATTTCTACCATCCCGTTTACAAAAGTTCATATATGTATAAATATGTTCATATGTATATGGACATATATGGTTGCGTAAATGGACAAAATATGGAAAAAACATTAGTTTGTCCGAAAAACACTACGCACAAAGGTACCTCAAATAATGAAAGAGGTTTTCTGTCATAATACATTGACAACATTTTAACATTCTACGACAAATGTTGGCGATTTCAATCAAAATCTTAAAATTTTTTATCTTCCAATCGAGTTGATATCTAACGCTATGATGAAGAAATCATATTATCCACATATGGTCAAAATTTTCTGATTTTTGATATTAAGGATATAAAGGATCTTTTTATATGAAAAAGATCCTTGATATTTTTTTATGCGTTTATTATAAATTTTAAACAGTTGTAATTCAATGTAGTAAATAATAATATTGTTGTATATTTGATATATATCGATTCTATATGAAGGAAAAATTTCAGATTTTACTGACTGTTTTGAAATGTTCATAACTTTTTTATATTTACAAGTTTTAATTTTATTTTTTTTGCAGATAATGAACAATTTAATACAATTTTATTGGCATCATACTCAATGCAAGAACGTGTAAAAATTTATTATGTTTCCGGACGATCTATTGTTACAACACAAAGAAAATACCGTCAACATTTTAATTCTAAAAAATTCTGAATTTGCGTGGACACCTCGTTCCCCAGATTTGACGACCCAGGATTTTTTTTGTGGGGTTTCTGAACCCACTGAAATTGCAGAATTGGATCCCGAAACGCTGCGCAGAGAAATTCAAGACGTCTTTAAAAGAGCAATTAAATGACAACATGAAAATGGACGCCATTTAATGGATGTCATTATTCATACTTAGCTAACAAAAATTCTACAAGCTACACTTTCATTTAAAAACAAAAATAAAATAAAAAAGTTGTAAGCATTTCAAATCAGTCAGTCGAAGTTGGCCCACCCTGAATTATGATCGACATACTCTTTCATAACTTTAGGTACCTTAGCTTGCACGATTTACTTTGGGATTCACTAATATACATACATGTAGATATTACCTTAAATTTCGTTAATGCACATGTATGGAGATATATGGAAGCATGTATGTAGATTTATGTATCCATGTATGGGATATGCATTAGGGCGGGTCGATTTGTAGGGAGGCAAAGAAATCGCTCAACGTACAAGGAAAATCGTATTCTAGGGATCAAAATAAGAAACTTTGCCGAAGGAACCATACCTCTAAAACGAATTCTGATGTCCCGACTTTTGACCCGTAGGGTCAAATTTTGAAAAATCCCACTTTGACATTTCAGAAAGTAGGAGGAATCTCTCCAAGATTATGGGAGCTACTTCTTCTCCGGGAGACGCGCTAGCAGATTAATCATAAATCATCATTCTAGGTGGCCGTTAAGGGGTTACAATTTAAGTTGAAAGATTGCCTTTTTAGCTGTGTTTTTATAGCAAAATGTACAAATCTCGGGATAGAGATATTTCAGAAAGTAGGAGGAGTCTTTCCAATCTTAGGGTCTCTATTTCTTCTCCGGAAGACGCTCTAGCAGATGAATGTATAAATTATATTCGATTGGGTTGGATTCGATTGGGGCGCTCTAAATGGGTCAAAGTGGGATTTATCAAAATTTGACCCTACGGGTCAAAAGTCCGGACATCAGAATTCGTTTTTGAGGTATGGTTCCTTCGGCAAAGTTCCTTATTTTGATCCCTAGAATACGATTTTCCTTGTACGTTGAGCGATTTTTAAATCGACCCGCACTAATATACATGCATGTTTATGAGCATGTACAAACATTCATTGAACCTTAATGGAAACATATATAAAAATTTTTGCCAGTGCGGGTTCAAATACAAAAGACTTAAGAAACAAACTTACACTCAAAATGAGTCAGTTAACAAATTTGTAAAACTATACCTAACCAAATTTATCTAATTTTTAGTTTAGTTTAGTTTAGTTTAGTTTTTTTTTTTGTTAAAATTCAGTTTAAAGCAGAACTTTTACTTATTCTGTCTGTTATTTAGTAAACAACGCCACTAAATATACAAAATGCCTTTAAAGTTTAAAATTATAAAAAGATGATTTTAGTAATTTTTTGGTCTAAGATGTAGCAAGACTGTTTTTCCTCCAGATTAAAAGTTTCATAAGGAACACATTAGTGTTTACGTATATTTTTCTGAAAGATTACTGCTGAAGTTTAGTTTTATGAAAATTATGATCCCCAGTTTGTTAATACACAATATAAAATTTTGATTATATGGCAGGCATTTTATTTTAAGCGTGAACAATGTATTGCATTTAGATTACTTTGTCTAATTAAAAAACTTGTTGTCAATATCAGCAACACTTTTCCAAGCAATCGGACTTGATTTGGCTTTTCCATTTGATTCCCAAATGCGGATAACTTATGCACTATATGAGATAAACCACATGCGTAAAAAAAAAATTAAAAAAACTACTTTTTAAATATTGCCCACAAACTTTTCAGTAATATGGAATTGGAAAACAAAAATTCAAAACATTTTGAAATTTTCAATTTTATTGATTAGCTTTTAATAAAAGGAACACACGTTAAGTTTTGTTGTAAATAATCTAAAATTGATTAATAATAATTAACGTGTGTACTCTACTTAAATGTTTTTTATTTTTGAGATCCCTTGATGAAATTTCTAAAAAACACATAGTTATTATAAAGATATTTTTATTATATTACTTATTTCAATAAAAAATTGTATATAAATTTATTTCAATTGAATAAATTCTTTTAAGACTCTGAGTATAACCATTAATTTAGTCCTCCTAAACATATACTATAATTATTTGTGGAAACATTAAACTATAAAAGCTTACAAAAAATTAAAAGTTGATAGAAGTTGAACAAATAATACGCTAAACTCATAAAACAAAATTTAGTACAAAAGTCTGTTAAACGGGTTCCAATTCAGTTAAACTAATTTTTGTTGCTGTTATCTTTTAAATCCGTTATGTAGCTAAAGTTATTAGTTACCACACCACAATTTACAAAGTTTACAGGTTATTTAATAGACGATTGTTTTCAAAAACCTATTTTTTGTGTCTCCGCTACAAAAGTCTGTTTAGTTCAAAAGTCTGTTTAGTTTTAAATAGGCTAGTTTGTTGAATGAACTGAGTTTTTTTTTTATTGTTTTACAACATAAAATCAGAGGAGCACAATCAAAAATTTTGAATGCTAAAATTACATGAAATTTTGAAAATTGTACAAAAATTGCATAATTTGTATGTGCTTTTTTAAATAACAAACAATGATATTAACAGATTATAAAAACCTGGCAGTAATAGTGGCATTATATGCGTAATTGATCGCCATCACAATTTTTTTTCAAAGAAAACTATAATTTAAGACATCGAATTTAAGTCAAAAATTAAATTGTTTAAAACACCACATAATTTAACAGATTTTTTAGAAAGCACAAAATAAGTTAATAAATTCCATGAAAACTCAAAAACATGTTAAACAATGGTATACATGTGCGAATTATTTTTTAAATTTTATCAAAAAATGTAATTTTGATAATTTTTTATAATTAAAAAATTTATAGTGCCATAACTTTTGCGCCCCTTGCTGAAAGTGATTCATGCAAAAGGATTTAAGATCCCTAAATTTAAACCCCAATTTGAATACTTTTGAGAAGAGTCCATATATTTGGCTTGGCAATAAATAAAAATTATAATTTAAAAAAAAAAAATCTTAAACCGTTAAGTACACTCAAAGCAACAAATATTGAATTTAGAGGGCGCAATAGTGAACAAAATCTTCATAAACAGCTTATTTCTAACAAATTTCGTTAAAAATTCCCACGGGATCGATGAGTGGTACAAAATGGATTAATATATAACGTTTTGTAATTTATGTCAGGAACATGGTATTAATAAAGGGTCCGCCAAATAACTTTTTTTTTTGAACTCCTGAACCAATTGGACTTTGTATGGCGTCATACCAAAGTCTTTATGCAAAATTCGTCTCAATGATGTCTCCGAAATGTTCAATTGTTGAGAACGACGGTGAATTGATGTTGATGGCGCTTCACGCACACTTTCTGCAACAGCAGCAATATTCTCGGGTGTACACACTGTTTTTGGATTTTCACGCTTTGGTTCATCGATGAGGATGCCAGTTTCTTTCACTTTTTTCACAAGATAACGAACATACGGACCATATTCGTTCAGCGGAAGGATAAAACTAATTATCTGTCAAATCAGACATGAGCTAAGTGTTACCATTCACGAAATAAGCACTAGTTGAAAAAAAAACGTTAGATGGCGGACCCTTTAGAATAGTCAAAGTCACTGTTAAAGAACTTTTACAATTTTCTCCCTTAACGTAATAAAAATTGGAGTGCAAAGGCGAAAAAATAAAATTTGATAAGTTTGTTCTTCCATCCCCTTGGATGGGATTTTTAGAAATTCCTGCTGGGAGGGGTAAAAAGTGGAAAAGGTTCTCCATTGGGTACACCAAAGGTTCCCAAATGGGTGTCCGTAGGAGTATTCCAGGTTTCGTCAAAATAATTGTTTAAAACAAATTTTAAAAAGATCACAACATTTTTTGCAATTTTATTAACAATTCAAATTTTAAAATAAATTAATTGAGATTTTTCTGGACTCCATTGGTTAGCTAAATTTATTCTCATCTAAAATGTGTTTTTTATTTAATTTAAAAGACCTGCTAACAAACGCGGTTAAAAAATATAAGATAAAATCATATTTCTAAAAATTAAAATATTTATATGAAAGTAGTAAAGAAAAATATGTGTCTCAAATATTCAAACTTTTTTTTTTTTTTTTGTGTGTCTCAAATTTTTCACACGCTCTTGTATTTTTGATTATTCTTTCTAGACGTCTCAACGATTGACCACTTAGAGGACAACATTCGCCGCGTTATTGCCAATATACGGCCACAAATGTTGGAAAAAGTCATCGAAAATTTTACCTCCAGATTAGACTACGTCCGAGCCAGCCGTGGTGGTCATATGCCAGAAGTCATATTTAAATTATAATGGCAGAAGATTATCTTCCGAATAAAGTAAATTTCATGCCAATATTAATAATTCATCTATGTTTTATTCCATTTCAAAGTTCTATAAACTCTATAAAAAAACACACTGTAAAACTCGTTTATGATGAACTCGGTTAAAATGAACCCTCGATTATTACGAACTAATTTGAAAGTACTGACGTTTTGATAACACTTTCAATGTAAGAACTTACTTAAGATGAACTGTTTTTGACATACCACAAACAAATTCATTTAAGTTTCTATTTTTAATACAAAATTTTTAAAGTTTTCCAAATTTTCTTGAAAAATTCTTTAAATTCTAACAAATTTTAAACATGATTTCTTTTCCAAATGTATAGAAAATATATCGAAACACTATTTCAATTAAAGGAATTTTGTATTATTTTAAAAAAGTTTCTACAAATTTTTAATGTTTTGTGGACTATAAAAAATTGAAATTTGACTCCACTAAAAACAAACCGGCTTTTGCTGTATTTGGTTTTTGTAATGTATTTTTTTTAATTGTTAATATAAAAATCCAATTTTTGTTTCGTTACTTTTGCATTTATTTAATGTATGAAAAAAACTATTTGGGGGGGGGGGGGGGGGGTTCAGTGAACTAGTAGAAGTGTATCAAGTGGTCCGTGAAGAAAAAGTTGGTGGTGAACCATTGGCCTATAACCTTAAATTTTAAATATTTCTTGACTGTTATATGTGCTAATTCACTGATAATATATATTGACACTTTTGAAAAGAACGGCGTAAAATGCAGGTTTATTTTTTGGCCTACCAAATAGTGCTGGTAATTTCAGTTACTTTTCAATAATACTCGATATTTTTAGTTTGGATACTCGATGCTTTTAACGGTTTCTAAATTTAAAATTATTTAAAATTCAAATTTTAAAAAATATTTTTAATCTTTTTTTGTTTTATAGTTTTCAACTTTTTTCTTTAAACTTTTCACCTTTGACTTTTCTTCTAGCATTATCCTAATTATTTTAGCGGCGTCGCAATTTTTATTGTTTTTCTGCCCAAAATACAGCTCTGAAAATATCGAGTAGTTACTTTTAATTATCGAGTACCCATACAAAAGACAAATACTGTATAATCGTTAAAGTAATATAATGGCCTTAGAATTTGTTTTGTAGATTGCTCAGTCAGCGTAGAGGCAATTTTTAAAAACTCCAACAGAAAGACCGTTAAAACCCTAAGAAGTATCCGGCTTATGCACACAACATAAACTGTTGGAGCTAGGAACTTTAATTTAGTGCAGGCACCCGCTAAAATTCCCCAGCCACAAATTACCGATAGTCTAAAAAATTAAGCACTTGCAGGGCATGGTAAACCAAATAAAGTCCTGGTAAAGCACTGATTTACCACGTTCTGCCAACTGAAGTAAAAAGTGCTTGAGAGTACTTAATTTAAAAAAGTTACAACCGTTAAAATAATAAAAGCACTATCACAGCCTCCCACTGTTCACAACGATTCCCAACGCTGGCCAAAATTGCTTTGTCAGTGCTCGATTTACTAAATTCACAACCGTTATAAAATTTAAAATTACAAGAATGGGAAAACTCAAAATTAAATTATAAATTTCTTAATTAAGACATTTATTTTCAAATTTCTTTCTTCAGTAAAAAAAAATATTACTTAGTGCTAACGTATGACAAAATTAATTTTATAGAGCAATTCCATATGAAAGCGATCACCTTTTGGACGACCCCTCTCCGATTTTAAAATAAATAGTCTCAATCGATTGCCCAGCAAAAAATAATGTACCTACATATTTTTTTTTTTTTTTTATAGTGACTGGTTTAGTGGTGGTGTGCACCACTGTCATGTGACAAAATTGAAGAATTCTTCATAAGGGACCTCATTGAAAGTACTAAAGCGATCGCAACGAGTGATAGCTCGTTGGAAAGGTATTGAATCAGGCTTTAATTGAAAAATAAAATTTTCCTAATTTTTTTAAAACAACTTTCAATGAGGTCCCTTATGAAGAATTCTTCAATTTTGTCACATGACAGTGGTGCACACCACCACTAAACCAGTCACTATAGAGCAATTCCATATGACAAAATTGAAGAATTCTTCATAAGGGACCTCATTGAAAGTTGTTTTAAAAAAACTACTAAAGCGATCGCAACGAGTGATAGCTCGTTGGAAAGGTTCTGAATCAGGCTTTAATTGAAAAATAAAATTTTCTAATTTTTCTTGTTAAATAATTAAAAATAATTCAATTATAAAAAATATAAAAACAATGAGAACAAGGTGGTCTCTTAAATGCTCTTCTCCTGTCCAAACAAGGAGTCGGGCCCATTTTTTTATTGCTGATTCTTAAAGCAAAAATTATGAGGAATCCAAAAAAAATAAAATTAGCCGGAAAATTTAGGAGCTTCTGTGGAAAATCGGAAAATTTAATTTTCATGGGAAAATTTAATTTTCATGGGAAAAAAGGTAAATTTCTGAGAAAAATTAGGAAAATTTTATTTTTCAATTAAAGCCTGATTCAATACCTTTCCAACGAGCTATCACTCGTTGTGATCGCTTTAGTAGGTCCCTTATGAAGAATTCTTCAATGAGGTCCCTTATGAAGAATTCTTCAATTTTGTCACATGACAGTGGTGCACACCACCACTAAACCAGTCACTATAAAAAAAAAAAAAATATGTAGGTACATTATTTTTTGCTGGGCAATCGATTGAGACTATTTATTTTAAAATCGGAGAGGAGTCGTCCAAAAATTTGCCAATTTTGATCGTTTTCATATGGAATTGCTCTATAAGAAAAATATTCAGTTATATTGTGTTTCCACTTAAATGTTTTGAGCAAAACATGTGTTTTTGTGAAAAAAAATGTATGGGAAAACATGTATGAAACATGTTTTGTTTCAAAACACGCCCAAAACACATCCAGTGTAAACGTAGCATTACTTTGTAATTCACTTACAAGGGGAGTCTTCCGATGGGTTCCTCCTTTCTTAATTAATTTTGGATATGCAATAAAGAAAAAAAAAATAAGGGACACGTATTTATTTTAGCGGACCCATCTTATGTGTAGGGGTTAAAAAGTGGGGTCAAAAATTACCCCATTTTTCGTTTTTTAGCTTTTTTCGAATTGTTTCATACAAATTTAAGACAAATGGTGTACCAACTAAAAGAACTTTTGGAGACGCATTAACTGGTATACAAATGTGTTCAGAACATGTTTCCCATCAAAATTACCGAAATTTCTCTGCACAGAGAAAGCATATTTGTGCTGACAATCTAATTTGTGGAAAATTGAATGGTTTTGTTGTGGTTACCGAATTTGTTTCTTAACATAAGCAAATACCAAAATCCCGAAATATCCCAAAAAAAAACACGGGATTTCAAATAATCCCGAAATCCCGAATTCCGAGATTTTTTAATATCAATCTAGATTGACATCACTAATCTATAATAGAAACTTTATTTTTATTCATATTCTGAATAAACAGATAATTTCTTGGACGAGTTTTAATGAAATTTTTTCACTAGACTAATGAAGTTTTCTTCACAATATGAATGAAAAGTTTCTTGAACTTTATGAAAAAGCTTCATAGTTTTAACAAAACTATTTTTAATAAAACTTTTTCATTAGTATGAAATTTTTAATAACTAAAATGAGTTTTTCATTAAATTTTATGAAAAAATGCATTTATTTAATGAAAAGTATTAATGGACGAATTTTAGTGACATTTCATAGATCTAATGCAAAAAATTCATTGATACATGTAGACAATTCTCTCAGTTTAGAAAGTAGAAATTTGGAATTTCTATTAATACTTAAGACAAAATATAAATTTTTAACTTATTCCCTAATTTCTTCTTTTAAAGTCGTTTGAAACTTGTATGAACAAATTTGAAAAATGCAAAAATTAAATTTATACGAAAAAAACTACGATTTAAATACTGTACTAAAATATGGGTTATTGGATATTGTCGGAACTCGAAAGAATATCAAAAATGTCGTTCTTTTTAAGTAAAGTTTTTGAAAATTACTTTTTTGGGGTTAATAAATATAAAAAATTATATCAAATTTAAATATTACTGAGAATTTCCTTTAGTAAGTTGTTTTTACAGGAGAAGAAGAAGAGAACTTTTTTATTGAAAAAATTACCGGACACAATCAATGTGCCAGACTGCCGCAGTTACGTCCCCTCCAAGGACTCGTCAGTGGTTAATTGATGTGTCAATCAATTGAACAAAGTATTTGTTTCTAATGATCGGAAAATTCCTTTATCCCCTGAAAACTGCCGTTTACGGTATGGGATAGTGCTGGCAAATTTGGTTACTTTTCAATGCTCGATATTTTTAATTTGGATACTCGATCCTGTAAATGATTTTTAAATTAAAAAATTCACTTTAGTTTTTTACAAAAATTTTATGAAAATTTTTTCTTTTATTGAAAATTCAAATTAAAAAAAATATATTTTGAAAATTTTTTACAAACTATTCAATCTTTTTTTTATAGTTTTTAAATATTTTCATGAATTTTTTCATTTTTGCTTCTACCAAAGTTGTATTTTAATGCTAATTATTTAAGCGGAGTCGCATTTTTGTATTGTATTTCTGTCTAAAATACAACTCTGAAAATATCGAGTAGATACTTTTAAGTACCCAAAAAAAAAAAATTACAAATAATCGATACCCACTACTCATGCTTTTACCACCACTAGTACCGGACTCGAGCTCGTGTAATATAAAAATTAGACAATTAAAGATTTAATTTAAATATATTTATTTTGAAAAATATTAAATTAGAACAAAATATTATTATAAAATATTAGAATTGTAGTTAGGATAGTCACAAAGAAGATGGAAAAGAGAATAGTAGAAAATAAATGAAGTATGGATAGAAAAAAGAGTAAAAAGAAACATGTAAAGAAAATGAGATCGAAGTGTAGACGGAAAGGAAATGTAGAGAAGATGAAGAAGAAAAAGAAGAAATTCAGTCAGAATAGAAATACAGAGAAGAAATTGAGGTTTCGAAAAGATGAAACATAGAAATAAGAGTAAAAATAATTGGATAAAAAATAATTTAGAATAATAAAGTATGAGACAAGGAGGTAAGGTCAAGTAGAGTAAAAGAAATGTTAACGAAAGTTAAATTTCGATAAGTTTATGGAAGATGAGTTTAAAAGAATAAATCTGAAGGATGAGAATGTAGAACTAAAAAAGATAAAAGAAAGATACAGACGGTTTTTAAAAAAAATAATTGACTTCGAATAGGAAATGATCAAAAATAGATTATAAGAAAAAAAAAGATGGAAAGTAAAAAAGAAAGAACTAATTTAAATGCTAAAAAGAAGGAAACATAAATGAATACTCCAATTGTAAGAATAAAGATTAAAATTAAATCAGAATTAGAAAAATTTTAGATTTATTCAGAAAGTAAGATATACTGATAAAATTTTAAAAGAAAGTTTACGGAATAGTAGAGAGAAACTTTAGATATAGAGAAAAGGTGCAGATAAATTTGGAAAAAGAGAATAACAGCGATTTATGAAATATTGTTTATTTTTTTAACGAATTGTAAAATTTAAAAAAAATTTAGAATTAGACAAATTTTAGAAAGAAGGAAATATTTAATAGAAATAGAAGGAAATATTTAATATATGTAATAACGTTTTCGGAATAGCAAAGAAAAGAATAGCAGAGATTTAAGAACATTTTTAAAATGATTAAATTGAATGATGGAAAGTAATAAAGGAAAAGTATAGAAAATATCAAGAATAAATAGAAAAAGATGAAATATAAAGACAGATGCAGTGTTAATTTTAAATAGTTTAATGATATTTTTTTTTAAATATTTACAAAGGTGACAAAACAAATGTATACAAATGTTTTGACTTCGTCAAATACAATGATATTACAAAACAAATTATATCAGTCAGAGCACAATTTAATCCCAAACTGTACCAATAGCATAGATTACATAGATATCAAGCTCTTATTCTTCATTTCAAGGCAAACACCTTTTTTTATCATTTTTTTTACATATTTTCAACACATTCTGATGAGTTACGTTCTCTGACAGCAAATGCCAAAGAGTAAAATATCCATGTAATCTGTAACCAATAGTCAATGGATTAAACTTAATAAAAAAAAAGTAATGGAATTTGTTTAAAAAAGGATAACTAAATATTTTCAGTTAAAGACCGAAAAATAAACCTTAATGAGTTTTTGGAAGTTTTGGATATAAAGTATTTTACAAACTATAGGAATAACCTAAATGACTACTACATACAAATATTTTACGACAAAAATTAAAAATTTGTTAAGCTATTCTATAAGAAAGCATTAAGGCAGAAGTAGAAGAAAATTTAGTTTTTCTTATTATCCTTATCATCGGCATCTTTGTACCAATCTTCACAGCCGGGAACATTATCGGGTGCATCACACATTTCAGTTTCATCATTATAAACTTCACCAGTTTGACAACCCAAATCACGTGGATCTTCACCGTTTAAGCAAACATAGAATTTTTGGCAATCGGTAGGATGAGGATATCTAGGATGAGAAACAACTTGACCGGTTTTATCGGTCTTAGCAGGATCAGCGGGACATTCAAAACCACTAGTAGATTTCTCTGTTTTAAGGAAGAAGAAGATTAAAAGAAACATAATATAAGTACCCAATATAATTTGAGAAAGAAAAAAATATTAAAATTTACTTATGACAGCACCACAGTTTTCACGTTTGGCAGTATCGGGCCATACACAGGTGCCACTGTATTCATCGAAATGTAAACCAACGGTACATTTCATTTCAATGGCATCACCTTCAATACAGTTATAGAAAATATTGCATACACTTTCTTCGGGATGGGCAAAGAAACCATTTTTACGGGGACAGAATTTGTTCGATTTTGGTGGTTGAAGTTCAATACGATCGCCACAGTCTACATTGAAGGGTTGATCACATTTGTTTATTTTGCGATTCAATGGATCGAATACCAAACCATCGGGACATAATTTTTCCTTGACAGCACCATCATCACATTCGTAATATTTATCACATTGAAGTTCATGTTCGTATTGCCCATTGGGTTTGGGACATTGGAAAGCAGCGCCTAAAAAAAAAAATTTATAATATTATTTGATGTATATTTTAAATTAGTTTTTAATTTAACTTCTACATAGTGAGTGATGAAAACTTCATCAAAAAAATACTTTGAAAAATTTTTTAAAATTTTCAAATAACTCAAATTTTTTTATTATATATAGGGCTTCAATTCAGATAGAACCCATTCTTTAAAAAAAATCTCTTATATATAGTAAACTCCAAAAATTTAGAGACTTTCTTAAAAAACCTTCATAATAAAATCCAATATATTGCACAGCTTTGGAAAAAAGGCTCCAAATCATGGATATCAAACTTCGTGTTTTTTAGAGTACATCAAATCTCAGCAAAATCTATGTTAAATTTTCAAAAATTAAGGCATGTCTCCATACAAAAATGCTAGTTGAATATCTATTTGTGATTTCAGAGATTATCTGATCTAGATTAACTAGACGACATGGATATTTTTCCAATACGTTCAGAATATATTGGATTTTTTTATGGGCGCACCCAAAAAATGATTTATGTCGAACTGTGTTATAAAATTTGTTCCCTGAAGTAATGTCAATATTTTCCAATAGATAAAAACTCAAATTATAAGAAAGTCAAAGTAAATTATATAGATTCTGATGAGTTTCTTCTGTAGAAAAACTCAATTCTATTTTAGTAATTTTTTCTTCAAACAAATAATCAATACTTTTTGTAGATTAGACTTTTAAGACTTTTATATAAAAACACAATTTGATTTTCGTTTTTTCCGATAAACAATAATCAGCTTTTAAAAACGTTTTACTAAGAATATTTCAATAGCTTCTTTTCTCCTTTTAATAGATAAAGTGTCTCCAGCGAGGTTCATCTGTTAAAACGGTAATCGCGAACCTAATAAATGTGCGGGGAGGGGATTCTTAATTGTCAATTATTAATTGTCAATTGTCAATTAAT
Organism: Delia radicum; assembly: GCA_021234595.1. NCBI lineage: Eukaryota > Metazoa > Arthropoda > Insecta > Diptera > Anthomyiidae > Delia > Delia radicum. The sequence goes on from CM037852.1 coordinate 169,259,656, forward strand.
AATTGATATAAATAGTTTTTGGAAAAAAAAAATCATTATAATTTTAAAAATTTTGAGTCCATGAAATACAGGAAAGATATCGCCACAAATGTGTTCTGATTTTCTAAAAATTGTAAATAGAAAGACTCTATGCAGCCAATTCGGCAACCCCGCTTTTAGATCATGAAATTTAAAAAATTGAGACTTTATACAATACGGAATTTTTTATATTAAATACAACTTCGATTTTTTTTGGGACAAGAAAATCAACAATATATTTTTTTAATTTTTTTTAAAAATCCTACTAAAAGCTAACCGGTGGATGGCGTCGCTATATATCCAAAATGATCCTTATCTTGAAAACTAAGGCCGAGTTTTTAAGATGTAGATTATCTTTAAACTTGGATTAACGAAGTTTTTAAATGAAATACTGCTTCTAAAATGTGGTTTATTTTGTTTTATTATGATACAGACGAAAATTCTAAACAAGATGAAGTGGTTCCGACAAATTTTTGTTAATAAATTTGGAAATGGCAGACAAAATTCGATACCGGTTTAACTAAACTAAGTTTAACTGACATCACAAAAACTCGGCCTAAGTGGTACAGGGCTTTCCCACCAGGGTTGCCATTTTGTTTTGATTGGTTAAACGATCATAAAAATTTGAATCGAACGATCAAGCGGTACATTTTTAAAAACATTCGTTTAATCGAACGAATAAAAATTGTTTTAAAAATACATATTTCGATCATAACTTCTGATTTTTTTTTTTGCAAATATCAAATTTATTAAATTTTAAATATTTATTTAAATAATGAATTTTATTACAAATTTAGCGACTTTAGCGACACAGAATGAGCTATATTTAAGTTATTTTAGTATGTATCAAAGAAAAATTAATTCCGCTAAAAACGAGAACATAATTTTTTTTTTATTTTTTTCCATGTGACAAAAATATCTATTCAAAAATTGACCTTGTTGTGTCGGAAATAAAAAGTGGCCTCGTTTTAAAAAATGGCCTCTCCCTCGAAAACTAAGCTAGGCAAAAATCTCGCTTTGATTTACCACTATTTAAATGCAGATTCCGTATAATTTTTTTCACGATTTTAAAATTTATCAAAATACTTAAAAATAGAAAAGCGTAAAACTAAAAGGAATATAAAATTAATGAAAAAGGCTGCATTACAGTGAATGACCATTGTATGTGAAAGAGAGATAGGATTAAGAAGAAGAAGCATTCTAGTTGAGAAATGAATTGTGCATTGGTATTAGTTAATTCTGTCTCTTCTGATCGAAACAATACTTGTGTGTACGTAGTGTGACAAAACTCCACTTTAGCCACAGTCATCGCTGTGTCGACCGTGGCTCAACTCGTTAAGAGGTGAGATTACGATGCATAGCTTGATGCTAAGGCAGTGAGTTCAAATACCATTACAACACCAAAAAATAAAAAGTTTTTCATATAGAGCAAATTAACAATATAAAATACTTTGTTCAATTGACACATAAATTAACCACTGACGAGTCCCAGGAGGGGGACGAAACTGCGGCAGTCTGGTGTATCCCTTGTGTCCGTAAAATTTTTCAATAAAAATGTTTTCTTCTTCCTGTAAAGAGACTAACTAAAGTCCAAATTTACGGTTTTGGCATTATTTCAATATTTTTCCTCTACTAAAATTCTCTCTGTGAATAATAAATAATATTTCGGTCATAATCCCAATTGAATGGGTCATAATACCCATTGGTATTTTTGTGTCATTACAACCATTTCCATTGTAGGTATATACGAATAATGGCCGTTGGGTAGGTAAATCTTTAACAGTGGGTCAGTACAAAAATAATGTTTAAGGTACTAAATTTTACGTGGCCCTCTCGTGTTGACCCTATAAATATGAAATTGGAGCAGAAAAATATTAGTCGATTATTTAAAACATATCCAAACTTCATTATAATCGGAGTGAGCAAATTTTGAAGGTTCAAAATTAGCATCGCTACTAGACAGCAATAAATTAAAACAACTCAAAATAAATGTTTGAAATGCAAGAGGACATTTCCCGCGAATTTCGATTGCATCAACACAAATACGATGATAACTACCAAAATAATCGATAGCTAAAACCTTCTGGGCGAAATTATCAAAATTTTAAAGTTTTTGCTTCGCTAAGTTCCAAAAAGTCTTTAGTGAATAGTTAAAATTTCAGGAAATGTCACATATAAGTGCATCTTAGGAAAACACTACACACAATTTTATGAATATTTTTAATATCGAACAAATGGATTTGTTCAGGAAAAATTTATTACAGTTTGTGAGAAGGTTTTATACAGAAAAAAAAGATTTCGTTCACTTAGTGAAGAAAAGCTTTATTAGTTTAATGAAAAATTTCATTATTTGTCGGCCACTAAAATTCTCTCTGTGTAGAAGCTTTACAAATAGAAGAAGCATGCTGATTATACTAAGTACCAAATATTCTTGACCAATTTTTGAAGCAAAATAAATTTCCCGATTAAATAAATTAATATGACGCAACATGGAAATGTCTCAAGTTTGATATAGCCTTATATCTAATTGAAATATAATTTGATACGAAAAATGGTGGATCGTATTGTATATATTTGTTAAATTAAATATACATTTTATATGCTTAACAATGAAAAATTAGTATGTCAAACTAAAATTTTTGGAGTTTGATATTTTAAATTGGTAAACACAGAGAAATTAAATGCCAACCGTATTGAAAAGTGTTTTTTAATGGTGACAACTTATAAATTTACTTAGTACAACGATATTATTATTAGATTTCTAAAAATGTTGGGTGTTGCAACTAACATTCATTTGAATTAACCAAACTTTGTTGTGAAAACTTACGTTCAGTTATAGCTAACGACTGAAACAAATAGTAACCGTATTTGAGTCGTAGTAACCGAATTTTAGTTGGCAAATAGCTAAATTTTTTTCTGTGTGCTATGCTCATTTTAGATAATTTGACTAGATATTTTCAATAAAAATTTTTGAGTTGATATTTAAATTTTGAGTAGAATGTGTATGTTATAGATTTTAAAACAAAAACATCACTGTCCTCAGTTTTTGGCCTACAGCTAATTCAGACTTGATGATATTGCTTAACTATATTTGGCAATAAAGTAGTGAAGAGTCTACCGAACAAATTATATAAACATTTTATGTGCAAAAAATCATTTTTTCCTGCACTTTTTTGAAAAAATATAGGAGAAAATTATTTTTTTTTTTTGCTTTTTCAGGGACTCTAAATTTTTCACTAATAATATATGACAAAATTGCAGCCATTGTAAATCTGAACAACTTTTGTGAACATATCAATACAATATGGATGTGTCTAGGCATCTGAAATAGCTTACAAAGACCACTTTGTACCTTATAAATAGTCGTTTTGGACTAGACTACACTTTTATTGCATTTTTGTTTACTTTTTTTGTTATTGAAGAGGATATGTTCACAAAAGTTGTTCAGATTTACAATGGCTACAATTTTGTCATATATTGTTAGTGAAAAATTATGAGTCCTTGTAAGTTATGCTGAAAAAAGCAAAAAAAAAAATTATTTTCTCTTATATTTTTTCAAAAAAGTGCAGGAAAAAATGATTTTTTGCACATAAAGTATTTATAAAATTTGTTCAGTAGACTCTTCACTACATTATTGCCTAATGTAGTTAAGCAATATCATCAAGTCTGAATTAGCTGTAGGCCAAGAACTGAGGACACCTTTTTTTGAGTGGTGCACTGATTTTCAAAATCTTTTGAGGTCCATAAAAAAAAAAATTGCTAGTCAAACTGGCCAAACCGAGTATAGGGATTTACTAACCTTTGGTAGTACAATCGAACCTATACTGTCGAGTCCGTGCATTTTTCCAAAAGTATTCATTTGTTGCACAGTGTTATATGTATATTGCCTGTCTAATAACGTATGGTATAACATATTGTAAGATATAATTAAATATGCCGTTTTACGAAAAAATACAGTGGCAAGTAAAATTGTATCTGACCACACATGATGTCATACTTAACTATATTAAATTTTACAAAACTGGATCACATTATGTAAGATTAAGATTATACATAACATTGTTATTACTCGGATTTGATCAAATAACCCCCCCACCACACCACGCAACACAAATGGAAAAGCTGGATCCGCGCCTGGTATAATATATATGTATGCACTTTTCATTAAGCTTTAACAGTACAATAACCTCAATATAAAATGTTTACTATTGCTTTCACGATTTATTATTTCAAGTCTTGAAAAAGTCAGGAAAACATTAAAAAATATTTGTGGTAGAAAAAAAAATATATAATGTATGGCATAAATTAACTCAATATTTGTTGCATATTTTATTCAATATATAAGTATGTCTTGTAAAAAGATACCAAGCCCCAAATGATGACTAATAATTCCGTATAAGAACAAAAAAATAAATAGGTAATATATGTAGTTTTTATTTATCTATTTAATTACTAGTTAACATGGTTAAAACTATTTGTTATTTCAAGAGATAATTATAATTTTGAACTTTAAAGGTGCATTGATTGGCGCAACAATAAAGTATCTAGTGAATATTGAATGTGCATTCAATTCAAATTGCATAATAAACGACACATTAAAATGCTAAACCAGAAATCAATATTAAAATAAAAAAATACCAGTTTTTTCTTTTTCTTCTACAACTTTTAACTTTTGTTTTTCTGTTTCTCAAAGTAGTTGTTAATAGGACAATTTGTGAGCTAGACACCGACAGACAATTTATAGAGACAAGTTAGAAGATACACGTTCGAATTCAACCAGTTTTAAATTTAACGTGAAATCTTTGAAAAAAAAATAAATAAATAACGTTAGTTGAACTCTGATATTTAAAGTTAAGATTAAATACAAAATGTGCAACTAAATATTGCAGAATTTAATATTTTTACGATAATTAAATAAATAACTTTTACTATTTATTTTTAAATGTTTAAAAAAATTTCCATAAAAGATAATTAATTATCTTTTACATGAATGGTTGCTAATGTTTATTATTCAATTTTTTTTTTTTTTTTTTGTAAATTTTTGAATTATTATTATGGGAATTTTTTTATTTGCATTTTGACTAAACTATTCAATCTTAATTTATAATATCTTTTAAATGTTGATTGAGGCCAATGTCATTTTAATTAGCATACATTTCTTTAATTTTTGATATTAATAAAATTTCAAGTTCATTATTGTGAAATTTACGTTTTTTTCGGATAAATTATCATAGATTATGATAAATTTTGCAGAGGAATAACCTGTTATAGAACTATTAAATATGTTAACTGGTTTCAAATAGATAATTGATTTGGTAAATGTCAAATTAGTTAAAAACAAGGGTTTTCAATATATATTGTTCAAATATTTAAAATTTAACTTAATGAGCTCAGGTGGGAAATTTTCAAAAATTAACGGAAATTGAAAATGAAAGTTATTCAATTTCGAGGCCATACTGTATATTACTTTATAAGGATATTGTCCTAACAAATAATATATAGAGTTTTTGTTTTCAAATTTGTTAATTGACCACTTTCAGGAATGTGTTGATAGATCTATTTCGGGAATTTTCTAGGGAACCTAGAAAATTCATCAGAACACGTTTTGAAAGAACTGACAATCCCATGCAAACATCAAACATTCATATAAACTAGTTATCCCACTAAATGAGAACTAATATATGAGTTCGAAGTTAAAGATTATCACCATTGATCAAAAATAAATTGAAAACTTGTTCGTTATGTGCAAGCTCAACCTTAGGTAGATATAAAATACACTCTTTTTGTTTTTATTCTCCTTTTTATTTTTACACTTGTTTTAAAACAAGATGTAAAGGGGGGATAGTGACGTCTAACATTTCGACTCCCTGGAACGTGTTCTAGAACCGGTTCCATGTAACCCGTGGCAAAGTAAGTTGTTCTAGAACAGGTTCAGAGGTAATATGTTCTCAAAATGTTGCTGGGTAGTATCGAATTTTATTTAAAAAAAAAAACTTTATAAAAAAGTTAATAAAAAAAATAATAAAATTTTAAAGAAAAAAGGTAAAATATGCTATAAAAATGAGCAAAAATATGGCCAAAAATAAGTGCTTTGTCTTTTTAAAGGTGGAATTGCGTATTGCGTTTCAATTTTAGCTTTCGTTTTTTGTAAAACACATTTCGACGAACACTGTAAAGAAACCCATACACTTTGCAATATTGTTGCCAGTATTATTGTAATTTTTCCCTATACAATACTTTTGCACAAAATATGACACCCTCTTTTGTTCTGTTGTTTAGGGATATAAAAATTAAAATTGCATAATATGACCAACACACTATAAAATATTTTTTTCACATTTCTTGGTTGTGCAATAAGAATCAAAACCTTCTTGATTTTTGCCAATATATTGTACAACCTTCCAATATGACATACGCACTGGTATATTTTTGCACAATGGCAAAAGTTTCACAAGATTATTGCGTAGTTTTTAAGAATTAAAATTAAAATAAGAAAATCAACTCTGGTTGAATTTGACTGCAAAATTTTGGTAAATTTTATTGTATTTGACAGTTGTTTTTTTTTACAATTTCCGAGTTAAAATAATATCATATAATCTTATACAATGTGATTTAGTTTTGTAAAATTTAATGTAGTTAAGTCTGACATCAAGTATAGTAAAATACAGTTTTACTAACCCCTGTAATTTTTCGTAAAATGGCATATTTAATTGCCATACGTTATTAGACGGGCAATACATAATTGGTTTGTCAGAATAAAATTAATACAAAACATAAAATAGATTGAATTGTATCAAATTATATCAAACTCAATTTAATCCATTTATATACACTACGATCCACCATTTTTCGTATCAAATTGTAGTTCCATAAGATATATATATTTTTTTTTTTTTTTTTTTATTAATTAATAATTATATAATTACAAATTATATACCATTACCCTAACCGAACACTAGCTACTATGATGGCCTTCGGCGCGTTGTAGCGAAAACAGACCAGTGCCTCTGGTGGGAATCGAACCCACGACCCCCGCACTGATAAACCAGCACGCTACCAACTAGCCTACCGGGGCGCACAATATTAAATATTTATTATTTATAAAGCTTCGTAAAAAGGTAAGAAGGCGTATGAGCTATTTTATTTTATGTATTATTTATTGCTTATACGTCTACGTACCAGCTACACAGCTCTTACACACGTACATTGAAAATAATAAATACGTTAAATTGTATGAAATATTTCATTATTTCGCACCACGAAAATCTTTCATTTTTTCGCATAAATACATTTATTAGAATTCAGAGTAGATCTTATTTTACAAAAAATAATGCAATTCTTCAGTTATTGAATGAAACTTTAATTCGCAAAATGAACAAAAAATTGCTTAAAATTACTGGAAAGCTTTCTTTGAAACTAGTTTTAAATGACACCTCTCATAAAGCTTTTTAATAAATCAAATTATATTTTTCATAAATCTTAATGAAAACTAGCATTAAATAAATGAAAAGTTTAAATGGACGAGTACCAGTGCAACTTCATTGCTTTAATGAATAATTTATATATAATTTTTCTTTAATAATTTAAGGATAATTTCCTCAGTGTAGTTTTTAAAAGAAATTTACGGAATTTTAAAAGCAAATTTTACAACAATTGAATGCCTTGTTCGAACAAGGGTACAAAATCCAAGACCCAACGTATTTAGGAGAGATAAAAAACGTTTGAAATGGTCAAAAAATTGAGTTCTGATACATTTTTTTTGCTGTTCTAAAAATAAATGTCTGTGGACGTTTTTTACTTATGTACTTTTGCATTTTAGGTGACGTTATGTAAATTAATTGTTATTTTGCGTACAAAAAATAAAACAGGCATAATTTAGTTTTTTACAGTCTATACCACCAACGAATTTCACTAAAATTGGAGCGAAACTATTGGACACTTTTATATCCCGCTTAAACCAAAGCTCCGTGAGTAGACTAACCATGTTACATTTAACTCCTTAGTTTGTCAATTTAAAAACTAAAAATATCTTAAAACTAATAGTTTAGAACAATGTTTCACAATGTATATATATTAAGGTCGGTCGTTTCAGAAATTTTTTTTTTTTGCAAATAAACGTTTGGCATTTTCTAAGAACATTCCCGAAATATTTCGTATTTTTCGATAACCGTTAGTGAGCTGGACCATTTTTAAAAAAGATATACTTTTAAGTTGTTTCAAGATATTTTTTTCTTTCCAAGAAACTGGAGTATCAAATGAATGATCTTCTGAGGGGATATCAAATGAATGATCTTCTGAAGACGTATCTAAAAAAATATACTCTTTTTTTAAAATGGCCCAGGCACTAAAGTTAATGGGTCACTAAAAAAGTTGTTGTGCTTTGCTTCCACTTTAATATATATTAGAGTTCGTCAGAAAAGAGAAATGAGCTGTATTTATATGAAATTTGAATTCACATTTCGATTCTACACCAAAAATTATTTAAAAAAAAAACTTTTTAACGCCTTTTAAAAACGCGTTAACGCGTGCACCATTTAGGAAATAGAGTGGTCGGAAAAATTAAAATTGTTTCAAAAAGCTTATAAAGTACTTTTTTATTACTGCAAACAGTTAAAAGTTAATAAGTTTTCAAAATGTTGTCTTTACTAAAATGCAATATTTCACTGATTAACAACTTTTTTACAGGCCGCGATATATAGAAAATGTTTATGGCATTTTTCTTAGCTCAAAATATTTTTTTATTGTGTGTGCTAAAAAATTATTTTTTATTATTTTTACCAAATTGATGCCTTAATAACCTGTTAGCGGTTGCACAATTTTTCTCAGTTTTCTCCCGTCCACTGTATTGAGTAAACGATGCACTTTAAAAACCATTAAAAAAGTTATTTTTAAATAATTTTCATATTTCTGAAATTTTTTATAAATATGATAAAAATTCTCAAACATTTTAATAAAACATTTTTCATAACTTCTATAACATTTCATAAAAAAAAAACAGTATTTGTTTTATTAATGGTCAATATCTCGAAAACTTAGTGAGAGCAAAACAGACAATTTTTAATTCTACGATTACACTTCATTAATAACAGATATTTAATTAAATAAATATTTTAGTGAATTTATTTTTATAGCACATAATTCTCATATTCCTTTTTTCCTAAAATATATGTTTAATATTTGAGATGTGGACGTGAGCAGAATTTAGCTTGATTCGTAACTATGTGTTGGTAGGGAAAAATTCTTCGTGAGTCAAGGTTTTGCGTGAGTGAGTGTGCATGAGTAGAATTTTACAAAAATGAGTTTAAATGTTTTGATTGTTCAAAAATTTTGTATAAAAATACAGAAAGTCCGAAAAAATAATGTTTGTATTTTTAATACAAAAATTAAAACATTCTTGAACAATAATCTTCTTCTCATACAAACATTGTTTGTTGGGATGTATGCTGTTATTACAAATTGTAATACAAAAAACACACATACTTATACAAAGCATATTGATAAATACAAATTGTTGCTTTTCAAAAAGTTTTGATTTTATGATTACCGAATCAGCCAGTTTGTACACTAAGGCCCGATTACTGTATGTAATGTATCGGTTTGAGTTAAGCTAATCATTGTTTTCTTATTGCGGACAACTGAAGATTAGGGTGATTACTATGAAATTGTTTGTCATGAAAATTATAAAACTTTTTAAAATGAAACAGATACAAATCTAATATGACACAAACATATTAAATTTTGGACCTGCGGTAGAATAATGTTCTAACTAAATGTATGAAAATTTAGAAAATCCGAAAACAATTTTTGTAATTTTAATACAAAAATTAAAACATTTTAAAACTGTTAACTTTACAAAACTTTAGTTATATTCGAGTAGAGTATTAGTTAATTGAAAATAGCAATTTACTGTACTAAAATTAGCAAAACCAAACAAAAACTGTAATATCAACAAATTTTTTTGCTATATTTACCTCAAATTTTGGTAGAATGTAAATAACAGTATATTTTCTAAAATCAACAGATACTTTTGCTAAAAAAATTACAGATTGCTGTTTTCAGAAGGGGAGATTTTTATTTGCATTAAATAAAATCTGAAAGAAACTTCAATTTTTTTTTTTATTTTGATGATTTTTTTAATATGTAGCAAATTTTTTCCTGATTTTAGTAGATTAATTTGTAACTTTAAATTAACTAAAATTTAGCTCAATTATAACTAAATATTTGTAGATTCAACAGATTTTGTTTTTTCTGCAACGTAATTTTTAACTAATTTAAACTATTACAATTTGTTTTTATCGGTGTATAATTTTATTATTTATAAAATTCCGGTAGACGGTTCTCACCACCATAGGTTATAAAAATTGTTCAATACTCCAAAAGCTTTAAACAGCGATTTTAATTCAGATTTTATATTCAATGTCCAAAAAAACTTAAATGTACATATACAAATTTTAAGTTTATTCCACTACACTTTTAAATTTAGTTTGATTCCAAAATTTCGGAATATAATTGTTTATTTAAAATTTTATGGTAAAAATTGTATCACTGTTTTTTTTTTATAAATTATATTGAATATTTTATAAAACTTAATTTAAAAATCAATTTTCTAAAACACTCACTTGCTGTAGAAATACACAAAGCGGCAACAATGGCACACACTACAAATTGCCTCATTTTTATTTAATATTTATTTTTTAATGTAAATTAAGTATTAATCCTTAATTTAAAAATGTATTAATTTTTAACACTGTAATAAAATCAATTTTCGTGTTTTATTATGCGACTAAACTGATTGGTAGTTAAACTTAAACTATCGTTAAAACGAAAAAGACTCTTACTTTTGAAGACTAATTTTAGTTCGCTGCTTGCGTTTTGGAATAAAGTTTAAGAGATAAAACACAATGATGTCGGCAAACCACAACCACATACCACCCGAACTGAAAATAGTATTATGGTTGCTGCAAAACAATAAATTCAGCTAACACAGCCATATTAAATGTGATACCTGGATATTTAAGGTGTTGCAACTAAAATTTAGTTGTATTACCCGATATTTGTTGAATGAACCAATATTGAGAACTTGTTTTTGTTGTAGTAACTGAATTTCAGTTGAAAGCTAATAAAATTTGTCCCTGTGTTTTGACAAATTACAACTACAAACATGATCAAATTTCTCAAAGCCTTTACATCTGCTTTTCACATCTAAATAGGTCCAATGATTGCAAATCAGACCATACTTAAAAGGATATCATTCCAATTTGAATATAATTAATAAAAATGTCGATGTGAAGTTACCCATACACTACGCAATATTCTTCTGCAAGTTTTACTATTGTGCAAAATATTATATTAGATTATTATATTGGAAGGTTGTACAATATATTGGAAAAAATAAAAAAGGTTTTGATTCTTATTGCGCAACCAATAAATGTGAAAAATATTTTATAGTGTGTTGTACACATTGTCCAATTTGTATATCAATAGACAACAGATCAAAAGAGTGGAGGCATATTTTGTGCCAAAGTATTGTACATCTTATTGCAATGTGTGGGGCAAAATTACAATAATACTGGCAATAATATTTGTAATAATATTGCAAATGGTGTTTGGGCGCCTTTAGTGGCAGATGTTAGCAATTAATTATGAAAACTTAAATCAGATTTTTAGTTGTAATGTGTCAATATATGTTTGTGGTTTGTCGTTATCATTGTAATTTATCTCAAGTTGGTGTTGAGGTGGTGCGCGTGCGCATATTGAAAAACCACAATACCGGGTTTAATTATTTGCTGGTGTCACTGACGTTGTTGTTTGGTATGTTTTTGCGGTTTTTTTGTTGTTGTTGTTTAGGTCTGAATTTATCCAAGAAATGATTAAGAAAGAGACAAGGTAGTAAAAAAATATATAATCTGTATAGGTACATATTGGAAAATTATTAAACATAACAAAACTGCAAAAAAAATTAAATCTACTTAAGAGTAAGTACACTAAAAAAAAAGGTTAGTTGAAACTATTCAAAATATTTAACTAACTTTCAGCAATTTTTTTTTTTGCTGACATCGCGTTTTGAGCTTAAATTTAAGTTAAACGTTTTTACAAAAAAAACTAAATTTAAACTAACTTCGAACTAATTTATGTTGCTATTAAAAATGTGATGATAAACATATTTATAGCATGGAGAACAAGTTAAAAGACGATATGTAGATGTTGCAGTTTGTATGGATGAAGTAGTTAGAAAAACAATGAAATATATAAACAAACGCAAAATGCAAACAAAGCCACGCAGAAGCGTGATAATTAATTTTAAATTTACTAAATAATTTATATTTTTATAAATTTTAAAATTGAAGATGCAAGCAAAAAGAAAATACGCCTTGGGTCTGTTGTACAAAACAATATTTTGATAAATTGATGATACAGACAGAAATAAAATATAAACTTTGGTCCGACTGTAAAAAAACAATAAGTGCCAGTCTCATGTAGTTGTTTTTAAAAGATATAGGGTTTTTATAATATTTAACCTTACTTTCAATATTTATTTTTTGTATTTTAGAATTATTTTCATTTGAAAAAGTAGGCTTTTTCAAAATTTGACCCTACGGGTCAAAAGTCGGGACATCAGAATTCGTTTTAGAGGTATGATTCCTTCTGCAAAGTTTCTTATTTTGGTCCCTAGAATACGATTTTCCTTGTACGTTGAGCGATTTTTAAATCGACCCGCCCTAATATACATACATGCATGTAAGTAATTTTTAATTATTATGATTTGTTCTTCATGTTATTAATAAAATATTTTGATTATTTCCAGCTCACTGATTTTCAGCAAAACACTTTTGCAGATGTTAGCAATTTTTGTGCAATTTTTCTCCTCACAGCAAAAATTTTGCTGACTCAACTAACTTTTTTGCTAACTTTACAGACTTTTTTTGAGTGTATGCAAATGCAATAATGTACCAATAACAACATTACAGTGGGGCGTATGATAACATATTTGGAAATCAATTTTCGTAATTTAAAATGGTACAACAATCGCGCAACGTTTTTAGCAATGAAATATTCCATTCAGTTAATGAACATTTTATTTTCACAAATCTAACGAACATTTTCTTAACAATGGACCATGGATGGTAACCAAATCGATGTGGGTATGGGTATGGGTAAGTAGAATGCTGTTGTAACTGAAGGTTTACCACCTCGTTTTCTAAAAATCATATATTCTTAAGTTAATAAACGCATATTGCATATAGCTTGGATATCTGCTAGGATTGTGTCAATTTATTAAAACGGGACCTCTGGCAATTATAGACCCATTTTCAGCTAATTATGGACCCATTTCTGTGAAAACAATTCGCCTTATCACTCCATCTCAATCCGGGTTCAGAAAACACCATAACACTGATACTAATATAACAGACATAATTCTTGGTTCGATAGTAATCAGCCTTGTATGCTGGTACTTTTGGATCTAACAAAAGCCTTTGAAGCCTCCCAGCAAGAAAAGTGACGGTCATATGACCGTCAATGCGTTGAACAAAGTTTCTATCATTTTCTAAAGGGCAATGTGAAAAAAGTGATGGAAACATTGTGTACGTGTGATTTAGCATCTTCCTCTAATTTATAAATTCATAAGTTAGAGGAAGATGCAAGATTTGCATGTGTTAGTTTCGGTCATCCATTTCTTGTAGGGTTGTATGACCATCAACAAACACATTTTTTCAAACACATTCAAATATTTTTTGTATAGGTATAACACAATACATTCTCATGAGTTACGTGCACTGACAGCTAATGCCAAAGACTTTGAGATCTATGTAATCTATGTGTATGACACCTGCTTTGCAGCAATTTTACCAGGATTTTTCTATAAAATGTTTTTAAAAATAAAACGGAATATCAAAAAATGTAAAGTTTCTGATAGAAAAACCCTGGTAAATCCATTACAAAAAAACAGGTGTCATATAGGTTTGAGTCAGTTAATCATCATAAACTTATTCTTAAGCTATTGAACAGTTATAATATTTCTGGTTCTGGATGCTCTCTGATTTCCCCGTTTCTGTCTGATCACTCACAATTTGTTGCAACTTTTTTTTTAAAACACATTTCAGAGTTAAATTTGGGTATTTTGTAAAAAAAAAAAATACTTAAAACGCCATTGGGAATATTTGGGGAGTATTAACCCGTCTTGTTTATGCTGAAAACCGTCAATATGAAAGCGTAAAAGAAGCAGTTATTGAAGCGTGGTGATCTATAATGGAAGAACTTCGAGTTGATTCAAAAAAGGAGGCCTCACGCATTATTAAAACTGCTGCTCAAAATATTTTTCTTAAATTTTGATATATTAAGTTAAGTGTATTTATAGTTACTAAACACTTATTGATTTTGTTATTCCTTTTTAAATATTGACATAAAAAATTAATGAATTGTTTTAATGTTAAATATTATTAATTTTCTTTTGGTTTTACATTTATATCGGTTAAATTCTTCTATTTTGTTTAACTTACGAAATTTAGTGAAATTGATGTGTAATTATAGTTCTGCAACGCAGTGTATGTCTTGTTAGCTCAGTGAGTAGAGCTGCTTGTCTGTTACTTTTTGAGCAGGCAGACCTTTTGTTTAATGATGCTATCATTTTTGGGGGGGAGAATAATTCCAATGCCATGTATTAGGTTAGTATAGTAAAACTCCCAAAGGGTTTGGTCCTGTGTGGGTACAGTCAAATTGTAAATATGTCCATTTAAAATTATAATTTTTTTCGCCAGCACTGCATTGAAATAGACTCAAAAAGTGTAATAGTTATTTTGATCTAAATTCTATGTTCGGATTTACCCAACAGAATTTTAAGAGGCATTTTTTCGTAGAATATTTTAACCCCATATCTGCAATATTCATGGGTCATTTTAGTACTTTTAGCAAGAATTTCCAAAAAATGGATTAAACTGTGAAATTAAAAACATTGAAGTTCTTTAGATTCAACTTTTGTCAGTTAAAAAAAAAATACCAGGAAAAATACAACATAAGGGGTTGGAACTACTAAGTAAAAACGCCCCATTAAAATATTACATTAGGTTTAAAAACATAAATTTAGAAAATTTAACCTAACATTGTTAATGGGCTGTGCTGCACGTGATAAATTAAAATTCACCTTTCTAGTGATTTAACATGACCGGATGACGTTTTCGTTTCGACACCTCCCAGTGAAATTTGTAAAATTTGAACATGTTAACCCCTTAAACGTACGTTTTGGGATATTTTGTTTGTTGTTTATTGGAAAAGGGACTTAAATGGTCCATGGAAATTGCAGATATTGGGTTATATTGTTCTACGACAAAATTCCTCTTAAAACTCTGACATAATAACTCAGAATTTTGTTCAAAAGAACTATTACACCACTTTTTGATTCTTATCCAATACAGTGTTGGCGAAAAAAATTAAAACTTTAAAGGACCATTAAATTTGACTGTACCCACACAGGGCCAATGCTTTACGGGTTTTACTATACTAACTTAATATAATCGTACGGTATAAGAATCATCCATCCCAAGAACATGACCCTTATTTTGTTCTATAACGTTTTCTTTGTATTTACTATAATTAAAATGTACAACTTTAAAAAAGCAACAATTATACTGAGAGGATCCTTGCTGATATTTGCAATTTTTCTGCAAAGATCCTCGCTTCAAAAATGTTTCTGTTACTGACTTTACTTACTTTTTTTAGTTAGTAAAACTGTTTGTAATTTTTAGCAACTTTTAAAAGCTAAAAGCTTTTAAAAATTGGTAAAATATTTTGCTTATGTCAACAACGAAAATTATTATAACAATTTTTAATTTGAAAACAGTGAATAGAAAAAGTGTACTAAGACATGTTTTTGTACTAAAAATTAATACAAAAACTGTAAATTGGGTTTAAAACGTTTTTATTTGAATGCAGGGCTTATAAATTCATGTCAGTCATAGTTCCTAATTGTGTTTGGAGTAAGGACCGTTTGACCATAATCCCTAAATCAGAAATGCGGATGATATCCTTGGAGGGTATGACATGTGAACTAAACCGACACGAAGCTGAAATGTGAAATTAGGTTAAAGTCTCTATGATACTATCCTTTTAAGTAATTTTTTCTCAACGTTTTTTGACTTTTTATTTAAATTTTCTTAGATTGTTTTAACTTCTTCATAATTAACCAAAAATTCAAATTAAACTGGAAATTGCATACTTATAATTCACAAATTTTTTTCCACTTATAAACTTTCATATGCACCACTGTGTAGAAATACAAGTTTTGTTAAAGTTTATGTTTGTAAAAAATAATATATGAAACCTTTTACAAACATTCCGAGTTTATTAAGTCCTTTATTACCATGCACTTTTTAGGAGTGGGTACTTGTAAAACTTATTTCATCTGTTTATTAAACCCATTTATATCCGCGACGCTCTCGAATAGATAGAAGTCTAAAATTTTGTATAATAGGTTCCGTGGGAGATAAAAACCAAATGATATCAAGTTGTAAAATTTTAGTACCATTTTAGTACAGTTTAAGTACAACAAGGTTAAAAGCAAAATAACAACGATTACGCTTCTTTATTTTTTAAATTAAAATTTAAGCGTTGTTAATCTTTAATTTTACGCGTTGCGTATACGCAACAGTGGGGATGAATGGGTTAAGACCTTAACAGTCTTTTTTTTGCTTTAAAAATCACTTCGTAGTTGTTATGATTTTGTTACACTTTAAGCATGACAATTAACTTTATATGTTACTTTTATTATTACACACTTATTTTTTGAAATTTATTTTAAAATTCCTTTAGGGTTTCGATCAACATTAATGCACTCAAATAAAAAAGTGAGTAGAAAAATTAGTATATATGCTAATTTACAAAACAATTATTGTTGCTCATGTGGGCTAAAAATGCTTTCTTTTGTTCAGTTTTGATTAAATCTTAATTTGAATTTCTACAAAATATGCAAAAATATTCAACAAAAATATCAAAATATGCATTTTTAGGAAAAAAGTCATAAATATACATTTATAACAAAATATCCAAAAACAAATCGATGCTATTTTGTTGCAAATTATTTGATTCGGAAAAGTGTTTGGTCAAATTCGATTTCGGGCTACTGACTACAAATATGCATTTGCATGAAAGTCGCTGCGCTGGTTATAAATATTTTACTTACTTTTAAAACAGAGTAATTTTATATTTTTTCATAGTTATACTTCAGTGGAAAGAACGTGTTTTGGACGTTTTTTGAAACAGGTTTTTTATATGTTCTCGCATACATTTTTTTTCACCAAATCACATGTTTTACTCAAAACACGTAAATGGAAACGGAGTATTAAGAGCAAAGTTTTTTTAGTTGAACATTGTTATAATATAAGATAAATATAAAGCGTCAAATAATATTAAAAATATATTTTAATTTGACCAAAAAAATTATTTATTAACCAAGTAAAAACATTATAATATAGCTATATATTATTTTATATAGTTATTTGTAATGATATATTGCAAAATATATATTAATATAAAATCATATAAAATTATATCTCAACTATATAATTATATCTTTCTTTATATTACACTTCATATAGTGCAATATGTAAAAATATATAATCACATATCGATCTTTATATGACTGGTAATCGATCATCGATTACATATGGCAGATATAATTGCATACATTTATATTCAATTGTATCTAATTGAATGTATGTAAATTTATAAAATTATGTATGATATATTTGGATACAATTGCATCAAACTTAATTGTATCAAATAATGTCTAATTGTATCACATTAGATCTATTAGATACAATTAGATGTTCCCATTTATCAGATATAATTATTAGAGTTAGTTTTGAAAAATAGATTTTTGGATATTATCACTTTTTAGAAGGTTTTTGTATCAATAAAAATAATGGCGTATTTTTTTTTTTAATTTCAACTCCTTCCCGTGCCTATAGGCGACTCAAATCGCGGATTTTGGGTCCCTTTTCCCATACAACAAAAACGGCTAAATATATGTCAAATCTGACTTCAGTATTCGATTCTACGGGAAAACTTAGGCCCATAAGCTTTTTTTTAGTTTTTGGAATGCACCAGAATAATTTTGTAAATAAAAAATTAAAATATTTTTTTTGTTAATATACAATGAAAAAACACTTACATCTGACAAAAATGGTCCAAAAATTTTAATTTTGTAGTTACCCGTTCAAAAGTTATTAAAGTTTAAAAATTTAATAAATTTTTACATGGGTAACCATTTAGTAGAAAATTTGACTGATAATTTTTTATTTTTAGTAAAAATTCTAGTAACATTTATTTACTAATTTTTGACACAGTATTCCTAAAACGGCTATATTTTTTTATCGGAAAAAAATATTTAAGTAGTTTAAAAAGTTTAAAGCAAGAGGTGAGCACGTGAGCAGAATTTTAGGTGATTCACGCGTGAGTGTGAGTGAAAACATATGTTACTCACGTGAGCATGAGTGACTGTGAGTAGAAAAGAATTCTTCGTCAGTGAGTGTGCGTGAGCCAAATTTTTGCGTGAGTCTGTGTAGTAGAATTTTAGTAGAAGAAGGAGTAGAATTTTACAAAACAAATTAATTTCTATTTAAATGAATATTTTCTCAATTTTTCCCCAATTTAATGTTTGTGCGTTTTTAAAATACAAAATAAATGACAAAATTACTGATTCATAGCAGTTTTGAGTTAAACATTCACAATTTGTCTAAATTTTTATATATTAAGTTTTCGGGTAAGATTTTGTTTTGTGAATTTGCGTGATTCATATGAATCACATGCATGGATTATTATCAGTGTATTTTAGTTTGTTTCGGTAACGGTATTTTACTTTAGGGGTAACGATATTTTAATTATTTCGGTAACGGGTTTTTAGTGTTAACGGTAGTTTACTTATTTCGGCAACGGTATTTCAGCGGTAACGATATGTTAGTTATTACGGTAATGTTATTTTAAGAATAACGGGTTTTTAGTTATTTCGGTAACGGTATTTATAGGGCAACGTTATTTTTGTTATGCAAGGTAATGTCAATGCACACCGATATTTTTAGAACAAATTTGCGCGAATTTCAATGACTAGCTAGTTCATGATCAAACTTTGGGAAAATATATATATTTACAGCGATTATATCGGTAGCGATAACGGTATTTTAGTTATTTCGTTAAAAGTATTTTAAGGATATTGGTATTTTAGTGATTTCGGTAACGGTATTTTACGGATAACAATATTTCAGTTATTTTGGTAACAGTATTTTAGGGCTAACGATAGTCAGTTGAAAGGGGTTTTGAACAGTATTTTAGCGGTATTGCCTGCCATCCTTGATTTAAAGTAAATATTGCGCATGTAAAATATAGGACAAGGAGTTTATTAAACTCGATGTAACTTTTTTATTTTTGAGAATATTTCGCCAAAATGTTCACAGTATATAATAATTTTCGATAAAATTAGTCAAACGATCTGCTGGCCTGAAAATAGTTAATTTTTCTGTGAAATTGCAGATTTTTCTGTAATATAAAATCTGTAATTTTACAGGAAATTGAACCTATTTTGGGCCCGCATTTATTAAAAAAATTTAATTAAAGAAACAAACGTAAGTCAAACTTATTAGTAAAAATAATTGTTTCGACTTAATTGTATCACTATAAAAAAATTCAATAAAATCAGCTGGAAGGATCCTTGAAAGGATCCAGCTACATTTTTATTGGAAGGACCCTTGCAAATGTTTCTGACTATACCTTGCGGGAAATGAAGGGTCGATTGATTCAAAGTGGTAATTCTGTGATATAGGATTGGGGGCACGTCACAAAACTGGTGAAACCAAAATTGTAGAGCACCAAAAAGTGTTTATTTGGGTGAAACAACCAATCACGTGACTATATGGTGACACTGGTTGGTACCAGATATATTATGTAACTGGAGAAAAAGTAACATAACATCAAAGTGTACTGAATCAACTAGGGTCGTTGCAGTTGAAGTTGCTACTGGTCATTGAACTGGTTTAAAACCGTTAGAAGTGGATGAAAACATGGCAATTATTGCCAAAGGATGCATTTCCTTGACTGCTACAAAGCGGACATACCACTGAAGGGATTTTTATCAGTACCGACTATGTGACGGTGGGAATGAAGACGTAACACTCCACTGGTTTAAAAGAACGCAATACGGAACTGTTTAGACACTGACCAGTGTTGCCAGATGTGGTGATTTCTCATCATACGTCGCGATCTTAATACACGTTTGGCAAGTTCATTTTTGAAATGCCGACAGGCGATTTTTCGAGTGAATGGAGATTTTACACATAAAATATCGCTACCAAAAAACTAGAAATATATCACCAGAATATGATTTTTTGCACAACTTATTTAACAACTTGAAACTCTTTACAAAAATATAAATTAAAACTTGACAAGTTTCTTCATATTGGTTTCTAAATATTTTGTTAAGATATCTTACAAGAATTTTGGTAACGATTTTTTATGTAATTGACGATTTGTA
This sequence comes from Delia radicum, assembly GCA_021234595.1. Classification (NCBI taxonomy): domain Eukaryota; kingdom Metazoa; phylum Arthropoda; class Insecta; order Diptera; family Anthomyiidae; genus Delia; species Delia radicum. Next base: position 169,280,189 of record CM037852.1, read on the forward strand.
AGAATTTCTTTGGGTACAAAATTGAAACTGAGTATAAATTTTGTTAATCTGCTTTATAAGTTATACATTAAATTTGTGCTGAATTGTTGCAGCTCCTTCTTTTTGTAAAGATATTATTGTAAACTAGAATTATAATGCAGCATACAAAATTAAAATGTTAATGAAGTGCTTTTTAGAAGTGATGGAACATAAAAATTGTTTGTATTATTAAGCAATTTCTACGAATATTTATGAATGCTAGCAAATAAAGAAACAATTTTCAAAAAAAAAAATCTATTTATTTCATAACGAAATAAGGGCCCAATTTGAGAAATGAAATATGTCCCCAAATAATATTTTTGAGGTGTTATTTCATTTTCTTAAAAATCAATATTTTTAACGAATGTAAGCAACCAATCTCATTCAAAGCACGCAGAAAAAACTTTATTTCGCGAAGCCGCCTGCCGGAGGAAAAAACCCCTAAGAGCGGCCGAAGGCCGCCACTCAAAAGAACTTGTTTTTCAAATCAGATGTTAAATCCGTTGAAATCTTCATCAAGTAACATTTATTTGACTTGTCATAACATTTTATGTCCCAAAATACCAACCCACACCAAGCTTTATTGTATTCTAATGATTATTTTTTTAAAAATTTATTTTATTAAAATTTTTACGTATATATTAGTGTCTAAACGTTAAATAAACAGAAGGTCAATACGTTACTCTTTTATTTAAGATAAAAAGCAATCAATTAGCTGTTTAGATGACAAAGCTATGACTGGTCAAATTATATTACTTATTGTCTTAAAAATAAGACTTCAACGGATTCGACATTGGATTTGTAAAAACAAGTTTTTCTGTGTGGCGGCTTTCGGCCGCTCTTAGGGTTTTTTTCAACCGTAGAACGCGACAGGCGGCTACGCGAAATAAAGTTTTTTCTGCGTGCGACACAAAAAACAAACTATCAATTCGTTTGCTATATTTTTTTTAGAGTACAAGAATAATCTTCTAGTGAATATTGTTTAAAATTGTTTTTTAGTGAAATATTTTTAATGTTCATATTTACAGGTTTCATTTACTAATTTTTCTTATGTTCTTGCCGCCAAACAGCTGAGGACTCTTTGCGGGTATATTCACAAAAACTATGTATTAATTAGGAATAAAAAAATATTTTAATGTAATATATAATTTTGTTTTTTTTTTTTTTAATTGGGGCCTTATTTCATTTTCGAAATGAGGCTTTACTTCATTATGAAATAAAGCCCCAAAAATTGCGGCGTTATTTCATTTTATTTTGGGGCTTTGTTTCATTTTGTTGGGGTTTTTTTTTGCATTTTTTTGGGGCATTGTTTCATAATGAAATAAATCCCCAAAAATGGGGCCTTATTTCATTTTTGGTTTGGGGACTTATTTCATTTGGGGTCTTCTTTCATAGAGTCTTTTTGAACAGGTGGTATGACACACTGTTTTGGATAAGTGCAGTGACTGGTTCCGAATTGGCTATTTCGCAACCCCTACATAATATGACACACGCTCAATAAAAAGTCTCAGGTTACTTGCTTATTATTTTTGCAAAAAACTGTGACATGTACCCCTTAGACCAGTGCAGTGGTACGTCGCCAAACTATTCCAGTCAAACTAAAACTATCACATAATACATTGCGCTTAATATGTGACTTGTTTTCCTTCAAAAAAGGTTCTCCTGTTCTACAATACGTACATCTACACCAGTCACGTAATACATTTTTCCCACAAGTAGCAATTGTCACCTCCTATGACAAGCCCATGTTAAAAGTACCGGTCATTTTCATTTAACAGAACCGAAACTAGGACAGGTTCATACACACATAGTTCTAGTCACGTGACCATACCAGTGACTGTTCCATTTCCCGCAGGGTATCGACTTTTTTTTAGTGTAACAGTCAAAAATAAATGAAAATGATAGTTGAATTGCACTATTTCACTTTACATTATTCATTTAACTTTATTATTTGAGTGTAAAGTTAGATATAGGTTTTTTACATTTATATCTCTCTATTTAATGGCTTTATTTATATCTCAAATTTGAACTGCATTATTCAAGTAAGTACATTATATCTTTATTTTAAAAGTGATTTAAAATTCAGTTGATATTTTCTTACATAATATTATAATATAAAAAAGTTGTGGGCATATGCATTAAAAAGTTTTATATTTTTGAACAAAGAAAGTTAATGGTAATTCATTTACAAATCCGTTCAGTGAACCTTTCTAATTGGTAATAAAATAAAGATATAAAAACTTTACTGGGAATTAATTTATAAACAAATTAAAAAAAAAAACTTAATCATGCTGTGATTGTGTTTTCAAATATTAAAAGGACCAATAATGTACCTACACTCAAATAAAAAAGTCTGTAAAAGTTACAGAAAAATCTGTAATTTTACAGAAAAATTAACTAATTTTAGGCCAGCATACCGTTCTGCTAAGTTAAGCAAAACCTGTCTGCAATTAGTAGTAAAGATAAAGTAGTAGACAAAACTAGTAAACGTTGCTAAAATTTTGGTAAACACTTATTGTAAATCGTTTTGCTTAAATCAGCCAATTTTTTTTTTCAAAAAATTTGTAATTTTTTTTAAATTAAAATTAATTTTTATTAAACTTCGGCATTTACATTTAAGATTATAAAATATTCAACTTGAAAAAACTTTGCTTTCAACTATGAAAAACGGAAATTAGAAAAAATGTTTGCAACATGGGTTTAAGAACTAAGTCAAATATTTTGCTAAAATCAGTAACGAAACTTAGTAGAAAATTTTAGAATATTTAGTAAATAGAGAATATGAAACATTTTAGCCAAAAATGATTTTGTAATCCCTGCCAACAAACAAGCTTCAAAATGTCTGGTCTCAAAAAATATTATTAAAATTTCAAATTTTAATATGAAAGTGGTTCATACTAAAAGCCTGCCTTTTTGGTTCAAAAATTTCTATTACACATACAAAACGGTTTTCATCTTAAATTTGTTTTCTGTCATTTGTAGCATATACGCTGTGGAGGGTATACAATAATGAACATCGGTTAATTCAATCAAAGTACTTGCATTTTTGCAAACTTTTATTTTTTTTTTCTTTCATATTATAATATCGAGTAAGCGTTTGATTTCCATAGAGAGAATTTCAGTGATACTTCATTGATCTAATATAAATATTCATTGATATCATGCAGAAAATTCTCTCAGTGTAGATTAAAATATAATTTTGATCAAATTAGTAAACAAAAAATGTACTTTTTTACGAAATAAAATAAAACCTTCGATTAAAAAAACAGGGCTAATAAAGTTTTAAAGATTAAGCAGGCACTATCCACTGTACATTGAGAGATTTATCCTTTATGATATTAATGAAAGAATTTCATAGATTTTTTTTTTGTAGATTCAATGAAGAATTTCATTATATCCAAGAAATTCTTTTAATTTTAAGAAACATTTTTTATAAACTTTTTTTCTTAGTGTCATAAAAAAAAATCATTCGATTTCATAAATTATCTCTTCATACCCTGCGGGAAATAAACCAGTCACTGGTATGGTCACGTGACTAGAGCTTTGTGTGTATGAACCTTTTCTAGTTTCGGTTCTGTTATATGAAAGTGACCTGTGCTTTTAACATGGGCTTGTCAATTGCTACCTTTAAAGCACCTTGTGACGTGGGGAATAACTTGACGAAGATTACCTACCACCGTACCGACTGAAATTAATAAGCTACAGTACAAGTTAGAAGTAGGCAGTGTTAAAGTAGGATAATTTTAGGATTAATGTTACATGTTTCAGGACCAGTGGGAAAATACGTGACTGGTGTAGGTGTACGTATCGTATAACTGGAGAACAGTTTTTGATGGAAAGCTAGTCACATATTTAGCGCAATGTGTGCTGTTACTGAGGTAGTTTGAATGGATTCGATTTGTAAAGTACCACTGCACTGGTCTAGGAGGTACGTGTCGCCGGGCATGCGGAAAGTAATTAGCAAATAACCTTTTACTTTTTTTCACCTTGCGTCATATTATATACGAGTTGCTAAATTTTGCCGTCCGGAGCCAGTAACTAAACTTCCCCAAAACAGTGTTCACAAAACTTGCAAAACAAAAATCTATTTTAAAATAAGTTTATTTCAGTGTTATATCCGCTTTGTTGCAGTCAATGGACTGAATCCTGTGGCACTAATTGCCATGTGTTCATCAACTGCTAACGGGATTGAACCTGTTCAATGACCAGTAAGAACTTCAAATGCAACGGCCCTAGTTGCTTCAGTACACTATGATGTTATGTTACTTTATCTCCAGTTACATGATATACCTGATACCAACTTGTCAATGTTTTGTCACCATTACTATGGTCATGTGATTGGTCATTTTACACAAATTAACACTTTTTGGTACACCACAATTTCGGTTTCACCAGTTTCGTGACGTGCCACCCATTTATATATCACAAAATCGTTACTTTGGATCAATCAACCCTTCATTTCCCGCAGGGTAAATTTAATGAAAATTTGCTTTAAAGCTATGAAATTGTTTTAAAGGCTTAATTTTTTAAATTTTTTCATAAAATTTCATAATTTCATTAGTTTTAAGATTTAATTCTCAGGTGTTCAACATATTTTATAAAGTGCTTTATTATTTGAATTATTTAAACAAATCATATGAAGCGGTTCATTGCGAAATCTTAATAATAAGGAAATTTTCATTCATTGCATTTACGATTTTTTCTTTGTTTTAAAGAAACTTTTCTTATATTAAGGAAAATTGTGTATCCTTATTTTAAAGACATTTTGTCTTCAATAAAAAGTTATACTTTTTTTGAGTGTGGCTTACTTCCAATGCATTTTCAAGACATTCATGAAGAGTTTTATTTATTCAAAGAACTTCTTAATATTAAAAAAAAATTTTCAAGTTTTAAATTTAATTTGTATTGTTTAATTAATATATTTCTCTGCATACTTTAAGTGTTTTTTTTAATCGCCTAGATTTAAAACTCTCATACACATAGCAAAAATATATTAATATGTGAAACACCCTTTAGATTTAATGACGAATGTAATTACGAATGAAAGTTCAAAGAGAAACAAACAAATTGTAAAACAAAACAAAAAACTAAAAAATTAAATGTTTTTATTTTTTTTTTTGTTTTAAATACGTTTAGAAAAAAATCTAAACCTTTTTAAATACTTAATTTCTATCTTGAATAAATTGCTGAAATATAAATGGTAATTTTGCACTCTACGGTAAGTAATTTAATTAAATTCAATTGCTGAAAATTGAATTTTATAGCGAAATATTTGAATTGTGCAAAAATATAATTTCAAGGGAATAAATTGCAGCTGCAGACTGTTCCACGCTGTTTTATATAAAATATAATTACAAGTTTAAAATTATAATATAATAATAAAGTCATGCATCTTTGAATTTAATATAAAAAAATTAGGGTGAAAGAAGTGTCGTATAGAAATACGTTGTTATAATAGGTGGAAGCTAACTCCACCTATTGAGCACTATGTTAACTACATTTTGGATTTAGTAATTCAAAAAAACATTTTTTGTTAAAATCACTTTAAAAAAGCACATTTATTTGTTAAACATAAAAATCAAAAGTGAGTTTTTTACCAAAAACTAAATGCAATTAAAATATACACTTAAAGCAAAAAAAAAAAAATGCAGTAAAACAAAAATATGTAGTTAAAGAAAAATATGCAAAAATACGCATTTAAAAAAAAATATGCAAAAATTGCATTTAAAGCACAATATGCTAAAATACACAGAGAGAATTATCGGCATGATATCAATGAAGTTTCTCATTAGAATCGTGAAGAGGCACTGGAACTCGTCCATTGAAACTTCTCATTAAATTAATGCAATTTTTCATAAAATTTAATGAAAAATTTCATTGTATTTATTCAAAAGTTTATACGACTAGTTATACGACTTCATTAACAATAGTTTTATTAAAACTATGAAGCTTTTTCATAAAGTTTAAGAAAGTTTTCGTTATTCAAATTGTAAAGAGTACTTCATCAGTTTAATGAAAGAATTTCTTTAAAACTCGTTTAATAAATTGTCTCTGTGTATGGCACTAACAAATCGATGCCATTTTAATACAAATTCTATGATTTAGCTATTTGGCAACTAAAATTCGGTTATTGCGACTCAAATTCGGTTATTAATTGTTTCGGACGGCCGGCACAACTAAACATTAGTTGTCACAACAAATTTCGGTTAATTCAACTGAATTCTAATTGCAATACTCAAAATATTTAGAAATCGAATGTAAATATGGTTGTGCTAACTAAATTTATAAGTTGTTATCATTAATATACACTTTTCCATTCGGTTGGAACTTTATTTCTTTGTGTGCAAATATATTTAGTTTACCCTGTTCTCAGACTAAAATAAAAAAGCATGTATTTGCATAAACTTTCGATCCCTGGTTATAAGAAATGTGTCCAAGCGGAACAGAGATACTTCGTAATTTTTTAATTTTGCAAAATTTAGTAAAATCCGTTAAGCAATATGCCGTTATCGGTTTCGGCAAAATAATTGCATTATAAGATCTTTAGGCATATTTAACAAAAACCTTTTATAAACACGAACGTGAATTTAATATAAAATTATATTAATATTTTAAGTATTCGAGGAAAAATAACTTCATTTAACATATTCCTGATATGAATATTAAATTTTTTTTTTTTCAAATTTTAGAACCTTACAGTGGAAGTACGCACAGTGGTAATGAAAATGATATGTATTTGTGTCGAAAGAAAGTTAACACAAATTTTTATATGATAAACAATAAAGACACCTAAAATATTACAAACTATAGTTTGAAACAAACACAATTAGAACGTGATTCTATTGGCTACAAAATAATAAAAACGATCCACTTATTATTAAGCCTCATGTTATTGACTACAATATTTAAGAGCATCCCGTTTCTGTAAATTCTGCATCGAAAACAGTTTCTCAAAAAACATGTTAAATGCAATCCTGCTCTGCTTTACACATAGGGTGAGTCATATACAGTTAAATATAAAGTCAATTAAAAAAATGCAAATCAAGCGCTGCATTCACGTTATTTCTCTTTATTGTTACATATTTTACAAAAACTACATTTATCCACATTTTAAAAAGTTACAAGATCTGCAGCATTTCGAACTAAAAATGTAGTCAACTTTATCATCTCTTAACCCTCTAACTGGCAAACGATGTTTTGAAACGAAATTCATGCTATGTGCTTCACTCGAAAAACAAATTATAAGTTCTTCAACAAAATTGTTTATCGTTGCCTAATTTAGGCGAAATGAGCCAAAACATTTTAGGGTGCATTTCGAAAACTAAAGCATATAAAAGAGAAGTTTTGAACAGAAATTATTTCTCTTACCAAGATATAAACACACTCCAAAAACTATTTTTTTTCTGCTCCTATTTAAAAAGATATCACGAGTTTTGAAAAAAATTGTTTCTCTTACCAAGATATAATCACACTCCAAAAACTATTTTTTTTCTGCTCCTAGTTAGGAAGATATCACGATTTTCGCTTTTTGGAAAAAGCGAAATTGGGCAAAAAATATCGAAACTTCAATTTATATTGTTCAAACTTCAACGCTTTGCTATTAATACTTAATGTCTTCCTTCTGCCGAATTTCATAAAAATCCGTCTATTAGTTTTTAAGTTAAGATGATGTCTTTTAGAGAAATCCTGATATGATCCTGTGAGTGCTTGGACCAAAGTAAGGACTTATTATTTAAGATAAAGCTTCAATCTTACTTATATTTTATTATAGTTTTTAGTCAACTTAAATTGGTTTTTTAGATTTTTGAAACTATGTTTTTATAAAAATAATAATTTTTTGAAATTTTACAAAATTTTGATTTCTTTCTCGCTTCCAAACCGTGGGCGGCACACGAAAAATTTCTTTGCAAAATATTTTTTTTATTTCTTTATTTCAACTATCGGGTTAAAACCCCTTACAGATTACATTTAAATACATATTTTATACAAAAAAAAAAACAAAAATAACAATAATTTTAATCATCAGCAAAAATTAAGGAATAGTCACACAAGTTTAACGTCGTTCAGCAAGTTCGATACTACCCTCTTCAATCAATGTCTACCAATATTAAAATCAATTCGGTCAGATACCGAATAAAATAAAATAATACATCTATATATTGGCTCATTCATTCCATAGTTAGTGGAAAGAAGGCTCATAAAGGTGGTTTACCCTTAAAAGCCTGACTGGGACGTGAAATATTAAAATGGATAACAACGAAGAGCAATCTATTTTACAATCCATTCCTTCACAAAAATAACGCTTTGGACCATTCTAGGAATCAATAGCGTTTGTAAATTAAGAGATTTACATCTCTCCTTGTAGTTGGACATATCATCAAAAGTATACTGCTTTCTAAGAAGAAATCTCGAAAAGCGTTTTTGGATTTTTTCAATCCGATTAATATTCACGTCGTAAAAAGGATTCCAAATTACACTTAAATATTCTAAATGAGACCTTACCAAGGACTCAAAAAGTGCTTTAAGTGTGTTCACATTTAAAAAAATCTTTAAATTTCTTTTCAAAAAACCAAATTGTGAGTTTGATTTAGAAATAATGTAATCAATATGATCCTTAAACGTTAATGTCGAATCAAAATAAATGCCCAAATCTTTTATAATATTATGACGCAAAAATGTAGTATTATTTTCACCTTCATAATTATAAATGATAGGAGAATGTTAACGAGTATAACTTATTACTTTACATTTAGAAAAACTAAGAAAGAGATGGTTGTTTTGACACCAACTCAGTAAGCAACCAATGTCTTGTTGAAAGTCTTTACAATCATCAGCTGATAGAATATTGTGAAACAGTTTTAGATCATCTGCGTATAACAAGCATTCGCAGTTTTTAAATACATAAACGATATCGTTTATAAACAAAAGAAATAGCAATGGACCCAAATGGCTACCTTGTGGTATGCCAGAACAAACATTATTCGGATTTGACAAAAAAGTACCAATTTTTACAAAGAGGACTCTTCCGGATAAATAGGAGGCAACCCAGGTCAAAAAATTAGAGTGAAACCCCATTTTAAAAAGTTTCTTTATTAATATTGGATGTAAAAGTTTATCGAAAGCCTTTCCGAAGTCGGTATAAAGGGCATCTACTTGAACACCCTTCTCGATTGAAGATATACAAGAATGTGTGAACAATGTTAGATTAGTGCAAGTGGATCTTCCTTTAAAAAAACCCATGCTGACGATCTGTTATGTGATTTTTAAGTTCATAAAATAGTTTTTCATTTATGATCTTATCAAATATTTTAGGAATAATCGACAATTTAGCAAATTTAGTTTTCTATCGGAATATATTAATTTCTAAGTATAAAACGCTCATTTGACGCATTTGTGGTAAATTTTATGAAGACTGCCCTGAGGCAGCCTTACCCGTTAGAAGATTAACTCACCCTGTAGAAAGCAGGGTGACCATGTTGTTCTCGATGCGAAAACTGTTCGCATTAGATACAGAGACGGGATGCAGCAGATTTAAGTTTTACATTTTTGATTTTATTATCGACACAATTATATTCTGTTTTCAAAACATCTTTAGTTTTTTTTTATTAATTCGATTTTTATTACCCCCCTTTTTATTACAATTTAGTTCAAATATAAAAAAATACTAGTTATAATATTTAATTAATCAAGACCAAAGCATGCATTTTTTTACTACCATCATTATTTTAATAAACTGATGCATATTTAAAAATTCAAAACGAATAATTTAAGAAGAAAAAAATTAGCTGATAGTTAATAATTTTCAAGGTTTACAACTTTACTCTCGTTTGGCAACCACAGAAGAAAAAAAAAAACGCACATATTACATATGCTAGTAGTACCAATTACATGTGTAGGTACGTAAATACATATGAATGCTCCATAAATTGGGAGCGTTCGTTGGTTGTCAATTTCAAAACCTTTTTAGTTTATGTGGAGGTATTGCATTTATAAAAACTTTAATATCATTAATAACGAATACAACACAATTCAATATTTTCATGTGTGGGGAGCACACAAAAAAAATTCAGTTTAGTACAAAATTTAACGCCGATGGATGCAATATTTATATGATCGATTAGTTGGTTGATTGATCTCTAAAGAAAGAAAAAAAAAATAAACTAATTAACTAAATGGTTAATTACCCACTGGGAAAGTTTATGTAATTTATATTGCCAAAGAAAAAGTAATCAGCAGCTGATCCTCGATTATCGGGGTCTTTATTAACTAGGTAAATCTGTTAACCGACATGATTTAGCATAATTTATGATACCCAATTCTAAATTTGTATGCTCACAAACTATCTTAAAAGACATAGGATTCTGATTTCATTCTACAACGAAATCTTGATATTTTAAAAAACTTTTATCTATAAAAAATGCTTTAAGCTCTGAATTTTTTTTATTACACTGTGCAACAAGAAAAAACATCCCGTAGCAATCCAACGGAAAATGAAAGTAGACCATTAGTAGACTAAAACCCCCAAAGGGTTTTGAAATCTTTGCTCTTGTTTTGTTTTTATAGGCCCTTGAAGTTGACTCTTTTTTAGCATATTTTTGCGCTTTTTTTACTTTGGATGAAAATAAAATGTTGAAATGTGTAAAAATAAAATGCAATAACGACGAAAGCGAGGTTGCTTATTTTCACACAGACTGTTTGGTAGCTTCTTTAGAAGTGTGGTGTTCAAAATGAGCTAAATCGGTCCAGTGCTTCAAAAGTTATGAGTGAAAATGTAAGGCTGCCTCAAAATTTGTCATGCAAATGTGCGAATTTTACCAAATTACGTGACTTGTCCATTTTGTAACTAGACATATAGAGGTGAATAGTGTTGAATATTCACCTCAAGTACTTTTTTCAACAATTTTTTTTCACCTCAAACTTTTTTCACCTCGAAATTTTTTTTCACCTTAAATTTTTTTCACCTCTAAATTTTTTTTCACCTCAATTTTTGTTTACTATAAGAAAAGTTGGACATTTTGTAACCAGAGACATAGAGGTGAATAGTATTGAACATTTCACCTTGAATACTTTTTTCACCAAAATTGCCTTACATTTTCACTCATTACTTTTGAAACGCTAGACCGATTTAGCTCATTTTGAACAAAACACTTCTAAAGAAGCTACCAAACAGTCTGTGTGAAAATGAGCATCCTCGCTTTCGTCGTTATTGCATTTTATTTTGACCCATTTCAACATTTTATTTTCCTCCATAAAAAAAAAAAATGCTAAAAAGAGTCAACTTCAGAAGCCTATAAAAACAAAACAAGAGCAAAGATTTCAAAACCGTTTGGGGGTTTTAGTCTACTAATTGTCTACTTTCATTTTCCGTTCGAATGGTCCGGGATGTCTGCCATGACCCGAAATTTGTTGCATAGTGCTATATAAAACTTTTGATTCAGATTACTTTTACTAATTGAAAATTAGACTTAAAGGATTTCATTTCCTTTCTTAAAAATATTAGTTTTTAATAATTTTATACACGCATATAAAAAACAAGGTTGAGGGAACCATATTCGAAGATCATCATACATTTTTGGATTTATGATTGCGACGTTCTCATATTATGATCATGGACAGTAATTTCGTCATCATTTATTACCATATTATGATTATTTCGTACTACAGATTTAAAAGCACGTGCATTTTGTTTAAATTTTTCTTTCATATTTTTTTCTTTAACAATATTTTTGCATAATTACAAACAATTAAAAAATAAAGCATTTTTTATTTCAATTAATACTTAATTTGTAACACTTTTATGTCCATATAATAAAAATAACTTTATTTAAGGGGTGCGCGACAATTAAACTTTTGCCTAGACTTTCAGGGTCGACCCAGTTGAGACTACAACTTATTCCTTCTTCCACAAAACAAATCACCATTACAATTAACACCAATACGTTGTTTGTGCGTACAATTAACACCACTACGTGTTTGTTTATTTTTAATGTTTTTAATTTATTGTGGCTGACTGTTTCTCACAACTTCTTTTCACAAAATTTCAAACAAGAATGAAACTAAAAGAGCGAAGACGCTCATAAAAAAACCGTCTGACCATCTTATAGTTGACGCAACTATAATATGGCTGTAGTTACATAGAAGAATATGATAATAAATGCTATTTTATGATTGTAGACAATACAATAACTAAAGGAAAGAGAAATTTTTACTAGAACATGATGAAAGCAACCATATTATTGGTGAAATATGATTCACACAATAATAATTTAATTGAAACAACCATTTATGGCTTTAGGAAACATATTTTTGTGGCCGCAATCATATTGCAACCTTATTTTTTCTCTGCGTGTACCACAGAAAATTATCACTGAAACATTTTTAGGAAAAATATTGGTGAAATTTTTCTATAAATATTTCTCCTTTCCCTGCCTTTCGGCGGATTTAAACGCAGAATTTGAGTGATTTTTTGTGTAGATTAGAATCAGGTAAATATACTTGAAGTCTTACTTTACCATTCAATTTTTAAATATAAAATAATAAAATTATCTTTTCTGTTAGCCGTTGCATGTTAAAAGCATGGGATAATAATTAGAATAATCAAAATGTGTGATATATCGCGACCCGCTAAAAATTTATTAAGATATTAAATTGGTCAAACACATTGTAAATGTGTTTCCTTACATACACATATAAAAAATTATTTTCCGCTGATGAGCCGGTTGATAACTTGTTCAAAAACAGAATAACGAATGTAATTTAAAAGTTCAACAAATTTTAAATGGGTCGCTATATATCGGATAATTTTATGACATTTTCTTCTGATTGCATTTATGTTGTATTGTGTGTGTCAAAAATAAACAAATTTTAAATATTATGTAAAAATTATTACAAATTTGTATTGCATGTTATGTATATTTCAGGAATTTGGAAAAGGGCTTGGCTTTCAATTTTTAAACCATTTCCTGTATAATTAGAGTGTGATCTTTTCGAGTTGATATGTACATTTGTACTAGTTTTTTAAATTTTTACTGATTTTTAGCATTAAAAAAATTATATTATTTTCCATGGAAAACCCCAATTTCTTACCCCTTTAAATAAAGTACTGAGAGCTTACAAGTTTTTTTTATAACGAAAAGCATTCTGAATCAGATGTTTAAAAAATATTTAATCTGGTGGAAACTGTAATTTTTAACTAATTTAAATCTGAAGAGATTAATGCGATTAAAAGAGCTTAGAATCTGAGAGTTTTAATATTTTAAAAAATTTTGGGCCATACTGCACAACGCTACCCCACCCTGGAATTAAAGCAGCTACTTCGCGATTTTATACATACATATTTGAACGAAAATTATTTAAATTCTTTTTTTTTACAAAACTGCCTAAGTCATTCCTTTAATCCATAAAAAAATATTCTGAACTAAATTTACCCTTAGATGCTCTTGGTGATTAATATTAGTTGAAAGAACTTTAAAATTATATTGTGTCATGCTAATATTGTACTTTTAAACTAAGGGTAATTTTGACAACAAGGACATCTAAGGGTTAAATTAGTTACGACTATATTTTTATGGATTAAAAGAATGGCGTAGGTAGGTTTAAAAAAATAGATTTTAAATATTTTTCGTTCAAATAAATATGAAATTCCGCAGTATCTCCTTTAATTCCAATGCTACACGGCAAGGGTTAACGTTCTCTAATTTGGTCAAAATTTTTAGCACGGCAACTTCACACAATGCGTCAGAATAAGGGGTTTTAATTCCCGGACATTTTCGTTTCCCGGAACATCGGGAATTTTTTTCCCGAGATTCCGGGATTTCACGTTCGTTAGAAAATATGTAAATTTTATATAACTTTTGATTGAAAAGTTCGACTTTTATTACAGAAACAAATTTATTAACGTGAATCGAAGTAATTTCTACAAAAATTCACTTGTGGAGAGAAAACGGCGAAAGATTTTTTAATTCTGTTTTTTGTATTTGGTTCCACAATTCAAGAAAAATACAAAATTAACAATTTGTCAATAAGTGGTTCGATAAGTTTTCGGCCTCCAAAGTAGGGCTTACCAAAAAAGGTGTGTTGTTGGTCCGCAGCTTTCCGGGACTCGCGGTTATCTGGAAGCAAAACGGAAAACGAGCAATTGGTTAGTATGGATCATACTTGGGATATTTTCATTAGCATTGAATTTTTATTAGCATTAGTTCACTAATGCCAATGCAAAAAACATTTCATTACCATTTAGTTGTAATGAAATTTTTTGGCATTAGCATTTGTCATACTAAAAGCATTTGTTTTCAAAAAAGTGGAGTGTAAATTGCTTTACATAGGAATGGAACGGAGATCGATAGGAATTGTATGTTTATTTGTATTATCACGTAAATAGGTAAAAATAAATAAATCACCGTATGGCTGATTTATAAAAATTTATCAATCGGGATCTATCCCGAACCTAGCCCATGTATATTATAAGGGTGTATTAACATTCCTGAGGAGCAAAATTTTTGTCCGTTTTGCCCTATCTCGCTTAGTTTCGGAGATTTAAAAAAATCGATATTTTATAAAATGGCTAGTATCTCGAAAACTAAGCGAAGTATCTCAAAACGGACCAAATTTTTCCAAGACTTAACCTAAGTGACACGTTCTGATAATTCAAATGTGTTCAGTGTTCCGATTCCACTCGTTCCCCGGTTCATACCATATCGTTCCAGTTTAGACCAGTGTTCCATTTTATTATCAGAGTGATTTAATTGGTATTGTCACGTACGTATTTGGGTAAACAAATAATTTGGACACCCTGTGGCTGTTTCATAAATATTAATCCCTCGGGATCTTTCCCGAGCATAGCCTATTTGTATTATGAGCGTTATTTAAAGCTCCTGTGAAGCCCAGATTTCATCGATATGCACCATTAGTTTTTCGAAAGTCTTATCTATCAATTGTAATTTGTTTCCTTTAATTGATGCATTACTAATTGTAATGAAATTTAAAATTATTGCCATTAATCAATGAAATTCTTTATCATTAATTTAACAAATGCTAATGAAAATAATTTCATTATAATTGATAATAATGAAATTGTCATGAAATCATCAATTAATGAGTTCATACAATAATCAGTCCCATGTATGGTATGAATGCCTTTATTGTCCCATGCTCAATCATAAAAAAATGTATTCATCAAAATGTCTGTATCTCCCAAACTATTTCGAATTTTGATAAATCCTTTTAATATAATATTTTTGAATATGTTAAAAAAAATAGACACATTTTGTCCAAACCAGAAGATCTCCTTAACGGTTAATGTGGACAAATGACTTATATTGTTTAATAGAAATTAAAATTTGATACAAATTTAAAGTTTGTATTTATAAAATCTGTTCATACAAGTTTTAAACGAAGAAATTATGGAATACGCTAAACAATTATATTTCGTTCCAATGATTAATGAATATTCCAATACTTTACTTTTTACTCAGAATATTATTATTAATTTAAAATACAAAAATTTCTATGTCCAGAAAAATTCGTTTGTAATTTCTTTATAACAGATTTTATAAAAATTTATATAAAAATTTATTATATAAATAGAACATTCAAATTTTAGTAACGTCATGATGCTTGTTAGGAAAAGACCTAACCACGAGCTTGATTACTAAGAAGACAAGAATGGAGCAAAATTGATTATTAATAGGTTTTTTGTTAAAGTTCTGCCTATTATGGAGGCTCTAGCTTTTCTAAAACTTCGGGTTCTGATGAGATCTTTAGCCAGATCGAAATACTAGTATCAACCTAGCTAATATGTTTGATTTGCTTTATTTTTGTAAATATACGGAGGTTGAAAGCTCGTTATAAATTGAAAATAAAAACAAAATTCAATTGATGATGTTTCAATTTCAATTTCAAATAAAACATCAAACATTTTTGATATTTATTGCAAATTCTCTGAAATAATGACAAGAAAAAATTCCGGAAAATCCAGAACAAAATTCCTGGGATTACGGGATTGAAAAAAAAAACGGAATTCTCGGGCGGAAAAAAACCTTAGTCAGAATACTTCAAATAAAGTTTTTTAAAATTCAACAGTGCATACAGAGAAAAATTTAGCTGTTTGCCAATTGAAATACGGTTACTACGGCTCAAATTCGGTTATTATGAATTTCAGTCGGTTGGCACAACTTAACAGTAGTTTTCACAACAAAGTTCGGTTAATTCATCTGAATTTTAGTTGAAACACCCAAAATATTCCGAAATCTAATGTAAATATCGTTGTACTAACTGAATGTATAAGTTGTTACCAATAAAATACACTTTTCAACTCGGTTGGCACTTTATTTCTCTGTGTGAAGTAATCAAAGTTCCGACGTTTTTTGTAAAATTAAATAAATAGGTATGGGGTCTTTTTGATCCACAGGTCCACATGGGTAAGTGATGTCCAAAACATTTTTTTTTTATCAACCTTGATAATGATCATATAATAAAACATCAAAAGGAACAAAAGTAGCTTATTTTAGATTTTAAATATTTTATGACAAAAAAATAGCCAAAAAACGATTTTCTCGAAATCTGCAAAATTTAACTCGATGCCCTACCCAAGTTACCAGGGGGATATTTTTAATTTTTTTTTTTGTTTTTATTCTCTAAAATGTACTTAACCATTCCATGAAATTCAAATCTCAATTTTTTCGATTTTGTTGAAGAATTTTTTTTTAAATTTGAAAGGGGAGATTTAAATTTTATCCCAAAAATATTGTCCTTTTTTTTACATCACCTTAGGGCCGGTTAACAACTTCCAAAAAAAACATATTCCATATCCAGGATTGCCAGATACTTTTTTCATTTTCCCCAAACAAATCAAAAATATCCCAATAAATCTCCAATTAGAAAAACGGTGAGCAAAATACACTGTGGTGCAAAATTATAGCCGCATGCACTTTTCAGCAGTTTTGTACATTTACATAAAAAATTCAAGAAATCTGTGAATGCCATCTGAAAGACCTCTAAAAATAATTAGAAAAACAGAAAAAAAAATTTGTTTTTATGCCTTAAAAAACCGTTCCAACAAATTTCTTGTTTTTTTGGTGGTGCAAAATTATAGGCCTGTCCATATCACACAACTTTTGGGTCTATTAAATAAAATAAAAAATAAGTTACAGTAATTAATTTCAAAAACGTTTAAGATGTGTGCTCGAATTTCATGGTCAAGTGGTATTTGGCACATTAGTGGCCTGGGGTATTTTTTATTACTGGGCTAGTTCTTAACCGATCTTGGTTTTTAATACCTTTTTGAAAACATAATTTTATCTATATATCGATTAATTTATCATTTGGAATATAAACTATTACAACATTAAAAAATGTTGAAAAAAGGTTTGTATTTGATTATAAAGTGGCCACAACGACCTGGCCTGGTTAATGCAAAATACTACTAAATCTATCAGTTTTGCAAAAATATTAATGTAACTAAAATTTATAAGAATAAAATTTCTAATCGAGTAGAGCTTAAACGAGATTTCTAGGACCAACAACAAGGATTCTAACGACCAAAAACTAGGATTTTTCGAAAATCGTTATTTTTCCTAATTTTAACCTCAATGAGGCACGTGTTAATATTATCAGATTTTCTAGCCTATTGGCACATTTTAGATGGATGCACCAAAATATGGGACCAATAAAAATCATCGCATATAACCTTGTGGCGACTAATGGTCACCCTATTAATATTAAAAAAAAGAAAAAGGAAAAGTAACCAAAACCGTGGTTTAAAAACTCTTTGGTCTTAAAAATCAATCTTTTCTTGTATCCTTTTTTGAATTGTTTACAAAATTCAAATATATTTCTGAGTCAATTCTGAACCATTTTTTGGATTTATTAGTTTTCTTTAAATGTTTGTGTCTTTTCTAATTCTTTTTCGAAAGCTCATATTTTCATCCAAAAAATTTGTAATTTTTGACAATTAAATTTTGAAATTTCAAAAATATGTGATTTATTTGATTTATTTTCGACTTCTAGAATAAGAACCGTCAAAAAAGTGTCCAAATTTTGCTGGCTAGGAATTAAGGAATTTTTGTTTATTCAAAATATGCCATAAAAGTAAATAAATACTTCATAAACTTTACTTTGCTTTAACTGTACTTAATATGAGTATGACTTATGAACAAAAAATATGTTCAATTTTAAGATATTTTTACTAGATTTAAGCAAAATTTATACTTATTTAAGTCAAAAATATATTAAATTTTGGTAAAGTTTCGCAAAATTTAAGACAAAATTTACTAAATTTTAATACAAAATTACTCAATTGAAGTAAATGGTTTTTACTTGTTTTTAAGAAACCTGTATACTTGATTTGAGTTAAATTTTCTTTGGAACCAAATAATTCCCTAATTTCTCAAAACTTAGTTCAAATTGCTTAATAATTGGAAAACTTTTTTTTGAGTGTAGTTTCGCCTGCAAAAAAACCAGTCACTCTATCTAAAATATTAGTTTTTCTATTCAATTTTAAAACAATATAAAATTTTTCTATAGTCTTGGTAACTCTAATAAAATATTGAGATAATCAACCGAATTTTGTTATACTTATTTACAAATTTGTTTTTAGACAAATATATTAAAACTTAAAACTAAAATATATTCAAGTTTGAAATTTGAAAAAAAAAACAAATTTGAATTGCCTGACAAACAGGAGGTTGCCGGTTCGAGCACAGTTCGCGGCATAAGAAGTTTTTATTAATAAAACAATGTGGAACGCATGTCAGTCTATTTATAGAATATTACAATCCGTAAACATAAAAAGTACAATAGTTACAATAAAAATTCAAAATTTGTAAATAAAAGTCGGTTCTTACAAAAGTATTAAAATTTATTAATTGTGATAGTACTTGAAACCAAACTAAAAATGTTTTTATGTGTAATGAACAAGCACAATTTTATATTGTCGCAATCTCACGTTTAAGGGTTAATAAGTTGGGGTCAAAAATATCCCCAGGTTTATGTTTTTGCGATTTTTCACATTTGTTCCAAATAAACTATACAAAAATAGGTATCAAATTATAGGTATTCTAACACAGAAAGCCCGGCTTTTTTTATACCTTCTCTGACCAAAACCATTCAAAATTACTGATGGCTTTTAAAAATTCGCCAAAAATACATTTTTTTATCCGATCATTACGGTACATTAAATAAAATAAAAAAATTTAATTTTTTCAAATTTTGGGAATTTTTAGTATAAATACAATTTTCTCAAAAATTAACAATTTTCGGTCGAAATTCGGCAAGAGTTAACGTTAACGTTTAAAAAAAAAATCGTATTCTTCTTCAATTTGCAACCAGTTGCAATAAAGCTTAGGGGCATGCCAATGAATTAAATTCGGGAAAATTAAGTATAAAGTATGCGGAAAAAATTGCAACAAATTTTGCAACGCTGGAAAAAAAAAAGTACTAAAGCTATTAATTTTTACCGTTATATTTGAATACATGTTTTCTCATGTTGCTTTGACAATTTTATCAATAAATTGACATTTAATTATTATAAAATGTCGACAAAAGAAGAACAAAGTCGAGAAACAATTTGTAATTTTTTCAATAATCACCATGGATGCATCATGGATGATGAGTCATATTTTACGCTAGATGGCAATGAATGGCAAGGAAGGCACTTTTTCGAAGGAAAGAAACCTACTGATAACAAAATAAAATATTTGGAGCATACAAAGTTCCCTAAAAAGTTTTGCTATGGTTTGCAATTAGTCCGCTAGGGATGTCGGAACCAGTGTTTTTTTTAATATGGATTGGCCGTCAATTCTGAACGATATATTGAGCACTGTTTGCCAAAAGTGAAGGATTTCATAGAAAAGATGCATCGAGGCCTAAATGTGATCTTCTGGCCAGACTTAGCATCTAGCCATTACGATCGAAAAACCGTAGAAGCTATGGACACACTTCATATACCATATGTTCATAAAGAGGAAAACCCACCAAATGTCCCTCAATTACGTCCAATCGAAGATTTTTGGGCTAATTTTAAGCGAAGAGTTTATGATGGTGGCTTTAGACCGAAAAATACAAAAAGTATGATCGAAAAAATTAAAAAATCAAAATGCCAACATCGATATTTTCAACAGCTATGAAAAAAGTTCCCCAAAACTGCCGCAAAGCGGACCGGATGGGACCAAATTTTTTTTTACATTAATTTAATAGTATGTATTGTTTTTTTTAAGTGAAATAGTTTTAGAAAAAACTACAAGATATTAGAGTTTGTTGCAATTTCATTCCGCATACGTTAATTACAAGTGATTACAAAACTTTTTTTAAACGTATTTTTGATTACCCGTGCTGAGTCCGAATTCGAGCAACTCTGATAATCGAGGATCAACTGTACTTACACTAATGAATATGTTATTATTAAACCATATATTTTATATTATTTCCTCTGAAAGATCATACAAAAAAAATCAACTATATGACGTTGCCGGTTTTATTTTTACAAAATCTTGTTTGGCTCGTCTTTAGTTTAGCATTTTTAATTTGTTCTTTAAATTAAATTATGCATAATTTAGAATATTCTAAGTATTCGCCAGAAAGTTACTAACTAGAACACAAAATGATTAGCACGTTTTCTACGCATGCACCCTACTCTCAGGATATGCAAAAATAAACCTCCACAAACCAGTCATTTTCGCAATGCCCATAGCCAAGTATAAAATTTCGATTTAGCAAGAGTGGAAAAGCGTAACTTTGGGAGTGAGAGTGTTGGTAATTTAAAAAAATTTTCGCAACATATTCCGTAAGCATTTTAAGCACGTTATTGAATAACGGTTTAAGTAAAGATTTATTGTTTATTTCGGTTTCGGTACCGGTACCGGTAACGATATTTTATTCGATATCGGTATTACAGAAACATCGATATTATTGAATAGCACTGAAAAATATTTCCCGAATTAAATCGAATTGTTGAAAATTTTAAAAGCTGTCAATTAAAAAGCAATTAAATATTTGCTCAAATTCGGAACTTGCTTGACACTTTTTTATACTATTGCTCAAAATATATTGTTGTTTTTTGTAATATTTATATATGTAATTATTTTTTATAAATGTTTATGTATTAGTAATAAATATTTTAAATCCATTTAAATTAGATTTTATTAATCCTCCTTCGGTTTATTACTTTATAAAGTTAATTGATTTAATTTCAGTTGTTTAAATGTGAATATTAATTTATTCTAAAATTAAGTTGATAATTTCATTTTTGAAGTTAAATTTTGTTTAATAAAACAAACAATTGAAAAATATGCATATTAATTATAGTATTAATTGCACACTGCCTAAGAAGACGATGAATAAAATTCCCCAATAAAATATATCAAAAATTTGCTTCCTGGCAACTCTTCCTTAACTACATGAATAGCCAAACTACCGTATGTACAAAAAATACATCATAGTTGTCGCTAACTCACAAAACTTGGGAAAATAGTGGAAGTTAGATTACTTATGATTTTCTAACAATTGTGAATTGTTGTGGTGTTTGTCTTAGCTATCTTCTGCAATTACAATTAAATGTAAAATCGACCCCGTGTAATTGAAACTGATTTTAAGCCACAGCAAAAATCGACCTGATTTTAGATCAAGTGGTTAAACTCCTGTCTAAAGTGTAGTGCGAAGTGCATGTGGCAAAGAAAGCAGGTTCAAACCACGTTCAGGATTGCAATAAACAATAAAAACCATAACAAATAATTACAGTATTGTCAAAAGGATTACTGATGAAGGTTGTGTTACCAGAAACTGCGCAGTCTAATTCAATAAAAAATTTACAATGTAGTTATGATTTTTAGAAAAGTATGCTTAATCTTCTCTACCACGCCTATCTCAAAAATGTAACTATTTTTTTAAACAAAAAAGTGCTAAAAATAAATTAAAATGTTTTTTTAAATAAATCCAACACTTATTTTTGCAAAAAAAACCGAAAAAAATTTCGCCATACTCTCTACGTCTCAATAGAAAGAAAAAAAACTAATTTTATAAGTATAAATAAATCTGTTAACTAAATGAGAATTTCAATACTATGAAATTCAAGCTATAGAAAAAAACTCTTTTATAAAAAAAAACAGTTGGTATAGTGACAAAACATTTGGTATGGCAACAACAATTTGTTTTTTGTTTTTTGGGAAGATATACGATATTGATCACCTTTTAATCAAATAAATTATTATTTAATTGAAAAATAATTCAATTAAAGAGCTATAAATTTCTAATTGAATTATCAATTTTCGTTGTTGGCGGAATATCAGTAATTAAAGATATTGTATCGGTGGTTTTCGTTATTTTTTGTGTGTAAATTTGCAAAAAAAAAAAATGGAAATCGTTTTTAATCACAAAAGCTCGAATTTATACATTAAAACAAAAAAAAAAAAATTATGTTTAATATTTTTTAATATGATACGAGTAACAATAATTATAAGGCCCAAATAATGAAAGTTCTGTCAAAATTTAACGAATAATTAAATTCAAATTTAAAATGGAACAAAAAAAAATATCAAGATAAGCACTAATATTTGTGACGTTACTTAGAACAATAAAATTTCAAAATCTAAAAACATGGTCATTAGAACGTTCTACCGAAAACTTTTTTGACAACTCTTGAAGCGGAATATGAAGGCGCAAAAGATTTTTTAGATGTACTTCCCCAAAAAAATTATGTTTTTACAAAACGGGTTACATCACTACTCAACAGTTTGAGGCTACTCAACAAAATTATATGGCGCTTATTACGAGTACTTAGTTTGATGACCTTAAATAAAAAAAATTGAATTTTCAAATTCAAACTTCTATTCTGCAGGCAATTTATGGGCGTAAAATAAAATTTATTGAGAATTTCTTTAAAATATATTCCATTCGATATCAACTTCCATTATCATAAAATTTACGTACTTATTGGTCAAATCTATATATATAAAAAGAAGTGTACATTTTGATTGTCACTCCATAACCCGAGAACGGCTGCATAAAATAAAAAATGGTTGAATACGTCTTGTAGAACATGCAATGAGGATGGTTTAAAAAAAAAATTGTTTAAAAATATTTTCGTTTGGTCGAGATGTGGTGATTTTTCTGAACATTAGTCATTTTCATATAAATTGTGTGAATATCAAAAATGTTTGCTTTGTTACACAGCATTGCTTGGATGCGGGTACATTCTTCTTCAAAATATCAATCCACCACGACTTTGTAACGGAACCAGACTTTCAATGAAAATAAAATTTGAAGGCAAAACAACGTTTGTCGGGTCAGCTATTTCATATGAAAAAGAAAAAGAAAACTCGTTAAGAGGTGAGATTACGATGCATAGCTTGATGCTAAGGCAGTGAGTTCAAATCCCAGTACGACACCAAAAAATAAAAGGTTTTTCATATAGAGCAAATTAACAATATAAAATACTTTGTTCAATTGACACATAAATTAACCACTGACGAGTCCCAGGAGGGGGACGAAACTGCGGCAGTCTTGTGTATCCCTTGTATCCGTAAAATTTCTCAAATAAAAATGTTTTCTTCTTCTTCTTCCTGTAAAGAGACTAACTAAAGTAATATTCTACAGTAATTAATATAAAAATTAATTACGATTGTCATTATCTGACGTTTGCAAAACACTTTCTAACATGAAAACTGTTTTTGTTTAAGGTTTTTAATATTTTTTCTAAAGTGTATTTTAAAGACCTTTTCACAGAATTTATTTCACGCCCACACTGCCTGTTTATAATGTTATAATTTGAAAAATTATGCATTTTTAATTTTATGGTCAAAAAAAGAGCACTTAAATTAATAATTTTTACACCGAATAATTACTTAGTTGGCCGGAAGTCTTGAGGACTATTTTTTTTTTTGCTATTAGTTGCAATTTTTCTTCAAGGATCCTCCCAGCAAAAATGTTGCTGACTTTTTGTTTTGAGTGTAGTGATTTATCAAGTTTTCTAAAATCAAAGCGCAAGAGCAAAAAATATACAACATTTTATGATATATAACCTCCTACAAAAAATTTTAAAAAAGTTCTTAAAATCTTTTGAGTCATAAGCTGGGAAAGTTTTTTTTGAATAGTTCCAATTTTCCAATTATATTGTCAAAACTCCATTTTTTCGAAATTCCGACCATATCAAGCCATTTTTCGAAATTTTTTAGACTTTTTATTAAAAAAATTGTATAAAATATAGATGAAACCCAACATTTGTACATAAGTTTCAGAAAAATTAAAAAAATGTATTTCAGTTTTGTTTGTTTTTTGTTTTTATATACCTCGAGACTATTTTGTTGTTATTTTGTTATTTATTAATTTATAACAAGCTTTCATCCTTCGTATATGTACAAAAATTAAATATATTAGCTAGGTTGATACATGTATTTCGATGAGGCTAAATTTATGTTTTTAAATGTTTGTAAAAAAAGCCTTTATCTACGATAACTTTGGCTATTTAACTGCAAATTTCTTCATTACTGTTTTTTTTTAAAGATATTATAAACCTGTTGTTATTTTTAGAAATTTTTGTAATTTTAATACAATTTTTGGTGCCAAATTTGAAATTTAAATTTTGGCAGAAAGTCTACGGCCAACAAAGGAAATTAATCGTTTGCGCATGTAATTTAAGCATGATTTAAAATTACAAACCCTATTCTTTTAAAGTTCTTTTGTGTCGTTATATATTTTGTATAACTTTAAATCGGTTTGGGGAGGGGGATATATCACCCCCACCTGTATCCACGACAGCTTTTAATAGTCTGTCTCTATTTACCAAAATTTATAAAGGCATTAAAAATGTATGTAAAAAGTACTAAAATTATGTAAATGCAGGGTGTTCGCCGGGAAGGTATACTACTTTGTTTGTTTATAATTTTTGATTAAATGAAAGAGAATGGATCTTATATTGATAATTTTTTTATTTAATGTCGGCAATTATATAAGGAATACAATATCAGATAATGTATGCCATGTGGCACCGTCTTGTTGATACCACATGTTAATCAAGCGCAAAGCATGCAGTTGTGGCGTTAAAAAGTTTTCAATCATATCACGATATCGCTCCCCATTCACAGTTACCGTTACGCCGTTTTCATTTTCAAAGAAATAAGGTCCAATAATTCCTCCTGACCGAATTGCACACTAGACTGTCACTTTTAATGGATGCAAAGGAGACTGATGAATAATTTGAGGGTTTTCCATTGCCCAGAACCGACTATTCTGTTTATTCACATATCCATTCAAATGAAAATGTGCCTCGTCACTCATCATGATTTTTTCATGAAAATCGGGTTGTCATGGGCGAGCTGTAACATCCTATTGGCATATGTACGGCGGCGTAAATGGTCTTGTGGAAGAAGCTCTTGTGTCCACTGAATCTTAAATTTAAACAAATGCAAATCCTTGTGCAACATTTTGGCCAAAGTTGTTCTTTGAAGACCAAGCTCCTGAGCACGGCGTCGAATTGAGGTTGATGCATTGTTTTGAACACTTTCTTGAGCAGCAGTAATGTTTTCAGCCGATCTTGCAGAACGTTGTGGTCCATGCTTGGGCCTATGACCTACAGACCCTCTTTCTTCGAAATCATTTACTACACGATAAATAGTGCGTGTACTAATGTGCGCTGATCTGAGGGAGATGACCTCTGTGGCTACTTTAAAGGGGTATTGCGGGAGATGAGGAAATTTCTTTTAGTTCAGCAGCTCTATAGTTAAAATGTGTTAATTATAATTACTCGCCCATAAGTAATTATAATTATTATAGTTAGGGTAAAATAAAAAAGACAACACCAAATTAGTTTTTTGTACAAAAGGGTTTATGTTTATTGAACATAAATGTGTGCTCACCGTTCAAGAGTAAAACTCCAAGTGATTTTAAACTAGATCGGTTAGCTGCAGCTAACCGCGGTTTTTTTATAAAACTTCAAAAACATCGATTTTTAGTACAAATTTTAGGACTACAAATGTATCTTTTGTAATAGCGTAAATTCATTTTCTTAACTTAGGATACAAATATTCACAATAATTAAATATTTCCGTTAAATATAAATGCAAATTCACAAAATAAAAAGTATATTTTAAATCCAATTTAATATACTTTTATAAATTATTGTATAAAATAATTGTATTTTATACAGTGCGTTTTGTTGGCACATTGTTCCTTCCAAAAACTTCACGTAACTTTCTCATCGTCACAGTAATCGATGATTGATATTGATAAAATGTTTTAACGATTAAAACACGTTGGTTTATCGAATATTTTACCATAATAAATTTGCCACGTGTCTACTCCACGACTGCCAAATATGTACTGTCAAGACTAATATTTAACAAAATGGCGACAAAACAAAGTAGTATACCTTCCCGGCGGACACCCTGTAGTACTAACCTTAGCAACTCTACATAAATATTAAATTTGGCAGCACTATTTTTACCATGTTTTATAGATTTTTCTTGGAAATAAACGAAACTATTTTATAAAAAGTGGATTTTCTTTTATAAACCAGAAAAATTATAATTAAAAAGAGGGATTTAAATAAAAATTAAACTTGAAATGAAAATGAAAATTATTCAAGTTCGAGGCCATACTCTATATTTCTTCATTAGGATATTGTCCTAACAAATAATCTATAGAGTTTTTTGTTTTCAAATTTATTATTTGACCCTTTCAGGAATGTGTTGATAGATCTATTTCGGGAATTTTCTAGGTTCCCATCATCAGAACACGTTTTGAAAGCGGTAACAATCCCATGCCAAACATCAAACATACATATGAACTAGTTTACTCACTACATGAGAACTAATATACATATGAGTTTGAAGTTAAAGATTATAACCATTGATCAAAAAATAAATTGAAAACTTGTTTGATGTGCAAGATCCACCTCTGGTGGATATTCAATACACGTTTTTTTTTGTTTCTCTCTCCTTTTTATATTTTGTTTAGTTTGTAAGCAAAACAGGGGAAATTTCCCGAAATAGATCTATCAACACATTCCTGAAAGGGTCAAATAATGAATTTGAAAACAAAAAACTCTATAGATTATTTGTTAGGACAATATTCTAATGAAGAAATATAGAGTATGGCCTCGAACTTGAATAATTTCCATTTTCTTTGCACAATTAAAGGTCGAAAAAAAACATAATTTTTATTTTTAATAAAAATTATAACAAACTTGTATTAAACTTGAATTATAAAATACTGTATGTTTTTAATCGCATAATGCAATTTGTTGGAAATTTTGCATTATTTCAAAAAGATGTTGCCAATTTCCTAATCTCGCATTTTTGTAAAAGTAAAATTTTTTCATACAAATGGAGTATAAAAACAAAAATCTAAATATCAAATAAAAAAGAACAATTTTGATACCTTGAACAATTTTGATACCTCCTAAATATTAACTTAGCCAATATATTGATCACCGCAATTTTGTAACTTTTGTCTCCTCTATAATATCAAAATTTCGTGTAAATCTGTGGGAAACCACCTGACAGTTTCTGGTTAATATCACTTTTTTTAATGCAGGGTATAACATGATCTGCTTAAGCCAACATTAGTTTGTTTTATTGATTTTGTATTGAGAGTAAAAGTGAAGCTTTAGATTTTTTTTTTGGTATTTTTTGATTGAATTAAATATTAAACATGTTTATTTTAAATTTTAATATGTTTAAAATACACCCGTTTATCCAACTATTTTAAATTATGCCGGTTTTCATTTTCAAGGACACCAACATGGTGTGTTAAATACAATTGCAACATATTGCGGTGGCTGCTGCTACTGATTTTTTTTTTCGTCTGTATGTTTTTAAAAAATATTCATTGTAATTTTTATGTTTCTCTTCATTTTGCTTTATTTTTATGCAATTTTATGAAGTTTTAAATAAAATGAAAAAATAAGAAAAAACTTTGTATTTTGTTTTAACTCGGCTGAAAACAATCGAATGGATAAGAATAATGGAAAGTTTTTATTATGTTAACTCATTATGGACCAACTGTTTCGTTTTCAATCCATCACTTTTAAGCGGCTATATATTTTTTATAACATAAACATAATTAAGGAGTTTAAACACGTAATCCAATGTATTGACTAGAATCGTACGTAAAAATTAGTAGACACCCAGTGTAGAAACGGCAATGACATGTTATTACTTTTCGGAATACCAGTAATGAGAACAGCTTACTCTCTGCATTACTTTAACACAAATAATGACTTACTAATAACTAGTTAATTTTGCCATTACTTCAGTGCAAACAATAATGTGTTTAACATAAGTACTTATTTTTATCATTATTTTAAATACAAAGTAATGATTAAAAAAAATATAAAAATCTTTTTTTAAACTCTTTATTTTTTGAACTCTAGTAAGTTTATATATAACTACTTAATTTTGATTTTTTATAAGCTGGAAAGTAATGAAATGTTGTACAAGCAAGCCATTTATCTACCATCTCAGATGGTAGATCAGTTGACTGACGAACTGGAGTCCCAGGTTCAAATCCCGTGTGGTAACATTTTATTTTAAAAAAATTGCAGTTAAAATAACTACAAATGTAGTCAAAAAGGCGATGACTGTATTTGTTTTAAGAAGGACTAACCATGTAGTCATTTTTAACTATTGATAAAACAACTACAATGGTAGTAAAAAGGACAAAAAACAACTAACCTTAAATGAATGCATAAACCATAAAAGCGAGAAACAAAACAATAAAAAGAATGAATGAACATGACACGACTACAAAATTGGTAAAAACTAATGTTTTTAACTGTTAATTTTTCGGTATTTTGAAAACATTTTTCAATAAAAGCAATATGTTAATTTCAATAAAAATTTATAGTTCCTACATCCTATTTAAATGTAAAGTCAAGCTAACAAACGGTTATGAAATTTTTATGCATTGGAGATACAATAAAATTTGCTAATTATTAGTTGCAAACTATGAATATATCAATAACAACAAATATAAACAAATTTTTAAAAACACGACATAATCTTCTATTTTTATATAACTAACAAAAATTAACTGTTTACTGCAAAATTATTGTTTTGGTAGTTGCATATTAAAATACTAAAATAACTACTCAAAATAACTCTTACTGAAGTACATTATTTTTGGTTAGATATTTTTTGAAATGACTGTCTATTTTATTTTCATAAAAGCTATGAGATTTGAAATGACAATTGTAAGTACAAATAAGTACTTACGATATATAACCACTTATAGAGGTAATGCTTTCTACACTGGGCAATTTTTATCCAGAGTTGCCAAATAATTATTTGAAAAAATAAATGTTTGCCCTTTTTGATGGGACCTTTTCAAAAATTACACAGTACAACATTTTTCAACACATGATTTTGGGACTTAATTCTGAGAATTGCACGTGAAAGTAGCCCCATTCGTTTTGTCAAGCTGGCTACACTCTAAAAAATGATTGCAAATTTACTACTATAAAACGAGTAAAGTTTCATGTAATTCGGTAAATTTATACATCAAAATGCGTAAAACTATTTTGCGCACACTTTATAGTTTATAGTTTATTTCCAAGTGTTTGCAGCCTAATTGTGGAAAAATATTTTCAAAATATAATATACATATGTACAGAGCTTTAAAGAAAAAAATTCTTCATTCGATTTATTCAGTCGGTTTTAACTCAATCGATTTAAAAATATCGCCAATATTGAAAAAAAATTGCCAAAATTTAAAAAATCGCTAAAATTGAGAGAATCTTTAAGATAAAAAAAAATCACCAAAAATGAAAAAAAAAACGTTAAAATTAATAAAAAAAAATCGCTGAAATTAAAAAAAAATCTTCAAATTTGAAAAAAAACCGCTTAAATTTAAAGATAATCGCCAAAAATGAAAAAAATCGCTGAAATTTAAAAAAATCGCAAAAAATTAGAAAAATCCCTAAAACTAAAAGAAAATCGGCAAAAATTAAAAAAATCGCCAAAAATTAGAAAAATAGCTAAAAATTAAAAAAATTTCGAAATTAAAAATAAAAAATTTGCAAAAAAAAAAAATCGCCAAAAATGAAACAAATTTTCAAATTGGAAAGAAAGCTTAAATTGAAAAACGAAAAATATTGACGAGAAACTTAAACTAGCTGTAAATGTATCTTTATTAGTTTTCGAAACACAAGCGATGTTCCAAATAAATTCTCTTTTTGCTTTGCGATGTTTTGTTTTTGAGAAAAACGCGATCTAGGAACCTAGCCAATCAGGCCGGTATTGGGGTTGAGTTTTGAACACCTGTGCAAACATATTTCCAGTTGCGTTTTTATTTTTTGAGTTATGGACGTTTTTTATTTAGTCAATTTTGAAAAGGTACATATTACGAAAACTAATGGAGCTGCGGGAAAAATTGCTGCACCATTGTTCAAAACTCAAACCCATTACCCCTACAACGATCCTGAATTTCGAATTGATTGGCTGGATTCTTAAATTGCGTTTTTCTCGAAAAGTAAGCATCGCATATAAAAAAAGAGTATTTATTTGAAACATCGCCTATGCTTCAAAAACTAACAGAGATAAATAAAAGACACAGACAACTTTTTCCAATTTGATCAATTTTTTGTCAATTATGGTGATTTTTTTTTTAAATTTTCGCGATTTCTTACTTATGCCGTTTTTGAATTTTGAAGTTTTTTTTTCATTTTGGCAATGTTTTTACTTTTAGAAATTTTTGGCGATATTTTTATTTTTGGCGATTTTTTTTTTTAATTTTGGCGATTTTTTAATTTTGGCAAATTTTAGTAATTTATTTTTAATTTTGGCAATTTTTTTTAAATTTTGTCGATTTTTTCAATTTAAGTAATTTTTACATTTTTGGCTTTTTTTTCAATTTTGGAGATTGTTTTAAATTTTTGGGATTTTTTTCATTTTAACGATATTTTTTCGACTTTAGCGATTTTTTTTTCAATTCTGGCGGTATTTTTCAGTTTCGCCGATTTCGGCAAATTGTAAATCGATTAAGTTAAAAATAGATTGAACTCCTAATTATTGAATTCGCAATGATTGAAGAAAAAAAGTCATTCGATTTAAAAAAAATTTTTTAAATAGAATTCAATCTTTGAAGCTCTGTATATGTACAACAACTTATATAAAAATATTTATTATTAAATTTATTATTATACAACACATTAATAAAACTCTTTCTAAAAATTTATTTTTTGTTTTATTTGAAAAATTTTTTGGGCTGTTATTCTTTTTTACCGGAAGGTAAAGGTTTTTACGCTTATGAATATGTATTTTTACGCATTTTATACGTATAATTGCACGTAAATCATGTTTTTTTACACGAAAATTTGGTAAAATTACACATTTATTTACAAATTTTATCAAAATTTTACGCACTTCCATTGTAAATTTACCAACTTTGTGTTCACAAACTTACTCTCAATGTGCGTGTTTTTTTTTCATTTACACACATAGAATAAATTTACTCAACTTATAGTAGGAGTACAGTTTCCTACTATAAGTTGGGTAAATTTCAACAGAAATTAATTAGAGTGTACATTAATAATTTAATGGCCATACGAATTTTTTGGCTCAAGGCGGATTTTTAGCACTCTTTCTATATTTTAACACGATTTATCTCGGTATACCGTACGGAATATCTCTTTTGTGTCTAAAGCAAAGTTGTAGATATTAAATAAAAAAAATGCGGAACAATCCTTCCCGAAAAAAGTGCATCCGTTGCCTTAAAAATAGCAAAAATGCCCATTTTCCTCCATTTTTTACCTTTTTTGCTCAATAACTGGATTACAAATCCACAAATATGCTGTTTTTTTCTTTATAAACTTTATTTTGCATGAAAATAAAAATTCCGATTCATATATATTTCTATCAATATGATAAGAATAAATAAATGACGTGATTTGAGCAAGATTATTAAAGTTCATTTGTTTTTTGTTACACAAAAAACGGTGCAATGTTTATTTATTTATTAAAAATGTCTTCATCCGCCAATTTAATGCAGACTTTATTTTTGTCAAAACAGACGCCATGACCTTGCCAGCAGATGGAATTGCCTTCGCCTTATTTGGGCAAGATTCTTATATTCCATTCCATTGCTTTGACTGTTCCTTTGTGTCAGGTGTGAAGTGGTGGACATATGTCGCATCCATGGTTACAAATCGTATGTAGATCTAATGCAAAATATTATCATGCAGGCAATTCTCTCAGTGTGGCAACCGGCCCCTTAACCGAAAACATAAAAAAGGGGACCACCTACTTTTTTTTTGTAGAACGCCCCAATAAAGTGCAGTTTAGCCAGTTTACTAACGTTTTCTACACTAAAAACGAATCCGTAAAGTTAGCAAAAAAGTTAGTTGAGTCAACAACATCTTTGCTGGGTGGACCCTTGCCGAAAAATTGCTAATATCTGTAAATGTGTTTTGCTGAAAATCAGTGAGCTGATTTTTAGAAAAAAAAAAAAAATTTGATCAATGCAAATGATAATCGAGTTGTTGAAATTAACAAAAATTTTTGCTGGAGTTTAGTAGATTGAAAAAAACTAAACAACTTAGTATAAAATTTTTACTTTACTTAATTTATTTAGCTGAAATTTAAATCCAATTTTTTTTAAATATGGGGCGTTTCATCTCAAGTGACCCAACTTTTGAAACCGATGTCTTCCGATCGGGATGAAATTTTCATCAATTATGTATAAACTACTATCCTATTGGATAGCAGTTTAGACACAATTTTTCAACAAGTTCGGAGAAGAACTCTCTGAGTTAGAGGGGGTCAAAATTTGATATGTAGACCAAACATGTGTTTTTTCTAATCCATGTAACTTATTACCTATTGTTCTTAGCAAAATTTGTCTTAAATGATTTAGATAGCTATTTCTTCAATCTTTCGAAAAAAAAGTCAAAAACTTTTTTGACTTTTTAGGTCTTTTCCTTTAAGAGCTTTTTGGTCGCTTAGTGGGATGCGAGTGGGATATCTATTGAAATAAATTTTTTGTAACTCAAGACAAAGGTTTTTCAATTTTTAGCATATGCACTATTTTGAATTATTTCCATTTGTGTGTGTTTCTAAAACCTTAAAAATAAAAATTCTATCTAAACTATTTAGGACAAATTTAGCTAAGAACAATAGGTAATAAGTTACATGGATGAGAAAAAATCACATGTTTAGCAATAATGTTAAATTTTGACCCCCTCTAACTCAGAGAGTTCTTGACCGATCTTGTTGAAAAATTGTGTCTAAGCTACTATCTAATAGGACTAACCTTGGTGCAAATTTCATCGCGATCGGTTTCAAAAGTTGTGTCACTTGAGATGAAACGCCCCATATATATAAAAATGTCAGGACTTTCCATATCGTTAACATAATGAAATTTTTGCCTCGTCCATTTGATTTTTTAGTTATGTATACAAAAGAAAAAAAATCAAAGAAATTAAATCAACAGCGGTAGCATTTTTTGTGAGTCTTATAATGGTTGTTTATTTGTATCTTTTCTCTCCCTATTTCGTCTAGACAAGCTGCGATATCTTTATCAAGGCTTTTTATTTGTTCTCCGTTTTATGGATGTGTCCATCAGTACAATTTTGCTAGTTAAACATTAGTTCAAAATTAGTTTTTTAGTAAAACCGTTTAACTTAAATTTTTGCTGAGAATTCAATTTCAGCAAAAAATTGCTGTAAGTTAATTAAATATTTTAAATAGACGTTTAACAAAATTGTCAACTAACTTTTTTTTAAAGTGTATTACTTCAAATATTGAATAAATTTTTAAAGACTAAACATTTTTTGAGGTTTTTTATCGAAACATTTTTAAAGATTGTTGTTAAAAATCGAAATAGAAAAAGTCGACAAAACCAACGGATTTTTCTGGAGCAAGCTCTATATTTATTGCACATTAACAAAGATATCATTGTAATATAACTAGAAAACTAAAAACCTTAATCTAGTTACCATTATAATCTGAATATTTATCATCTTCAAAATCTGCTTCGTTAGCCTGCTCATCAGTTCTTATAAAATTTAAATCAGATACTGGTCTAGATCCTATATCAGCATTTTGTAAAAGATCGGCAAATGCTTCAAAGCCCCAATTGCACTCACTCAAAACATTATCCTCTAACATGTTGTCATACCAATACTGGCGTTCTGTATTACCACCCAAAGATTTATTAACATTTTTACGACGTTGCTCTCCACGACATACAAATTCAGCATAATCGATGCTATCAAATTCATTAAATTTATTCATAATTTCATTAGCTGTGGACTCCACATCCTTGTAAGTGTCTACCGTTTGCATAATACCATCCACAGATGATTGTATCATGTCATTGCGTTGGAAATCCGGAATTTCCATAGGATGTATTCGCATACGCACAGCAGCTACTTCATCTCCCACACGTTTAAGTATCTCAGCTAGGGATTCCTTTTTGGCCAATTCATATGCAAGACGTTCTTTTTCTAAGGCTGTTTGTTCATTCAATTGTTTCTCATTGACACGTTTGCGGGACATTAGAATGCTTAAGAGACGATTAAGATTTAATTCATACCATTGTTTTTCCATACGTTCCGCATATGATTTTTGTGTCGTTGGTTCAGCATCTCTAGGGAAATTCTTTAATGAACATTTGTGACCTTAATAAAGTTAACTAATACTCTTACTTTTTGGCTTCTTCTTCCTCTGTTGCTTTGCGATTTGCAGCTAATAAAGTTTCCTTTTCAAGACGTTCCATTTCTTTGTGTGCATCCCGTTCCGCTTGTCTTTTCGCTTCAATTAATTCCTTATTTTTTTCATAATATTTTTGTTCCCAGTCTTGTATATGTTTTTTGCGAGATTCTTCATTTAAAATGTATTCTTTCATATCCTAAAAATGAAGTGTTATTAATATGTATCGGTCATAGAAATAAAACTGTGCAAATAGCAGAAAAACTGTAAATTGCAGAAAAAACTGCTAAAAGTAGCAATTTGTTTTACCAAATTTTACACTCAAAAAAATAAGTTACTAGAAAAGTTAGTAGAAACGTCTTGTAAATCAAGTATACTATTTTTCAGCAAATTTATAGCAAACAATTTGCTGAAAAATAGTATACTAAAATGTTAGTTATACTTATTCAACACTTAACTGTTTTGAACTAATGTTTTACTAATATTTTACTAATGTTTTACTATTTTTTTGTTGCTAAAAAAAATTGTGCTGATAAACATATTAGTGTGCACGATAACCAGATTGAAAGATATAGTAGTGGCGAGAAAAATTATACTAAAAAGTACAACTCATAGACATATAAAAAAAATCAACCATGGAAGATTTTTTTATCTGTGTTACATACATAAAACAAAAGTGTGGATTAACACAACTTCGATTTTGTGTTGTCACCGGCTTGTGAAAGTAATTGTATATTCAAAAATGTTTTAATTGTATATTAATTAAAGTAAAGACAAAAACAATAGTTAAATTTAAAAAATATTAAATGTGTATTTATAAACTAAATGTTTATAGTGATTAACAATGTAGTATGATCAAATTGCAAGCAAATATACGTTCAGGTAGACAGACTAAATCTAAAGACAAGGACACACATCTTAGGTATTTTTTTAAGAAATTTCTTATTGCAAAAAAGGTCTTGTATATGTCATATTTTTGTCTAATCTCAAATAGACATTTGTATAGCGGTGATTTTTGGCAAGGACTATAAAGAACTAGGATGCACAGACCGGTGCGCGACGCGCGCCTCATCGTGCCAACGCGCCAACACCCAAACATGCCAACGCGCACAAAGGCAGTTATGGAGGCGACACAATTTTAGCACAGTGTTTTTTGTTACCCACTATTAATGTCACACAAATGGGAGTACAAAGAGGAAAAGGTTCCCAAACGCATTAGTTAGGAACATGAAATTCGATAAGTTAGTTTACTCCATCCGCTTGGACAGAATTTTTGAAAACTCACCCCAATGGCGGCACAAAAGCTAAGAAACTTACATTTGATTAAATGAACTTACTCATGACACTTATTAGATTTCAGGTCATGAACGTGCTAAAAATGGGGGCACAAAGTCTCTTAGCAGGGAGACTTTGACATGTCAGAAATTTACTAAAACTACATTCCAACCCCAATTCCTTGAAGCAAAATACTTTCAAGTCTTTTCACATAATTTATACACTACTAGTTAATGTGTCTAGCGTTGTCTACATTTACTATAAACGAGAACGAAATAAATAAATCGAAAAATGGGGTAATTTTTGAAACCACTTAGTAACTCCTAAAAATAAGCATAAGATTGGGCAGCTAACAAAAATTCGTATCCCTTAAATTGTTCTGGTCGGGATACCTCCCTTGGAAGTCTTAAGATTTTTTCATATTTAAAAAATCTATTCGAATCCGATTGTTTCTACAGAAAAAAAATCGTTAAAAAATACCCAGCCAGAAATTTCCGATGGTCTGAAAAACCAAGCACTGGCAAATGACTTTATTTTTAGTACTATTGGCAAATTTCAAATTAAAGCACAGGCAAAGCCCTGATTTAGAACGCCTTCCCAGCGTTGCCAAAATATATTTTTAATATCAAATTAAAGCACTGGCAAAAATATGCTTTTAATTTCACTGCACTGGCAAAATTTGCTTTTAATTTCAAATTAAAACACTGGCAAAGCTTTGCCTTAGAACGTCTTCCCACCGTTGGCAAAATATGCTTTGACAGTACTTGATTTATAAAATTTATAACCGTAAACAAAATAAAGTACAGGCAAAGCCTGATTTAGAACGTTTTGCCAACGTAATTAAAAGCGCTATTAAAGCTTTCTTTTTTTTATGTTTTTGAAAAATCTTTTTAGACCAACTTTTTTTATTACCCAGCGTTGGCAAGTCATTTCCAACAAACGGTATGCCAGTGCTGAAACAAATAGCACAATCAACGGTTAGCTAGCTGATATCATTTAATTACGTTTTAAGCCATTAAGTATTATTTGTCATTAAGTATTATTTGTCTTGGTAGAGCTTTCGGCTGACAATATGGCGGCAGGGTTCGAATTCCGGCGGGACAAAAAAAAAAATCAAGTAAACTTTTTTTAATTTTATTTTGAAAAATCAATTTATAAACCACCCATTTTTTGTTCTGCCAGTATTTTACCAAAGTTGGCAATTTAATTTCCCCAGTGCTTTGCCAACGTTGTAAAAAAGGAATGGCCAAGCCACGCCCAGTCTTATCATTTTTTGGCTGGCAAAGCACCTAAATCTTTTAGAAATCAAATGCTCTGCCAATGCTGCTACCAACGACGTATGTGATTTGCCAGCACTTTTCCGTTAGTATTTTCCGGACTCGGAAGGTTTCGGGATCCTCCTACACCCAAAAAAATAAGTTAGTAGAAAAGTTAGTAAAACGTAAATCAGGTATACTATTTTTTAGCAAAATTTTTTGCTAAAATCGTGTTTTCAGCTAAAATTGTTGTTATACTTATTCAGCACTTAACTGTTTTATACTAATGCTTTACTAATATACTAATGTTTTACTAATTAATTTTGCTTAAAAAAAATTGTGCTGATTAGCACATTAATAGTGTGGACGACAACCAGATTGAAAATATACGCAGAATGAAGTAGATGTCGCGGCATGTCAAGATGTAGTAGAGAAGAGGAAAATGATACTAAAAAGTACAACTCTAATAAGACATATAAAAAAATCAACAATGGAAGTTTTTGTATTTTTTTTTCATACATAAAACAAAATTGAGGATTAAAATAACTTAAATTTTGCGTTGTCACCGGCTTGTGAAAATAATTGTCTATTAATTAAATAAAAGACAAAATAAAATATTTATTTATTTAAACTAAATGTTTATATGTGTGGTCAAATTGCAAACAAACATATACCGAAATGTAGACAGAGTAAAGTGAAAGACAAAGACACACATCTTAGGTAGATTTTTATGGTTGCTTTTTCTTATTGCAAAAAGGGTTGTTTTTTTCGTTTCGTTTGTTTTTGTTTATTTTTTCGTTTCTATAATTATCTTCGGCAGTTGCGATAGCATCATTTAGAAAACCATTGATGTAAGTAATTGAAAGACAATTTTTGTTATGTTATATATATTTATTTCTATATATTTTCAGATATTAAATTAATTCATGTCGTCAATGTGGGAAAATGAAAATTTTTATATTTCGTAATTATTGTAAATTATTTTTAAAAGAATCACAAAAATATGTTTTATGATTTTCAGCAAATAAATTAACTAAAT
Source organism: Delia radicum (assembly GCA_021234595.1). Taxonomy (NCBI): domain Eukaryota; kingdom Metazoa; phylum Arthropoda; class Insecta; order Diptera; family Anthomyiidae; genus Delia; species Delia radicum. Next base: position 169,318,411 of record CM037852.1, read on the forward strand.
TACAATTTTTCTACAAATTTTTTGCGTTTTTTTCAGTCTACTAAAATTCAGCAAAAAATTTATTAATTTTTAGCAAGGCTTTTGTATTTCTAATCTACTAAGTGTTAGCAAAACTTTTGCTGAATCTACAAATTTTGTTGCTAAAAATCAGCTCGCTGATTTTCAGCAAAAGCAACTTTTTTGCAAGCATTAGCAACTTTTTTGCAAGCATCCTCCTGACTAAAATTTTGCTGACTCAGCAAAATTTTTTGCTGACTTTACAAACTTTTTTTTTTGAGTGTAGTATTTTTATTTTCCGTATATAAGAAAATAATGTAAGCGTAATTCGGTGGATCTACAATTTTGGTTATTCTTACCTCTACTTCTTGATTTAAAAGATGATAAAAACTCTTTGGTAATTTAACCATACGTAAACTACTATTATAGTCACCAATTCCTAAGAGTTTTTCCGGTTCCAGTGGTTTGTGCTCACAAATACTGGTAACAATACCACCACCCAAATTATCATTTAAACAGGCATCATCATCACGAGCTAATAGAAAAATTTCATAATCATCAATTTAATAAAGTTTAGTAGATTATGCTAACTTACATAATATATCCCAAGCTTCCAGAGTACCATCGATACGAGTAAGAAATAAAACTGATGGTCGTGACTCACTCCAGGCCACAGCAGTCAAATTACATTGACGTTTACGCCAAAATATAGGAGAATAATTGTAATCTTCTTTCCAGACGGCAAAAATATTACGACCAATTGAGACAAATAGCCAAGGAAAAAATGGATTTCTTTTCATTGAGATCACAGGACCATCATGAACCCGAGCAAAATTTTCCGAATTATTTATAACTTCACGACCATCTGCATCGGCATATTGACCAGACCAAGTTAAACGTTCTATTCTACCATAAAATGAGGAAATTATACAAGATTGTCTTACTTCGGGAGGATCTACAGCCAGAGGTTCGATGGCATAGTTATAAGAATTTTTACGGTTTTTAGTTGAATCTTTGACTTTACATTTAAAAACTGGTGTATCCGCTATAACTGCAGTTATAGGTTCATTAAAAGTCATGATAAATATAGGAATCAATACTTTCCCTTTATAGGATGATTCATTTTGTGTTAAAGCTTTTGGTAAATCTTTACGTATAATACTACTAGATTTCCTATCCAATTGAGCATCTAAATTCCAAAATGCTATCGAACCATCTAAAGAACAAGACATAAAATAACAATATTTTGCATTCGGATCTGGATCAATATAAACTTTTCCAAATGAATTCACAAAACAACGTCTACCCAACCAATGAAGGCCAGTTATGGCAGATTTTTGTGATTTTTCCAAACGTGATACCGTAACCGGTGAAACAATCATATTTTCATTGATTTGTATAGTCCATTTAAGAAACTCATTCATTAGTACACGATAATTTGCCTGTGACGATGATAACATTTCTTCTGAATCCAGCTTCTCGGCACGATTTTGCAAATCCCATAATATAATTTGACCATTAGTAGCACCACCCAATAGGACATTAGCTTCGTAAGGACAAAATGATAAGGTGACCACTTCTAAAGGTGATTCAAATTCTAATTTATAATTTAAATTATCATTAAAACTCCACATTAATATAGGATTAGGTTGTAATACAGCACGTTGTATAAAATCAGTTTTGGTGTGAACTGTACTAAACAGAGACATATTTTAGAAAGACTTTAAAGCAATTTATATTTTTTTTTTTGAATTACCTGATTCTACAGTGGCCGATGTACTAAATGCATATGAAGTAACTATTAGTCCGGACAAGTTTGGATACCAATCGTAACTACATACAAATCTTCGATTACTTTTTTCTATGTTTGCAAAACAAAGTGTTTCCTCGAGTTGCGGAGCCGAATAGTGCATAACACTTTTATCCGATATATGGGGATAATCGTTTCTAAATAGACGAACATTTTAATTTATTTTTTTTAAAAACATAATTCAAATTACAGAAGTTTCGCAGTTGTTGCGATTTATATTAGGAATACCCAGGGTTGTCAGATTTATTTTTCAGCAAAAAACACTTTTTTTTATGATCTTGATTGAAGTAAACACTAAAAAATGCGTTTTAACAATGAAAAACAAAAAATTGCAATTTTGGAGAGTAATTTTTAGCAATCCTACACTCAAAAAAATAAGTTAATACAAAAGTTAGTAAAACATCTTGTAAATCAGGTATACTATTTTTCAGCAAAATTTTTTGCTAAACTTATGTTTTAAACTAAAAGTTTAGTTATTCTTATTCAGCACTTAACTCTTTTGAACTAATGTTTTACTAATATTTTACTACTGTTTTACTAATTTGTTTTGCTAAAAAAATTGTGCTGATTAGCACATCAATAGTGTAACCGACAAGCAGACTGAAAGATATACGCAGAATGAATAAGATGTCGCGGCATGTCACGATGTAGTAGTAAGGAGGAAAATTGTCAAAAAGTACAACTCTAGTAAGACATATAAAAAAATCAACCATGGAAGATTTTTGTATATGTTTTTCATACATAAAACAAAATTGTGAATTAAAACAACTTAAATTTTGCGTCGTCACCGGCAACATTTTTAAATTTAATAAAAATTAAATGTGTATTTGTAAATTAAATGTTTATAGAGATTAATAATCTAGTGTGGTGAAATTGCAAGCAAATATACACCAGGTAGACACACTATAGCGAAAGACATACATCTTAGGTTGATTTTTATGTTTCCTTTTTCTTATTGCAAAAAAAGGGTTGTATATGTTACATATTGTTATTTTTTTCGTTTCGTTTATATAAATCTCTGCGGCATTTGCGTTCCTTTTAAAGATATCATCATTGAGACAACCATTGATGTAAGTAGTTGAAAGATAATTTTGCTTATGTTATATATAATTATTTCTATTGTTTTTACATATTACATTAATTCATGTCGTCAATTTGGGAGAATGAACATTTTTATATTTTGTAACGTATTGTAAATAATTTTAAAAAGAATCACAAAGTATATTTTTTACTAATATTTAGCAAATATTTTATTAATTTTTAGCAAGGGTTTTTTAATTTCTAATCCACTAAGTTTTAGCAAAACTTTTGCTGAATCTACAAATTTTGTGCTAAAAATCAGCTCGCTGATTTTCAGCGAAAGATTTTGCTGACATTAGCAATTTTTTTGCAAGCTCCCTCCTGACTAAAATTTTGCTGACTCAGCAAAATTTTTTGCTGACTTTATTAACTTTTTTATTTGAGTGTAGTATATCTTATTAAATAAAAGTTATTGTTATTTAAGATATTTTTTTTAATTTAACAAACTTGCTTGCTATCAAAAATTTCTACTAGTTTTTTGTTCCAACACTCAGGTAACTTCTGCTTTAAAAATATGTATTTGCTTGGGTTGTAACACAGTTTCTTTATTTTTAATGTAAATGTCAGTCATTTGCAGAACAAATTCACTTTTTTACTAACCTTGTAGTTCATTTAAAAAACAAACCACATCAAATGACTGTTTTATGATTTTACATTAATTTTTTACAGTTGTTTTTTGTTATTTAAAAAAATAAAAAAAAGTAAATGTTTGTTTATTTTTTACTAACATATGTGGTTCATTTTTACTACAATTGTGGTTCATTTTTTGAACATTTAAAAAAACCAATGACAATGTTAGTTGAATTTACTGAAATGTAAGTCGTCCTTTCTTTAAGTGAAATTTCATTTGTTTTTAACTACATTTGCAGTGGTCTTTACTTACATAGTATTCTAAGTGAACACTTCTTAAAACCACTTGATGATAATTTTAATTGTCTTTGAAATTTATAAAAAAAAAGGAATTGCAACAAAACAACACGAATTTAATGCATAATTTTATAACATAAAAAAATATCATAACGCTGAGTAACAAAATGCATAGTCAATAAAATTGTATACACCAAAACATTTCTCAAAAGTCGCCATATTGCCAAATTCTTACCAAAAAACTAGTAAAATACCAACTTAAAAAGATAGTTTGAGAAAATATTTGAAGATTATCATCATGAATTTATATTGTGGTAAAATGTATAAAGTTTTTGAAAAATTTAAGCGAAAGATCATGTTTAGTTGATATATTTTCAGTTTTTTGTAAGAATTTGTTGTGTGCACAACCGCTTAGAAAACTGCCAGTCTCTGAAAAATCGCCATTTAAAAAAATAAATCGCCAAACGAGTTTTACAATTGCAACGTTTGGCGAGAAATCTCCATATCTGGCATCCCTGGGAATACCGATTTCTATTATAAATTGCGAAATTTTATTAAATTAATATACACATTAAAAAAAAACTAAAATCGAAAATCAATTAAAATATTTGTTAACTCAATTAAAAGTTTTTTTTAATTAAAAGTTTTTTTGTAGTATCAATTATAATCATTTGAAACTATTCAATTGATTTGGTTTCAACTAAAATGTTAATCAAATCTATTAATAACTTTCAAACAAATGTTTAGGAGATGCTATTAAAGCTTTAATTAAAATTTAAAAAAAAAACTGTCAAAATTAAAAAAAAGCTTGAATAATTTTTATTTTCTGTTAGAAAGTGTTTTGCAACCGTCAGATAATGACAATCGTAATTAATTTTTATATTAATTACTGTAGAATATTTCTTTAGTTAGTCTCTTTACAGGAAGAAGAAGAAGTAAACATTTTTTTGAAAATTTTTTTAAAATTTAAAAAAAAAAATAAGAATTGGAATAAATCTCCAAAATGTATAAAATCCAAGAAACTGAAATAAATCGACAGAATTAAAAAAATGATAAAATTAAATAAATATTGGAATTGGAAAAAATCGCCAAAATGAAAATAGCCAAAATTTAAAAAAAAAAGTCGACAAAATTGATAAAAAATCCCCAAAACTAAAAAGTCGTAAAATAAAAAAAAATTTAAATTTAAAAAAATCACCAAAAATTAAAAAAATTTAAAAAAGCGCCTAAATAAAATTTTTAACATTAATATCTTGCAAAACTAATAGATTTAAAATAAAAATGTTTGAAGCATAGGTCAAACCTCGCTCCCATTACCTCAATTTCGACTTGAGTGGCTAGATACTTAGATCGCTTTTTTTTTGAAAACAAAGCATAACAGTTAAAAAATGTTCCTTATTTGGAACATAGCCTACATTCAAAAAAATTTTTCATTGGAATTTACTGAAAATAGCAGTTAAAACAACTGTAATTTCAGTTGAAATGGCAGAAAATTGTAGTTTAAATGAAAGAAAATATGTCTAATTAGCTTAATTAAACACAGAAGAAGTAGGCAACAAAGGTAATAACCGTTAAAAAATAACAAAAAAATTTGTTTAAAACACCTAAGAATGTCGTAAAACAACTTACAATTTTTTACTACAAACGTTTTGAAACAACTTTAAAAATTGGTAAAAAAAACTACTGTTCTTAACAGTTATTTTTTCAGTATTAAAAAAAAAAAATAAAAAATTTTCTTTTCCATTTATAACGAGCTTTCAACCTCCGTATATTTACAAAAATAAAGCAAATGAAACATATTAGCTAGGTTGATACTAGTATTTCGCTCTGGCTAAAGATCTCATCAGAACCCGAAGTTTTAGAAAAGCTAGAGCCTCCATTATAGGCAGAACTTTAACAAAAATCCTATTAATAATCAATTTTGCTCCATTCTTGTCTTCTTAGTAATCAAGCACGTGGTTAGGGTATTTTCCAAACAAGGATCATGACGTTACTAAACTTTGAAGACCAAATGTTTTTGTTTACTCTGACTCAAGTAATATTTTTTACAGTCATATTAGTTTTTTGTTTTTATATACATCGAGATTATTTTTATGCTATTTTCAGCATCCACAAAAACAAAAATTTTTAATAACTCGACATAAACGTCTGTTTTTAAATAACAAAAACAAATAACTTTGTTTTCATAGTTGTTTATTAAAATACTAAAATAGCTGCTTTAAACAACTATTACAAAAATACAGTATTTTTCTTCAGTTGTTTTTTTAAATAACTGTCATAAATGTATTTTTTCATAGAAAAAAAAAACAGTTAAAAACAACAAATACTGATTACTACACAAACAACTATGATGTAAGAACTGTAAAACTTTAAAAACTTTCAGCCGCATCAGAATTGGTATTCGACTTGCGCATTTAATCTGAAAATTTTAAATTCTTGATAAAAGCAAGACAAAATTTTTACGAAAAGCTTTTTTTTTCATTCTTATTAACCCATTTTTTACCAAAGTGTCTTTAAAGATACGATTATTTTTAATACTACATTTATATTGGAACCAAAAACTAGTACTTTTTAAAAACTTGTGGTTTTAGATTTAAAATTTGTATGGAATTTGACAAGCAAATACATGTAGTTTTTAAAAATTACTCGTTTTTGGTTCCAGTATAAATATAGCATAAATATAGGAACACACAGAGAAAAATTGTACCGACTTCTAACTGAAATTCGGTTACTTTGATTAAAATCAGTTGATGAAACTAGTTATTGGTTTTCACGACAAAATTCGGTTTGTACAACTTTATTTTAGTTGCAACACCCAAAATATCCAAAAATCAAAGTTGGACATTTTAGTTCGCAGCTCATTTAGTTCACTTTCATTATTGAACTAGTTCGTTCTTTTAGTTCACTCGTCCATTCGCCAAAATTGTTCAATTGTTCCTAAGATTGTATTGGTCAATTGTTTGTTTGCCAATTCTGAATATAATAAACGCAAGTTAGAAAAGATCATTTGAAAATGAACTAGATCGTGAACGAATGAACTAAAAAGCCCAATTCTACAGAAATCACATTTGAATATGATTGTACTAACGGAATTTATTGGTTGTAGCAACCAAAATACACTTTTCAATTCGGTTGGCAATTTTTTCTTCTGTGCAGGTGACATAACAACGCAGTAAAAATTATGCGAAAAATTAATCCGTTTTTGGTTTTAATATCAAAAATGAGTTATTTTATACGAGCTTACAAAGAAAAATAAAAATTCGAGCAATTAGATTTGGCAAATAACAATTTTTCTAAAGTGCTTAAAAATACGAAAATTTTTAAATAAAAAAAATATTAAACCTTTAATCGCGCAGAAAGGTAGAATCTATGATTGGTAAAAAAAAATGGGTTAATGGGAAGAAACGGAAATTTTGATCGGATAAAATGTGCGGTCTCCAGAAATTCTCCATAGCGCAAAAATTTTGTCCAAACAAAATTTTCATTTTTTTTTTAATTAGAGTGAATGAGGAACTATTTTTCGCCAAAAAATGTATTCACTAAAATTTTTCAAATGAAAAGCTCTGCCTATTATGGAGGCTCTAGCTTTTCTAAAACTTCGGGTTCTGATAAGATCTTTAGCCAGATCGAAATACTAGTATCAACCTAGCTAATATGTTTGATTTGCTTTATTTTTTTAAATATGCAGAGGTTGAAATCTCGTTATAAATCGAAAGAAAAGCGCTAAATTTTAGCTAAATTTTTAGGTTTTCTTTTCTTTTAACTCACCGATACATATCAATTTGATTGAATTCTAAAGTCTTCAATAAGAATTTTATATTATCTGATATATCCGGCTGTGGTTTAGCTTCTTTTAGAGGTTCTGGAGTGGTTGACTTACTTGTAGGTTTCTCTTCAGTTTCTTCATTCTCTGATTCCTCATCCAGACAATCATCTATATTAATATTAATATTAAAATTTAGTTTTTCGCACCAAAAACAGTCTAAAATTATTTTAACTACTTGCCATCTTCTTTAATTTCATATAAATATTGAGCCCAAGCATTTGTGGGAAATGTTGGATCGGTTTGTTGTTCCATATCCATGCGAGGAAATGATGATTGAATGCCCACGGTAATACGACGACGAGAAACATTTTCAAAACGAGCATTTTCCGAAGGTATCAATTCAACATAACCATCACGAACATCTTTAGTCAAACGGACTGTAAATTCTTTATCGGCCGGTATATTCAGGGGATAAACACTTTGTATTTCAACATCGACTGGTTCGTGGTAACGTTGGCCTATAGTTAAATTAACTTCATCTTCACTACCCAGTGAAATCCATTTACGCGGCTGTTTTATTAAACGTTTATTAATCATTAGACGTTCAAATGTTTCCAGATTACGTACAATAGCCAGAGCCAATTTAGCATCGGCCGGATTAACATATAATATAAATGGATCGCCGGCAGGTGGATCTTCAACATCTTGTGTTATTAGTGGTACATATCCCAATAACACGTGACCATCGATATTATAACCCTGAAATGCATTATGAAACAATTGTCCATTGGGTAAATCATCGAAAAGATTATCACGTAATTCGCGATAGGGAACTTGTTTCCAGGGAAATTCTTGGGTAACATTAACACCGACAATCATATTTAAACGTTGTTGATTACTTGCTTTAATCATCAATTCCTGACAACTGGGCAGTGTTAATAGGGCATCCCATGCTTTCTCAGTATCAAAACAAGATTCTGTTAATTCAAATTCATTTTCTGGTGCAGTCCATTGTAAAACATTTCGATTTATTCGTATAAATCTGAAATTAGTATAAATCTGAATTGTGTAGATTGCAAATTTTTGTTAATCAATTAAATCCCTATTTACCTGGTCCTTTCATCTTCCACTGGTTCTGGCAAGTGTTCCTCTGAATTTGTTATATCCGTCATGTTTTTTTGTTAATATTTTTGCTAAACAATTTGTTAAAAAAAAATTAAATTTGTTACAAAATTTATATTTTCTATTTGTTTGTTTTCTATTTGTCTATTGTTTAAAGTTATCGATGAAAAGTAAATAAATTAATTCACCTTGGCAACATAGTTGAGAAATAATTTTTAATTTCCGCTTCCTTTAAACTAGAATTAACCCTCATGTATTCATGGGTTTTTTGGGAATGTAAAAAAGTACACTCTGAAAATCCTTTCAGTAACTACATGTCAGTCATTCATGAAGTAAACGGTATTAGTCAGTTTAACTGTAATTGTAGTCATTTACTATGGGGAATTGCAAAATAACTATTTGGGATAGTTATTAAAAAAAACAACTAAACTCAAATAAAAAAGTTAGTAAAGTCAGCAAAAAATTTTGCTGAGTCAGCAAAATTTTAGTCAGGAGGGTGCTTGCAAAAAAATTGCTAATGTCAGCAAAATTAGTAGATTCAGCAAAAATTTTGCTAACACTTAGTGGATTAGAAATTAAAAAACTTCATTCTGCGTTTATCTTTCAATCTGGTTGTTGTCCACGCTATTAATGTACTTATCAGCACAATTTTTTTTAACAAAATAAATTAGTAAAACATTAGTATAATATTAGTAAAACATTAGTTCAAAACAGTTAAGTGCTGAATAAGTATAACAAAAATTTTAGGTTAAATCAGAATTTTAGCAAAAAAATAGCTAACAAATAGTATACCTGATTTACAAGACGTTTTACTAACTTTTTTACTAACTTATTTTTTTGAGTGTACCCAAAAATACTGTATTTAAGTGACAGTTGTTTTACGTAGTTATTTTGACAACTTCGCAAAAAGCTGCAAAAAGTAATGAAATGTGTGTATAAGTAAGTATTAAATATTCTTATTGTTGTATTGTATTATTTTTTTGATTCCACAAAATAGTAAAAAAAACTAAAAAACCTCAAAATTATTAATTATATTAACCCTCTCACTACCGACTTTTTGTTTATGGATATATTTCTATTTTGATTTCAGATTCTTGTTACACACAAAAAAAAATTTCATACTATTTATGAATATTTTATGAAAAATTTGCCAATATACTAATTTAGGAACTTTTTCATAACATTTATGAACAGTTCATAAAAAATACTGGGAAAGTTTGTGTCTAGTAAATTCTGAAAAGGTTCTTAAAATATATGCAGAAACACTTAATATTTATTAAAAAGTATTTAAAAAATTGTACAAAATCCTAATATTTAAGAAAACTTTCATGAATTGCAATAATACTGGGAATTTTATGTACCTTTTCATAAATGCTAGGGAAACTAGGAACACTTCATAAATAGTAAGTAAATTTCATAAATAGTATGAATCTTTAAAAATATGAGCTTTTACATACAAGATTATGAACTTTATTTTTTTTTTGTGTGTAGGGGTCCTTATATGTGAAAGAGAAATGTTTGCATGTATGGACCCTTCCCCTCCCACCCAACAAAAATTGGGTCCGAAAATCGAATTTTTGAAACTTCGCAGACTCTTTTCACCACTGAAATATTGGAATTACCAAAAATGCATTGTTTGGTTTTGTTCTGATCATCAAAGAAAAATTCTTGGCAAATTTCGAGATTATAGCTTATTTAGTTTACGAGATACACCAAACGCCCCTTTTATCAGAGATAAAGGTTCATTAAAAAAGTATGACTTTCCTAACAAATATCTCGAATATATTGCAATAATGAACAGTTTACTCTTATAATGATTGTTTTTTCAATGACCAATATATCATAATGAACATATTTAAACAAAAATATAAAGTTTTATTGCATTATACTATGTTTCAACTTACGTGTTTTGAGCAAAACAAGTGCTTTGGTGAAAAAATGTATGGGAAAACATGTACAAAACATGTTTTATTTCAAAACACGTTCAAAACACGTGGAAACGTGCTATCCATCTCTATCCACCCATATTTACTATTTCTCAGAATTTTGTCATTTTCAAAAGAGAATTTACAATAATTTGACAATTCGTATCACCAATAATGGGAAATAATATATATGGGTAGATAGCGTGTGAATTGCCCCTTAGCAAATTGTTATATATAAAATGTGTACACTGTAGTGTGACTACCCTGAAAGGGTTAACAAACTGGTCAAACATTTTATGAAGAATGTTTAAGAGACAATGCAGAGAGTCTAATTTCCAATATATAAAACATACCGTCGGTGCGCCGACCAAAACAGCTATGTGTTTTTTATGAAGTGTTCAGGAGAGCAAAGAAACCGTTTTATTTTGCCAATTCGGAACATATTTTTAAATAATAAATTGTAATGTGTTGTTTAAAATTACAAATTTGCAAATTATATATCCGCAAGGAGTTGTAGCAAAATATTTTAAAAGAGGCGGATATACTTTTCCATTGCAGAAAGTGATTATATAACTAACACAAAAGAAAAAGATTGATTGCAATAACGATAACAATTATAAAACGTATATTTCAGTGTATGATATAGCTTTGCAATTGAAATTGCAATTTAGAATTCGCAATATAAATTCACAAAATCCCAGTGGAAATTATAAATGCCCAAAATAAAGCATAGACAAGTGTTATCAAAATTCAGAAAATGTGAATTGAAATTCGGAAAAGCCACATAAATTTCACAAAATACCAATGAAAATTAAAAAAAGATCCCAAATGTAATTCAGAAAAGCCTCATTGAAGATCAGAAGATAACAATTGAAATTAAGAAAACCCCAAATGAAATTCAGAAAAATTATCATCTTATTGATAAAGCCCAAACATGATTTTTGGAATTTCAATAAGGATCTCGGAATTTTAATTGGACTTTTTTAAATTATAATTCTGAAAGATTTTTATTAAAAAAAAGGAAACCAAACCAAGTTTTATTTAACAAAAAAATTCAATAAGTAACAAAAAAATAATAAATTAATTATAATAGAAAAATAGTAGTACATAATATAATACCTACACTCAAAAAAAAAAGTTTGTAAAGTCAGCAAAAAATTTTGCTGAGTCAGCAAAATTTTAGTCAGGAGGGTGCTAGCAAAAAAATTGCTAATGTCAGCAAAAGCTTTTGCTGAAAATCAGCGAGCTGATTTTTAGCAACAAAATTAGTAGATTCAGCAAAAGTTTTGCTAACACTTAGTAGATTAGAATTAATTAGATTAATAAATTTTTTGCTGAATTTTAGTAGACTGAAAAAAACGCAAAAAAAATGTAAAAAATTGTAATTTAGTTAATATATTTCCTGAAAATCATAAAAGATATTTTTGTGATTCTTTTAAAAATAATTTACAATAATTACGAAATATAAAAATTTTTATTTTCCCACATTGATGTCATGAAGTAATTTAATATCTGAAAATATATAGAAATAAATATATATAACATAACAAAAATTTTCTTTCAGCTACTTACATCAATGGTTGTCTAAATGATGCTTTCTTTTAAAGGACGCAACTGCCGAAGATAATTTTAGAAACGAAACGAAAAAATAAACAAAAACAAACGAAACGAAAAACAACCCTTTTTTGCAATAAGATGTGTGTCTCTGTCTTTCGCTTTACTCTGTCTACATGTCTGTATATGTTTGTTTGCAATTTGACCACACTAGATTATTAATCTATTAACATGTATTATAGAAATACATATTAAATTTAAATATTTTCTTTTGTCTTTTATTTTATTAATAGACAATTATTTTCACAAGCTGGTGACAACGCAAAACTTAAGTTGTTTTAATCCTCAATTTTGTTTTATGTATGAAAAACAGACACAAAAGTCTTCCATGGTTGGTTTTTTTTATTTCTTATTAGAGTTGTACTCTTTAGTATCATTTTCCTCTTCTCTACTACATCTTGACATGCTGCGGCATCTGCTTCATTCTGCGTATATCTTTCAATCTGGTTGTCGTCCACACTATTAATGTGCTTATCAGCAAAATTTTTTTTAGCAAAATTAATTAGTAAAACATTAGTATATTAGTAAAGCATTAGTATAAAACAGTTAAGTGCTGAATAAGTATAACAAAAATTTTAGCTGAAAACACGATTTTAGCAAAAAAATTTGCTAAAAAATAGTATACCTGATTTACAAGACGTTTTACTAACTTTTGTACTAACTTATTTTTTTGAGTTAGTGGTAGAGATTGTCATAAAAATTATTAAAATCTTTATGCATATAGTTTTTTAAAGATTGTAAGCATTCGAATTTGGATTTATCAATTTTTATAGGCGTTTTATATAAAGGTATTTAATTATTTCGTAAAGCAAATAAGATTTTATCTTTGAATTTACCTCTTTTTATGCAACTGAGTATCGGAATATTACAAAAAAATTGTTCAGAAAACTTTTACAATTTTATTTTGAAAGAAACCCATAGGCAATTGTAAAATTTTTACGTTTAAATCAAAAACAGTTATGTGTACTTATAACACATAACTGTTTTTGCCGGAGATTTTCTATTATAGGTTACACATAGGAGTTTTAGCTAACTTTGAGTTTTAGGAGTTTTAGCTAACTTTGAAACCATTTGATATAACAGGAAATGCTTTGGGGGATAAATGCATAGGCTTCCTAATGGGCAATAAAAAAAATACGAAAAATTACACATAGGTGTTTTGGTGGGCGCACCGACGATACAACCCTTTCCATATACACTGCGTTGCAAAACTAAAATTACACATTAATTTCACTATATATATCGTAAGTTAAAAAAAAAAAAATAAGAGTTTAACTGGCATACATGTAAAACGAATGGAAAATTAATAATATTTAACAAAAAAACAATTGATTTATTTTTCATTTTACTATTTACAAAGAAATAACAAAATCTGAATCCTTCTTCGTTGCTATTTTCAATAAATGGAACCAATTTCTCTTCTAATACTGTAATGTACTCAGAAGAATTCATTCTGGTGCTTGGAAATACCAAATCAACCATACCGTCAAAACAGAAAGCGCGCCAAACCATTAAGAATCCGCCTCCGAAATTTCATTTTGAGAAATATCGTGGTTCTCTTTCGTGGGTCTCTCCAATAGCTGTTAAAATCACCTGGACCATCAAGATTGAACTTTTTATCATCAGAACAAAATCATCTTTAAAATAAATTTATGTTTAAATATTCCTACAGCAGCGAATACCTTCCTCCAGATGGTTTGTAAATTCCTTGTAGAGAATTCAAGCCGAACAGTTTTGTGGCGGGGCAATACCCTTGGCGCAGACATCAGCTTTTGGTGAGTAATTCTCTGTGAATCCTTTGAGAGCATACTTATGGTTGATTCATCGATTATCTGACTGAGACTCTTCATTGAGTTGCTGGCAAAGTTGATTTTCTTTTTTTGGGCCTCCTGTTTTATGTTTTCCAAAAGCACTTGGATTATTTGTAAAATTTGTAACATGTGAACGGTTTATTTTTCTAGCAATTTCCATAAAACTTAAGCCACTTTTTAAATATGCTGAAATTTGCCCTATTTCAAAATCTCTGAGATATGAACCACGAGAGATTTAATTGCAAATTGATTAATATTGCATAATAAACAATAATAATTCTTTAATTTTTCTTTATTTGCCATTCTTCTTTGTTTACCGTTAGATGTAATTATAGTTATGAAACGCCAAAAAAATATTATTACAAAATTTTTCTCTTAAATGAATTTAGTGATCTCTTAAATTTTACACAATAAACTTTATTTAGCATGAAAATAAAAATTCTGATTCATATTAGATAGATAGATTTTTTATATGTTATCTATGCAGGGCAACAAAATTTAGAACATTTTAAATGTTCTAAACTCTAAAAACAAAAACAAAAAAAAAAAAATAATCGGAATTTTTATTTTCATGCAAAATAAAGTTTATAAAAAAACAGCATATTTGTGGATTTGTAATCCAGGTATTGAGCAAAAAAGGTGAAAAATGTTGAAAAATTGGCATTTTTGCGATTTTTAAGGCACCAGATGCTTTTTTTTCGGGTAGGATTGTTTAGCATTTTTTTCTCCTATTAAATATCTACAACTTTGCTTCAGACACAAAAGATATATTCCGTACGGTATACCGAGTTATAACCGTGTTAAAATATAAAAAAAGTGCTAAAAATCCGCCTTGAGCCAAAAAATTCGTATGGATGGCCATTAAATTATTACTGTAGCCAACTTTATCAAAGTTATTGACAAAAAAAAGGCTCATTCAATTATTTGAAATGTCCTTAGTATTCCTAATGGTAATGAAATTTCAATGGCAATGAAAAATGTCCGTGTATGGCAAGGTTAATGGTGAAAAGGTGTTAAAACTGCATTTTTAGAAAATGCTGGATGTTTTGGTTCCAATATTACCCGAAACCCCAATTTTTAATACTAATACTGTGATGCCCATCACGTGTTGATAGGTAAACATTTTGAAGAAAGAAGTTATAACCCTATGGTGGTGAAAATTTATTAGCTGTTAGTTTTAACTTTAATTCTGTTTCAACTCCAAATGTGTAACGGTATTAAAATAAAAAGAAATCTGACGTGTACTCCATCTACATGTCAAATGATTCAAGTCGATAATACTGTTGTCACACAAATTCCAATTTGACATTTTATAAAACAGAGCTGTTCTCATCTATCAAAATAGAATGATACAGCTATATATATTAGCGAATAAGAGACAGCAATAATTATTGTAAAACTCGCAAAAAGATTGAAAGAATTGTTTTCTGTGCTCCAACAAAAATATGTTATTTTAAGTACTTAAATTCACGAAATAATTAATAATTTTATAATAAAAAGTTAAAAGAAGGTATACAAAACAACAGATAAATGAAATTTTATAATTAAATATTAAAATTGTGCTAAAAAAATTGAATTTTCTTTGTGTGAAAAAAAAACTGCATACATTATCGCAAAGGTGCAGTCTCCTCAGACAGCCAGCAAACCAAAAATCATTGTGCAGACGGACATACAGTAGATATATTTTTTGGTCTGATTACGACGAATCTTGAAGTTATTGATTTTTATAAGAAAAACATTAACTCGAAAAATGAATTAAATCACTTTCAGAAATTGGTAAAAAAGGAATGCCATCATCATGTTTTTTTTTTTTGTTAACTGCTATTGAAAATGTGTATAGTATATTGTTAACAATAGTGAAGAAAGAGTTTTGTATTGGTGACATCATCAAAGCCATAATTGACGCATTTTTATGAATGACCAAGTTACACCTTTACTACCATGGCTAATATATTAAATTTCGTTACTTTATAAGTTATTTGTTAAATTGCTCTAGTTGACAAGCCGGAAACCGGTAAACCAAACAAAAACGAACTTGAAAAATGTTGGTCTCCAGATTCTATCAATTATTTTGTTTATAGCACTGATGCACAAATCTGGAAAAAATTACTCTCTCCGTAGTCAAAATAGTTGAACACAAACGAATTTTGATTCTTGAAACAAAAAAAAAAAACTTTTTAAAAACCTTTGATCAAAGTTTCCCTAAACAACAGTGTCCTGATACATTATTGATTTTTATTTTCATAAAATCTGGTGACAAATTCAAATTTAAGAAAAGATTTTTTTAAGCCCAAATAGATTGGTTAAACGTGGTTTCGGAATTAATCGATAAATCAGTTTTTAAAAAAGGGTAGTTTTCGAGTTATTCGAAAAACCCGGGGTTTTCGTTTCGAATAATTCGGTAATATCGAATAATTTTCAATGGCTTAAATAAAGTTTAGCTGCCCCTCTTCAAAATTGAGGAAACTTGGTCCATCGATTAATATTTCGAGGCTGAATATGACAGTGGTCAATTTATTTTTTCGGTCGTGACCCCTTCCGTGGGGCAGGAGTTCAAAGTTTAAATTTTGTTTTGTGATTTAAGCGAAAAGTTGTCAACGGATCGGAACGTCTTAAGTACCTTTGGAAAGGCAATTTAAATATATTTTCGACAAGGTATAGTTTGTCCACATTTAATTAACCCATTACAAACCAGCTTAAAATGTTGTATTTTTTGTCCGATTTCTTTTCATGTTTTTTTTTTTTACAAAAAAGCATATTTATTTTAAAAATTACCCTTATTAAGTATACGTTAAATTTTAAATAATTTTTGGACTAGATATTAAGCTTTCATTTAAGGTATAATAGGACCCCATAGCTGTGTAAACACCGTAGGTATTAAAGGTTAAGTTTTGTCTTTTTTTTTCTTTTTCAGTTTTTGGTTAAATTTTTTAGAGCTACTTATTTTTACGTGCTATAATGTTTTTATATCAATAAGTAATGGAAATATTTATTAGTAGGAGCAATAATTATCTTAATCCATTAACACATTAAGCACCTGATGCATATTTTTTTGTATATGTATGGATTTTTGTTTGCTAAAATCTATATTACTTCAATGTGTGGCCTGGTTTAATTTTAAATATATAAAAATTATTTGGGTTCACACTTATTTAAGCCTTTTTTTGAGGGTTATTTTTATTAAATACAATTAATGTGTAATAAATGCCTTAGAATATATATTGAAATACTTATTGGCTTTGTTGGACACGTTCCCTTGTGACTAGGAATGAATTTAAAGTTGGAAAATTTCAATTATCTGTAAAACTACACGTTTTTAAAATATATTACCAATGAGGTGTAACATCTTCTCATATATTTATTAATTGCAACCAAGTAATTTCTTTTTTTTTTGCTCTTGTTTTTGGAGAAAAGGTTTTGGATTGGTTTTTCATAAAAAATTTACGTGGGCGTTGTGGTGTAATGGTTAGCGCGTTGGACTTTTACACAGAAGGTGCCGGGTTCGATCCCCGGTGCCGGCAACATAAAATTAATATGTATGAGTTTTTTCTATCCCTCATACGTATCGCAATGTCTACCTTCGGTGTTCCCATAGCAATTAACCCCACCGAAGTAAAATAATGAATCAGGGCTATGAACCAAACAGCTTCAATAAGTTCGCCAACTCTCCATCAGGTGGCGAGCAACAACTGTTCTAAGACTTATCATCTCGCGCAATTACAGTGTTGCCATGTCCGAAGCCCTTCATCTTTCCCCACCTTTCATCTCTATACTATCCCTTTCCAAAGAAAGCAACACACTAAATATAGGAAGTATTTCCTGAGTGTTGCCTCTCTTTTAAAAAAAAAAAAAAAAAATACATATTTTCAATAACTGTTGATATAAATACATTATAACACGTAAAAATTAGTAGCACTAAAAAATTTAATCTAAAACCTGAAAAATTAAGAAATGTCAGAACTTAGACTACAATAACAACGGTGTTTATACAGCTATGGGGTCGTATTATATCTTAAATGAAAGTTTAATATCTTGTCCACAAATTATTGACTACTTATCGTATCGCTAATAAGGTTAATTTTTAAAATAGACTTTTTCGTAAAAAAAAAACTTTAAAAAAACGTATAAAATATAAAAATTTTAAGCTGGTTTGTAATGGTTTAATTAAATGTGGACATATTATATCTCGTTAGAAAGATATTTAAATTACCATTCTGATCCGTTCACAACTTTTCGCTCAAATCGCAAAACAAAATATCAACTCTGAACCCCTCCACTGAAAAAGGGGCGCGTCCGAAAAAAAAATTTTCAAACTTCAGCGAAATAAAGATTTTTTGACACAATTTGCAAGGGTTCACTCAATTAAGTATGCTAGCATGTATAAAATTCTGAGAAGACAAATTATATTTGTTCCTCTTTTTACATTATTATGCTGTGTTTTATTACCCACTTGTCCTTTTTTGCTTAACTTGGATTATCCGATATTGCGTTTTTAAAACTTTTGCTTAAGATTTAAAATTTAATTTTTTTCAGTGAATTTTCATTGTTGATCTATAAATTGTGTGTGAGATGTTGGTTATTTCGGTTAAAGATAATGAATATTTTTTCCATATTAACAGAAAAATTATAATTTTATTTGTGATAATTCGGTGTTCCCATAGCACTTAACCCCACCGAAGTAAAATAATGAATCAGGGCTATGAAACAAAAAGCTTCAATAAATTCGCAAACTCTACATCAGGTGGCGAGCAACAACTGTTCTAAGACTTATCATCTCGAGCATTTACAGTGTTGGCATTTTTGAAGCCCTTCATCTTTCACCACCTTTCATCTCTCCACTATCCCCTTTCCAAAGAAAGCAACACATTAATTAATAGGAAGAATTTCCTGAGTGTTGCTCCTCTTTTTTAAAAAAAAAAAAAAAATTTGACTGGCATTTATTTTCAAATGTCATCATATTTTATCCTTTACATTGTAAGTGAAAGAATATCAAACATTGAAGATTTTCTTCGTTTTTCAACATATGTCGAGCATATATATTAAGCGAATTTTTGCACTGTACCTTGTGAGTGGTTAATAGTGAATTTTCATTGTTGATCTATAAATTGTGTGTGAGATGTTGGTTAGTTCGGTTAAAGATAATGAATATTTTTTCCATATTAACAGAAAAATTATAATTTTATTTGTGATAGTTTACTTTAATTAACAGAAAAAAGACTTAGAAAAAAAGTTATTTGACACCTGCATGAATGGAGTTAATGGAAAAAATATTCATGATCTTTAACCGAACTAACCAACATCTCACACATAATTTTTTACTATAATTTTTAATTAAACACAAAGTGTTTTTCCAAGTTTTTTATTTTCGTTTTTGTTTTGCAATATATTTTTGCATTTAATATCCCTGCCATCAATTAATCTAATTCCTAGCCATATACATATGGCCCTTTGGGCTCGGTTATTTAATTGAAGAATAATAAATAAATAAAAAAAACAAAATAAGATTAGGTTATTATTATTATTAGGTTAATAATAAAATGTCTAATGTTTATATGAAATGAAAGTGGCTCATCCAAAAGAGCCTTCCTTTTTGATTCAAAAATTTATGTTTAGTTTTTTTAGTTTTAAAAATGATATCACTTGTAAATTTCCTCTTAAGAAAATTAACCTTATTCTGTGTTAAATCTTCTTTTTTAGATTACAAAAGTCCGCTTCTAACTTAAATTGCAAATTTAAGAACTTAATCCTGCTTTTATTACCAATTGTCACAAAATCACAATAACAAAAAAGTCTAAAAATGGATCGTAAAGCTGAATTAGAACGTAAAAAGGCCCGTTTGGCAGCTTTGCGTGAAGAAAAAGATAGACGTCGTCGTGAAAAGGAAATGAAAGATATGGAAGAAATATCTGTGCGTGCTGAAAAAGATCAACGAAAGTGAGATTACGGATGCCGTATAAAATAAGAGACATTAAATAATAATTTAATTTTTTTTTGCAGAGATTTAGATGAGATGCTTTCTTCATTGGGTGTTGCACCTGTTTCTGAGGTCTTAACCTCATTATCTTCAGTTAATTCATTAAATTCGGACAATTCAAATACTCAAACACCCGATGTTAGTTTGCAAACGAATATGAATGGACCCAGGTATAAAGAATATTTTACATTTGTTAGGGTTTAAGCAAATAATTGAATATTTATACACAAATATTAAACAAAATCGATGATTCGATTGATTTTAATATATATTTTTTTTAATTTTCTATTAAAGCTTTAATTAATTAATCATTTGTTAAGATATATTTAATATTTATTAACTCTTCTGTTTTCAGTGCTGGCAAAAAACCTTTGAATTTGACAGTTTGCAATATTCAAGCCACCAGCATTGATCCAAAATTAAGTGTCACCTATTCAAAACAGACACAAACACAAAGTTCTGGTGGCCATGAACGTGATGGTATGTATATTACATTTTATATTTCATATGTTAATGTTAGTTTAATGTTTTCTACTATTATTCTTATTATTCTATTTTAAACATTTCTTTATAACGCATGATTATAATTTATATAACCTTTTATTTATAAACTATTAACTGACCTTTAAAGAAATTATTTATTTATATTAGCTTTAAAAATAATTATTCGTGGCTATTCCTATTTTCACTTTCATCTCAAATACGCGCCGCAGCTATTGCATAATACGCTAATGATGTGAAGAAAACATTCTATAATACGCTTTTGATGCGAGTTTTCATTACTTTTGTTCATCGCCAACTTTAGCGCGTTTGACAAAAAAATTATTGTTTTTTTCAAATAAAACATGAAAATTCTTTTGATTTTTAAAATTTCTTCGATTATTAAGTTAATTTCAACAATAAAAGTGTAAAAAAATCAACTTCGGGAGAATAACAAGATAAATTTTGAACATAAACTTTTTGTCTGCCAAGATTCTTGCATTTTTTACAAAAACACAAAAACTATTAATAATAATTTAGTATACAGAATGCGTTAATATAATTCATAAAATTTTGCCAATCCTTTATTATATCTTAAAACTACATTTTAATATTTGGTCTTTTATAGTATGGCCATAAAATTTTTATTCTAATTTTAATTTCGAAAAAGAAGTATTTTATTAGATAGACTAGGGCTGAGTTTTTGGGATGTCAGTTAAATTTGGTTTAGTTAAACCGGTAACGAATTTGGTATGCCATTTCCAAATTTATTTACAAAAATTTTGTTGGAAGGACTTTATCTTGTTTAGAATTTAAATAAATCACATTTTAGAAGTAGTAATCCATTTAAAAACTTCGTTAATCTAAGTTTAAAGCTAATCAACATCCTAAAAACTCGGTCTAAGGCCTAGTTTTTAGAATGTAGATTAAATATGTTTTTTAGTTAAGCGTTAGTTAAACCTAGAAATTTACAAATGTGGTTTATATTTGTTTTAATTAAGGTTTAACGCGGCCTGGTTGGCCAGATAAATTAAAGTATAAATTTGTCAAAAAAAAAACATCTGTTCGATAATAATTTGTTTGGGTGATGCTAATTGTAACGTATTTACAAAGAAATTCCCGTTTAAGGGCAAATTCAACCGAAAATTAAAAATGTTGTCAACATGAATGTGGCATCATCGTGTAATTTGACATTTCTTAAACTAGAACTGAAAAACAGTAGATTCAGTTTAATTTTGTTTTGAGATTAACTTAACATGCAAATAAACTAAGTTTAATTGTCATTCCAAAAACTAGGCCTAACTGACTTACAAAATGTTGTTGAATAAACACTTTTTTGTGTTTCGAGATTTTTTAAAAATTGAAGTGGAAATGGTATTTCATATAGCCGATTTAGAAATAGAAAAAAATCTTAAGAACTTTATCCTTTAATGTGAAAATGATCATATATTATCATGTATGTAGATTCATATACATATTGATATTTTGAATGTTTTTCATATATGCTCGGAAATTTAAAAAAAATTATTTGGAAATAAATGCACTGTTTTTATGATAAATAACATATTTATTACATTGCTGAAATGAAATATTGCAATAAATGGTTCGCCACAAAACTGTTTTTCACCTCAAACAATTTTTTTTTTCACCACAAAACTATATTTTTACATAGAAAATTTTGTTGACCTCAAAAAATGTTTTTTTTTTCAACTCCATAATGTTTTTTCATTATTCTTTTTAGTTTAAACGAGCTTAAGATCATTTATTTATTAATTATTTATTTCCAATATTTCGTCTCCACATTGGGTGACTTCTTCAGGGAACAAATATTACAATTTGAAAAAACTAGTTTTAATAATTAAAAAATTTGTATATTTTTTTTCATTATAATTTTTTTTTCACTTGTAACATTTACACGGTGCAGTGGAGAAAAAAATTTGGTAAAACTAAATATAACCTCTTAACTGCTGTATTAAGATCTTGAACAAACAGTCCAAAATTAAAATGTAATGCCTCAAATGAAGGACAAGGTTTTAACTATACAATTAATATCGTCATATACATATCAAAGTACCATTATTTTTTACTCAAATATAAATCTTGGGTAAAGTTAGCTGTTAATTTTTTTTGACTGCCGCAGCATATGCGGCAACATATAAACTGATTAAGTTTTAAAACAAATTTTACCCTGCATAGATTATATTCCCTAAATCTCTATTTCCCACTTTCTATTTGAAAACGCATAGCACATTCATTATTAATGTCCAACTTATTATACTGTATTGCAGTTTTTTCTGGATGTAGTGTTGATGACTTCAATAGATGTAATTTACTGTTTAATAAAGCAATTTGTTTACAAATTAAAACCCTATATAATCATGATTCTTGATTCGAGGCATATTCCTGATTTTTTGGGATGCAATTTTAATGATTTTGTTCAAATTCGATTGCTATTATTCTATCATAAAGTAATGCTCTCTAATTCCTCTGATATGTACGTAGACATTTTATACATTTTATACTCTTGGACACTGAAAGCACCCCTCAAACTTTTATATCCCATTAGAAGTTATATTCTTCATAAACGATCATTTCATGTTCTTGTAGGTAAGTGTTGGAACTATTTACCCATACCTCTTAGATCGATTGATCTATCTTTAAAAACAAAAAATTTTCTTTTCATATTAAATTTGTTTTCCGTTTTTGCAAATTTAGTTAATTTTTTTCTGGTTTCAACAATTAAATTGGAATTAAAACGATGGTATTAACCTAAAATTTATAAAACTTATACTACCTTATATACTTCCGACCATCACACATATTTTCAATCACATTGTAACAACATCTATTTACCCATCTGATTGGAAGATAGCCAACATTATTCCAGTAGCCAAAAAGAATTCACCTTTATCTCCAGGAGATTTTCGTCCTATCAGTATTTTACCTACTTTATCTAAAGCTCTTGAGCGACTTCTTTCTTCGCAAATTATCGAACATATTACTTATAATAGACTTCTGTCTGAACATCAATCTGGTTATCGTGCGGGTAGAAGCTGCAACACTGCTATACTAAAAGTTATGGAGGACATCCGCCCTGCATATGACCGAGGGGATATAACAATTCTCGTCTTAATTGACTTCTCCAAAGCATTTGATACGGTCAACCATGATGTTTTAATATTAAAACTTGAAAAATACTACGGCTTTAGCAAATTTGCATCCAATCTTTTAAAATCGTATTTATCTCAACGCCATCAACGAGTTAACTGTAACAATAAATTTTCCACCATAAAACCAGTTGTTTCTGGTGTGCCACAAGGTTCGATTCTTGGACCAATATTATTTAGTCTTTTTATCAACGACATTTTTTATTGCTGTAAAAGCTCTTCGGTTCATCTTTATGCTGATGATGCTCAAATTTATTTATCTCGCCCATCAGGACTCCGTGAAGATCTTGTATATCGTTTAAACGATGAATTACAGGAAATTTGCAGATGGTCACATCAAAACAATCTTTTTATTAACGCTTCTAAAACCCAAGCGCTTACTATTTACAAAGACGACAGTTTAACCGATCTTCCGAACATTTATATGCAATCAGAACTTGTCAAATATGTGAGAGTAGTTAAAAACCTAGGATTTATGATCAACTCCTTTCTTAACTGCAAAGACCATGTCGACTATACTATAATGAAAATATATAACGTTCTTAGAAAACTTTGGTATTCATCCAGCTATGTTCCCTGTGATGTAAAATTAAAATTAGTAAAAACTTTAATTATACCCTTTATTACCTATGGAGCCAACGTGTATGGTAATCTTGACGCAGCATCAAAGAGTAAAATGCAAATTGTTATTAATAATTGTGCGAGATACGTTTTCAATAAAAGGAAATATGACCGAATATCTCAATATTCTTTGCAGATTTTGGGATGTAGCTTAACATCATACCTAAATATACGAAACGTTACCTTTTTACATAAGATTTTTTACACACGACAACCGGATTATTTATACAATAAACTTACAATTGGAAACTCTTTACGTACTTATAACATAATTCCACCTGATTATAAATATCTCTCCTCCTCCAGAATGTTTTTTGTCAATGCTGTAAACCTTTGGAATTCTTTACCCAATAATCTTAAAACCGATCCCCGTGTGATGATCTTTAAAATGGCAGTTACAAAATATTTTAATAGATAATTTTTTCTTTTTTTTTGTTGGGGAATTATATTTATTATTAAATTTAAAATTTATTTAATTTTTTACAGTTTAATTCTTGTTTAGGTTAGGGTTAGGTTAGGAAGGGTTATGTACCCAAGGGCACAACTCCACTCGGAGACCAATACGGTCCATTGTGAATCCCTTCAGTATTCTTGTTTAAATTTATAGGTATTTATTTTTAAGCTTTAAATAATATATCTTAATAATTTATAATGTCTGAGATACTGTTAAGAGACT
The DNA here is from genome assembly GCA_021234595.1 of Delia radicum. Lineage (NCBI taxonomy): Eukaryota > Metazoa > Arthropoda > Insecta > Diptera > Anthomyiidae > Delia > Delia radicum. Next base: position 169,343,321 of record CM037852.1, read on the forward strand.
TATAGTCTTATTTGTGTCAAATATAAAATAAAAAATATGAAAAAATATGAAATATGAAAACATTTTAAACTACAATACATTTTGTCATATGCGTTTATGCCATATTCTTTAATAATTCTTTAAAACTTTTTATTTTAATTTTTGTAAGTTAAACTTGCAATATACAAACTGTTTTTTATTGTTAGAAAAAATTATATTTAAAATTTTATAGTTTTAAGTGATTTAATGAAGTTTATTGTTAATGTTGGTCTACCAACATTAACAATAAACTTGTACTTGTTTTTTAAAAAATTAAAGTGTTGTTTTTGATTTTAAATAATGACAGATTACTAAACAAAATAAGGTTAACAAAAATATTGGATTTCTTTTAGCAATTAAAAATTTAAGGCAATATATTTGATCAAAATGAATGTTATACTTTTGCTTCTAACCGTATATTAGTTGAGAGTCCGTTTTTACCGCCTATAGGTAATACTGATCGATATCCTTTTTCTTTTGTATCGTTCATGAATATTTCATCAAATAAAATAGTTTATATTGGTTGCTCAACACTTTTTCCTACAAAAACCTGTCAGATTAAAAAAAATAGTTTTGCGATAGAATGACACAACATTAGAAATTATTATAAAAATTATAATTTACATTTTGGACAAATAGGTAACCCTGGTGGCCATTTCATTACCGTGGGTACTCATCTGAGAATAAAGTGCTTAATTGTTTTTTACATACGAATAAATTCTTTAGCGTAGCCGACCTTTAAAATTTTTGATTTGCATTTAAATGGTACGAAACTAAACTCAAAAATTAAAAAACGCACCCAAAAATAGTGGTTTCTTATTTTTCTAAAAATATCTAGGCAACAATTTAGAAGTATGCTTGGCCAAGCGTTTTTGACACATATAACACAATAAAATATAGAATAAATATGTCCAAATGTTATTTGTAAGCGAGGGCTGGAAACAATAAAAATGTGGAGTTCTTATCGCCTATATACGTCAATAGTCCTCAAAAGTTGGAAAAAAATATTCTTTATTTAGGGGAAAATTAAAAATTTTTGAAAAGCGAAATGATTGGCAATGAAGTTATCTTTTATTTAGTTGTATATCACGAAATTGAAAAAAAAAACTTAAAAATCCATTCAGCTAAAACTGTGTGATCGTCAAATGGCAGTAATTTTCGCCGGACCATTCGTTAAAACTGATTTTCAATATGTTGTTTTGAAAAAAAGCATTTAAAGTAAATATTGCTTCAGTAAAATATAGGCCAATGAGTTTGTTTAAAAGCTGTAAGTTTTTTATTTCAGAGAATTTTTCGTTAAAATTTTCACAGTATATACAAAAAAGGTGAAACTATCGAAATATGCAACAAACGAAAAAATCACGAAATAAAAAATGTAAAGAGTGTTAACCCCTTAAGTGACTTAAGTCAGGTATTGTTATGAAACGAAAATTAAATGTATTTAAATTTATATAATTGTATTTTCAAATTTTTGTTTTATACCAACGCCTGAGCCACTTATGTTTCAGCTTTAAGGCATCAACATTAACAAATTGTTTGTAAGCGGTCGAATTATAAGGATTATGATGAAATACTTCTTCAAACTGCGATTTTTTATAACGCATTCTGTTTATTATGCATATTTTTTTTTTTGTTGATTTGAGCTAGCAATCGAAAGACTTTGCCACGGTATCACTTTATTTATAATTTAGCATTTCCGTTTTATAACTAAAACAATTCATTAAAAGATAAACATTTTTTTACAATAAAGACTACAATGTAGTATTAAATCACATCAAATTTCAATATTAAGCACTCTTTTTGCATGTTAGAATTCTAATTACTGTTTTTGTATTCCAAAATATAAATCATTGTACTCCTAAAAAGTTGTTAAAGAAGACATTTTTATTAATGATTTTTTTTTTTTATTAATGAATTTATTAACGTATTCATTAACAAATAAAATATTCAAGACGTCTTATCAGATCTTTTTATTTTACTCATTTAGTAAAATTTTAGTCTAAATCCTTATTTTCATTTATATTATTTTAATAAATCATTAGCTTGTTCTTTAAAATTTTTATTTCTTTAAGTGTTGGCAACTTATCCAAAAAATAACCAGAGCTAAAAAGATATATTCATAGAAATTTTGCATAAAAATACCCAGGTAGAAAAAAGGGGCCAACACTGGTAAAGCACTGAAATGGGTGCTATAAGTACTTGCTGCCTGTGCTTTTCTAACTCCCTAATGATAACACCGTTCCATGCTGGTTCCAATAGTTTACCAATCGTTGGGAACTAAGAACTTCTGCATCATTCGTTTTGTCAAGTTGGCTATAGTAATAATTTAATGGTCATAGGAATTTTTTGGCTCAAGGCGGATTTATAGCACTTTTTCTAATTTTAACACGGTTATATCTCGGTATACCGTACGGAATATCTCTTTTGTGTCTGAAGCAAAGTTGCAGATATTGAATAGGAGAAAAAAAAAATGCAAAACAATCCTACCCGAAAAAAGAGCATCTGGTGACTTAAAAATCGCAATAATGCCCATTTTTCAATTTATTTTTGGGGATACTTTCACGTGCAATTCTCAGAATTGAGTCCCAAAATCATGTGTTGTTCTGTTTAATTGATAACACCACACGGTGGTGCCAATTTATTAAATTTTTCTTTTTTTAATAATGAATTCGACTTCATTAAAAAATAAAATTAAACAAAAAAAAAGGTTTTTTTTGCAAATTAAAACGTATTAATGCATAAAAGAAAATGTTGTTAATAAAAAGCTTGTGCAATTTAAACAAAACTATAAATAAAAAATAATTTTTCGAATTAATAACATTAAAATAAATCACATCATAAAATGGGTCAAGATTTATGCGAATTTATACAAAAGAAAAGTACTTAAACTTTAACCCATTTTTTACCAAGCATGAATTCCGTGCGATTTTTGTAACAAAACTTGGTAATAAGATTTATTGGTTTCCCAGTAAGCATGTTATAGCCTAATCGCGACATCTAGTGGAGCTATAATTAATTAAAATTGAAACTTTGAGTCTTTGTACGCACTTAAAGGATGAATATTTTTTTAAATCTAATTTTTATGTATGTCATGTAAAATTTATATAAAAACATTTTTTTTTAAGTAAAATAACATATACCATTTTATATCTTTTAAAATTTAAATTAATAATATTAAACGTTTATATTTAATTTTCTTCTTTTGGTGGCTCTTCTCACTGTTATATTTTCAATTCTACGCGATCTATCGTACTTTCTATATCCTGGAGGACTTTTTTTTGTAAAGAAAAGAACTGTTTTATTATACTTGCACATTTTTTTGAATGCCAGACTGCACTCACTGAATGCTAAAATATTTATTTCATTCGTTGGACTTAAAAAAGATGTAAAGTACATTTTGCATTTATATTCAACTTTGTACTAAGGATTTTAAAAAATTTATACAATTCAGTTTTTATTAAGGAGTATGTTTCCAAAAGACTGTATTTAACCCTCCGATGAGTGACAGTTCTGAACTTCACGGCCGTGTGAAAAGGTCCCTACGGACCTTTTTTGTTTTTTTCATATACAAATTTTTTTTTGATTTTTTTTTGTTTTTATTGTTTATAACTAAATTCTACATACAAAAATAATTTTTTCAATTTTTTTAATTTTTTGTTTTTATCATCATCCCTAATGTCTTTGAGTTTAGGTCTTTGTGTTCAGAACAAGTAAATTATGTGTTGAAACAATAAAAAAATTATAATGATGCCCAAAAACATGCATTTATTAGTGAAATTCAGTACAAGGTCCATACGGACCTATTTACACGTCCGCGTACTATTCTCACTAAAACCTCAATAACTCCTAAAGTAATGATCCGATCGGCTTGATTTTTTTTTCCAAAAGATGCGCAACAAAATACTCTTGGAACACAGAGTAACTTTGTGGGGGGGGGGGGGGGTTGTAGTGGCCGAAGTAGGAGTAATTTCAGTTTGAAAAGGCAAAAAGGTCCCTAGGGACCTTCTCACTCATCGGAGGGTTAAGCTTCTCTTTTGTTTGATAAACACGTACAACAAAGCTCTTTGATTTGTATGATTTGGTTTTTTCGTTTTAAAAAGAAAGCTTTTTTGAAAAATCCACGAATAATAATTTTAGCGTTTATCATATAAAACTTATTTATGTGGTCATTGGATCTTACATCATTTCAGTATAGTTTTAAAATATAATCAAATTTCTAATGATAACGAAAAAAGAGAAAAATTGATTTTCATTTTGTATGCTTTGGTTTTTTCGCGGGCTGTATTTAAAACAAAAACGGATTACTTCTCTGCATACTTCCATTTTATTCCATAAATAATTCACTGTATTGTATTAAATTTTTATGTATACTTTATGAAGTTCACAGAAAAATCCATTTCATTCACTAAACTGCAGCAAATAAAAAAATATACTACATATTTAAATTTTATTGAGTTTTCAAATTATAGTAAAACTAGTCCCAAAATAAACCTTTTTCAAACGCCTGTGTTTAACCGTAGACAATTTTTTTAACCAAGTACTGGGACAGCACATATTTCAAACGTTTGCAAAGCGTCCGATTTTGTTACCGTACAAGTGATTTTTTTAAAAAACTGTGGAACATTTTGTAACCCAAATACTGGTATTTCAAAAGTTGGCAAAGCGTTCGATTTTGGTGTGTTGCCAGTGCTTCTTTTTTAAAAACCGTAGACTTTTTTGTACAACAAGTACTGGATAAGCACCTATTTCAAACTTTGGCAAAGCATTTGAATTTAGTGATTCATTTTGTAAGACCACGGTCTACAAGTGTTTTGACAGTGCTTGTTTTTTATTTCCACCCATAATTTCTACCTGGGTAACCACTAAACTGTTTTTTTTTTTTATTTTAATAAGTTTAAAAAGCAAAATGATTTTATGTGTTGTTTGATCTTCTTTAACAACTAATTTTAATTAAAGTAAGTTGTATATAAATTATGATTTTTGAAATTAACTATACTCCTTATTTATTAACATTTATGAAATAAGATTATTTTTAAATTAAATGAAAAACGTAGTGAAATTAAATAACAAATACAGTTCTTTCTTGCCACTCCTCACCTCTGTCAGGATATATGGAGGATTGGTGGAGACCACGTAAAGGTACTGGTAATTTTTAAATACTAATAATTTACTAATATTTTATATTTAGCTTTGAATACGTTTTTGAAAAACAACACTATTTTCAATTTATTTTAAATAATTCTTTAATATTTCATATTTATTTTTAATGCACATGTATTTTTAAGGATTTTTTTTAAATAATTCTAGTAAAGCAATTGCTGGCTATTATTTATTAAAACTATTAAGTATTTTAAAATATTTTTACAAAACAATAAACCAAATAATTTAAATATAACAAAAGAAAAAAACTTTTAAGTTATCTTCGCGGTGGTCCATAACTAATTTAAACTTTAATGTTGTTTAAACGCGCGATTTTTTCAAAATTTGTTTGTTTTTTATCCTTATTATGACTGCTTAAATAAAGTTCATAATTGAATAGTGGAGAAAATTTCCGTTTTTTAAGTACCCATACTTTATGGTTAGGTAAAAAAAGTTTCATCATATTTTTGAAACAGATTCATTTTACGTAAATATATAATACATTTTCATATTTATGAAGTCTTCATAACTATGAAGAAACTTTTCATAAATGTTTATGAAAGATACTTCATAACTTCTACATCATTTCATTGAAATATGTTATAAATATATATATTTTCTTAAATTGGTGCATATCTCAAAAACCGAAAGAGATAGGACAAAACGTAATAATTTTTAGTCTAGTGGTGTACTTTTTATGAAACAGTTTCATATATACCCAGGTAGAAAAATACAAAGGGCCAACATTGAAATGTGTGGTATGCGTACTTGCTATCAGTGCTTTCCCAACGCCTTAATAAAAAAACGAAACACCTTTCCAACTTCCAAATAAACAAAATTAAAGGGCTTTCCCAACGTCAAATGATAACACCTTTCCAAGCTGGTGACATTGCTTTAAAAAGCATTGGGAAAGCACATAGAAACATAAAATGCAATGCTTTCCTTACGCCTAAATGATAACACCACACTGTGGTGGCAATGGTTCAAAATTATGAAAAATAGTAATTAATTCGATTTTACTTTTTTTATTGTAAAAAATAATAAATTCGACTTTATTAAAAAATTAAATTAAACAAAAAAAATGTTTTTCTTGCTAATTAAAAAGTTAAATGTATCAAAGAAAATTTTGTTAATAAAAAGCGTGTGTATATTAAACAAAACTAAATCGATTTTTCAATTGCAAATCAAATCATAAAAAAAATTTCAAATCAGTAATTAGAATATAAAATTAATTTTTCGTATCAATAACGTTAAAATAAGTATTTCATATCATAAAATGGATCAATACACAAAAAATGGATCAATACAAAAGAAAAGTTCTTAAAGTTCATTTGAAGTACAAATCTTAAAATTTGGTTTGTAGATTCCAGCTGCAGCTGAAATATTCATATTGGGAGGGCTGCACAGTGGGATAAATCACAATTTGTGGAAATAATTCGGCAATTTGTTGACTTGTGGTCCGATTGCAATGAAATTTGGAACATGCATAAAAGACATATAATGGAGTTTAAGTTTTGATTTTGAACCTTCCAGACCCTTTGGGGGCGGCAAAATGGCGGCCCAAAGTTGGGTACTTTTTTCATAAAAAATTTTGAGTGCTTGCCATTTTTTTGTTTCTCATCCGATTTTCAAAACATTAACATATTAGTAATCTTCAAGATATTGAACTAATTGTTTTTTATTCAATCAAGAATTTTATTGGCTAAATAACCGTTATTTTAAAACGAAAATTGGTCCCAATTTTCTCCCGATATTCGAAAAACTTTGGACCTGCGTCGGACAAAATTTGGAATTTCACATTTTCAAATCGGAATATCTCGGAAACTATTGGAGGTAACCCACACATGTAAGCATGTTTTTTTATTCATCTTTACAAGAAGATTACTAATATGTTAATTTTTTGAAAATCGGATGAGAAACAAAAAAATGGCAAACAATCAAAATTTTTTATGAAAAAAGTACCCAACTTTGGGCCGCCATTTTGCCGCCCCCAAAGGGTCTGGAAGGTTCAAAATCAAAACTTAAACTCCATTTTATGTCTTTTATGCATGTTCAAAATTTCATTGCAATCGGACCACAAGTTAACAAATGGCCGAATTATTTCCACAAATTTTGTGATTTATCCCACTGTGGGCTGGCTGGAAACATAAAATTTCATATAAGAGTTTCTTAGGGTTTTGTACTTTTGAAATTTTCGTCAGGGCGAGGTAAAAATGTAGACTTAAAAGGAGAAATGGGATCCCCCCTCCTTCCGAGTAGACATCTGCGAGAACCGGATTTTTTCAAATTCCCATTGGGATGGGGAAAAAGAGAAAGTATATTTAACGCCGAGCCCCAAACCCCTTTGGACTTCAATCAGAACGTGTTTTAAATGGGGTAATATGGGGGTAAAGCCTCCCCCTTAATCGGCCAGCCCGAACCACTGGAGCTAGAAACTTAAATTTCTATTGTACACTCAGAGAAAAAAATTTCATCATATTGATGCCAGTGTTTCATAAATAGTTTGCCATCAATTATTCATCATATCAATGAAGTTTTGTGAAAAAAAAATTTAGCTTTTTATTGAAATTTGAAAAAAATCATTTGCAATTAAAGGCTATGTTTCAGGCCTAAGAGACTTAAGACAGGTGTTGGTATGAAACATAAATTTGGAAATACAATTATTTAAATTAAAAAAAAAAACGAGTTTTCATTTCCTACCACCAACTTAAGTCAATCAATAATGTTTCAGCCTTTAGACTTTTTAAAACTTAAAAACTACCAGAAATTATTTGAAATTCTAAAACTTTAATTTAATATTATTAGATGGGTTCTTAATTTTAAATAGAATTTTATTAATATAATATGAAACTTTTATGAAACTTTTCATAATATTTATGCAACATTTCATAAACTATTTTACTTTTAAGTTTTAAAAAATTAAAACCAAAAGTTTATTTTTCACAAAAAACAAATGATCTTGAACTTAAATAATCTTGCTCACATCATTTCATACAAATTTATAAAACTTTAATAAAATTTTATGAAACAGCTTCATAAATAAAATAAAATTAAATAAAATAATAAAATTTATGAATCATTTCATAAAAAGTTGAGAAACTTCATCATAATATTTATGAAACTTTACATAAAACTACTAGCGAATGACAGAATATCTTGGAGGAAATGGAGAAGACAAATATGAAGAAGCCTGTCATCACTTTGCTCTCTTTTATCCTCCTCAGTCCCGAGGAAAAATCTAGCGTCAGAAGTCTTCAAAAATTTTTGTTTTATGCTTCTGAGAGAAACAATAGAAAAAAAAAATTGTTCAAGGACATAAAGGACGAAGCGATTCTAAGATACTGCAGGTGCAGCCGGCTGGACATTTGTAACTAAGTGAAGCGATTCTAAGATACTGCAGATGCAGCCGGCTGGACATTTGTAACTAAGTGAAATAAAAAACGTGCCATTATTTTTGTAATAGGTAACAAATGTGCAGCGGGCTGGACATGTAAAAAATAAGGGTCTAACAATAAAGTTATTGAAAATTTATGTACTTTAACTTGTTTATTGAACTGTTAACAATAAAATTATATATTTTTTTTAATTTTTATATATCACAATTGCAAAAATTTAATTAAAATGGTTAAGTGCTTTAAAAAACGTGTTATACGATCACCTGATCACAAATATAAAGCAAAATTTTTTAGAGTGACCAGCTTGCAAAAAAAAATACTGGTTTTTAGTACAAAAAACATGTTCAGTTAGCTGTACAAATGGTCATAAAATTAAAAATAATTTTTGAAAACACGTCTGCAAACGTTTGAAAAATGTCCAGTAGGCTGCACATGAGGAACGAGGAGGTTATACTGGGCGCATCCACTGATATATAAAACATGTCGGTACAGGTCCTAACATTTTTGTTATTCAAATTTTAGAATACCGCTTTTTTATGGCAAGTTGTAGTTGGTTTGAGTTCAAGTTAACATTTCGTTAGCTGAAATGCAAAACCACGTAACTAACAAAAAATACAAACCCGGTTTTATTGATGATTATGATTCATTTGGCTAAACTACATGCGTACACAATATTTTAGAATTCTACGATAAAAAATATCGGTGACGATATAATCATGTTTATTTGATTTGATCGCGGGGTGTCTGAGCCTTTTTCAATTTTCGTAATCGTTCGACTTTAATACGACATTTTCCGAAGAGCTTTTAAAACTATATTTTATATATTTCAAATAAGTGGCAACCCAGCGCCCACAGCATATTCAATATGGGTATCAAAATTTTTGTTTTCTCGATTACTTTAAAATTGCGCACAAAAAAATTTTAATTTCTTAAATTTTGAAATGTTTTCATAAAAAAATGTTTTAATTTTTGACTCCTCTTTTTAACCCCTTAAAGTGCGTATGTGTCTTATATTTTTTTGTCCACAACAACATTCCAAAGTTTCATTAAAATCTGCGGATTCACCACTCTGTAGTTTCCTTGTAAGTCAAAAATGGCTGAATTATTTCCACAAATTTTGTGATTTCTGCCACTCTGAACTGCCCTTTAAAAATAATTTAATCATCATAAATATTAATTAATAAAAATTGTTTTTGATTCGCTAATTAAATCTCAATTTTTTGATTTGCGCAATATATTTTTATAATCCACTAATTAAAATTGTTTACGATTTCGCAATTAATTTTTGTTCTTTGAATGAACAAAATAATGGTCATTAATTCGCGAAGCAAAAAACAATATTGTGGCAATTACCGTTTTGCTATTTGATTCGCGAATTTAAAATCACATTTTTTAATCATCTATAAAATAATTATTTTTTAATAAATTCTTCAAATATATTTCGAAATTTGAAATTTTCCCGAAATTACAAAAATTATTGCTATTTTTTAAATTTGATCCGTTTTTACGGGCCTGATTGATTAACTTTGAAGAAAATGTGCTCATGATACAGAAAAATACTCAGTGATTCTTATATATAATAAAAAAGACTAAAACCCTATTATACATACACACAGAGCACCATTTAACTCTTTGCCAACTGAAATTTGGTTACTTCGACTCAAATTCGGTTATTACGAATTTCAGTCGGTTGGTATAACTGAACATTAGTTTACACAACAGAGAGCGGTTAATTCAACTGAATTTTAGTTGAAACACATAAAATATTCAGAAACTATCGTTGGACTAAATGAATTTTTAAGTTGTTACAATTAAAATACACTTTTCAATTTGGTTGGCACTTTATTTCTCTGTGTGTATAAATATTAAACAAAAAATTAAAAAAAATCAAATTGTTTTATATATTGTTATTGGTTTATTGTTAAATTATATATTGTCGGCTTGCCTGCAAGTAGTGCTATGTGTTTTTTTATGTGTGTTTTTCAGGAGCAGGGTTGTCAGATTTATTTTGCCGTTTTTTGCCAAGCAGAGCAATAAAAAACGCCAAAAGTTTGGTTTAGCTCAATTTTTGCATTAAAAAAAGTTGCAAAAAATCGCCAAAATTACTCTTCTTAGTTCTTGGTCGAATTGTAACACTCAAAAAATTGCGTTTTGACGAGTTGAGAATAAACTTAAGAAAACTACCGATTTTGTAGAGTAATTTTTAGAAATCTTACATACACTCCGGTGCACTTATTTAAAGGCATTAAAAAATCTGTGTTCATCATCCTGTATCTTTTCCAATTTTTAACTGATCGTAGTACTATAAAATAGAATTGGAAGCTAGACACCTTTAGATATAAAAAAATTATGCCAATAGTGGTTTTTTTGCCTTTACAACTTTTTTTTGAGCAATTTATTAAAAAAATTCCAAAACTGTGCTATTTTTTTTGATTCACTTGAATAAAGGCACTTTATTATTTATTTATAATTTTTAAAGTAAGCGATGATTTTTCGTAGGGACCGTTTGTTTATTACAATTTATTGCATCTTAATAATTTTACAAGTCAAAATGGCGAGAAAAAAAATTTTAAATTTATCGGAAAAAATTAAAATCGATGTTTATCGTTCTGAAGGTTATTCTAACCGCGCAATAGCTCAAAAAATTGGACGAAGCCCAACAGTTGTTGACAATTACATTAAGGACCCCGAAAGGTATGGAAAAAAGTTTAAAGGAAGGGTTTAATTGTCTTTCAGCCCGATTATGAATATTCCCCCGGATTTTTTCCCCTGCGGATTTAATTTTCTCGAGAAAAAAATCCTCCTATTCTAAACAGGCGGGGAAAAGAATAATAAAGGAGTGAGAATTGAATAATATTAATTGAATAATTGAATAATTTATACAAATGCTATCACAATTCTACCTATTATTGATTCATAATACCTCCTTTTTTCCGGGGGAAGAGTTTCCCATTTTCGAAATTCGAATAAGGGAAAAGTGAAAAAATCCCCGGGATGATTTTATTAAGAATAGGGGAACAAGGAGTAGGGAAAAAATTCTCACGGAATTGTTATTGAGAATTGGGCTGTTTATCTGCGTATGAGAAAAGAAAAATCATAAGAATTGCATCTAATTCTGCCTTATCCTTATCAAAAATAAGAACTCAAGCTGGAGTGAAAGCGAGCAAGTCAACAGTACGCAGAGTAATAAAGAGCTGTGAGTATCTAAAATATATTATATATTTTATATTATGTCCTGTGGTTCCTATTGGGAACAAAGTATCTAAAATACCTGAAATTAAAAAAAAGGCGCCACTTAATGCTCCGCGTAAGGAAAAGCGGCTTCAATTCGCAAGAGACTACATGGTATGGGATGTGCAGCAAAGAGGTCATGTAAATGACTGGAGAGCCGTAATATTTACGGATGAAAAGAAGTTTAATTTAGATGGGCCTGATGGCTACAACTATTATTTCCATGATCTGCGGAAAGAAAAGCGATTTTTGAACCGACATCACAGCCGAGAGGGCGGCGTTATGGTGTGGGAGTCACTAATTGAGGGCATTAAGGATGCTTGGAATCAAATTTCGTTGGATTACATTAATTCGCTTTATCTGTCAATGAAAACCCGTATATTTGAAGTTATTAAAAACAAAGGTGGTTGTACCCATTACTAAAAACTCTTTAATAAAGTAAAATTAATTAAAAAACAAGAAAATCCGTTCTTCATTAAATTTTATTAAAATGCCTTTATCCAAGTGAACCAAAAAAATAGCAAATTTTTTTACTTTTTTTGATAAATTGCTCAAAAAAAGATCTTTAGGTAAGAAACTGCTGCTGCCAGGATGTTTTTTATATCTCAATCGGTTAAAAATTGCAAAAGCTACAGGCTGCTGAATATGGAATTTTTAGTGCCTTTAAATAAGTGAACCGAAGTGTATGTATATAGTTTGTTAAAAAATATAGTATTTTTTTTTGATTTTTTTTTTGTTTAATTTTGCTGAAAAAATATCTAAGTATTCAATTAATTTTATACCCCGAAAAAATATGAAAAATCGCCAAATTTCATTTAACATAAAAAAACTTAATCAACTTTATATCAACTTAATATGATATTTCGAAAGCAATATTCGAAAATTTATATTTATATTCCGATAAAATGTTTATACTTCAAGTATTTTAAAAATTTATGCGAAAAATCATATTCTGTTGATATCTTTTAAAGTTTTATGATATTTATTTTGTATGTGTAAAATTGTCATTCACTTTAAAAACTGTCATAAAAATCGCCTAAACTCGCCAAACGAGTTTGAAAATCACCACGTTTGGCGAGAAATAGCTATATCTGACAAGAGCGAAAAAAACTGATTTTTATTACGCTTTTAATATGTTTTATTGACATCATATGCCTTAATGATTCTCTACCTTATTTACTAAAATACCGCATTAAAAGAAATCCGGAGCGGTGCGCTAAATGGTACAATAAAAAAAAATCAAACTAACACATAGCACTACTTGTAGCCTAGCCGATGATATCATTGAATATTCCACATAAATATTTTTTTATTTATAAAACAATTATTTTTTTATTGTTATTAATTTATAATTCTCTCTTTTTTTATTTTTTTTGTTGCCCATTTTTAGCACATGCTACGGATTATTATGGTGAGTTGAATTGTATACAATGTGAACACTACATTTTGTAGACTTTTTGTTAGTTTCATTACCTTTTTTTTGTTAAAAAGTAGTTTTTGTGTAGAAAAATTTTCTTTTCTTTTCCTCTTTAGTTTCTAAACAAAAATAGTTTTCTTTTAGATTAGAATATTTTCTATATTGTTTTTTTGTTTCGTTTTAATTTTTTTTCTCAAAATATTGTTAACAAATTTGTTAACAATGTATAATTGAATACTTTGTTTTATTTGTACATATAACATTACGAATAGAAGAACAAGAAAATCACCAAATAAAAATTTATTTTTCTCCACCCATTTTTTTATAATTTCAATTGATAAAATAACATTTAAATTTGTTTTTTTTTTTTTTTAATAAATCAAAGTTTAGCAGTTCAAAAGTTAGGGTCAGTTTCACAATATTAAGTTAATAATTAAATAAGATTTTCATTTTGAAATCTGTTTTAATTTTTGAAGGTCAATTGTGAAAATGATCTTAATTTAAATATTTTTTTTTTTAAATTACAGTTTTTCTTTTTATATTTTTGTTTTAACTAGTTTTATAAATAAGTTTAATTATTATTTTTAAGTTTGACTACCCCAAAATATTAATCATTCACTATCCAATGTTTTAATTATTTATATTTTAGTGATTAAACACTTTGAGAGCCCATCATTTGTGTTTAACCCGAAATAAGTTTTAACACAAATCATCATTATGAATATTTTTTAGGGGTGAAATTCACTGCTGCATGTTTTCTTTATACAAATTCCCAAAAAAAAAGCTAGAAATTTTAATTTTTAAAAATATATTTTTTTATTTAACCAGATTTTTATAGAATGTTTTTGGGGTTTAATTATTTTCTTTTTTTTACTCTATTTTTTATTCAAATCAATGACTACAAAAAACCAAAACCGCAACTTGTTTATAATTTTCTATTTTTCAAGATGAATACAATCTTAATCCGGGTTTAGAATGGGAGGATGAATTCACAGGTAGGTACTCTTTTAAAATTTGCATACAGTGACGGAATCGACATGAAGCAAAATAGGAACGTCAAAATTCTTGATTTTACAAAAACTATAAAAATTTTTTTAAAAGAAACCAAAAGAGTTTCAAAACTATATTTCTTAAACATGCACTTGATTTAATTTTCTTTAAAATATAAGCAAAATATCGAATTTATTGGTAGGCATATTCTCGTTTGTGACGTTAAATTATTCATACATTTATTAATCTCATAATTCTATGTTAATGCTTTTTGTAAATGTTTAACTTTCATATCTCTTGCATTACATATATTGTCACCTGTTCAATATGCCTTGCTTTAAAATCATTCTGAACTAATTATTATAATCTTTAAAAATATGTGTATGTTTTATTTAATTAATTAAAATTTAATGAAGCATTTTTTAAATATACCAAAATATTAATTTTCTAATAACAAACCAATTTTACAAAATAAGAAAAATAGATACACAGATAAACCGAAATTCGAGTTTCAATTAAAATATTTGTTGCTTCAATTAAAAGTTTAATTGAATTCAGTCCTTTTAAGGAAATTGTGATATCAATTAAAATAATTTGCTACTATTAAATTGATTTTATTTTCAATTAAGGTTTTAATCATATCTATTAAAAATTACATTTAATTTAATTTAAACAAATTTTTAGTTGATACTATAAAATTTGTGAAAAAAAATCGCCAAAAATTGGGGAAGAAATCGCTAAAATTAAAAAAAAGCGCTAAAGTTGAAACAATCACAAATATTACAAAAATTACTAAATTTTAAAAAAATCGCCAAAATTATAAAAAAAAATCTGTCAAAATTAAAATATTTTAAAAAATCTTCAAAATTTAAAAAAAAACACTAAAAATTGATTTTTTTTTCCAAATTTAAAAAAATCGCTAAAATTTAAAATAAAACCGCCAAAAATTAAAAATCTCTAATATTTAAAAAAATCGACAAAATTTATTAAAATTGCTAAAATCGAAAAAGCGCAAAAAAAAAATAAAAATAGGCAAGATTAAAAAAAAAATCTCAAAATTGCCATAACTGAAAAGCATATTTAAATTTAAAAAAATCACCAAAATTAAAAAAAAATGTAAAAATTGAAATCACCTACCCGGCTTAAAATGTTCATATTATATATCGGTCATTAAAATAGTAGTACTTTAAGCATTGCTCTTTGATGTTGTGCCATATATCCATTTTATCACCATTTTAAATTATTTGATTTTTATTTTGTCCAAAATACTCCATTCTCCATTATGAGAGTGTTTTTTTTGGTAGATACATCCTACGATGGTATAGATAAATTCGATTTTATTTGCTCTTCATTAATTGTAATCGGTCATAAAAATAGTAGTATCATCTTTGGAAAACTTTTAAAAAAGCGTATGCCATTTTATATCATTGGTGTACGTACATACTAATAATATATACATTTCAAACCTTTTTACTAAAAATTAGTTATTCAGACCAAATCCTTAAACAATGCTGTAGAGAGCCTATTTCAAAAAATATTCATATTTTAGACATTTCCTGTTAAATAAATTCGATGCTGCATCCGTGGAGAGGATAGAAATTTAATGATGGATTATTTACTCCATACTTTATGTTACAACACCAATTTTAAATTACATTGAATTTGGATGGCGGAATTTTAAATTAATTAAATTGACTTCATTGCCAGCAAGTTAATTTTTTTTTACAAATTAACAGTATCGAGTATATGTGCTTGTGGAATCCCAAAAACTACGAATTCTAATCTATTTTGTAATGATAGATCAATTCTGTATGAAAAATATGTAGACGTTGAAATTATTTCCGACACTCATAAAAAAGCCCGTACAAATAGTTGAAAATTCAGTTACGACAGTTAGTACCTGAATTTGCGTCAGCAGAATTAACAATGAAGATGAGAATCACAGTCTGCGAAATTTAAGTGACCTAAATTTTATAAGAACTAAGTTTAAGTTGACATATGTAGTTAAATTAGCTAAGAATTTTGGTAAATCAACTGAAACTTTCTGCTGAAAATGTCTGACCTGACCAGAGGCAGGTCCACATTTATTACTGGGAATATAATTAGTTAATATAGATTACTTAATAGATACGGAGTAATATATCTCGCAATTGTGGTTTAAATTAACTGAAATTTAAATTCAAAAAAATTCAAATATGGATGAAATTTGGTCTTGAGGTAAAATAAGGTAGCTAATAACTTTAGTTAAATTACTGATTTAAGCGATAACAACAAAAAAACAAGATCAACTGAATTATAAACCGTTTAACAGCCTTTTATATGCCGATAAATATATACAATTCTAAAACAAATATGTATTGCATTCATACGTGTGCGGATCAATAAGTCCGATACTTTTACAATACACTTAGTCCAACGTTTCTACAATTTTTGTATCCCTTCCAAAAAATAGGATTTTTCGAGGTCCATAAAATAGGCATTTGTTTGATCAATAATTTCATCGTTGGAGCTAAATCTCTTTCTACCGAGCCATTACTTTAGGTTTGGAAATAGGAAATAGTCACTAGGGGCTAAATCCGGAGAATATAGCGGATGAGGTACCAATTTGTAGCTCAATTCAGGGAATTTTGCCATTTAGACTGCACACGTATTCACCCGTGCATTATATTGATGAAAAAGAACTTTTTTCTTGGCCATATGGGGTCCAATAAGTTGGCATAATATTCGCCGTTTATTGTTTTCCCTTTTGAAGGTAATCGATGTGGATTATCCCGCGTGCATCATAAAAGACTGTTGCCATCACCTTATTGGCCGAAAAACTTACATTGGCCTTCTTCGGAGCCGGTTCACCCGGAGAAACCCTGCTGCTTGGTCTCCGGAGTGTTGTAATGGATAAATGTTTCATCCACAGTTACAAAACGCCGCAAAAACTTATTCGAATTGCGGTTAAATAACTCCAAACAATCCTTTGAAGTTTTCACACGATTACGTTTATGGTCGATTGCAAGCAAACGCGGCACCCATCTTGCACACAGCTTTTTTAAACCCAACTGATCATTTAAAACCACACTGCGATTTAAGAACCTACTTATGGTTGATTTTGACACATTACTCTTCATTGTGTTGCTGTAACAGTTGATTATCTTACGCCAGTTCTGATTAGAAAACTTCTATGGAATTAACTCCATTTTTTAAAAGACTAAAAAAATAAAAAATACGCAATATTGTAATATTGTAATATTGTATCTAATTGACAGATATTTAATCATCATATATTCATATATATATGGATATCAATATAGAGCAATTCCATATGAAAGCGATCACCTTTTGGACGACCCCTCTCCGATTTTAAAATAAATAGTCTCAATCGATTGCCCAGCAAAAAATAATGTACCTACATATTTTTTTTTTTTTATAGTGACTGGTTTAGTGGTGGTGTGCACCACTGTCATGTGACAAAATTGAAGAATTCTTCATAAGGGACCTCATTGAAAGTTGTTTTAAAAAATAGCTAAAATTTTCCTAATTTTTCTTGGTTAATAATTAAAAATAATTCAATTATAAAAATATAAAAACAATGAGAACAAGGTGGTCTCTTAAATGCTCTTCTCCTGTCCAAACAAGGAGTCGGGGCCCATTTTTTTATTGCTTATTCTTAAAGCAGAAATTATGAGGAATCCAAAAAAAATAAAATTAGCCGGAAAATTTAGGAGCTTCTGTGGAAAATCGGAAAATTTAATTTTCATGGGAAAATTTAATTTTCATGGGAAAATTTAATTTTCATGGGAAAATTTAATTTTCATGGGAAAATTTAATTTTCATGGGAAAAAAGGTAAATTTCTGAGAAAAATTAGGAAAATTTTATTTTTCAATTAAAGCCTGATTCAATACCTTTCCAACGAGCTATCACTCGTTGCGATCGCTTTAGTTTTTTTTTAAAACAACTTTCAATGAGGTCCCTTATGAAGAATTCTTCAATTTTGTCACATGACAGTGGTGCACACCA
Source organism: Delia radicum (assembly GCA_021234595.1). Taxonomy (NCBI): domain Eukaryota; kingdom Metazoa; phylum Arthropoda; class Insecta; order Diptera; family Anthomyiidae; genus Delia; species Delia radicum. The sequence goes on from CM037852.1 coordinate 169,361,520, forward strand.
CCACTAAACCAGTCACTATAAAAAAAAAAAATATGTAGGTACATTATTTTTTGCTGGGCAATCGATTGAGACTATTTATTTTAAAATCGGAGAGGGGTCGTCCAAAAATTTGCCAATTTTGATCGTTTTCATATGGAATTGCTCTATAAGCTTAATTAAATCTTAAAAATAAAATATTAGATTTAAAGACAAGAATTTTTGAATCCAAAGTTATTAAGACCGTTGGGGTAAAAGTCTGTGTTCATGGCAACGTGCGTTCGAAAATTCGTTCATATACGATTTTAATTTGAAATAATAATTGTAAAATAATAAAAAAAAAAATATAGGATTTCATATATGAGTATTCATATATGGGTCTTCATATGTGTGTCTCCATATACTGGACAACTGACATCGAAATAAGAAAATTCAATTCATATATGGGATAATATATGAACTCATATATGAATATATATGATATATATGGAACGATATATGCAATATATTATCATATATGGTGTCATTTCCATGTATGACCCCTAACTTTGAATGTATTAGCATATATATGATTCCATATCTGTCAGATATGTTAAAATATGATTAATATATGCTCATATATGCAACCATATACGATTCATATATGCAACCATATTTGTCAAAATATGAACATATATGATAATTTTCAGCCGGCTATATAAAATTAAAAACAGAATTTGTAATTTTTTTTAATTTATGCCATTTTTTTTTAATTTTGATGATTTCTTTTTTATATTTTTGGTGTTTTTTTTAAAAGTTTGTCGATTTTTTTTTTCAATTTTGGGTTTTTTTTTAAATTTTGACATTTTTTCTTTGTTGTCATAACTGGGGTCTAATAGCTGCTTTCGATATCGAGCATTCTGTATCGAATTTTTTCGTTTTGGGATGATGGCATTCGTAGCGATAGTATGATCGAACTAAATTTATTCGCTACATAATTAGCAATCGAAATCATATATTATTTGGTGCATTTAATAGTATGAATTTTAAATTAAATCATATATTTTTTTAATGTCATACATTTATTTAACAAATTTACACAAAAAATATGTTTGTTAACATGTTTTTTTTCTAATTGTGTACGGTCAGTAATTAAGACTATTTGCTTAAAATATCGATACGATAGCGATCGAATGCCGTGATTCGGCCATTCGATAGCTATCGCAGTTTGTTCGTTACGATACACAATGGGATATATCACAAAATTCTTGGAAATAATTCGACCATTTCTTACTTAGTAGTTCGATTGCAATGAAATGGCATAAGTGACGTAATATCGAGCTTAAGTTTTGAATTTGATCCTTCCAGGCCTACCGGGGACGGCAATATGACCACACAAAATAGGGAACTTTTTGCATATAAAATTTTGAGTGCTTGCCATTTTTTTTAACAAAAAACATGCGTACATGTGTGGGCTATCTCTAATAGTTCCCGAGATATTCTCATTTGAAAATGTGAAATTCCAAATTTGGTCCGACTTAGGTCCGGGTTTTTGCTAATATCGGGACGAAATCGGAGCCAAATTGTTTTTTAAAATATTGGTTATTTAACAAAATAAATTCTTGATTGAATAACCAAAAAAAATAGGCATATATAAGAGTATCTACAACAGCTTCCGCTACCTAATTGGAGGTGTAGACAATTTTTTACAATGTGTTAAAGTTGATATTTGCCTTAAAATGTGGCAAATTTAGAAGCGGCTGGGGGAAAAGTATATACAAATCCAAAATTGTTTTAACACAACTCGCTTTTATATAAAAAGACCTTTGAGAATGGTGCACACTTTATACGAGTATGTTCAGAAAGAAAATATTTATCTGGAGGTAAAGACTGTTGGTGCTTTTTGGGTAAAAAATCTCGAAATTTTTTTTTTTTTTTTTAATTTCTACTTTAAACGAATGTAGTTTTTGAGTGGAACAAGATATTGCTTTAATTTTTTTATTTAATCAAGAATTTATTTAGTAAATAACCAATATTTTAAAAAAGAAATTGGGCCGATTTCGTCCCGCCATTCGCGAAAAACTGGACCAAATTTGGAATTTCACATATTCAAATGGAATATCTCGGGAACTATTAGAGATAGCCCACACATGTACGCATGTTTTTTGTTAGTCTCTACTAGCATATTATAAATATGTTAATTGGTTTAGAAACAAAAAATGGCAAGCACTAAAAATTTTATATGCAAAAAGTTTTCTATTTTGGGTTGTCATATTGCCGCCCCCGTGGGGTTTGGAAGGTTCAAAATAAAAACTTAAGCTCGTTATTAGATCACTTATGCCTGTTCCATTGTAATCAGACCATCAAGTAAGAAATGACTGGACTATTTCCAAAAATTCTGTGATATATGCCACTGTGCGATAGCTTGTTTGTTAATAAAAGCGGTGAATATTGTGTTCACCAAATTCATTTTCAACTGCAGTCGAACCCCAAATCGCGCAGATTTTGGAACAGGCTTAATTTCTTGTTTATATAATCAATTTTTCATTGGCACAACGATTATGTTATTTAAAATAGAAAAAATATAAAAATGTGTTTATAATATTATCTTTAAGAGGTGAGTGAAAACTGGTGTTGGTAAAAAAAAAAACTGTATAAAAATTAAACAAACGATAAAAATGCTTCATTATTTAAAATATTACATAAAGCATGCATCAATAGAATTATCATTTTTAAATTGTCAATAACACCTTAATATCTAAAACGTCTTAAAAAAAACTAAAATTCTAACGCTTGGCCTAAAGAAACGAACATTTACATTTATTGGTTCAAAAATCAAAATATTCAAAATTTTAAATTGAAACTAACAAGGAAGCAATTGTAGTACGAATTCGCAGATTTCGATGAAATTTGAATATGAAATAATCATTCAATGGTATACTTAAAATTTAAAAAAGTTTTAAACCCGTACACTCATAAAAAAAAGTTAGTTCAAAAGTCTGTTGTTATTGTTTAAATCAGTTATTTAGCTAAAGTTATAAGTTATTTTATTTTACCTCAAGAACAAATTTCATCTGTTTTTGAACTAAATTTTCGACATAAAATTTTGTAATTCGTGAATATTAAATTTACAAATTTTGCCAGCTAATTTAAACCACAATTGCTTACAAGTCAATTTTTTTTTTGTGTCTCTCTTGTAGATGGCGTTATTTTCTCCTATTTTTTATTTTATAATGATAAAATAGGCTATATTTCGGAAAATAAGCGAGATAGAGCAAAATTTACCAAAAACCGTTACTCCGTACATATTAAGAACTCTTTATTAACTACTTATATTCCCGGTAATACATATGGGCCCGCCTCTGATCAGATCCGGAAAGACCATTCTAGCAGAAATTTTCTGTTGATTTATTCTTAGTTAATTCTTAAATGAATTCTTAGTTAATTTAACTACAACTGTCAACCAAAATTTAGTTCTTCTAAAATTTAGGTCATCTAAATTTAGCAGAATGTGATTCTCAACTTCATTGAAAATTCTGCTGGCTCAAATTGAGGTACTGGTTTTTGTTGTCATAGCTAATTTTTCAACTATTTTCACGGGTTTTTTTATGAGTGTAGATTAGGGTGGGGCGATTTGAACATCTTAATGGGCGCTTCGCGTTTCTGATTCTTGGGATTGTACTGAGCAAAAGAGTCCACTAGACCATACGTCTACGGTGAAAATCGAGCTTCCAGATTTGACTTTTTAGCCGTATTTTGTGAAAGTAACAATGTGTGTGATGGACATATCTCTGGAAGTAGGAGGAGCTTATCCAAGATTATGGTATCAATCTCTTCTTTGGAAGATTCTCTAGCAGATTAATACATCAATCATATTGGTGGGTGGGGTTTAAGGGGTTAATTTTAATTTCAAAATAGGGCTTTTTTGCCGTAAAGTCAAAATCTGTAAGCTCGATTTTCACCGTAGACGTATGGTCTAGTGGACTTTTTTGCTCAGTACAATCCCAAGAATCAGAAACGCGAAGCGCCCATTAAGATTTTTTTCCTTCCATACTAATCGCCCCACCCTAGTGTAGATGTTTGGCCGTTAAAAAGAGAGTTACAGTTTCTAGTGCACCTCTACTACATTTTATCAAAATCTAAGAGTCTGTTTTATCGTAGTTTCCTTGTACATCCGTTTCTAAGTAAACTTTAATTTAACATAATTAAATTGTAATACGCTTCTAATACTTTTAATACACCCTTCATTTACATTTATGTATGTATGCGAAAATTTTTATTAAAATAAAAAGTATTAACTTTTTCTGACCAGAAAAGCATTGTAAGCCAAAAATTTGAAAATGTTTGAAAACTTTGAACTTTGATAGAAATTTAGTTGAATTAATTTTGATCTTTTTAATAAAACACAATTTTACAATTTTAAACTTACAAGGATGGTATCCTTCCGGGGCTCCTACCAATTTGGATGAACTTTGGATATGTGATAGAGGGGACGATAATAATCCCAATCTCAAATCTAATGCCACGTTTGGGCTAAAAGGTTAATCTAGTAAAAAGTGAATGAACTGATTAATTTCAGTGCAAATATCTGCAGTTAATCCACTTTTTGCTAGAGAAAGTTTCTAGTCTATGGTCTAATGGTCGAACTATTTTCAGATTAGACTCTCAAATACCTTTTGTTTAATACTCTATTGACTATAATATTTTTGGAAAAGTATAAAAAATACAAAAAAAAAACAATTTTTTCTATCATTGTAATGTAAGATCCCTTAATGTAAGATTGGAAAACTGAAAATTGGCAATGGTTGTTCATTTTGTATTAATTATCACATATTTAAATTTAATCAAAACTGGTGGCTAACAAAAGGAATATCATCCTTGATAGTAACAGTAAAATTCAAACTGGTATAAATTCTCGTGGGGAAAAGTGTATTATTATACTGCGCGATTCGAAGAATAAAACAAGAGTACCGACCATGGATCCAATATATTTTGACATCTCTGATTTTAATGGCGCAGTCAGTTTTTTTACGAACGAGCCAGATTTTTCGCAAAATTGCATTAAAGTTTTGCATGATTTTACGCAGTTTTTTATACATAAAATTTAAAAAATAAAATATTTTATCTTAGTTTTTTATGGTCCCTATATGTAAAACATTCGCCAATATTTGGTTATCAAATTTGGTTAATAAATGTCTAGAGTCAACAAGCAAATCCGCGGTTTTTCTCAGTTTTTACTATGTTTTTACTATTTCTGCACAAGTTATCATCCCAATTCGCCATCGACAAAGCATTTCTGAACAATTATTTTGTGTTAAAAAGAAAAAAAAGATGTGCCTAAAATTTATATGAGAGCTTAGCGAAAAAGGATGACTGATTAGTTAATTTTTTATATAAAATAGCTATTTTATATAAAACAGCTTTAAAAAATATGTTTACCAAATTTCAGCTAAAAAAGTTAATATTTGTGAAAGTTGTTTTAAAAAAATTTCTACCAAATATTTTCAAATTTTATTTTAAAAATATTCACATATTTTTGTGATATTTTAAATAAAATTTTGTAAAATATGGTAAAAACTGAGAAAAATAGCGTATTTACTTGTTAAAGCTGCACATTTATTTACCAAATTTCATACCCGAATGTTGCTTAAGGTCTTATACATACATATGTATTTAAGCTAAGAAGGGAGGTATCCCGACGCGGACCACCGAACCCACAATAAAACTTGGGTATGCGATAGAGACGATAAAAGTAAGACATATTCGCTAAGAAACATATCTGCCCAATCGAATTTTTAGGGCTTAAAAATGGGTTAGAAGTTTGTTCGAAACTTTTTTGTTTGAGAACTTTAAAACATTTTTCAACTTCACTGGACAGATCTTCAAAATACCTTTTTCATTTGATATTCAATATGCATATATTTTTTTGGAACCAACATGAATAAAAGGCAATAAACGAAAATTGGGATCACATTTGACTTCACGTTTTAACCCAGCAACATTTTTAGGAACAGATTACCTCTGAACCTGTTCTAGAACAACTTCTTTTACCACCGGTTAAATGGAACCGATTCTAGAACAGATTCCTGGGAGAACCAGTTCTATAACTGGTTCTAGAACCGGTTCTAAAGCAACCTGTTCTTGTCGGAGGTAAAGAACCTATTGCAAATAGGACAAACTCCATATAAAAAGAACCAGTTGCAGAACAGCAATTAAAACCTGTTTTAATACAGTATAAGTTGTTCTGCAACCAGTTATTTGGATATAACTGACGTAACATCGAGCTTAAGTTTTGAAGTTTAACCTCCCAGACCCTCTGCAGATGGCAATATAACCCTCCTAAAGTAGGCCACTTTTTGTACAAAAACATTTTAAAATTGTCATTTTTTATTTCTAATACGATTTTCAAAAAATTAACATATTTGTAATCTGCTAGTAGAGACCAACAAAAAACATAGTAACTTGTATGAATTACCCAGCAAAACTTTGGTATTGGGTGCGATAAAGTAATGCATTACCTTGTAATGTGTACTCCTTACCTGTATCATTATTTTCCAACAAGAAGTAATGAGTTACCGATAATTGAACACTCATGGATTACCTTGTAATGAGACCTCATTACATTTTACATTACTTCAAAACATAAAATAATGAATTACCGATCATTAATTACATAATGCATGAATTATAAACGTAAAGTAATTATTGATATATATTTTTGAAAATCTATTTATAGACAAATTACTTTGTGATTTATTGTAAGCATAATGGTAAGGTGTATATTTTTGATATCACGAACGAAAACACGAAACACAACTACATCTACATTTTAAGCAATAAAATATTGTATGTATCGATAGCTTAGTTGGTAGAGCTCTCGCCTAACTAATTGTTAAATACCAGAGACCCCAGGTTCGAATACCAGCCTGTATAATTCATCAGTGAAGTAACGTGTAAAGTAATGCATGAAGCCCTATGGCGATACATTACTTTACCCATGATTTGGTAATGTGTGGTTTTGCTGGGTAGCTCTTATAGTTCTTATAGAGGCTAATTAATGTCTGTTCTTCTGTTTCATTGCAATCGAAGCACTGAGTAGGAAATGGCCGAAATTTTTCCAAAATTTTGTGATATATCCCACCGTGTAATGGCCAATTATATTTTTCGGGTCGCGCAATCTAATTACACATATTAGAGCAAATTTTATTTTTCGCTAATTTATTACATACTTTTATCTTCAAACTATTTAAAAAAAAACAACAACTTTTGTTCCTAATTTGTATTCATTGATCGGTGTTTGAGTTTCCTTTCTCATAATCTTTACATTATTTCAAAATACGATTATCCTTTTCATCGAAACAACATGAACCAACCAACACCTCAACAAAATATGATTTTCTTTAGCACTGGAATCAATAAAAATTTAATTATTTTTTAAGTCATTTCTATAGTATAATTAATTAATAATAATTAGAAAAAATTTTAATATTTTACATACAAACATGTTATTAAACAACAACATTAATTTATTGAAATTAATAAAAATTGGGTGGAGAAATTACATATTTTTTATATAAATACATTTATTTTTTGATTAAAAGTCAAATTAAAAAAAAAAAACCAAAACAAAATTAATTGATTTTTAAAAATGTGCACTGCACCAAAAGCAAATACAACAATTTTAATTGGCGCTAAATTTTAAATATTTATTTTAATAGTTTTTTTTTTATTTATCAAAATTTATTGTTTGTTTTTGGTGTGTTGTTTGAAAAATAATAAAAAAAAATATACATTGGCTTTTTTAGGTCTTTCTTCTTTTAGGTGTTCGCAAAGACTCCTTTTTTGTGTGTAAAATTGTAAACTAATTGTGTTATAATAAAATCTAATCCTTTTATTTTCTAAAGCATTATAAAACACACAAGAAAACATGCACTTGAAAAAGGTAATTTTGTAAAGAAAAAAAAGAAAAAATATACTCGGGAAAACACATATAAATCTGTGTCCATAATATTTTTTAACATTTATTTTTTGCACTAATTTTACAGCTTGTTTTATATAATTCTACACTGATAGAAAAAAACTAAGTAAAATTGTTTGTTAAAACTACTAAAAAATAGTTAAAATTTATGTCGCAGAAAAAAACTGCTAAAATTAGCAGATTTTTTTTACTAATTATTATAAGGATAAGAATAGCAAAAATAAATCTGTCGAATCTAAAAATTTGTAGTTATATTTGAGCTAAATATTAGTTAATTGAAAGTAACAAATTAATCTGCTAAACATTGGTAGGCAAACAAATTTATAAAAAATATGAAATTAGAGTTTTTTTTTTAGATTTTTTTTTTAATGGGAATAAAAATCTGCCCTTCTGAAATCAGAAATCTTTAATTTTTTAACAAAAATGTCTGTTGAATTTAGCAAAATATACTGTTATTTGCATTCTACTAAATTTAAGGTAAATATAGCAAAAATTTTGTTAATATTACCGGTTTTGTTTGCTGTTTTTAGTCTACAAATATTTAGTAAAAGTTTTTGCTAATTTTAGCAGAGTAAATTGTTATTTTTTGTTAACTAAAATTCAATTCGAATATAACTAAAATTTTATATAGCTAAAAGTTTTATTTTTGCTGTTCTTATTTTATTAATATTTAGCAAAAAAAATCTACTAACAGTTTTGAACAGTCATTTTTAAATAATTTTTAGTAGTTTTTTTTGTTGTTGCAATTTTTACAGGTTTATTTCTATGAGTGTATATACATAATACCATTTACAGTTTGAAAGAAAATCATTTTGTAAATTCTGTCCATATATTGTCATTAACACTTATTTTGCACGCATTCTTAACAAACAATAAATAAAATACTTGTCATTCAAATCCATAAAGATTAACAAAAAATATGGGAATGTACCCTAATGTGGCCCTACGCCTATTATTTGAGCATTTTTCAGCTATAGATAATTTTCTTGTGGCAACTAATTTAAAAAGGTTATATAGATATTTTTAAAACAACTCAAAAGGTCCACATTAGTGAACAAGTTTAGGGTACATGGACCTGAAAGAAAGAACTCTAAAAATAGTGTCGTCAAAAATTTTTGTTGCAACTCCTTCTATGAAAAAAGCCATGGGACATATATATTCCATTGGTCTTCAACGGTCAAAATTTGTGATAATACCTCACTCAAGTAATAGGGAAATACGTGTCGAGTTTAATTATATTATCTTCTTTACGTCCTAATACAAATGTTTTTTTAATTATTTTTTTTATACGATAAACACGAATATGTCAAAATTTTTTAAATAGCTTGAGTCGTAAATCGAGTTTTGGTTGTAGTCCTAAAATAATCTTTTTATGCGATATATCGAAAAAATATATACGAACAAAAAACTAAACAAAAACCTAATATTTTTTAGTGTCCGACCGAACAGTTCGGCCAAAAAACTATATTTTGTCGGTTTTTTGATATCTAGAGGCAATGATGACAAATTTTGGTATTGGAAACATGTTTGTTGAGCCGATTTAATTCGATTTTGTGTATAAAATTTAAGAGAAAAGCCGAGTTTAGCTATAAAGGTAAAAGTTCGGCCGCCGAACTATTTTCAATTTGGCCGAACTTTCTGAGGTCGAACAGTGAATTCATTGCTTAACAAAAGACTTTTCTTCAAATTTGACACTCAAAATAGCATCTAATCAGCCCAATAAACATTTTTCCATCCGCCAAATTTGTCCATAATGCTTTAAAATACCGAATACAAACCAAATGCATTTTCTGGCCGAACTGTTCGGTCGGACACTAATGTTTTTACCTTTGACGACCAATTTGATAAATATGTCCCATATTGTATCAGTGTCTAGTAGGAATTCGAATGAAACTATTTCAAATATCTCAATGTTTTTTGAAACTTAAAGAATTGGACTATGTGCTACAAAAGTTTTGATTCTCTATGTCCAACAGCGAAAAATGATGAACGAAATATTCATATTTTTTAATTTTGAAGTAACCCTATTAAGCTTTTAGACGATATCGGCTCAGAAATTAGCATCTTATCCATTGACATATATCAACTATTCGTCGACAAATGGTTAAAACGTTTTATGTATCGTTTAAAGCGTTTTATGTATCGTTTAAAGGGGTTACCATAAGTAATGCTAGCTTCTTGAATTGCGATAAACAACCGATATTTTTTTTTGTGAAACATTGAAAAATTGTGCAAAATATACAAGAATATTTAAAGTGATACGAAAACCTTTTAAAAAAGAATAAAAGTTGGAAAAAAAATAAAAAATAAGACAATGGAATCAATTATTTTTATTAAAATTGTGTATAAAATTCTAACCGTTCACAGAAATCCTACTTTTAAAATTCTTTAAAACTTGTTTGTTATTCACTTTTTATGTTTATGAATTGCGTTTTTTTTAAAAAAAAAAAAAAAAAAAACGTTTGCATTTAAGTCGAAAAAATAGTGATAGCGGTAATTAAACTGGATGACAGTTTACAGTTATTACATATTTATGCATTTTAGCAACAACGCGAAAAACGAAAGGTTTACTCTAGGGAACAGGAAACAATTCGGTACATTCCCTTGTTAGAAAAAAAATGGTAGTCAGTAGGTATTATGCATTACCAGTTGTTGAATTAAAGTTGTTTGATCCTCATAGTTCTTCAAAACCTTCTCACAGTGGGAGAAACTACCAATTTAGCATACAGAAATTAATTACGTCTAAACTATAAGTTCGATCTTTTGTTGGAGACTACTCAGCAAGATCGCGGCTTCCACAAAAATGTCCTCAAGAAACACAGGATACACCGAGCGCAAAATTACCCACTTTTTGCGAAAAAAAATTTAAAGGCGTGTAATTTTCTTTTTTCGTTAATGTATTTTTATTTTTTTGTTTTCGTAATCTTAATTAATGGGTGTAATCCAAATTTTTGCGTGAGTGAGTGCGCGTGAGTAGAATTTTAGAAAAAAAATTTTTCTCTTCATATACATAAATATTTTTTTTATTTTTTCGCCGATTTAATGTTTTCTTTATTTTTTCGCCAATTTAATGTTTTAGCATGGATGGCAGGCAATACCGCTAAAATACTGTTATCGATTAAAAACCTTTTCAACTGACTATCGTTATGCCTATAATACAGTTACCGAAATAATTGAAAACCCGTTATTCGTAAAATACCGTTACCGATTTAAATAAAACACCAATATCCCAACTAAAATACCGCTTTCGCTAAAATACCGTTACCGAAATTATTGAAATAGTGTTGTCTTTAAAATAGCGTTATTAGATTAGACTAGAGTGGCACTATGCACCGCGACCAGAAGTTGGTATTTTGTGCTGCCAACGACTACACCCTATAGGTTCAGGCTCCCTACGATGCCAACTATCCTACCAGGTGAACAGTTCCAAACGTCCGATGGCGTTACTATTCGACCGCCAAAATAACGCACCCTCCTGTCGGAGAGCCTCAGACATTTGCAGAGAACATGCTCTGAGTTCTCGGGTTCCAATTCACAAAACATGCACGTATCCGTAGAGATCTGGCCCAATAGGCCCCAAACTCCGACTCCCTCCATCTTCTGAGCATACACATTGGGTACGCCACAGAAGGGTTCAGGGCCAATGAATTGTCGACGAGCTCCGCAGTTGGCCAAACAGTCAGCCCGTTCGTTGCCCTCATGCCCTTCATGACCAGGAACCCAGCCCAGTGTCAAGGAGTTGTTAAGTCCAAGACGATTTAGCTGTCAGATAGAATGTAGATCGTGGCCCCACGTGTCCTCTTCCGCAGACACTTCCACACAGATACTAATAGACCTCCGCCTGAAAAACGGAGGGATATTTGCCCTTGGGCAGAGCATGCTAAAATCCGGGTCCGACGACACCCGCCCCACGTATACATGTTCGACTGTTTTGAGCCATCAGTGAACCAGACCTGTGCACCAACCTCCTAGCGTTACCGAAATAACTAAAAACCTGTTATCTCTAAAATAAAGTTACCGAAATAACTAAAATGACGTTGCCAATAAAATACCGTTATCGAAATAAGTAAAATATCGTTACCGAATTTACTGATATATCGTTACCCCTAAAATAACGCTACCGAAATAAAAGAAAATAGCGTTACCCTTACCGATAACCGCATTGAATCGGTTACTATTAGGGTGATCGAGTCGGTTTTTCCAAACCAGTTTCAACCGGTTTTTTGTGTGTTGTCGGTTCCGGTTTTTTTAAAAAGTTTAATCTTCGAGTATCGAATAACCCGGTTTTTTGTTGTCGAATACCTGTTTTTTCTTAATTTCAATTTAACATTCACAATTTACCGCATTTTATTTTTCTTCTGTAGAATTTTGTTTCGTAAGTGTGAGTAAAATCTGAATATACTCACGTGAGCGTGAGTGAGTGTGAGAAGTAAAAAAATTCTCTTGAGTGATCGTGGAATTTTTCTCTCGTGAGTTTGAGTCAAAATTCACTCACATGCCCATCTCTACTTACAATCATTAAAAATTAAACTGTTTAAAGTTAAAAATTTATGAGAAGTCCGCCTTTTATATACATAAGATATGTAAACCTACCAAAAAATTTTATTGCCAAAAACATATGGGAAAATCTACAAAACCGTACGATTTCAGATTTTAGAAATTAAATATTTCAAGTTAGTTCCACACAATTTTGTTTCTAGAATAGCTTATTTTAAAGTCATTGAAAACCAGACTTTTGGGCGATGTCAATTATATTTCACAATCCTCATACTTGTGAGCTCAAACGCTTTCTTGGAAAATTTGTAATACCAAACATGGGGATTAGTAACATCTGGGTATTTAATTACAGGGCAATTACTCAATTACATGTAATTGAACGTCAAAAAGTAATTGGCATATACGCCCCGGTAGGCTAGTTGGTAGCGTGCTGGCTTATCAGTGCGGGGGTCGTGGGTTCGATTCCCACCAGAGGCACTGTTCTGTTTTTGCTACAACGCGCCGAAGGCCATAGTAGCTAGTGCTCGGTTAGGGTAGTAGTATATAATTTGTAATTATATCATTATTAATTAATAAAATAAAAAAAAAAAAAAAAAAAATTGCCATATAATTAAATACACAATTATTGGTATTATGTCCCATGTCTGTTATTGGTAAAATAGAAAATTCTCCAAGCAAGCGTTTAATCATACAGGTCTGAAATTATTAATGATAAAAAAAATTTCACAAGTGAATGATTGTGAAATATAATTGACGTCGCCCAAGTCTGTTAAAAACCTCTAAATTCGGTATTCGGCATGTTTTGAATATTCGGCCGAGTAACGAATAATCCCATTATTCTGTAGAATGAAAATAGCTCAAAAGTCAGTATATATTATCTTAAAACTTAAAAATTTAGAAAATCAAGTTTCTCACAAAATCGTTTTCTTTCAAACGGGGCTGATTATTTAAATTTCAGATGATTTTTCAAAATAAAAAAGTATTATATGGTTTAGTTTAATTTCGTCAATATCTAAAATACAGTATATTTTTATATAAAATTTATATGAAAATGAATAAGAGCACTATTCAGCAAATATCCGGTATGCGGTTAAAACCGAATACAGAATATTCGGTGAAGTGACTAATACACTATTCGTAACATCTCTAGCAATAATGTGTTAGAGTGAATCATTGTTTTTGAGTGCTGAAAAAGTTATGAACAAAAAAACAAACATTTTCGATTATAAAATTTTTTACGTTTCCATGCTTAGCCCGAATTTGGGTTATAAATTTTTCTAACACAATTTTTGCGGAAATTTTCGTCAAAGTTGAGAAAAATTCAACTTAAAATTGAATCGCACATCGCAGATTAGCCTATCAGCTACGTTTTTTTCAAAACTATAATGTTGCGTAAGACGTATATAAACGTCCGCCCTACATAAGTGCAGAATGTGTGTTTTTATTTGGACACAACCACCGAAGTTTTTTGTTTTATTTTGAATACGCAGTTAAATTTAATTACGGGGTTAACTCTTATTTTAATATAGCATAACTATTATTATATGTATATATTAAATCGATCGGATAACATTTGTTGTCTCTAAATAATTAAAGGTTTAAATCTGGCTTATATGTAGGGTTGCCATATTTGAAAAGTGAAAAAAAAGTACATTGATGAAAAAAAACAGTACTTTTCAAAAAAAAACAGTACATTTTTGTATTTATTGTTAACATAACTTTTACTTCAATACATCACATATTTACTTAAAATAAATTAATACACCGAACCAAATAGCGTAGGTAAAATCAACAAAAAAAATTTTGTAGATCTTTAACGAAATTTTGTCAATTTTTTTTTTAAGATTTAACAAATTTTATTCAAATCAACAAAATTTAGTCAAGTTTACATCCTCTTAAGAAGTAAAATTGAATAAATTTCATCAAATTGACTAAATTTCGTCAAATTGGCTAAAATTATTAGTTTGGACGCCATTACTTTTTGCATTGGGCAGTGTCAGGAAAAAAAATTGTGTTTACAAACATCCATTGCTTGAAAAGTAAACAAACCAAACTTATATATGTACAAAGGAACGAAGTGGAATTAATACAGGGAGATTCAAAAAAACTATTGTACACACGAAAAAAAAATATGGTTAAAAAAATATATATATTTGTACACGCAAAAAAACTTGTTTATATAAAAATATGTAAAATATGCAAAAAAAACAGTACAAAAGCAGTACAAATACAAAAAAAACAGTACTTTTGCGTACTGTTTTAGGTGTTGTGAATAAAACAGTACATTTTTCAAAAAACAGTACATGTACTGTTTAAAACAGTACGAATGGCAACCCTACTTATATGATAGAGAACGCTATTACTTTTGTTACGTGCAAGTGCTAAAAGTATCGGATTATCCCTTTCGTTTCAACATCACTTTTAGCTCCAAAAATCTATGAAAAGCTACAAAAGTTAGCCTTAAATGGCACTGGATACCAAAATAATAATACGATCCATTTAGCACTTACACAATAACAGTAGGCGTTCTGATATTTACTGATCACACAGGTCTGCAACTAATTATTTCTCAAACTGCGGATGTGTCCTTCAAAATATATAAAATTTTAAGATCTTCACGCATAAACCTGATGAGATTTGTATTTTCATATTTTCTTTATTTCTGAAGGCACGCGAATCGACTTGATCTCATTTATATGCCAATATAAAAAAAAATTGCAATTACGTTGACGCTGAAAGCGCAAAAAAATAAAAACCTCTAAAATTTTGATTTATTATGCTGAAAAAGTTATACCCAAAAGAGTTGAAAAACTTCTAAAAGTTACAAGCAAAATAGGTAAAATTAGTTTAGTGTTTAATTGAGTAGAACACATTGCCAGTATAAATATTAAAATTTAGGATGTTCGCCTGGTCAAAAATATTATAAAGGGTCCGCCAAATAACTTTTTTTTTTGAACTCCTGAACCAATTGGACTTTGTATGGCGTCATACCAAGGTTTTTATGCAAAATTCGTCTCAATGATGTCTCCGAAATGTTCAATTGTTGAGAACGACGGTGAATTGATGTTGATGGCGCTTCACGCACACTTTCTGCCACAGCAGCAATATTCTCATGTGTACGCACTGTTTTTGGCTTTTCACGCTTTGGTTTATCGATCCTCATCGAGTTTCTTTAACTTTTTTCACAAGAAAACGAACATACGGACCATATTCGTTCAGCGGAAGGATAAAACTAATTATCTGTCAAATCAGACATGAGCTAAGTGTTACCATTCACGAAATAAGCACTAGTTGAAAAAAACGTTAGATGGCGGACCCTTTATGTTGTTCTTAAATGGTTTAAATCCTGAGTGACATGGACTCGTACGGTTCCGTAGACTTACCCATAAGAGAAAAATAGATGTGTCTTTGAGGTTAAATAAAATTGAAACGGTTTATATAATATTTATTTATATAGTAATCAAGTTTTCAAATCTATAAAAACAAAGTCCATGTCCTAGTCCAACATGACTTTTCTATCCCTGATACGTATCACAGCGCCCACACCTACGGTGTTCCCATAGCACTTAACCCCACCGAAGTAAAATAATGAATCAGGCCATGAACCAAAAATCTTCAATAACTTTGCCAACACTCCATCATGTGGCGAAAAACAACTGTTTTAAGACTTATCATCTCGCGCAATTAAAAAAGTCAAATGAAAACGCCAATAGTAAAATTTCCCAAATTTTTAGAAAATACTTTTTGCGAATGGATATGGCAAATTACATATGTTTTATTTGGAGTATCTAAAACATATTAGTCAAAATTTTTTCATTTTGATCGAATGTGAAATTCATCACATACCAAAAATTTGATTAAAAATGTTTTGACGGTTCTTGTTCTACGAAGATGAATTAAATAAAACATATTTTTTACTTAATTTTCGGATGAAATTATGAGCTTCTAAAATTATCAGAGCAACCATAAAGAAAATTATTGGTTCAGAACTGATTCAAAAATGAAACTAAATTTTAATATTTTGTTATCGATTTTTTTAAATCTCTTTTAGTGATTTTTGAATTTAAAAAGAAGGCTCTTTTGGATTAACCACTTTCATGCAATCATTAGAATTTTAATAATATCTTTTCAGCCCATTTCTGATTCATTTCTAATTCATTGTTTGATGGCAGGTATATAACGCGTTGCTACAACAAAAAAATACAATCACTTTGCAAGTGATCTACTGTAGGTTGTAAGTTAGTGTATTAGAAAACCGGTTTGAGAAGTTCCAATATACCCTCAAATTTTCGAGATAACTGTAATTGTGACTTGCGCATTTAACCATTTGTAACTCAGTAATTTTTTAACCGATTTTGAATTTTTAAACGGTATTTAAAAGAAGAGGTATTTAAATTAAATTGCCTGGCCTTTCCATATATATATATATATTCTTTATATTATTAATTTAAATATGTAGAGATTTTTTTAATAACAATTAAAATTTTAAACTTTTTCAACGTCTACGAGGTTTTCTAAAATCTTCTTTTAAGACAACAATATTCTTTAAGTTAGTGTTTTGTTGAGCATAAATTTGTCAATTTTCAAACGATTTTAAAAAATTATGCCTCATTTTACTCAGGAAAACACTGCTTTAATAATACTGTTGTTTTAAAAGAAGATGCAAAAAACAATCTTAGAAGTTGAAAAAGTTTAACAAAACTTTTAAAGTTTAATTTCTTTTTCTTTCTTTTTTGACAATTCAAAATGAAAGCAATTTTAAACGAACATAAAAAAATTTCAATTTAATTTTTTTTAAGAAAAAATCTCTACATATTTTTATTAATAATATAAACAAATAATTTTTGATTTGGAAAGACCTGGTAATTTTGTTTTAAATACTGTTTAAAAATTCAAAATAAAGGATAACAAATATTAGACACGTATATTTTTTTAGGTGCGCAATCTCACGTATAGGGGTTAAAAGGTGGGTTCAAAACTTACCCAATTTAATCTTTTTTAAATATATATTTTTTTATATAAGTTATTTAACTGTAGTCAAATTGGGTATTAAATGAAAGGTATTTCGCATCCACTCGTATATGAACCATGTGCGTGCATTTGTTATTTAAAAAACAATTTTTTCGAATGCCACATTTGAATGGGAAGTTGTTGCTTTGAGTTCAAATTAACATGTAATAATGCTTATTTAGTTTAATCTGGTGTCTGGACTTTCAATTTTAGTAATCGTTTGTCTTTAACATGACTTTTACCGAAGAGCTTTTATAATCCAGACCTGGGCCCTATGCATAGGCAATATGGGTATCAAAAAATTTGTTTCGTAGAGTACTTTAAAATTACGTACAAAAATCTTAATTTCTTAAATTTGAAAGATGTTTTCATAAAAAAATGTTGTAATTTTTTACCCCCGTGCGATTGCGCACCTAAAAAAAAATACGTGTCAACAACATATCTAAGTTTCATTAAAATCTGCAGATTCACCACTGTGTAGTTTCCTTGTGAGTTACAAATGTTTAAATGTGTCAGTCGCAAGAACCACTCTTTTACCGTTATCTCGAAAATTTCAGTGCATATTGCAACTTCTCAAACCGGTTTTGTAATACACTCTCAGTTAAATTTACAACCTACACTAGGTCACTTCCGAAGTTATTTTGGAGTGTAGCACTGTAAAATTAAAATTAGGAGTTGGAAACTAACCATACCTCATCTCTAACAAAATACGACCATACTCGCACATTACAATTCTTGCAGGTTTTTATATATTTTTTGCTTTCATAGCTTTTAAATGCAAATCTGCTTTGTTAATAAAGATAAAAAACAGTGCACAATTTAAATCCAAAAATATAAATATTTTAATCTTTAATAAAAGTACACCATTTATATTGAAATAAATTTTAAAAACGAAACGAAAAGAAATTAAAAAATGAAACAAAAATTCAAAATCAGTAGTAGAATTTGTTCCTGTTCTGTCGATTGTCATGTTCCTCTAGCTGTGTTAGTTTTTATACATTAAACAGTGCTTGCTTTCGATGCCCAAGGAGATGACGAAGAGAGTTCTCTACCACATTTGGATGGATTCACCTCAAAACTGCCACCAGGTTACTTGACACATGGTTTGCCCACGGTTAAGGATGTAGCACCAGCCATAACGCCCATGGAACAAAAGAAGGAACAAGAGGAAAAGAAAGAGAGTGAGTTTTAAAGCAATTTCTTATAAAATATTCCAATAACTGAAAGATACAATTTTAACAGTTAAGGAATTGTCTGAGGAACAAAAGCAAATGATTATATTATCGGAGGACTTCCAAAGGTTTGTATTACGGGCTGGTCGTATTATGGAACGGGCTATATCGGAAAATGTGGACATCTATTTGGATTACATTGGTGGTGGTGATAATGAGGACATTAATGATGAAAAATCTCATGCACGTCTTTCATTAAATCGTGTATTCTATGATGATCGCTGGTCGAAAAATCGCTGTATTACATGTATGGATTGGTCTACACATTTCCCGGAATTACTGGTGGCTTCATATCATAATAATGAGGTAAAGTTAACAAAAGTTGTTCTTCATCTTCGCTCAGCGAAAAAAGTTTCATCATATTAATGAAACTGTTTTATTGGACGAAAATATATGAAACATTGTCATATTTATGAAGTTTTTCATGAAATTTCATCAATATTTTTTTATGATAATGGTCCATATCTCGAAAACAAAGGAGATAGGCATAAACGGACAGATTTTTAAGTCTAGTGGTGCACTAACACACTTCGGTATTAAAATTGAGCCAGATCAGGGTGGAATTCCGACACCTTGGAATTCCGAGCACCTTGCCTCTTACATCCAGAGAAATACAGAAATAAGTTTCATCAATTTTGGTCCAATGTAACAATTTCATCAATATTTATGAAACATTTCATAAACAATATGAATTATATTGACCATATCATAATCTCTATGAATTTTTTCTGCCTGTTTTCGAGATGTCGATTGCTATTTTTATAATATAATAGTTGTTATTAAAAAAATAAATAAATTTGGAAAAATTATAATTCGAGTTTGTGTTTGGAGCGATACCTTTTCAGTACAATTTATTTTGTTAAAAACAAACAAAATTTTTATGTTTTTATCTATGTTTGCATAATTTTCGGAAAAATGTCACTTAAATTTGATAAGATAATAATTAACTTTACTTTTATCTAAAAAATCCTTAACCCTTAGTTTCCTGGGGACAAAAAAGACCCATGAAACTTTATTTTAATGATGACTACAAGATTGTAAAGAATTTAAATTGATAAAAATAATTATTTTATGTAACTTGATCCATATGGTGTTAAGTTTTACACTTTTGGTCGAAAACGACCCAGGAAATTTACAGAATAACACCTTTTATAATTTTCGAACAATATTTAATTTTTAGACTATTGTCATCTTAACTTTTATTCAAAAATATTTAACGCTTAATGGACCGGACACAAAAAAGACTCACGAATCTTAATTTAAAATATGACTATAAGAAAGAATATATAGTCTTTAAATCAGAGACCCTTAATAACTGTTAAAGTTTAATTTTACATACACATATAGACTCCTAAAGATGTATTCTTAAAGATTCATTATTAAAATTTATTTTTTGATTTTTATCTAAAAAAAAATCAAATTAAAAAATTCTTTATTAATGAATGAAATATTAACACTGGTCATAAATAAGTAAAGAATATCACCACAAGTTTACAATTTTAAAGCCTTAACAAGTAGATTTTTCATTCCTGAATTTTAAAAAAGCTAAATAACTGTTATTTTTTAACAGTAATTCTAAAAAATCAAAAATAAAAAATTAAATTTATTAATGAGTGCTTTGTTTAAAAAACAAAACTAAATCTACTTTATGATTTTTAAAATTAAATTCATAACTGGTATTGTCTCTGCTTTAAATGGATCAAAAATAAATTTTCCACTTGATAAAGTTATTAGATTGTGTAACTTGATCATTATAGTGATAATGTTTTCAATTTTCACCATAAAATACCCGCTAGGAAATTGACAGAATAACATCTATCAGATTTTTATTAAATTCGGATATGTGATGAAGGGTGCAACATTAACGAACAATTCTTAAGCGCAATATTATTTTTTAATGTTAATTTTGATCCCACCTTTTACCCTTAAAATTGAGGTTGGGAGTATAAAGAATTGCGCTTTTTCGTTAGTTAGGTACCCTCTACCACATATTCAAATTTAATAAAAACCTTAAAAATGTTATTTTGTAAATTTTCTAGTGGGTTTTTTTTTGGTGAAAAGTATACTTACCTATATGGAACAAGTTGCACAAAAAAATAATTTTTATCAATTGGATTTTTTTTTTGGATCCATTTAAAGTCTTTATATCTATAACTTAAATTAAGTTTCATGGTACTTTTTGTCTCTAGGCAACTAAGGATTAAAGTCTATTAAAAATTAAGTGATACTGCCCGAAAATTTTGGAAGGTCTTATTCTGTAAATTTCCTAGGGACTCTTTTTTGTTCAAATATGGATCAAGTTACATAATTTTTTTTTTATCAAGGGGGCTTTTATCAATTTAGAGGCTTTACAGTCTTTAAGTCATATTTCAAATTAAGTTTCTTGTGTATTTTCTGCCCCAAGCCATTTTGGGTTAAAGATTTTTTAGATAAAAGTAAAGATAAAGTCTTTATATCTATAACTTAAATTAAGTGATATTGCCCGAAAATTAGGAAAGGTGTTATTCTGTAAATTTCCTAGTGTGTCTTTTTTGTTCAACAGTGTAAAAATTAACCCTATATGGATCAAGTTACATAAAAAATTTTTTATCAAGGGGGGCTTTAATCAATTTAGAGGCTTTTACAGCCTTTAAGTCATAATTCAAATTAAGTTTCATGGGTATTTTCTGTCTCCAGGCCACTTTGGGTTAAAGATTTTTTAGATAAAAGTAAAGATAATTATTGTCTAATCAAATTTAAGTGATATTGTTCTGAAAATTATACAAATTTTGATAAAAACATTTAAGTTTTGTTAAATTTTTGACAAAATAAGCAGGAATGGCAGGCAGCGGCTAAAATACCGTTATCAATTCAAAACCCTTTCAACTATCGTTATCCCTAAAATGCCGTTACCGAAATAATTTAAATACCAATATCCTTAAAATGCCATTGCCGAAATATATAAAATACCGTTATCGCTAAAATACCGTTACCGAAATAACTGAAATATCGTTACCCCTAAAATATCGATTAAATTCGAAATAAACGAAAATAGCATTCCCTTACCGATACCCGCATCGAATCGGTTACCATTCATGAAACAAGCCATTTTTAGATAATGCTCTGGAAAGGAGTCGCTCCAAACACAAACTCGAATTACAATTTTCCAATTTATTGTTTTTCTTTTACTATTATAAAAAGAGACAATCTACATCTCCAAATTACGTATTTTAGAAAATCTTAAATAAAAAAAAAAATAAAATTAATATTAAAAAAATAGATATTTTACATTTTTGTCAAATTTGTGGGTCATTTTAGATTCCAGGCTAAAGTGTGTTAATGATATCCGATGAGGTCTGAATTAAATATCTGAATAGTTTTGGGTACACTACTTAAATGAATAAATGAAATAAATTTTTTTTTCGAAACTTCGAATTTTGGGAATTTTTAATAATAATACACTCTTTTGCCAAAATGGATAATATTCGGTCAACTTTCGGCAAAGGTTAACGTTTTCCAAAAAAAAGTCGATTTCTTCCATTTGGAACCATTTGTATTAAAACTAGAGGGGGCGGGTGTCTGTAATAAATGAAAATCGACAAATCGTTATTTTTTAGGGGAATCCTAATGTACATTTTGGATACTTGTGCTTAATGAAATAAAAATACCGATATAAATGAACACGGGTTTTATAAGGTGGACTTTTAGCTTTCACCTTTATAAAACCCGTGTTCATTTCTAACGGTAAAGGATAATAAGGGTTAACATAATTTATATGAAACTGTTCCATAAATATTTATGAAACAGTTACATTGGACGAAAAACAATGAATCTTTTACTATATTTATGAAAGTTTTCATCAATATGATGAAGCTTTTCCTCTGAGTGTATATATTTAATTTGTTATTTTATTACTGCTCTACAGGAAAGTCCTAATGAACCGGATGGCGTTGTTATGGTTTGGAATACAAAATTTAAAAAGAATACACCCGAAGATGTTTTCCATTGTCAGAGTGCTGTCATGTCTACTTGTTTTGCTAAATTTAATCCAAATTTAATATTGGGTGGCACCTATTCCGGTCAAGTTGTCCTCTGGGATAATCGTGTACAAAAACGTACACCCATTCAACGAACACCCCTTTCAGCTGCAGCTCATACTCATCCCGTTTATTGTCTACAAATGGTTGGTACACAAAATGCTCATAATGTCATATCGATTTCATCGGATGGCAAATTATGTTCATGGAGTTTGGATATGTTGTCACAACCTCAAGATACTCTAGAATTACAACAGAGTCAAAAGAAGGCCATAGCAATTACTTGTATGGCCTTTCCAGCAAATGAGATTAATAGTTTGGTAATGGGTAGTGAAGATGGTTATGTCTATTCGGGTAAGTTTGAAAAAGAAATTTAAAAAATCTGATTTTTTTTCTTTTGGGAAAACGTCTCTAGAATTTAAAGAGGTTTCGGTATAGAAAAAAATTTCAGAAACAAAATATTTTTTTAAAGAAAGTTTGTGGAATTTAAGAGTTTTGAAAAATGTTTTAGAATCTATGCATTTCTTACTGGTAAACTTGCTCTTGAAAAAATTCTGATTAATGTATTTGTCTTTTCGGTCCAATGTAATTTTTAGGGGACAATGTTTTTTGGAAAAGAAAATGAGATATCAAGTGATAGGTATTTGAAAAGGCAAGTGTTGAACTACTTTCTCAAACATACGAGTTTAGCACCCAAAATATATGGGAACATTTACTTAACCCTACGATTCCATGTCACTCAGGTTTTAAACCATTTTAAGAACATTATCTGGAATCCCATCCCGCAAAAAATAATATTAATTCAAATGTTGTAGTGTTCTTGAATTTACTTTCTTTATGTTTTACCAATTACAACAATGCTGAAAAAAATGTGAAAAAGCTAGTCCGTAGAGACAAACGTGTTTTTTATGATAATATCGCAAATGAAGCCGAAACTGCTGCGTCAAGAGGGAACACCCGGGAAGTCTACAAAGCAATTAGACAACTAAGTGGTGAAAAGTTAAGATCAGCTCCCAATATTAAGGACTCAAATGGAAGAATGCTTACTACGACTGATGAGCAACTTCAAAGGTGGAAAGAGTTTTTTGAGTCCCCAATTTCATCAGATGACAATCAAGTATCCACAGAGGCGCCATTAAGAAGAATCCCGAGGGGGGATATACAAACAAATGCTCCTACTCTATCGGAGGTCACAAACGCAATAACGAAATTGAAAAACAATAAAGCATCTGGCCTGGATAATCTTCCTCCAGAACTTTTTAAGTACAACCCAGCACTGGCTCACTATATATGCCCTCTAATCTATGAAGCCTGGTCTATGAACAACATTCCACCGGCTTGGAAGGAAGGTGTCATCGTAACAATTCCTAAAAAAGGAGACCTTAGCGAATGTAGAAATTGGCGAGGCATAACGCTTCTAAATACTATTCAAAAGATACTAGCTTTTATTGTCCTTGAACGTATCTCCCCCACTATTGAATCCTGCCTACGAAGAGAACAAGCCGGATTTAGGCGTAATAGATCATGCGTAGATCATATTAATTCATTACGAATAATTGTGGAACAATCAATTGAATGGAACTCCCCGCTATATTTAATGTTTGTCGATTTCGAGCGAGCATTTGATGCAATAAACAGAAACGTTATCTGGCATTGCCTTCGAAATGTGGGTATTCCCGACAAAATTATCACCATCATCCAAATGCTGTACAGTGATGCTCAATGCAAAGCCCGATTCAAGGGTGTTGATAGCGAAAGCTTCTACATCAACAGTGGAGTAAGACAAGGATGCGTGCTGTCACCTACGCTATTTTTACTAGTATTGGATATGGTAATGCTAAAGACCAATAACGAAGCACCGGATGGTATTCAGTGGCACCTGAATCAGCGCCTACATGACCTGGACTATGCGGACGACTTGTGTTTGATGTCACACACCCTCGATGGTATACAGGAAAAGATAAACAGGTTGTATGAAAATGGCCTTAAAGTCGGGCTGAAAATTAATTTCCTTAAAACAAAAATTATGCGAATATCAACCGACAACATCACTCCAGTAACTGTAAACGGCAATACCATCGAAAATGTTACAGATTTCAGCTATCTGGGCAGTATAATAAGCACAGATAGCGGTGCTGATGCTGACGTAAAAAGCAGGATTAACAAGGCTCGTCATGCATACGCCTCTCTTAGTCGAGTCTGGCAGTCTTCTCAAATATCCAAGAAGCACAAGATTAGGATATTTAACACAAGTGTAAAGTCGGTACTGCTATATGGCAGTGAAACTTGGAAAGTAACGAATACTATTTCAACAAAATTACAAGTATTCATAAATAAATGCTTAAGGCGAATACTAAAAATATTTTGGCCGTTGCGTATAAGTAACCAAGATTTGCTGCAAACGTGTAACATGAATCCAATTGATGTTGAAATTCGGAGAAGAAAATGGAAATGGATCGGGCACACCCTTAGAAAAGAAAATGCTGATATCGCTAAGGTCTGCTTTCAATGGAACCCGCAAGGATCAAGAAACAGAGGTCGCCCAAAAATCACTTGGCGAAGATCAGTTGAAAACGAATTCAGAAGCAAAGGGATGACATGGCCTCAGCTAAGAAACCTTGCCCAAGATAGAATAAGTTTTAGAAATTTTGTTCAGACCTTATAGAGATAGTTCTTAAATTCTTGTAAAGAAAAGAAAAAAAGAAAAAAAAAAAATTTGTTTGTTGTTGCTAGAAGCTCCAATGGGAGTAATGTAATTATATTAATTATAAGTACATTAACTAAAATAAAAAAAAAAAAAAAAAAATGTTTTACGGGAATTGAATTCGCCAAAGTGTTAGAGGGCAAAGTAATTAGTATATACTTTTTTGTTATTAAACATAAGTTATTTGATGAAAAAAAAACACTTGGTTCATACAATTTAGAATTATTTTAATTGATTTCAAGAAAATATTTGAAGTTTTAACATTTTTCAACAATAAAAAAAGGTTTTTTTTTTACATCTAAAATATATAATTTTGTTTGGAAATTACAAATAAATTTCTGACAGTTATTTAAAATGTCCCTTTTTCAAATGATAACATTTCTGGTGGTTAAAAAATATACTTTTATTTTCATTATATTAGTTGCAATTATTTTGCTTTAATTCTATCTGAAAAAAAAAAAATATTTCTACCAAATCACAAATTTTCCTTAAATTCACATCTATTTTTGCAATTGGACGACTTAAATTTTGTATGTGCAAAAAATCTACAGATTTTGACAGGTAAAATATTTTTTTTAATAAAAACTTTACACCAAAACGTACGAATTCAAGAACACCGATTTTTCAATTTTACGATTTTGAAAAATTTTACGTTATCAATTCATTTCATTTATTAAGTAACATCCAAAATTCTTGCAGACTAGATTTAAAAAATAAATATATAAATTTATAAGTTTGATATAATTTTTATTAAAAATAAAAATTATGTTTTTCGACCTTTAATTGTGCAATGAAAATGAAAATTATTCAAGTTCGAGGCCATATAAAGGGTCCGCCATCTAACGTTTTTTTTTCAACTATGTTCGTTATCTTGTGAAAAAAGTGAAAGAAACTGGCATCCTCATCGATAAACCAAAGCGTGAAAAGCCAAAAACAGTGCGTACACCCGATATTATTGCTGCTGTGGCAGAAAGTGTGCGTGAAGCGCCATCAACATCAATTCACCGTCGTTCTCAACAATTGAACATTTCGGAGACATCATTGAGACGAATTTTGCATAAAGACCTTGGTATGACGACATACAAAGTCCAATTGGTTCAGGAGTTCAAAAAAAAAAAAGTTATTTGGCGGACCCTTTACTATATTTCTTTATTAGGATATAGAGTTTTTGTTTTCAAATTTATTAATTGACCATTTTCAGGAATGTGTTGATAGATCTATTTCGGGAATTTTCTAGGTTCCCATCATCAGTACACGTTTAATATACACATAAGTATAGCACTATTTTTTGTTGGGTGTACTTAAAAGCTGTGACATGGATGGTTTCATGGTCATTTAAATGTCGAAAAATTAAAAAAAATACTTAAAACTTACAAGAGTTTTTTCATTCATATGATTGTTTTGCTCATGTTTTTTAACTTTCATATCCAAACCAATACAAAATGTAGTCACTAAATTTTGGAAGATACATTCACTGCAAAAAGAATTTCCATATCGCTGTCTGGTGAAGTTGTATGGTGGTTTACAAGTTAAACCAAAATTCTCCGATTTTTAAACTTTCGCAGTTTTTTTCCATATGTTTTTTCCTCGTTTAATGGAATTGAGTTTTGAGAACAATAAAGAGCGATGTAATTTTATATAATTTGAGGTATACCAAGTTGATTTCCACGCACCAATAACGGCATACGAACCAGAGAACAGTTTGAGTGCCTTATTGCATGCTTTTGAATGCAATCACAAAAAATGAGTACATTGTTGTCAACTCACATCATTTCAATAAAGCAACAATCGACAGAATTGAGAAAAGTGAGAGTAACGAAAACCATGCATTGCATTGCTTGTCTAGTGTTAACCTCACTTAACACTCACGACAATGTTAAATGAATAAAACGTTAACAAATTTTTTTGTGAAACATATTACTGTATTAAGAAAATTAAAAAATGTTATACATATTTCATGTTTAATAAAACTAAAAAAAAATTATTATTATTGCTACAGGTCAACGAATACTACGCGAATGTTGTGATTGATTTCATGTTAATTATGTGTCATTTCATTTCATTGCTTGACATGTAACGGCATTATAAAAATGAATGTTAAAAAGGCATTCAACAAAAACTATAAAAGGAATCAACAGCAACAGCATAAGATGTTGTTGTTGAATAAAAGCAATGCAAAAGTAATGAATGTATGAATGGACAACAAAAACGAATGGTCTCATTCTGTTCTCTGATACGAACATCACAAACTTATAAGGAATTGGAGTAAATGTTTTTGAAAATGTATGTTTTTTGCGTCTAATTACATTTGAAATTGACTAGCATATTGCGTGAACTGAGTTTCTTTCTAAGCAGCACCTTTTAGCCAAAAAGGCATTTTAAAAATTTTTAACCCAAAAATGTTATGAATTTTTTAAAAATTTTGTAAAATTTAACTATTTTTTCGAATTTTTTATAAAAAAAATATGCTTTGAGAACATAGTTAGGTATCTAGAGTGCATATTTACGAAGCACTTAATTGATAAAGTGCAAACAAATTTATTTTTTTTTCTCATTCCTAGCGGGTACAGCGAACACATTTCGCTTTCCAAATACATTTCGCTTTGTGAAAACTTAAGCACTGTATGAATTCAGCCAAAACAAAAGATTTTAATGCGATTAATACTAGAATCGAAAAGGATGCAACAATTTTTAAGAAATATTCAATTTTTAATTTTTTTTTTTAATTTAAAAGTATTTAATCGCCCATGTCCTAGGTTTCCTTACTTTTTGAATACGAATAAATTTTAAAAGCACATTAAATTGAATTTTGGTGCTTTCTCATCCCCATAAATGTATAAATTTCGAAATAATAATCGAAAGATGTCAAAAAATTATCGAAAAGAAAGCAGTCTTATGCTTTCGTTTTACTTTCTACAAGAAAGTAAATCGAAAATAAAAATGAAAAGACAAAGCACCAAAAAGTCGTATTGATTTCACTTTTATGGGAATGTGAAACATAGGATTTCCTGCAAATAAGTAACCCCTAAACCTAACGAGATATCATTAAACCGACAAAAAAAATCGTGTTTTCGAAAATAATCGCAGTTTCAGCTTCAAGAAGTGAACCAGAACCAGTAAACCCACGAGTACCTTTAAAATGAGGTATTAATGACTCTTGTAGCTTAAACCGTTAAAAAGATATGGACAATTATGTGCAATTACTTTTGCAAAACTTTTAATTTTAATTTTTTCAATAAATTTTTTAATGCCAATCTTTTTTTCTGCTTTATTTAGTATTTTATTTTTAAATTTTTATCTATAACTTAGAATCCCGTAAGACCGCCTCATATTAATTTGGCAACGGCATAGTGGAATAAATTATAATTAACATATATTTTTTTGAAAATATAAAAAAAAGCAATTTTTAAAATACAGCGGTTTAAACCGTGGATTTAAAAAAAAATCTTTTTTCCTTCAAAAAATTATTTTTTTAAAATGAGGTATCAATGAATAACATAGCTTTAAATGTTAAAAATTTTCAATTTATTTCCACAGCCGTTAGAACAAAACGATATTTCCACAGCCGTTAGAGCAAAACTTGAACGATAACATATTTTATGACACTTACTTTCCCTACCAAGTTTGGTCAAAATTGAAGGGGGTAGTGGTCGAAAATTGTACATATATTTTTTTAATTGTTATATATGGAATGAGTCTAAAGTTTCTTTTATATAATTTTTTTTTTCCAGCATCTCGTCATGGGCTACGATCTGGTGTTAATGAAACATTTGAAAAACATATTGGTCCTGTTACTGGCATCTCAACACATTACAATCAATCATCACCCGATTTTGGCCACTTGTTCCTCACATCATCCATTGATTGGACCATTAAATTATGGTCTTTGAAGGATACCAAACCTTTGTACTCGTTCGAAGATAATTCCGATTATGTTATGGATGTTGCATGGTCTCCCATTCATCCTGCTTTATTTGCTGCTGTCGATGGTAGTGGTCGTCTTGATTTATGGAATCTTAATCAAGATACCGAAGTACCCACAGCATCTGTTATAGTTGATGGAGCACCAGCTCTTAATCGTGTATCGTGGATGCCAAATGGTCAACATGTAACAGTTGGCGATGATGGTGGGCATTTATATGTATACGATGTGGCTGAACATTTGGCACAACCATCACGGGATGAATGGTCTAGATTTAATGCAACTCTAAATGAGCTCAAAATTAATCAGAATGATGAGGTTTAAAAGGAAAAAAAAAAAAACTTGTGAAAAACGATCAAAGCATGATTAATTCTATTTACAGCTTTAAAAAGACTTTATATACATTTAAAGTTGTTTGATAATAGCAATTTTAATTGATTTAGCATATTATTTGTTTAAAACTTCTTTAAATTCCTTCTGCTGCCTTTTGGTATTTGATTTGATATTATTTCGTCCTGATTTTAATATTTAAATTTTAATTTGTATTTTTCTTTTCATTTCATTTCCCCACTTTTTTTAAGTATTATAAGTTCATTTAAAATGAAAGTTTCTTCCTTTAAAAAAATAAAAAAAAAAAAATAAATTGTTAACGAATTTAATTTTCTATTAATTAATTTTTTTTTATTTTTTGTAAATTTCGTTTTTTTTTTTCTTAAACCAATAGTTTTATCTATAATTTTGTATAACTTTTTTCTATCTAACATGGTATTATTACTAAATTCGTTTATACAATTTTTATCTAAACTTAAAAATCTCTATAAAAAAAAAAACATATTAATAATCTGGGGGGTAAACTATGAATCTGGGTTATGGCAGTTTTCTTGAAGAAATTGTAATGGCAAATTCTTTTTAAGATAAAAGTTTATTGTTGCCTATACTATAAAATTAAAAAACTTAAAAATGTATGAAGAAGAAAATAGTGAACGTACGTATTAAGCAGATCTACATAAATATTTATTGAAACAAAAAATATACATACATACATATATGAAATAAATATACATATGAAATTTATTGCGAAAAAATATAAATGTTTTGTGTTTGTTTTTTAGAGTTCAGTTTTTCAAAATCTCAAGGTATATTTTTTCTATAGAATTAAAATAAATAAAATCAACCAACTGATTTTCCTCAGTTGACCAATTGGGTCGCATATAATGGAAAGTATAGATGCTTCGTAAATCACTGAGGTCTTAACCCTCTAACCGGCATAAGCTTTTTTGGACTCAAATTTATTCCACTTGTTCGGCACGAGAAATAAATAATATTTTGTTTTAGCGAAATTTTTTTTTGTTGCCTATTTTAGGCGATATGGGTCAAAATAGGTTTAGAGGCTATCTTAAAACCTAACCTATAAAATTTAAAAAGTTAAGGCAAAAATTATTCTTCTTACAAAGATATAACAACAGTCCAAAAATTAGCCGTTTCGAGCTTTTAGATAAAAAGATATGGCGATTTTCGTTTTTCGAAAAACGCGAAATCGAGCGAAAATGAACCTTAATTTTAATAAATATTGACGAAACTTTGAAGCTTTGATAGTGTTACCAAATGTAATATTTCTGCTAAATTTCATAAAAATCCGTCCACTCGTTTTTAAGATAATATGATGTCTTTATATGTATCCTTTTAAAGTCCTGTATGTCCTTGGAACAAACTTAGAGTATTTTCCAAAAGTTTAAGCTTTAATCTTCCTTTGTTTTTAATATGAATGGTTTCATGTTAACAGAAATGTGTTTTATGGACTTTTTAAAATTGTGGTTGTTTCAAAATATTTATTTTTTGAAATTACTGAAAATTTTAACTATAACGCTTTCTCGCTTCCAAACCATGACATGTACACAAAACATTACTTCGCAAAATATGTGGCTAACTTCGTTCTCTATAGATATAGCTCACATTTTTATAATAAAACACTTTTTTGGTGAACTTATGGTCAATTTAAAATACCCCGCCTAGAGGCGGGCTTGCCGCTTAGAGGGTTAAATTAAAGATGTCAAAATGTCACGTTATTAATTTTTCAAAAGTTCAAAGGTCAACATTTTGTAATATAAAGTTTGCGGGCTAATATTTAAAAAAATGGTATTTTAAAAAAATATATTTTAATGATGAATTCTTTCTCAATTCTGTCACTAAGTTGGTATCCAAAAATGTTTCATCAAGTACAAAAAAAAAAATAAATTGAATTTTTTTATATTTAGAAATATTGAGGTTAAGAAAAAGAATAAACGTTTTTCTCTAAAAATTATAAACACTTTTAATATTTAAATCAGACTAGTTTCTGCCTCTTTATGGACAGGCTTATCAGTGATTTTCCATTTTTAAATTGTATTATTATTTTTATGTTATACTCTGATTTGAGATATGAAAGAAGAGTAGCGGTCATGGTTCCTATATGTTTCTTCATTTAATGGCCCAGATTTTTGCGAAAAATTGTAGTAGAGTTTCGCCGGACTTGACCCTATAACTGGCAAACGATGTTTTGCAACGAAATTCATACCATGTGCTCCACTCGAAAAACAAATAATGAAGTTTTTCAACAAAATTGTTTATCGTTGCCTAATTTAGGCGATATGAGGCAAAATATTTTAGGACGCATTTTGGAAACTAAATCATATAAAAGAGAAGTTTTGGACAAAAAATATTTGTCTTACCAAAACTCCAAAAACTATTTTTTTTTTCCTGCTCCTGTTTAAGAAGATGTCGGGATTTCCGCTTTTTGGAAAAAGCGAAATTAGACGAAAAAGTATATAAACTTCAGTTTATATTGTTCATACTTCAATGCTTTGCTATTAATACTTAATCGCCCATGTCCCTACTTTAGAACGTTTTGCAATTAGAACGAATTTGTGAAATCACACGAAATTGAAATTTGGTGTTCTCAAATCCTAAAAGCTTTCGAAAACTCGAATTTTTTTCAAAATTTTTATCAAAGTGCCAAAAACATATGGTTTTATGGAAAATAAAAAACATATGGAAAATAAAATGCTTTTAAGAAATGCTTCTAACATTGTTGTCAATTTGTTTGAGTGTTTTGAGAATATCAAAACAAAAAAATGTTTTTTTAAACCAGTTTTTTAGAGTATAAACAATACAACCAAAAATACAATAAAATCAGAAATAATTAAAAAAAAAGTTCTAAATTTTTAATATTAAGCACCATTTTTGACCCTAAATTGTAATTTATTAGAAAAAAAAGGGCATTCGTTTTACTTCCGACCAGGCTTTTTTACACGAATTAAAACGAATAAAAAATAGAGAAAAAAGTTCTGATTTAATCGCGAGAACACCGAAAAATTCTAAAAATTTCACTTTCGCTCTGATTTAAAAGCCGTAACAGGGTTTAATGTCTTCTTTCTGAAAAATTTCAAAAAAATCCATCTATTAGTTTATAAGTTAGGACGATGTCCTTTAGAGGAATCCTGATAAAATCCTGTAAGTCCTTGTACTAACGTAAGGACTTATCATTAAAGATAAAGCTTCAATCTTACTTATATTTTATTATAAAGAGTTTTTAGTCAAATTGAATTGGTTTTTTAGATTTTTGAAAACTATATTTTTTTTAAAAATAATTAGTTTTTGAAATTTTACGAAATTTTGATTTTGAAGCTTTCTTGCTTCCAAACCGTGGACTGCACACGAAAAATTTCTTCGCAAAATATTTAGCAAAATTAGTTTTCTATCGGAATAAGTATAAAACTCTCATTTGACGCATTTGTGGTAAATTTTATGAAGACTGACCTGAGGCAGCCTTACCCGTTAGAGGGTTAACGAAGTTTTTTAAGTATAAATTTAAAAAAAGATTTTATCCAAAAATGTTTTAATTTTTGTTTTAAAAATACATTTCGGACATTCTATATTTTAATTATATAGTTAAAATATTGTTCTAAATCAAGTCCAAAAATATAATATGCCATTCAAAAAGTTTGATCATTTTCATGATAGACAATACAATTGTTTCATTGGCATCACCCAACTCTTCGGTTGTCTGCAATAGAAAAAGATAATTGGCTTAACTCAAACCTAGACATTACATACAACATACAAAATAAACTCGATGAGAACCTTTTTGTCTGCCTTAGGCCGAGTTTTTGGAATGTCAGTTAAACTCGGTTTAGTTAAACCAACAACGAATTTTGTTTGCCATTTCAAAGTTTATTAACAAAAAATTGTCGGAACCACTGCATATTCTTTATCATTTTAGCTTTTTTTATAACACAATAAAATAAACCACATTTCAGAAGCCGTATTCCACTTGCAAACTTCGTTAATCTAAGTTTAAAGATAATCTACATTCCAAAAACTTGGCCTTAGTGTATAAACTGCCTTGATCTGTATCCGTAATACTAAAATCAAACAATTTATAAAACAACAATTTTACATGTCGATATACTTTGTATGTCAGTACATGTATGTGTGTTTGTTTGTATTACAATTTGTGAAAACAACATATATCCCAACAAACAGTGTTTGTTGAGAAGAGATGTGGTATGCTAATTGTTCAAAAAGATTTTAATTTTTGTATTAAAAATACAAAGTTTTTTTTATAGTAAATTCAACATTCGGGAATCAAAATTAGCTAATTAATATACAGATTTAACTAGTAAATCCGCGTTTTTTTTCTCAGTTTCTACTACATTTTTATATTTTTGCACAATTTGGCATTTCATTTTGCAATTGGTAGAACATTTTGTATGCATAAGCAAAAAGACAAATCTGAACAATTATTTTGTGTAAAAAATAAAAATATAATAAGTCCGTTTCACGGAAAAAAAGAACGTCAAGTGTACTAGATGTTTATATGACAGATTTTCGCGAAAAGATGATTTAATAGTTCATCTTTTAGTATAATATGTGAGTATCTTAAAAAATTACGGCCACCAAAGTTTAGCTGAAAAAGTTTATATTTGCAAAAGTTATTCTAACAAAATCTTTCATTACAGTGATAATTAAATAACTTTAAAATTATAAAAATGTGTTAGCATATTTTTAGGCGTTTTAAACTTTCTTCAATTTCCTTAATTTAACAGATGGTAAACGAAAAATTAAAATCTTGCTTTGAAGGATATTAGTGTGGCTCCAATATATGCTAACTGCAAATCTTAGGGTAGTTTGGATTTATATAAATTTTTTTTTTTTTAATATTCAAATAAATTTTCAAAAAAAATAACATTTTGGCAGAGTTTAATTGAAAACTGAAATAAATTGAAATAGCAAAATGTTTAATTTCTTAAACTCAAACATTTTTGTACATTAAAAAATTTATAGAAATGCTCTAAATTTTAAAGTTGTTTTGCAAAAAAAAAAATGTATATCAATAACACAGTGACGCAATATTCAACTTTTTGACTCCAAACAAAAAAAACACTTATCCCAGCCGAAAGTACTCGATGAGAGGAGAAAAGTAATTTCTGGATTTTGCTAGAGTGGTTGCCGTTCGTTTTTTATGAGCCTCATAGTTTTTTCGCCAAATTCGATTTTGAGCACTTTTTTGCAATTTTCTTCTACTTTTCGCATGGCCATAGCTCGAAAACTGCTGTGAATTTTTTTTTGCAGTCTTCAGCAAAGTTGTAGCTCTTGACTCGGCCAACAAAAATGCTGAATATATTAGGTCGGAAAATTTTCATCTTCATGCTCAAAACCCCAAAAATGTCGAAAAAATTACCACTTTTTTCACCGATTTTTTCCGTTTTTCGACTACAGCTCTAGTACTATTGAAAATTTTACCAAACAATCCAGGGAATAAATGTAGCCTATAAAATTATGAACAACTTTCCAGTACATACTAACTTCATATGACCACTGCTTGATACGGATTTTTCCATACAAATGTGATTAATTTTCATTTTATTGTTTTTATTGAGCAAAAGTTTAAAAAAGGCACATGTATTTTTTTTTGCAATTTAGTATTGAATTTTCTGATTAATGTGAAAAACATGAAAATATGTGAAAGAGTATGAAAAAAAGTATAAAAAAAGGCATCAAACGGGTATTAATTTGTATTACAAAAATGTTTGTCAAGGAGTGGTCGTTTATAGGCTACATTTCTTCCCTTGATTGCTTGGTAAAATTTTCAATAGTACTAGAGCTGTAGTCGAAAAACGGAAAAAATCGGTGAAAAAAGTGGTAATTTTTTCGACATTTTTGGGGTTTTGAGCATGAAGATGAAATTTTTCCGACTTAATATATTCAGCATTTTTGTTGGCCGAGTCAAGAGCTACAACTTTGCTGAAGACTGCAAAAAAAAATTCACAGCATTTTTCGAGCTATGGCCATGCGAAAAATAGAAGAAAATTGCAAAAAAGTGCTCAAAATCGAATTTGGCGAAAAAACTATAGAGGCTCATAAAAAACGAACGGCAACCAATCTAGCAAAATCCAGAAATTACTTTTCTTCTCTCATCGAGTACTTTCGGCTGGGATAAGTATTTTTTTATTTGGAATTTTTGTGTTGCACTGTGTAATCTAAAAAGAAGTTCACCAATTGAAATCAGCTCAGCTAAAACATATAATAGTACATTTTGGTTAAAATAAAAGTAAAACATTTTACGTAATGCTATTGAATTTTATTACTTGGTGTGACATTTTTCTCAATAAATCAGAAACTAATACGTTCTCCACCATGAAACTTACTGCCAGTATTGAGGAAGGGTTCATCATTAACATATATTTTTTTTTTAATTTAAAAAAATACCATTTCTTTAATATTCGCCAGCTTTGGATTAATCTTAGTAATTTATGTACACACAAAAAAAAAAAACTGGGGGAATGTTTATCAAAAAGAGGATATAATATTATCAAGTAACCAAAGGTCGTTTGGACATTGAACTCCGTTTTCAACACGACATTACGGTACAAAAACGGTCCGGCATTGACGGACTTTCAACGGATTCGAATCAGATGCGATACGGTACGTCAACGGAATTGACAAAATAATCAATTTTCATAAAATGTCCTGGAAAGAAGTCGCTCCACAAACAAAAAAGAATTTAAATTTTTTTTTATTTATTTTTGCTCTCTAATTATTTAAATAGTAATCGACATCTCCAAATTGAGCATTTAAAAAATCTTTAAAATTATTTTTAAAAAACTTGATTTTGTACTTTTTATCAAATTTGTGCAACATTTTTGATTCCTGGTTAAATTGGGTTAATTCAATGAAGTCAGAATTTCATATCTGAATAATGTTGAGTATATTAAAGGAATAAATAAAAAAGTGCGCCACGGTAGGCTAGTTGGTAGCGTGCTGGCTTATCAGTGCGGGGGCCGTGGGTTCGATTCCCACTATAGGCATTGGTCTGTTTTCGCTGCAACGCTCCGAAAGCTATAGTAGTTAGTGCTCGGTTAGGGTAATAGTATATAATATGA
The DNA here is from genome assembly GCA_021234595.1 of Delia radicum. Lineage (NCBI taxonomy): Eukaryota > Metazoa > Arthropoda > Insecta > Diptera > Anthomyiidae > Delia > Delia radicum. The sequence continues at coordinate 169,398,255 of CM037852.1, forward strand.
TTATTAATTAATAAAAATTTATAAAAAAATAAAACAAAAACTTAATTTTTAAAAATTTCGAATTTTGGGAATTTTTAATAAAAATACAATTATTCAAAATTCGGCACGGGTAAACGTTTTCCAAAAAAAAAATCAATTTCCTCCACTTGAAAGCATTTGCAATATAACTGGGATATGTAATGAATGAATATCTACAATTCGCTTTTTAATAGATTTTTATAAATTTTGTAAATAAACTTTATTAGTTGAAATGCTCTTAATTACTTGGCAAATATAGAATCTATTCTCTTCAATTTACATAACCAAAGCCCTTGGGCCGTATATGATTATTAAAAGCTACTTTATAACAAAAGCTCATTAATAACTTTTTCTATATAAAAAATAAATAGCTTGAAACTATCATAAATAATGATAAAAACATGTCTTTCTAATCAAAAAATTACATTAAAAATCATTAATAATCAATAAGACCAGCATTTTAGAAAACAAATGCAAAAAAAAATCATTTACTACATATTCATTATTAAATAATAGTTAATAAAAAGTTGAGAGAGATAAAAAAGCGAACACAAATAATTACAAATCATGCACAGTCACATAATCTTTCAGCTTCTGCCTAAAGACCTGCGGTGAAAAAATAAAACTTCTCAGGTGTATAGGTAAATCATTCCAAATTCTCGAAAGCTTAATCTGAAATGATCGCTAAAACATAATCGAGGGATGTATTGGATATACCAATTGGGGGTTTCTTTCCGAATGGAATAAAATTGTAAACTATATAGCCTGGAAAAGCATTTGACATCGTCTTAAAGAAGAATATCAACAACCTCATACCTACATAATTATTAAAAGAACACCCCAGAAATTGGACCACATACGGGGTAACATGGGACCGAAATCTTAGGACATACACATATCTAATAATTCAATTGAAATCCTGGTAAACCTACACACATAAAATTTCCCGAGGGAATATGTTGAAAGCATACTTAGTAAATTTTTTTTTTTTGTTAAAACTCTGTGTATTTTATCACGTTTTGTTACAGTTATGTATCGCATAGTGTAAATTTTGTATTTGCATTTGCAAAATTTTCCTAAACTACTTTCCACATGACAAGTAATTTCATACATTATACAAAATTACTTAACATTTTTATCTATTTATACAACTGTTCCTATTATGCTAATCCTCTAACATTTTGTGTGCATGTTTTAATCAGTCATTACTTGTTAAAATGTAACAATATAAATATGGACGGACATAACAGATAATAAGTCATTTATTGTACATAAGTGTTAAAAGCTAAAAATTTTTTTTTTTTGAGAACGAAAAAGTTCATACAACAGTTTTATCTCAATGAAATAAAGTAAATACATCAAATATTCAAATTTAATATGTGGTTGAAGTAGCCGGAATAAAAATCTATTAAAAAATAAGTAAATTTATTTTAGTTATTTATTAAACATCTGAATTTTAACACTAATTTATTTTTTTTTCTAGTTATAAGTCATTGCAAAGGGGAAATTGGATGGCGCGTTTATAGTGAAAATGTGAAGGTGGTGTTAATTAATTAGTGGAGGTTATATTTAACATATGTCATTTTTTTTATATTTTATAAATAAAATAATTTTTAATAACAAAAAGAACAGCATTTTTGATACAAATGTATGGGAATATTTATGAAATAGAATGTATAATTTTATTACGATTTTCAGCTTAATAGTCATAAATATAAATGAAAGAATTACCAAGTTTTTGTAGTTAAATATCATTATATTTTTATACAATACATTTGCCTAAGTTGATTGCCAAACTTCACTGAAAATAGTTACTAGTTGAAATGCTCCTACTATACTTAATAATATGATACTCATAATTTGATAAATGTTCAACTAGATTTTTTGTATGTACTAAATTCACCAGAAATGCCTGTGATACCAGAAAATTCCTCCCAATTATGTGTAATTTTTTGTGGATTGATGGCAACACTCAAAGGTACAGCACTGCTTATAAACATATAATTTCAAGTCACCCTGTGTGGTTAATATTAAATAACGGCGTTAGTTATGTGACTGCAGTTACTTTGATTTTCTAGTTGCAAAATAGCGCACAAAGAAAATAAAGCTTAAAATAAAATCAGTGAAAATAACTGCAAATAAACAAGCTGCAACGAAGTATAATTAGGAAGAAAAAAATTAACAATAAATTATTTCAACATAAAAAAGAAAATGTAGAATTATTTAAATAATTGAGACAAAAAAAATAAGTGAAATAGATATCTCAAAATAAAAAGTTGAAAGAAAAAAAAAATTTGATGTACTCGATTATATTTTGTCAAATTGTGAAAAAAGCAGAAGTGTTTTAATGTAAAAACTAAAATTGTTGTTGTGAAAAAATTACAAAAAAAAAAATAATCGAAAATTGCCACAACCTGGTAATTTATTGGTGGCATTTTGTTATTTGTTAAAATTATAAATTTTTATTAAAGAAGAACCTCCGATAAAATGCCTTATTATGGTCTGTACATACCCGTCAAGGGTGGAGGAGGAGGATCTGCTACATCAACGGCAAATTCCATTGTTTTAGCTGCCTCCACCAATGGTGGTAATAAAGATAATGAGACCGGTAAGTTTTAAGCACAAATATTCTTAAATGCAAAATTTCCGATATCTAAAGTATTCCTAAAAATGTTAAAAATTATTAGTCTGGGTTTTAAAGGTTAGATAGAATTCTTGTTTTACTTGTTCTTGTTTCTTTTATGTCTCTTGTTTTCCATTTATATCGTACGACTTCATGATGATAAAGTGTGTGTACAAAATTTACACTGACACGAAAAAGTGAATCGAATTTTCATACTTTTTATACAGGGTGGTAAAAGAGAAATTTTCATATATAGAAATTTATTGCGTTTTTAAAAATTTATTGTGAAATTCATTAGTTTACATCTAGTTTACAGGCATAGCTAAAAAAAAAACAATCGAAATTAGGGTTAAAAAAACTGAGTTTAGCCTAAAAATTTTTTTTGTGTTGGCGGCCTATCTTTTCCGAGTTATAGACCTCAAAAGTTTGAATATTTCATTAAATTGACATTTAACTTTGTCGTGCGTTGCCGAAACGAAACAAAATGGGTGTCATTTGAAAATTTAAAAAATATTAACCCATAGCAGCCCAACTCATGATTACCCGTTTTTGAACTGCCACTTTTTTTTTTAAAAAAATGCAGTTTCAAAAATTTTGAAATATAATATTACGAATCTCAATTGCAACCAAAGACTTCAAGCTTTCATTTAAGGTATCATACATAGTATCCAATATTTTACAAAATGACGTATATAAAGGGGGTTTTTTATAGAGGTATATAACTTTGAAATGGAATAAAACAAAGATGAGATTTTTAAATTGACATAAAATTTACTTTGTTCGAAAGATAATCTTCTGGCATTATAATTTAAAGATGACTTCTGGCATATGACTGTCACGGCTGGCTCGGACGAAGTCTTATCTGAAGGTCCAATTTTTGATGACTTTCCAACATTTGAGGCCGTATATTGGCAATAACGCGGCGAATGTTGTCCTCCAAGTGGTCAATCGTTTCGGGCTTATCGGCGTAGACTAGCGACTGCACATATCCCCACAGAAAATAGTCCAGCGGCGATAAATCGCACAATCTTGGAGGCCAATTCACGGGTCTGAAACGTGAAACTATGCGGTTACCAAACGTTTTTTTTAATAAATCAATTGTGGCACGACATGTGACATGTTGCGCCGTCTTGTTGAAACCACAGCTCCTGCACATCATGGTCATTCAGTTGATGAACGAAAAAGTCAGTAATAATGGCTCTATAGCGGTCACCATTGACTGTAACGTTCTGACCAGCATCGTTTTTAAAGAAGTACGGACCAATGATTCCACCAACCCATAAAACACACCAAACAGTCCGGTTTTCTGGATGTAATGATGTCTCAATATACACTTGAGAATTATCATCACTCCAAATATGGCAGTTTTGTTTATTGACGTATCCATATAACCAAAAGTGAGCTTAATCGCTAAACCAAAAGTGAGCTTCATCGTTAACCAAAAGCGAGGCTTCATTCGCTTATAAAAATCGGGAACAGAACCATAATTTTCAAAATAAATTTCCACAATTTGGAAGCTTTATTAAGGCGTCAGTCTATTCATGTTGAAATGCCAAACCAAACTAAACATAAATCACTTGACAGCTGACAAAATGGACGCCAGTTAAAAAGGTGTTGCCAACTTAAAGTTCTATATCTGTGTAAAAAACACCCTTTATATACGTTCCCGTACATATTAATATCTAAATATATATCGACCGTAGATGTAGCATTATTGTGCTTTTTTTCGACTATCTTTTTCGCTCCGCACCTTAAAGTTTGTAGGACATGTCGAAGAAATAATTCCGCACCTTAAAGTTTGTAGGACATGTCGAAGAAATAATTCCCAGTAAGTTATGATTTTTATCCAAAATTCTCAAAATCTGAATTTCAATTGTTATTTTCAAAATTTTCAATGAAAATTCTGAAAATCAATTGATGTTTTTTGAATTACAAATGGAATTTCTGAATTTCAATTGATATTTTCTAAATTCCAATTGATATTTTCTGAATTTACAGTTGCAAAAGGTGTATTCTGAAAAGTAGTACTTTTTGAACTAGTTCAGCCATTTTCCACTGGGTATATACACTACAGTTTTTAAAAATCTCAGTTGCTTTTTGTATACTTGAATTCCAGCAAAATTGTTTATTGGGAATTTATTTTTTTTAGTTAATACCCAATAAACAGTTTTTCTGGAATTCAAGTTAAACTCAAGTGTATTTCAAGTCCAATTTTCCAATTTCAAACCTTGATTTCTACGTGATTTACAATGTAATTCAATAGCATATTTTAGCAAAATGGATACTTGAATTCAAGTCTAACATAACAGTGTAAATATGCTTTAATTCAAGCTTTGATTTGCAGTTTAATTAAAATTCAAACAGCACACCAAAACCCTTGTATTCAAGCCCTATTTACAAACTTAATTCAAGCCAATTAAAACACGATAAAAGTTATATTTTGAGTAATTTATTGACATTAAATAAATATTTTGGCATACATATCATTTTTGATGACAATAGTAAGCAGTTTACTACTATTCTGCTCTAAGGAGAAAAGAAAAATGTTAGAATAAAGTATGGAATCAAGCAAATGCAACTTACTTACATATATATATATATATATATATATTAAAATTCAAGAAATAAGTTCAGATTCTTTACAGTTTTATTAGTTTTTTTTATATACATCGAGATTATTTTAAACTAGCTGACCAGGCAAACGTTGTTTTGCCTTCAAATTTTAATTGTAATTAATTCTTTAAATCAAGAAATTTCTTTTACGCAAATAATAATATAATAATAATATATTTTTTATGTTAAGTGTACCTGTTAAACATGAATTGTTACTTAAAACCATATCATAAAATTTATTGTTTACTTCTTTACCTTTTTTATTTATTCTAGGACTATGAGGAACGCTAAAACAATTTTTGAACAACATTATTAAATAACCTTGCAAAAAGTCTTGAATGTGATAATTTATTTTAATGCTTATTTGTTTTTTGCTTTTGGTACCACGCCCATTTATCCCATTCCGCCCATTTTCAGTTCGACTACTTATGATGGACTCGTACAAAATTTGAAGGCTATATAGAACCCTAGATATTTAATATTAATACAGTACTTTTCGTTTACAGTCACATCGCTTATAGTGCATTTAGCGATATAGTCCATTTTTACACTTTTACTGTCATCTAAAATCAAATTGCATACAACATATTTAGGATATAGTCCATTCACGATATAATCACATTTGGCTTATATGCCACTAAACTCTGGCTACTAAAAGTAAATTTATATGCAAATAATTTAAGTTATAGTCACAATACAGAAAATTTCTAATATAATTGTAAAATCTTGAATTTTTTTTCGGTTTAAAATTATTTAATAATTTAAGAGGCTAAAATAAAAATTGGAACAAGGAAACTGAGCTGAATCGTTTTAAACATCGTTTTTATGTTCCAAATTTTCCACCTGTTATAATAATAAATAAATTGCATATAGTCACATTTTATGATGACTATATCACAATTTATTTATAGGCAACAAAATGGCATATACAAAAATTAGCGATATAGTCACATTAGCGATATAGTCCACAACTTGTGTGCAACTAAGAGATGTGACTATAAGCGAAACGTACTGTATTAATTTTGTATATGAGCTAAATAATCACTTTGTATGGGAGCTGCCACGCCCACTGGTATGATCCCGCCCAATTTTCCCATGACTATTCATAATATAATCAACGTGCACAAATTTCTAAGACTGGCTATTATAGAACTGTAGATATATGATATTAAATATTTAATTTGTATGGGAGCTGACACGCCCACTGGTCCGATCACGCCCATTTTTCCCATGACTATTCACATTAGAAAATAATCAACGTGCACAAATTTCTAAGACTATGGCTATTATAGTACCGTAGATATATGATATTAAATATTTACTTTGTATACCACTGGTCCGATCCCGCCCATTTTTTTCCTGATTATTCAAATCAGTAACATATGGGATACTGCAATGTGTCAAAACTCTTGCTATCACAATAGTCAAGATATATGATGTTATTCAATTTATGTGGGAGGTGCCACGCCCACTTGAAATATATATAGCCGAAAACCTAATTTGGACTATAACCTTTCAAATGAAATCGGTTTGGGCCAAATCGGTTGGATAGTTTTAGAGTCTATAGAGGACAAACATACAAACATTGTATTTTATATATATAGATTATTTTTATGTTTCCGCTCATAACTTTAAAAAAAAAAAATTTCGGAACGATATATAGCCTATGGCCATCCTGGAGGACCAAATTAAATATTGGTAAAACAAATTTAGAAATCGTATGATTAGTTACGGAGATTACTTTCTACAAACAAACAAACAAACAAACAAACATACAAACATTACCTCTTTATAATATTAGTATAGATATAGATATAGATTTATAACATGCTTTCAACCTCCGTATAATTACAAAAAGAAAACAAATCAAACATACTAGCTAGGTTGATACTATTTATTAGATCTGACTAAAGATCTCATCAGAACCCGAAGTTTTAGAAAAACTGGAGCCTCATCAATTTTGCTCCATTCTTGTCTTCTTAGTAATCGAACACGTGGCTAGCGTCTTTTCCTAACAAGAATCATGATGTTACTAAACTTTGAAGACCAAAAATGTTCTATTTATATGAAATATCCCGAAGAAAATTGTTTTTATTTTTGTTTTTTCAGTTTTGACAAAAAAGAAAACAGATTATTTCAGTTTGTATGCACTGGATTTTTACTGAAAAAAAAGCACTTAAAATAAAGTTAAATTCAAATAATTTTTAAAGCACTTGAAGTTTTAGTTTTTTAATGCTTATTGGGTACTTACATAAATTGAAATTCCTCAATTTTATATTTATCAACAGAAAAAACAAAAAAGAAATTCAATATATTTCAAAAAAGCAAAAGTAAAAAACTTGATAAATAAAACTGTTTGTTTTCAAAGTATTAAGTTGAAAAAAACTGTTTAAAAACTCAAAATTTGTAAATAAAAAAAGCACAAATCGGCAAAACAGGCATTAAAAACCAAATTGGACTTCTCTGCTTATCACACTAGAATTTTAACCTTTATAAGTGAAACACCAGACCCAAAACCCTTTTCGACTACTTTCACTATCCATCTATGTGTGATTTCACAGTAATAGAAATAACAACACACCTTAATTGTATTTAATTGTCGTATAAGCATGTCGTCACCTCAAATGAAAAAGGGCGCAACAACACTTTTTTTATTTCTTATTTTTACAGGATAAGCAAAGAACGTTGTAGAATTAAAGATATTTTAGATTTAAAGGTCATATTTTCTTCCCTTGCTTTAAACATGACTATAGACTTATTTCTGAATTATTTCTTATTTTTTTTAATGTTTTTTTTTTTTAATTTTATACTTGTTTTGTTTTATTTAAAAACAAGATGTAAAGGGGAAGTAAACTAAGACCGTACTTTGTATTTTTTTCAAATTTGTTATAATTGTTATTAAAAATAAAAATTATTGTATTTCGACCTTTAATTGTGCAATGAAAATTAAAATTATTCAAGTTCGAGGCCATACTCTATATTTCTTTATTAGGATATTGTCCTAACAAATAATATATAGAAATTTTGTTTTCAAATTTATTATTTGACCACTTTTAAGAATGTGTTGATAGATCCATTTCGGGAATTTTCTATGTTCCCATCATCAGAACACGTTTTGAAAGAAGTGACAACCCCATGCAAAACATCAAACATTCATATAATTTAGTTATCCCACTAAATGAGAACTAATATATGAGTTCGAAGTTAAAGATTATCACCATTGATCAAAAATAATTTGAAAAATTGTTCATTATGTGCAAGCTCTATCTAATAAAGAAATATTGAGTATGTCCTTGAACTCGAAAAAACATAATTTTTATTTTTAATTTTATTTTTATTTTACTTATCCAACAATAATACAAAAGCCATTAAGGCCAAAAGCTGTATTATAAAGAAAAAAAAAATAAATTATGAGCAAGAATACTTAAAAATAACGAATATACATATATACAAAATCTTAAATACAAAAAAAATATAAAATTAGTGCACTCATTGTCCTAACATATTGGCTCCCCAGCCGCAATGAACATGCAAAATAAGATAATATTACCAATAGAAATATAACGAGTAAGATGTAGAAATAAGCCCAAAATAGTGACAAAGAGGTCTATAGTTGTTTAATATAGTAGCCCAACTTAATTTATATACATAGACTAATAATCAATAGTCAAATATAAAGGAAAAACAAAACGCTAAGAGAAGCAACTAGCTATTCAACTGTTGAAGAATTTTCAACCGAAAGACATTATTAGAATGCGAAAAGACACGCAAATTAAGGGCAATCTATTCCAGCACCTAGCAATCACAAATGATATCTCATACATCGAATTTCTAATCCTGGGAATAAATATCTGATCGTTCCTTGTAGACCGTGCAAAAACAAAGTCCCATTCGTATAACAGTAGATACATATTTTATGTGGAATTAAAGAAATTTAAAATTTTTGTTTGTTTTGTACAAAGTCGCTTGTTCAGTACTACACTGCTTCTTAGTCTCTGGAGCATCATAATATCGTCTAATGAAGCATTGTTTTGCTCCGCCCATTCTATGCAAATATTGAACGCTGATATACAAAAATGTTGCAAGTATCGAGTTCAAAATTTTCGGATGTCGCAAGTACTGAGTGCGTAATGAAAAATATTCCTATGTTGTAAGAATCGAGGTGTGCAAGTATCAAGTATGTGCAAGAATCGAGTTACTACTGTATGAATTGTAGGGACATAGTGCACCATAATCTATCAAAAACTCGATTTTAAATTTTTTGTTGTTGTTACGCCCTTTTGCATTTTAGGTGACGATATGCATTGATAAATAATTAAAATCTATTCCCTTCTAAGTCAATTTTAGTTGGGCCATAGTAAAATTAAATCTAAACTGGCTGATTTAATGAACATTTAAATTTATTTAACAAAACAGCAATTATAGGAAGGTCATTCATTATTATTAGTTTATTTTAATGAGTAGTTGTATAAAAAAAGATTAATTGTTAAAAATATATTTGAACAACCAACTTAATTGGAAAATAAATTTGATTATTTTGTTCTATACGTTAAAGCGCCAAATGTTTAGAAATATCTAAAGAATTAGTAGATAATACACTCACAATATTTTTTCCGTAAATACTACCGAATATACACATTTAATCAATTGAAAATCAGTTAAAAAACGTCGGGGGTCACCAAAAATGTTTAATAATTCGATTGATAGAATTCAATCCAAACACATGAATTTGGACTGATATTAATCATTTGTTTTTAAGCCTCAAGCACTTGTAACTTGTAGGTGAAGCTGATCAATAAATAAAAAGAAGAGTTTTTTTTTATTGCTGACAGATATTTACAATTTTTATTGTGGTATTTATACTAAATTGATATACAAAAAGTGCTGACCTGATGTCTGCATATTTTAGAACAATAAAAAATAAACAATTAAAATTTATGTGTAATTGACCAACCAAACCAAAGTCACTCAAACTACTTGCAATTTGTAATAGGATATTCTTTTATTAACTTTTACGTTTATTGGCAAATAAAATAATGCGTAAATAATTATTAAAGGTATTCACATATGTGGCGAATGGTCTTAACAATTATTTAAGTGCATTAACATGTTTTTAAACAGATTACTTACTTTTCCCTTAAAACAATTGTCTTTTTAGGTTATTTTCAGCTGTTGAAATTGACAAAATCAGTAAAAACAATAGATTGTTTTCGTTTATTTCAATACTCAATACAATATACCAACTTTTTGTTTTAAATGTAAAATTTAAACTGAATATTTTAACTATTACCGAAAGTCCGTTTTATTTGTTTATTGAATAGCAGACAGAAAATTCAAAAATATATTTCTTTGGTAATTTGACTGCATATTCATTCCATTGAAACAACTTTACCGATTAACTTTTTAAATAACTGTTGAACGTTTATGAAAAAGTTGTCGTGAGTGCAAGCAATAATTTAATATTTTATGTATCAACGAACAAACAACAACAATAAGCATCTAATTGGCAAGAACGTCTCCAGTCGGAGTTTATAACAGTGGCAAATAAAAAACTAATAAAAATTTTTTTAAATAAAATTTTGGAGTTTATTGCACGTCTTTAAGCGTCAAAACTAAAATTTCTTTAAACCAAAACAAAACAAAAAAAAAAATTTTTGGATCGAAAAAAATTACACAGCTCTACAAAATTTACCCCTTAAATCGAAAACAAGAGTACGGACCGTTGATCTTAAATATTTCGGCCACGCTGATTTTAATGGCGTACCCTGTTTTTTCACTTATGGGCCAGATTTTTTGCAAAATTCCATTAAAGTTTTGCATGTTTTAACAAAGTTTTTAATACATAAAATTTTAAAAATAGAATATTTTCTTTTAATTTTTTATGGTAAATACTGAAGGACTTTCAACATCATTTTTGTATAAAATTTGTTTAATAAATATGCAACACTAACAAGGAAATCCAAGGTTTTTCTCAGATTGTGATATATTTTTTTGAACAAATTATCCCATTTCGAAAAGAATCATAGCATTTTTGTATATAAGCAAAAAAAAAAAAAAAAATCTGGACAATTATTTCGTGTAAAAAAGAAAAAAAAAAAGAAAGTGCGGTTCATGGAAAAACGCGAAATGTGTCTAAAATTTATATGACAGCATAGCGAAAAAGAATGACCTACGAGTTCACCTTTAAGTATAATATTTATATAGCTTGAAAAATTACGTGTACCAAAATTCAAACAAAAAAGTTAATATTTGCGTATGTTAGCCTGCCAAATATTTAAGTTATTTTTGTCATGTATGCATATTTTAGGCACATTTCGCAATTTTCCCACGAATCGCACTTTTTTTTACACGAAAATGCTTTGATCCTTTTCGAAATGGGGTGATAAATTTTGTAAAAATAGTAAAATATATAAAAGAGAAAAACCGCATATTTATTTGTTAATGCTGTATATTTGTTAAACAATTTTAATAACCAAATGTTCTTGAAGGTCTCATCAGTACATACAGCTGCGGTCAAAAAAACAGCACCAGGATTAAAAAAAAATTTCTTCGTTAGATATTTTTAAAAAGGTTAAATTGATTTCACTAAAAAAAGTGTCATAAGATACTTACAAGACTGTAAAACAGTATTAAATAAAAAATTGTTGATTTGGGTTTTTATTTTATTATAAATTTTCAACTTTTTTAAAACAACTTATAAAACACTCAGTTCAAAAAATAGCACTAGAGTTTTTTTCGTATTTAAATTAAATACTTAAACTAAGAATAAATAAAAATAAATTAATTCATTAATTAAATCACATATTAAAATTAATATTTGGTAGTGTGCCCAGGCGCTACGAAATAACCCCCAATGAAATAACCCCCAACGGCCAAAAATTAAATAACCCCCAAAAAAATTGTGTAAAATTGTTTGGGGGTTTTTCATTTTTTTTGGGGATTATTTCATCTTACGGTTTGGAGATTATTTCATTATGAAGCAACCCCAATGAAATAAAGCCCAAAATTTAAATTCTTTGGAGATTATTTCATATGCAATTATTTTGGGGGTTATTTCATATTTTTTGGGGGATATTTCATTTTGCTAAAAGTGAAATTTTTTTAATATTTGTTAGTTTTTCTGCGTGGCGGTTTGCGGCCGGTCTTAGGTGTTTTCTGCTCCATGGGACGCGGCAGGTGGCTTCGCTGAATAAAGTTTCCCTGCGCGCGTCACACTAGGGAAGATAATGAGACGCGCGCAGGAAAACTGTATTCAGCGAAGCCACCTGCCGCGTCCTATGGAGGAGAAAACCCCTAAGATCGGCCGCAGGCCGCCACGCTGAAAAACTGAACAGTGTAACAAAAGAATCAAAAATATGAAAACAAAAAATAAAAAAAATTTGGGACATATTTCATTTCTTTGGAGCTTATTTCATTGGGGGTTATTTCATTTCTTCCTTTGGGAGTTATTTCATTACGAAAAAACCCCCAAATTTTGGGTGTTATTTCATTTTCACCTTTGGGGAATATTTCATTTCTTTTGGGTATTATTTCATTTTTTTTGTTGGGACTTATTTCATTTTTTTTGGGATTTATTTCATTGGGGGTTATTTCATTTTGTCGTTTGGGTGTTATTTCATTGGGGGTTATTTCGTAGCTCCGCGTGCCCATTATTGGCAATTAAATCTGCACAACGTTTTGGCATCAAATTCACCAGATTTTGGCATCTCTCCTTCGAAATTGAGTTCCAGATTTACTGAACAGCCATCCAAAGGGCTTCATTGCTGGTTGGTTGCATTTGTGACACTTCCTTTTTTATATCTGTCCATAAATTCTCGATTGGATTTTGGATTCATCTGTCCAAAGAACATTTCTCCACTTTTCAGCTGGCCATTCCACATGAGTTTTAACAAACTCCAAACGCTTTGCAACATGCTTACGTGAGAGCAGGTGCACTTTTCGGGGACTGCAGGCGTTTAAGTTATTGTCTCGCAATCTCCGACGAATCGTTTCGACACTTGCTGTCACATTAATTTCTTTTTTAAGCTCTGTAGCTGGCATAAATGGGGTTTTCTTGCATTGTCTGACCAAACGCTTAACCATTCATGGTGAAAAAACTCGCTTCCGACCACATTTTTCAGATTTTTGAGTAAATTTTATTGCATTTATAATCATTTTATTAGAGCATCCAACCAATTTTCTTATTTCAGAATATGGTTTATGATTAGAAACCAATTTTTTTATAATAGCACGTTTTTTCAGGTGTGCAATGCTTTCCACGTCCCATTTCTATGAAAATAAATTATAAAATATGTAAGGAATTATATTATTTTTAATAAAAAATGTCTTACCTTCAACTATTATTTCAACTATTTAATCACTATTAATTTGTTTTAAAGAATTTTTGTTATTCGGTGCTATTTTAATGACTGCATTGAGGCAGAGTTTTTTTTATAATATCGATCATTGGAAAAGAACCGTTAACATTTTTTGAAAAAAATAAGTATGCTCAGAGAGAATATACATAGTATCACAGTATCGCATATTTACTTTAGAATAATACGCATATTTTTTTTTTTGTTCACTTGCATGAATAAGGTATTTGTCATTGGTGCTATTTTTTTGACCGGCACTGTATGTATTTAACATAAACATTTTGAGAAAAAAATCTTATTTTTAAAATTGTATGTATAAAAACTTCATTAAACATGCAAAACTTCAATATAAATTTGCTGAAAATCAGGCTCTTAAATGAGAAAACTAGGTACGCCATTAAATTAAGCGTTTCCGAAATATTTAAGATCAGTGGTCGGTACTTGCGCAGTATAATTTTTAAAATCTATTCTTTTTTTTACATTAGTTGTTGAAATTTACTCTAAACTTAAAGTAAGCTCAATAATTATGTTACGAGCCAAACATATCATATACATTTTATTGCAAAAAACTTTGTCCGGTTTGAGGGTTAACATATTAACATACGACTATAATTTATTTAGGAATATTGACCATGATGACGTATATATCTGATGTTTCGAACTTGTTAGTAAAAAAAATAGCTAAATAATTATAAACTTTTTGTACGTTGCTACCGTTTATGTTTTATTTTCGTTTTCGTTTAACATTTTTTTGTTTCTTTTTTTAATTTTGGATATTATCGCATGTGTTCTATGTGTTTTTTCTGGTGATTTTGCTTTTGTTTTCATCGAAATATTGTATATTTTTTAAGCAAGTTTTTATTGTTAAGAGAGAGATAAGTGCAATAAACTGTTTGAACTTTTGTTGATTTTACGCGTTATTTAGAATACATACAGTAGTGGTCAAAACATTTGGAACTGAGATCGCATTTGTTGTTTTCATTGATTTACTTTCTTCAAATCACACTTAGTTACTAAAATTTATTTTTACATATTCTTCATACATTGTTTTATGTTAAACAAATAAAAAAAAATTAATTCCGTTAAATTAAAACAACAAAAAAAATTAATAATAGATGTATTCAAAATGCAGGTGTTCAAAACATTTGCAACTCTCATTATTCTTACTCTTAACGAAACAATTTATACTAACAAGTGCTAGGATATAACGGTAATCGCATTCCTTTTTAATATGAGATTTAGGCCGTTACATTTTTTAAACAAATTTATTATAATTATTGTTCTTTAATAGTTGTAATAAGATGTTGGAAGCATAAACATCGTAAGAGTATTTTTTGTAAAAAATGGCAGGAAATAAATACAATTCTGATTTTAAATCAAAAGTTTTAAATGATTTTCAAAATGGACTTTCCAAAAAATAAATTTCTATAAAGTACTCCGTTCCAAAATCAACGATTTGCCGCATTGTTAATAGTGGTAACATCCACACAACTCATAAAGGTGGAAGACCCCGTATTACAACTGTAAGAGAAGATCGGAAAATCAAGAATTTTTTTACGAAATATCCCAAAGCACTTCCCAGAGAAGCTAAAACTGAACTTTTAATAGATGCCAGTCTTCCCACCATTAAAAGAAGAGCCCGAGAATATGGTCTTAGAAGTTATAGATGTACACAAAAACCGTTTGTGTCGGAAAAAAACCGAAAAGCTCATTGCCTCAATGACTGAGAGGTGTTCAGAAGATATAAAAAATAATGGCTACGCTACAAAATACTAAGCGTTAAAACCATTGTTTGTATTTAATGTTAATTACTTTTAGAGTTGCAAATGGTTTGAACACATCACTATCGACTTATTTTGTTAAAATTACTTTTTTTTTTATTTTTGAGAAGTTATGAATAATTTTTTTGTATTTGTAAAATAATATGCTATAACTGAATTTAATAAAAAAAAACAAAAACTTATACCACAAATCTTTTGAACACCACTGCAAATGTTTTGAACACCACTGTATAAATGTTTAAATTTTTACAACAATTTGGGTTATTGTAAATGTCTTTAACAAAAACTTATGTTAATAAATTTTGAAAATATTCTAAAAATACATCTTTAGTTACTGATAGTGTCCGACCAAACAGTTCTGCCAAAATAGTTGTAATTGGACGGCATTGTTTTTTAAAACATTATGTGCGAACTTTACTAGGGCACAAATGTATGAAATGTCAATTCAATGCGATTTTGAACGTAAAATTGCTGAACTTGGTCTTTGTTTTTCCTAGAAACAAACATTTTCCATTCACAAAATTATCAATACGGACAAATAAAGTTTTATCCCCAAAAAATGTATTTTATTTATCTAGAAATGGACCGACAGATAAGAAAAAGTGAGTAGGTGTATGGTTTTTTGTTTCAAAAAGAATTAAAACTAAAATAGTTTTGAAATCAGATGATTAATGTAAATTTGAGTCCATTTTTATTGAAATTGAAACACAAGGAGCCAGGTTTTTACTCGGAGTTGTTTATCTTCCTAATAAGAACACGGAGAATATTAAAATTATGGGGGAAAGATTAATTGATTTGCTGGTTAGGTACTTTAAAATAATAATTATGGGTGACTTTAATTTAAAAATATTTGATATAGTGCACTCCAATACAGTTCATTCATTCTGCAAGAGGCTAGGACTATATTGTCTTTATAACAACCTTATCGCGCTCATCTACTTCGTTATTGGATTTTTTTCTTTTGAGTCCTTCTGTATCCGTCATATTGTCCAATCAGATGCAGTGTCCAGCACTATCAACCACATCATCCTTTTATTTTTATGAGTGTGTTTCTACTTTTATTATACCTGTCGATGAATATGTTGAGTTTAAAGACTACAAAAAAATGTTGAAAAATCAGGTGCTCTAATTTGACTTCACTGAATTTTTTGAAAGTCCTAATATTGAAAACCAACTATGTAGTTTGTTGGAATGTATTGAACTTTGGCATTCCCAGGTTCCCATCAAAATGTGTAAATTTCACTGGTTTAATGCAGCAGTTATTCAATTTAATCTATCTCTAAGAGATTTGGCTTTAAAGGAATATCTTCGTTTCCCTTCACAGGAGAATTGAAAAATTTATTGTAGGACTAGAAATAAGACTAAAATCGTTATTCGTAATGCAAAGAAGAATGTTCATTTTAATCAATTTATTAACCTTGATGCTAAGGGTATGTTGAAAATTTTAAGTTCTAATGGGGGCGTGGAAAATATAGAATCTGTTGATGATTTAGATGCAGATAAATTAAATAGAAAATTTTTGTCTCATAGGACAGTTGGCCCCATCGACCCTTTTAACTCCAATCTGAATTTTGTTGATAATGGCTTTTAATTTCGTGCTATTGATTTGGATGAAGTATGTTTCGCATTATGTAATATTTAATCTACTGCTTCGGGACCAGATGGTTTGCCGTTAAAATTTCAAATATTTTCCCATATGTTCAGAAACAGTTTTTGCATTTAGTTAATAATATTCTCACTTGTTCTGTATTTTCTCCCGATTGGAAAGTTGCAAAGGCTGTTCCCATTAGTAAAAATGGACCAGTTAATGAATTAAGGCCGATATGAAAGTACAAATGGTAGAATATTTGGATAAAAATCGCTTAATTAGTCCTTATCAGTCAGGATTTCGCAATGGTTATAACACCTCATCATTACTAGCAGATCTTACTGAATCGATTAGAAGAATCATGTATAAAAATTATATAGAAGTTTTTTCTACATGTTTCATTTAGCGTTACCGAAAATCTTCGGAGGACCAATGTCGAAGTGGTGACGCGAAATGAAACATGTATGGACCTGTCAGTAGATCACTTGTTTTTTTTTGTTCAACAAAAAGCAAATGATCTTGAACTTGAATAATCTTGCTCACATCATGATATGACAAAACTTTAAAAACGTTTTCCTAGGAAATCAAAAAGTGCGGAATTTTTAATTAAATTGGATTTTTCTTTTTTTACGTTTTGTTATGGCATTAAATTAGCGGATGAAGAAATCAAAACATAACCCTACTGCACATTCAAATAAGTTTGACAATTACGACATGTGTAGTTATCAGTCGTTGTTGTTTTTAACTGCAACTACAGTTTTTTTTTTATGAAATCATACAAAACAATTATTTATATTATTTAAAAAAACAACTTAAGAAAAATAATAATTTATTAATTGGCCATAAGGCTTTCAAATGACAAAATCGTGAAAAAGCTGTATTTTCGTAACCGTTGTTTAAAGCAGTTATTTTAGTTTGTTAACAAATAACTACTATATTATTTATGCAATTTATGTAAACGGTTAATTTTAGTTAGTTGTGAAAAAATAGAAGATTATATCGAGTTTTTAAAAATTCTCGTTTAATTTATATTTGATATGTCCATAGTTTGCAAATAATACTTAGAAAATTTCATTGTATTTCCAAAGCATGAGTTGAGGTGGTTTGGACAAGCACAACGGCAAGTCTATGGCACTCAGAGTTATATATTGTCCATTGTACAACCAAAGCATAAAACCGTAATAACTGGAGTACGGTTTGGATATTTGACTTTGCATTTTAAGTACCTAGGATGTAGGAAATACATTTTTTTTTTGTAATCGAAGAAAATAATATATTTTTAAAATACTGTTAAGCAACAGTAGTTTTTACAAAATTTGTTCATCCTTTTAATAATGTTTGTAGTACAAAATACGACATTGTTAGTTATTTTTACTGCATTGGTTAGTTGTTTTTCAACAGGTAAACTCACTTTTTTTTTTAGTTATTTTAAATGGAATTACTACCTTTACTGATTTTTTAACGGCATTTACCTTTATTTTAACTGTCATTTTAAGTAGACAATGCTTTTTAAGTTTAAATTTGTTTGAAATTATTTTTTTCTGCAACTGTAAAAAATAACTAAATTACATTTTAACAACTTGTACTAGTCGTTAATCAATTGAAGATAATTCAATATCAAAATGAACCTTCAAAAATATGTGTTATTAGCAGAGAAGGCAAAAAATGGCAAAATCTATTGTGTTTATGGCAAAAAATATTGGGAAAATGCAAAAAATAGCATTACTACAAAATTGATAAAAACAATTACACTTTTTGAAAGAAAAAGTAAAAAAAAAATAGGAAAAAAGCACTTAAAGCGAAGAATATCTGAAAAAAGAAAATTAAAAGCTCAAAAATCTTTAAGAAAAAGTAGTTTTTAAGCCCAAAAATTAAAAGTAAAAAATCTCAATAAAGCAAATATAAGTAAAAATGACAAATTGGTGATTACAATAAGCAACATGTGTATATTACAATTATGGCAAGCGAGACAAATATCTATTACGGCTTTCGTACCAAAATAATAGTTTGTAATATTTCGGTTATGTCTTAAGTTTTTTGAAAAATAACGGTTACAGTATTTCTATCGGTTACAGTTTGTATTTTGTAGCATACTTTTAATGAATACATAACTTTGAAAGGTACGTAAACAAAAATTCTCTCTTTTTAAAAATGTAGAATACTTATACTCATGGTCCCATTTTAATGTTGGATACAAAAGATCTTGATACAAATTTTAACACCCTCCGCCTTTAACGCGCCATTGATCCCCTTTCCCATATTATATCTCATTCTCTAAAAAAATTTTAATTATTTATGTATAAAACAAAAAACTAATTTTGTTGATTTGCTTTTTGTTTTGCTACGTAGTTTTAATTTTGTTTATAATTACATTTTGCATTTTTTTAAATTTCCTTTTATTCATTCATTTTGTTTAGTTGTGGCTTTTTGGCTAGACTGTGAAAGAACACTGAACTTTTGAAATGTCTCAATCTGAAAATGTGCCACAAAATAATTAACAGTATTTTGTAATCATAAATGATTGACTAGATTAAGTTTTTTTTTTAAATAATTTTATTATATTTGAACAAATTTATTATCTATTGTTATTATTAATATTACAACATAATCCATTTTTGTCTAGTTGCCAAATTATTTAATATTTTGTTTTTAATACTAGACGATTTTGAAATGTTAATGACCAATATTGTCTTTGTTAGACACATTGTCTTTCTTTCTGTTTAGGGGTTTGTTTGTTTAGATTATAAATAAATATTATCTCTTGACCTACATTGTTTATTTATTTTTTTTATAGATAATATATTATTTATTAAATATTTATTTACTTTTATAATTCTTTTTTATTTCTAGCTGAAAATCCTTATGTCTTCCGTGAAAAAGCTGCAGCTTTGGAAGTTTTAAAACTTCATAAAGATGCACGTCTCAAAGAATTTCTCAATGAAGAGGATGCAATTAAATATTCCCAAACTGGTTTTGAAATTGTACAAAATAAATATAATGATATTAAGAGTAAGTAGACTTTAAAAGTATTATATTGATAAATAGAAAAACAAAATTGAATTAAATTTAATCTTTCACAAATATCATACTTGGGATTTTATATAAATGCCATTGCTTTGGCATTATTATCTATATGAAAAAATCAATGTCTCAATGCCTTTACCCCATGTATGATAAATATGTTTCATTAGGGTGGTCCTTATTTTTGAACTTGCGATTTTTGGGGCTGCCCCTCTCTTAAAATATTAGTTTGGGTACAAAAATTCACCATGCAAAAATAATTAGAGTGCTAGTATAACGGGAATGTGTCCCGCACCGCCCTTGAATATCAGGCCTCCTTGGAAAAATTTACCAAATTTTTCTAAATTTAAAAATGTAATATAATTTTTGTATTGGGTTCAATAACATCTACTCAGATAAAAAATATTACTTTCCCAGAAAATCGCTAACTTATTCTAACTTGGAGTCAAAAAAATGCACATATATTTGGGGTGTACCTAAAAGTTACTTTTTTACATTTTTGAAAATTTTATTCAACAAAAACCAAGAAACTAGTTTTTGCTGTCAAATGTTTTATTAAACACATCCCAAATATTAAATAACATAAGTATTACGGATATCCGTTGGCAAAAATTTTTGTTAGAGCATTTTGATTCTAGCGGATTTCAATGTTTTTTTAAATTTGTATAGACTTTTTTTAACAAGATTTTTGTAATATTTCATCAATGTTATTGTGTATGCTATTTTATATAATTGTAATAACTTTATTATAAAGTATAATTTTTCGTGTTTATAGTTAACCTGTATTTTCATGGGGTCACAATTGACCCTCGTATTTTAAAGAGTCAAAAATCACAAAGATTTTTGTTTATGTTTCGAATTGTAATTTATTTACATTTTAAAATTAATTAAAATTAATTATTTAGTATAAATTCAGATATTTGTATTCATATTTAAATTGATTTTTTTGTACATATTCAGAAGTATTTTTGAAAAACGTATTTTTAATTTAATAGTGTAAATTTTTTTGCATCCGGGTAGTGCTTCCGATAATCGGCTACAATTTGCATTATTTATTACTTGTTTTTCCTCCTCGTTTCGTGACAATACTTTATTGTAGTCCTCCATGAGCTTCACTGCCTGTTCTGCAGTGTCATTAACAACCTTTAATTTGTTAACGTGGGTCATATTTGACCCCAGGTTAACATGGGTTAACTATCAACAGAAAAAATAGTATTTTATAATAAAGTTATTACAATCATATATTGTACAGTCAAAATCTCATTTTTATTTTTCGCCCATACAACGAAAGACGACCCTAATGTTTCATATTAAATAACACCGCTCAAAAAACTTCAAGTTTTTCTTTGAAATACATATTTTTTAATAGACTGTCAAAATTTTTTCTCATTTGCAGTTTTTGAAATTTTCTGATAATTATATTTATGTATATTATTCACCCCATTTTTTCTATATTTTGTTTATTTTTTCGAAATTAAACTCAAATTCATGAACTTTTTTTTTTAATATAAAAATCTACACAAAATTATATATCATTTGAATATAATTGTATATTTTACGGGTTAGGGTAATAAGAACAAAGATAGCTTCTTATTTACCATCTTTTTGATGGAATTAGGTATATAAAAAAAAGGCGGGTTTCTTTAAACGTTATAAAAAATATTTATTGGGTTTTATTTAATATTTTTAGGTTAAGTTTAGGATTATGGTTTATAAGCTAAAGTTTAAGTAAATTTTGGGTTTAAGTATTTTTACTCTTTTATGCCTTTGTTTTTACTCAATTTGAACAATTTAGCAGATGTATAGTTATTTGAATTAAATTTAGGGTTAAGTAATTAACAATTAACTTTTAATTATTCAATTTTTATAACTCTAGGTTTAAGTTTGAATTTTTGGGTTGACTTTTAGATTTAATTTGATGTGCGAATATAATTGTCTTTCTTGTTGTTCACTTTTAAATAAATCACTTTTTAACTTTAATATAGCGGGTTTATTGCTTTTGCACTGGTTGAAGGTTTGAACAATTTTAGA
Organism: Delia radicum; assembly: GCA_021234595.1. Lineage (NCBI taxonomy): Eukaryota > Metazoa > Arthropoda > Insecta > Diptera > Anthomyiidae > Delia > Delia radicum. Next base: position 169,420,284 of record CM037852.1, read on the forward strand.
TTTAGGTTAGAATCAACAGTTCTTTTTAATTTAGATTGTAGTTTTAATATTTAATCTTCGAATATAACTCCGTTGATATACACGACTGATCACTTGTTGTATGTTTGACGGTTTTTTAATTGTGAAGATATAAAAACTTTCTGTTAAGTTAGCTGCAACTCAGTTGTAATAATTGACAGCTAACTTTGAACTGGGAACAGATGACGACACAGTGTTGTTACTTGTGGTACCTTTTTGTTCACAGAGTGAACAATAATCATGTTGGTGTTTGTGTCGGAATAGCAAGGAATGGAAAGTTTTGCATGTTTAGTTTTATTCTTATATGTATCACTATGCCTATACTAAACATTCCACTGAACTCATTTTTGTATTAAAATTGTAATTCCATTAAAAATAGCCTGAAATATTTAGAAACAAAAAATATATAAAAAACTGGAGTATGTAACGGAAAAATATAAAAACCGCGATATTTCTACAACTACAAATATCATGTTTAGATGTTAAATAGTTGGCTCTAATATTACCCAATTTGATTGTTTTTTTTTATATATTTCTTATATATTTTAAAGCTGTATTTATACGACCTTTCAATATTTAATAAAAAAAAATCTTCGAGCTCGAGGTCTTGTTTTTTATAATGTTCAATTTATTTTTCAATATTTCGACATTCCTCGAATGTCATCTACTGGAAAATCTATAACAATTTGACTAGTATTAATACAATATGACTAGTATTATAACAATATGACTAGTATTAATGTAAACAAAGTACATAAAAGATGGTAAGTCTAAAGACAGTAAGTATAAACAGTAAAATAAAAGACACTTAAAAACAACAATAAGTCACCGTATTTAAAAATATGCATACGCAAACTTACATTTAATGTTTACATAAAAAACAAAAACTTAAAAAATCGTTGTTATCACCACGTCATATATTATTATACTAAATATTCTTAAAACTAGTTATTGCATTAAACCCGTTGCTTTGTTTATTAAATGTCGATTGCTCTGATCGCTAAATTGTTATAGATTTTCCAGAAGATGAAATTTGAGGAATGTCGAAATATTGAAAAATAAATTGATCATTATAAAAAATTAGATCTCGAGCTCGAAGATTTTTAATTATATTATTCCTTATATAAGTTATTAACAGGCAACCAGAAATATGTTCTATCATATTTTTTCCTGTGCGTTGTATTGACAAATGGATAAGATATTTATCCATTTCAGAACAATTAATGAATTATGGCATCTCTTAATGTCATATTTTTGCATATATTGATCTTAAGAGCATATTTTTGATAAAAAGTCTTAGTTTTTAGCATATTTTTGTACTTTTTAGAACAAAAGCCTATTTTTCAAATTGTAATATTTGTTCCCTGAAGAAGTCACCCAATGTGAAGACGAAATATTGGAAATAAATAATTAATAAATAAATGATCTTAAGCTCGTTTAAACTAAGAAGAATAAATAAAAAGATCAAAGAAAACTTAATATTTTTAATAATTTATTTTTATACAATTTTTTTTACTTTTGTATTTAAGCATGTGGAAAACTAGTTAAAATTTGATGTTATTTTCTAAATATTTCAGGTCATTTCAAATTTATTTGTAATTTTAGTACAAAAATTTGTTCATTGGAATGTCTAGTTTATACATTGTGATAAAATTTTAAACTTTTTTAGCATACAATTATAAGGATGAAACTAAATAATTACATATTTCTATGTCCTTGTAACACCAGCACGATATCCTGATACAAACACCCACATGATTATACTCAAATTAAAGATAATTTTGTTTATATTTATAATACTAAAAAAAATTCATGATGTAAATATAAAAACTGCGATATTTAAAAAACTGCAAATCAGAACATTTTTTTTTGCCAGATTTGAAAAATAAGTGTTTCAAAATTTGATCCGAAAAATGGGTCTATCTTATTTGATCAAATTATATATAATTTGATACAATTTAATATAACTTCATAAACTCCTTTAAAATTGTTTGGAAATTTGCACAAATATTTTGTTTTTTTATCTCAAATAACAATAATAGCATTCTTCTAATTCAACGATATATAAATTGCTATATAATCACATATGAAGTTACATATTGAAATTAATATCTTATATGCTACAATATTTAGCATATGTTTCAATACATGATATCACACATTACTATATATGAACTTTTTGTTTGCATGTATAAACCCGTATATATGGAAGTAAATGGAATTTCTTATGTGAAAAAAGGGATCATATGTATATGAACATATAAGGAAGTATATATCATTCCATATACCGATTGTGAAGAACTTTTTTTTTTAATCTAATTCATATATATTTATATTAAAATTTTATTAAGTTCCGAAGTGGTTTCAACCATTTTTTAAATTGTTATTTTTCCATACAAAAATAAAAAATGTGTTTTAGTAATTTTTGTTAACCTTATTGAGTGGAAATATAAATGAAAACATTGTGGACAACTTTAAGATTATATGTTTTTTAAGCAGGAAATATGAAATACTCAAAAAGTTCAATTAGTATGTATTGTTTATCTAAAAGTTTACATTTTCATTTGAAATTTCTGAGGTACAAGATTATAATTAAATCTTACTATTAAATAGAATATTAAAAGTTTTTTTAATTGTAAGAGAACAAATTTATAATTGTTGAGTATGTTGTATTTTTATATGTAAGGTCCTGTTTAAAAAACTTATAAAATTAACATTGTTCACATGCCTGCAAAAAATAACAAAAGACAGGCCTTTTTGCTCTTTCACATAAAAAGTTTCTAACTGCAGCGGTTTGGGCAGGCCGTTAAAAGGCGGTGGTGGATTAATAATAATGATCCTATTGAACCACCATTTCTTGCTATGTTCTTGGCGAAAGTTTCACTGTGTTGGCTCGTACTGTAGGAAACACTTAGCCAAAGTGTTATAGGCGGGCCGTCAAGGGTAAACTTTCCCCTTGACTCTCCTTTAAGATACTTCCGAAAGTACCCTCAAAGCGGACCTCAACGCCAGAGAAATAACCTGCTTGCCAAATTGTAAGTTCGTAGCTCCAGCATTAGAGGCTTATGGATGTTGAGTTTTATAAATATATTTAGACGAATCATGAATAAATTTTGTATACCCTGATCTAAGTCCATATTAAGTACACTCAAAAAAAAGTTTGTAAAGTCAGCAAAATTTTAGTCAGGAGGGTGCTAGCAAAAAAATGCTAATGTCAGCAAAATCTTTTGCTGAAAAACAGCGAGCTGATTTTTAGCAACAAAATTAGTAGATTCAGCAAAAGTTTTGGATTAGAAAATAAAAAACCCTTGCTAAAAATTAATAAAATTCTTACTGAATATTAGTAGACTGAAAAAACTCAAATTTTTTTTAGAAAAATCACACTTTAGTTACTTTATTTGCTGAAAATCTTAAACATTTTTTGTTATTTTTTATAAAAATAATTAACAATAAGTTACAAAATACAAAAATGTCTATACTACCACATTAACGACATGAATTAATGTAATGTCTAAAAAATAGAAATAATTATATGTGAAATAAACAAAATTATCTTTCAACTACTTACATAAATGGTTGTCTAAATGATGCTATTTTTTAAAGGAACGCAAACGCCGCATATAATTTTAGAAACGAAACGAAAAAATAACAAAATATAACATATACCTAAGATGTAAGTCTTTGTCTTTCGCTTTAGTCTGTCTACCTGCTGTATATTTGTTTGCAATTTGACCACACTAGATTATTAATCTCTATAAACATTAAGTTTACAATTACACATTTAATCGTTATTAAATATAAATATTTTATTTTGTCTTTTATTTAATTAATAGACAATTACTTTCACAAGCCGGTGACAACTCAAAATTGAATTTGTTTCAATCCACAATTTTGTTTTATGTGTGAAAAACTGATACAAAAATCTTTCTTTTAATAAGTCTTACAAGAGTTGTACTTTTTACTATCATTTTCCTCGTCACTACTAAGTAAAATATTAGTTAAACATTAGTTCAAAACAGTTAAGTGCTGAATAAGTATATCTAAAGTTTTAGCTGAATACATAATTTTAGCAATAACTTTTCTACTAACTTATTTTTTTGAGTGTATATATATTTTAGATCCTTATTAAATTTTAATCCGATTTAGCGATGTCCGTCTGTCTGTGTTCAGAAATGGGGATCATGTTTACCTAGATGAATGTAAATTTTTCCGAAAAGTTTGGTATTAATAATGAGCAAAATCGGTTCAGCGGTTCAAAAGTTATGAGTGAAAATGTGAAGGTACATCTAAGTTTTCCATACAAATTGGTGTATAATAGTTACATGGTATCGTCTGGTTTCAGCGTGCCTTACCTATGGGTAAATATCCGTCCATTTTTCAGGCGGAGATTTGGGCCATTTGTGTCTGTGCATTGGAATGCCTGCGAAGGGGAACTCGCAGATCTCGCATCTACATTCTTTCTGACAGTCAGGCTGCACTGAGGGCCTTAATGGCCTATAAGGTGTCGTCCGGGTTGGTCATGGAATGCATTCAGACTCTCAATAGGCTCGGTAGAGGCAACTCTCTAACCTTGGGGTGGATTCCTGGTCATGAGGGGCATGAGGGCAACGAGAGGGCAGATTGTCTTGCCAACCGCGGGGCCCGAAAGCCCTTTATTGGTCCTGAACCATTCTGTGGAATACCTGCGGGGTATGTTAGGGAAAGGCTCAGGGCATGGAGAGAGTCTGAATTCTCTAGTTACTGGGAAAACTCTCCTGGTCAGCGCCAGGCTAAAGGTTAGGTTAGGTTAGGTTGAGCTGGCCGGTCAAAGACCCCGCATAGACCATTAGGTCCCTAGCGTTACCAGATAAGGAACGATAACCCCACGTTAGGTCAGTCGTTAGTGATGGTAGCCAGAGTTCCCCACACCCTCTTAGCAAATGTTAGAAGTCTCAAGATTCCGATTTCTGAGATTTCTCCCAGATCGCGGAATAGGTGGTCCCCTAAACATTTCGCCCTTGAGCGTGCAAGAGCAGGACAGTGGCACATTAGGTGTTCCACCGTCTCTCTGTCCCCCGGTACCCCACAGAATCTACATTCGTCACTCTGCAGCCTTCCCGCTCTCTTGGCAAGAACTGCCGTCCAGCAGTGACCAGTTAAAATCCCCACAAGAAGTCTACAGTCGCTCCTGGACAAGGACAGTAAAAGTTCGGTCGCTACGGGATCGTAGGATTTCCACATGACTTTAGATACTCTGCATGTTTCGGTATTTCTCCAAACCGCATCAGCTCTTCGCATCATCGTGGATTCTACATCCCTTTTCAGAGACCGAAGTGGCACGCGAACGTCCAATGCCATTTCAACTGGCAAATGGACTCCCCGTTTAGCCAGTTCATCCGCAACCTCATTCCCTTCATTCCCGCCAGGCTAAAAGATTGATCTCTTTTTCCAGTAGGGGTCGAGGCGACTCTTGTCGCTTGAAAGGGGGGGTTTGAGGACCCTGGCGTCGTACTTAACTGGACACTGTAATCTCAGATACCATCTGCACAAGAAGGGTCAATCGGACACGGATTTGTGTAGGTTTTGCGAGATGGTGTCTGAGACCTCGGAGCATGTTCTCTGCGAATGTCCCAGGCTTTGTGATAGGAGACTTAGGTTTCTAGGTGATCGCTTCATTTCGCCTTCCGACATCACGAACATTTTGCCTAATAGGATAATTGGCTTTATAGCTAGCTTGAATCTGTAGGTAATCTTAGGCAGCACAAAAGACCTACATTGGTCGCGGTGCATAGTGCCTTCTGATCTAATCTAATCGTCTGGTTTATAAAATAGTATGCCATATTTTTTCACCAAACGCTTAGAGGTGAATAATATTTTAAATTCACCACTAAATATTTTTTCACCCAAAAATAGTTTTTCACCTAAAAAATGTTTTTTTATCACACAATTTGTTTTTTACATCAAAAAAATATTTTCACCTAAATTTTTTTAAATATAAATCTAATTGAATTTTCTATTTACAGCATCTACCGCATCTCTTGAAAAAGCTGCATTTAGAGGACCAACTAAACAAGAACTCATTGAATTTCGTAAAATTATTGAAACTGGTGATAGTGAACGTGTTAAATACATAATATGGGATAATCCACGTTATCTAGTTAGTTCGGGTGATACACCAACAATACTGAAGGAGGGATATAGATATAATGCCATGCATGTTTGTGCGATATCCAAACGTCCACAAGTTGCTGAAGTTATACTAAAGACTGTATCAGATCCAAAATTTGTTGATCTATTAACTGGAAAGAAAAATGATGAGAAAATGTGTAAAGAATTGTGTGCTAATCTTTTAGATTATTATCTTAATATACCGGAAAAGGGAAGAAGTGAAACACCATTGCATTTTGCAGCTAAAATGGGTTGCCCAGAAATGGTTGAAGTCTTAACTTCCTATCCGGAATGTAAAATGACACCAAATAATGATGGATTATTGCCAAAACATGTAAGTTTATCAAAGCCAATTGATTGTTCTTAACGTGAGATTGTTACATGTGTTAATTTTAGATTATTTGTTCACGTGTCACAAATCCGAATCCTGAGATTAGAAAAAAGATAGAAAAACTTTTAGGGGAACGTTATTATGTGCCGGTTATACGTTGTAATGATGGTGCTATACCCGGACATATTGGTCAACCATTTTCTGCTAGCAATCCACCAGTAAGTTTTAGAATTGTTCGATATTTAAACAATTTTGTAGTATTAACTTTTTATTATTAATAGAACCTTAACTGTGATCAGTTAACTCCAGAAGTTGAAATAAAAGCTTTAGCTGGTCCAATGAGTAAAGAGCAAGCAAAAGTAAGTCAAATTATTCCTATAATTGAATATTGATAATAATTTTTATAAAACTTATTAAATCTTTTTAAGACAAATTTGTCAGAAATTACAACTTTAATTCAATTCTACTTTGGATATTTAATATAGTATAACCTGTTTTATGTTTGCATGGGATTGCCACTTTCAAAACGTTGTCTGATGATGGGAACCGAGAAAATTCCCGAAATAGATTTATCAACACATTCCTGAAAGTGGTCAAGTGGTCAAAAACTCTATACATTATTTGTTAGGACAGTATCCTAATAAAGAAATATAGAGTATGGCCTCGAACTTGAATAATTTTCATTTTCATTGCACAATTAAAGTTTGAAAAAACATAATTTTTATTTTTGATAAAAATTATATCAAACTTGTTAATAGTTTAACAATTGTAAAAATGTTCACCCCTTTTAAGCCCTCCAACCCAATGTGCATGAAAAGTGATTGATCAGCAGTATGATTAGCGATGTCTCTCTGCATGTTGAAACATGAATTTGCTATTGAAAATGATCAGAATCGCTGAAAAAATAAAGTCGGCTCAAAAATTTTCATACAAATTGGTATTATCTTCGGAATTATTTTTAGATTTATTTTGTTAAAATTCCACATTTGATTAGCGTAAAAATAACTCGCTACCCTGTAATAACTCGCTAACTATAACAATAGCTCGCTACCCTAGTAAAAAAGTTTATATATAATTATATTTGTTCATGTATGGTACAATATATGATTTTGTTAAAAATTCCACATTTGATTAGCGTAAAAATAACTCGCTACCCTGTAATAACTCGCTAACTATAACAATAGCTCGCTACCCTAGTAAAAAAGTTTATATATAATTATATTTGTTCATGTATGGTACAATATATGATTAGTAGGGCTCGGTACTTCATTTAAATACATGTTTTTTGTCGTTAGCTGGAGAACAATGTTAACCAAATATCCTTGCGAATCACCAGATTTGCAACAAAATGGCATATATTTGTTAATGCATTTTTTTTTGTTGCATATTTTGCTATAAATGCATATTTTTACATATTTTGCTATACATGATTATTTTAATGCATATTTTGGCATTTTTTGTTGCATATTTTGCTATAAATGCATGTTTTTGCATATTTTTTTTTATTAAAATACATGTTTTAAAGACAATTTGTTAAAATTTAAATATTTTAAAATTTATATATTTTATAAAAAAAATATTTTTATATTATGCATATTTTTGAATATAATTTTTTTTTATTACGAAAAGAAAAAAAAAAAGAATTATAGTATTCTTAAAAAAAAAACAGGCCCTTATTAAAAAAAACAGGCTCATAACTATTTTACAGCTACTTAAATTATGGTGTCAATGAAAGCGCAAAAAAATATCAAATGATATTTTCGGGAAATTTTGTCCTCGAAATTTTTTCCACGAAGATTTATCAATCAGTTGATTAAAAAATAAATTCGGTGATTAAAATACAGGCATATTGTAAGCTCAAAGTTATTTAAATTATGACGTCATTGTTAAAGTAATAATAATTTATAACTTAAAAAAATCGCAGAAAATATATCGAAAGATATTTTCGCGAAATGTTTTTTCAAATTTTTTATTCTTGAAATTTATTTCCTCGAAAATTTTTTTCATGAAATTTTTTTTTACCGATGATTAAAAAACAGGCCTGTTGTTGGTTGTGTCTTACCGATTAATCGGTAAGACGCAACCATTTTTTTTACCGATGATTAAAAAACAGGCCTGTTGTTGGTTGTGTCTTACCGATTAATCGGTAAGACGGAATTAATCGGCTGAAAATAAACATTTGGTCAATAATCTGTAATCCGCCAAATTATGACCGATTACCGATTTTTATCCAAAAACAACTCGAAACAGCCCAAACAACAATTTACACAAAATGTTAGTGTCCGACCGAACACTTCGGCCATAAAATACTTTTTGTCGGTATTAGGTATTTTCAAGCATTATGGACAAATTTGGCAAATGGAAAAATTTTTATTGAGCTTCTTAGATGCGATTTTGAGTGTCAAATTAAAAAAAAAACTCCGTAGTTAAGCCGCCGAACGTTCGGCCAAAAAAGGAAAATGTTCGGCGGCCAACTACTTAACTTTACAGATAAACTTCGTCAAAATCGAATTACAACGGCTCAACAAATATTTTGTCAACACCAAAATTTGTCCGCATTGTCTCCAAATACCAAAAAACTATCAAATATAGTTTTTTGGCCGAAGTCTTTGGTCGGACAATACAAAATATTTAGTATTGGAGCGTTTATGTCTGTTTTAAGTTACCGCGGCAGAGTTTTTGTTGAAATGGGCTTGTCCACGCACTTTGCCACATTAATCTGAAAGTATTCTCATACTCAAAATTGTGTTAAGTTGTAGGCCGATTAGTGTTAATTTGACCGATTAAAAGTTTTTTTACGACAACGCTGTTCTAGGATTGGAAACACGAATGGCGAATTGAAATCTTTTCTTTGCTTTATAACTAATTATTTATCATTTTTGATTTCAGCAATTTTTCCGTCGTTGGAAGACACCTCCTAGAATTGGCAGCAATGTTTCATCGCCCATTGCTAATAATCCTTATATATCACCCATGAAGCCACGCAACAATACACCCACTAAAACTCCACGTGGTTCGAATACAAGTTTTAATTCACCAACTGCCACTTTTCATAGACGTTCACTTTTTAATTCCACACCACAGCGTAAAGATCATAATGTTATCTTTGATTCGAGTGTTTTTGATTCGCTCGCATTAGAAGAGTCCTTCGATGACAAACAGAATGGTAATCATGACAAGGATTTAAATGAATCTGAAATCTCTACAAAAGAGGAAACCAATAATAACAATCATCATTTGGCCAAGACATCAAAGCCTCAAATGAATATGTTAAAAACGGCGTTATGTCCTCGTACACCATTGTTTAAACTTAAAAAAGATGCATTTTTTACATATCGTGATCAAAATGTCGCTTCACCCATGACCGCAACCATAGATCATGTTCAAGAAATCAATGATTCTTTGTTAAATGTTTCTGATATTTTTGATAGTCCTGGCTATAAGGAACGTCATATTAAAAATACTGATACGGAAAAGGGTATAGAATGTATTGGTCGAGAATTGGCTAAAGAACAAAATGTTGAGTGGCGTGAGTATTGGGATTTCTTAGGAGAATTTATTGATATTGCCTCTGACCAGGGTGTACAAAAATTGGAAAATTATTTAGCACAACGGCAGCGAGAACAAGATCAACGTAATAATAAAAACCGTCCTACTGTGCAAAAAACCGATATACTCGATGATGTATGTAATGCTTTGGAAAATGTTTTTAAAAATAATACTGCTGCAATTGCTACAAATATGAATGCGACAGCACATCAATCCGCGACACCCTACACATATGTGGAAAAATCATTACAGGTGCATGCTAGACGTATGACTAAAACTATTATACATAATATCGATAATGTGCTTTCTATAAATGACGCTTTACTTTTGGAATTGAGACGTGTTAAATCCTTAATTTATTCGTTTAAAGAAGATGCAAGTTTTGTAAATGTTAATTTTGAAAAAGTGCACTCCCGTGTTGGTAATTTAGTTTCAATGTTTTTATCCAATTCTCAAGAAGTCACCACAGACATGAAAGATAAAATTTTAAAAATATTGCAAAGTCTACTGTTAACACCCGGTGAAAGACGTGAACACATTGAATGTGTATGTTCACGTATATTTTATATGTTGGAACATCCAAGTAAGTTTAGAAACATGTTAAAATTTTTAGATCTATGTTAACTTATCGCAAATTAACCCATTCGATCCCGATGTTGTTTATAGCTATGATTGATATATTTGTTTTGTTTTAGTAGTTGCTTTCAAAATTGTTGATTTTAGAAGTGATACCAGTTACATTTTATTTATTTTCAATAATGTGCACTTGCATCGTCGATAATTAGTGTGCTATTTATCATTAAAAATATGTAATTGTTTAAAAAAAAAATCTCAAACATCGTATAATGAACAAAATTAAAAACCTCTTTAAATTTTATTTAGAAAAATTAATATTTTTTAAAAATGTTAACCCGTCCAAGAGCGACAGCTTGTTAAAGTTAAACTTTAGGTTCAAATATCTTCACTAGGGGGTTATGCAAAGCCATAAAATTAACAACAAATGTATTTCTTTACCATAGATCAGTGTTTCCACAAAGTTTGATCAAAAAATTGCCAGCCATTAAAAGTTGGGGCCGAAAGGGCTAATCAAAGTTTAGGTCTTAACCATAGTTATAAATGTCAAATTTAAACACTTAAACAAGTTTGATAGTAGAATCTGCTAAAAATGACAGTTAAAAAATCTGTAATTTTAGTTTAAAGGATGAAAAAGGTAATTAACGTTAAAAAAAACTAAAATGTGTTTATTTTAACTGTTGAAAAACAAATAACAAATGTAGTAAAAACCACTAATAATGTCTTACAAACAACTAACAACTTTTTACTACAACATTTTTGAAACAACTATAAAAATTGGCAAAAACTACTGTATTTAACAGTTATTTTTTCAACATTTTAAAAATATTTTAATAAAAAAAATATTTTTTTCTTTCATGATTAATAGAATTTTTGTTAAAGCTCTGCTCTGATCGAAATACTGGTATCAACCCAGCTAATATGTTAGATTTGATTTTTTTTATTAATTAATAATCATATAATTACAAATTATATACTATTACCCTAACCGAGCACTAGCTACTATGGCCTTCGGCGCGTTGTAGCGAAAACAGACCAGTGCATCTGGTGGGAATCGAACCCACGACCCCCGCACAGATAAGCCAGCACGCTACCAACTAGCCTACCGGGGCGCACTGATTTGATTTATTTTTGTAAATACACAGAGATTGATAAATTAAAAATTAAAAAAAGTACATTTATAATTTTTTGGCTTGAACCCTGGCCTTCAGAAAATGTTTGCCTGAAATCAGGATCCTTCTCGGAACCTTTTGACTACGAACTATATTAAACAATTATATTTCTATAATATAATTATTCTACCAGTGCAGTAGTTAGACTTTGGTGTCGTTGGCAAAGACTGGAAAGCACTGGGAAAACATTTTTAGCCAACGTTGGCATAGTGGTCTAAGACGATTCTTTGCCAACGTTGTTTTTTGTAGGCAACTGAAATTATTGTAAATCATATACTGGCAGTTTCTGACTGGGTATGGAAATGTCTGTGGTTAAAGTTAAACGCTGGTTATTTTAAGAAAATTTACTTGCCCTTAAATATATTTTTAATTGTCACTTTTTATTTGTACTTTTCCCCACTTTGCTAGTTGAGCAAATACAACCGGAAAATTTAAAAACCGAAGAAATGTGTTCAAAAATTTGGTCTCAAGAAAAAGACTGTTATTGTCAATGGGAAAGTAATCTCAGTCGTAAGACTAGTCGTCGCAATCGCATGGAGGCGCGATATAAAGTTCATCAACGTATCGTTCAAACCAAAATAGAATCAAAGCAATGGGATATAGAGGAACCCGTTAATGAGGATGCATGGCGTCGTTGTAGAACGTCAAATAAATCATCAGATGATATGGATGATGATGATGATGTTTATTGGGTAAGTTTTTTGTAATTCTAAAAAGTACTACAACATCGCTGACTTGAAACATTTTAATATTTTAAATTGTATTTTTTTACATTATGGTTTATCTTTTTCTATTCCTTAGTCTGATTTTGGTGGCTCGGATACTGAGGAAGAAGATGTATGGCTTACACCACCCGAAAGTCCTTCAAGTATAAGCTTAGTAAATTTAACTGAAGATGATAGCAATAACATTTTTATTTATGGGTAAGTTTTTGTTTTGCAGTCTTTTATAGATCGTAAGGAATAGAAATACTAGACTTAGGAAACTTTTTGGAATGGAACGGGGAACGAATGGAATTAAAACACTAAACACACACAGTAAATAAACTTGTTCCCTATTATATTCCCTATCGTTCCGCTTCCGACCAATGTTCCGCTTCATTTTGCCTCACTTGGTGATTTCAACGCCAGGATGTTTTTTTTCAATTGAAATAGGATGACCTACTCCGATCGTCTCCAGTTATATATATTAAATCAAAGTTCTATACCATGTATCAGATTTGTCTAATTAAAAACAGAATGAAACAGGAAACAAAATCAGTATATCATCACCTAAAATGCAAAAGGGCGTAACTAACAAAGTTTCCAAAACTGGGTTTATTGATGATTATGATTCATTTGGCTAAACTACATGCATACATACATAATTTTGGTCTTCTACGATAAAAATAGCGGTTTTATAAATATAGTTCGAATCTTGTATGTTTTTGTTTTAGAGCAGTTCTTTCGGTGACTTGACGGTTTTATGATATTTAATTGGGTTTAGGGTTACTTATTTACATTGAATCATATAAAAAACTTTTAAAATCGCAAAATTCAAAATTTTATATAACGATGAAAATAATTATGAAAATTTAGTTTGCTCCATAAAATAAAAAGTCCTTTAAATTGTTTGATGTTTTTTTTGATTTTAGTATTAAGCTAATTAAAATCTTTTATTTGATGTACGTTTTGGTCGAATTAATACATCGCTTTAGTTGTCGCAAAGCGAACTTTTCTAATTCCTTATGAGTTTGTAATGCTCGTATCCCATTATTCGTTCGCTGACATCAAATTACAACGTTTTTAGATACTGTTCCCAAAACTCAATTCCATTAAACAGCGCAAAATCCTTATGAAAAACTGCGAAAGTTTAAATATCGGAAAATATTTGGGTTTTAAAAAGTTCATAAAATGTTGTGAGTTTAAAATTTGTAAAATGCCTTTTTGACTCGGATGTGCTACGTTTTTACAAATTTCAAATATAATTGTAAATGTTAGTCGCAAAAAACATACATTTTCAAAAAAATGTACACCAATTCCTAATAGATTTGTGATGTTTGTATCCCGTTATTGGTGCGCTGACATTAACTTAGTATACGTCAAAAAGTATTAAATTACACCATTTTTTAAACACTGTTCGCAAAACTTAATTCCATTAAACGGCTCAAAAACATTATGAAAAAAAATCTGCGAAAGTTTAAAAAATTGGATTGGATCTGAATCTTAAAAACTATGAGCAAATATGTAAATAAAATTAATGAAAACACTCGTCTCGTGCAAGTTTCAAGTCATTTTTTAATTTTTTGACTTTCCAATGTCCACTAATTCTTTCGGCGAAGACTTTTCATATTTTTCAATATAAATATTATTGGTATAGTCTACCTAATCCCTGCCCATCGATCTCTAAATTCAAGAAAATGATAGATATTAATAATAAAATTTTTGAAATTACACATATGTTGATTTTCAAGCAAACTGCTGTCCAGCTAAAAAAAAGTATATCGCAGCAATGCCAAGCCAGCAGTTTTTGTTCTTCTACACCGAAAAAAACTCATTCAACTTTTTACAAAAAAAAAACATTTGTGGCTATTTTTCTCGTAAAATTCAAGAAACTTTCTTTCATTTTACGAAAATAAATTTAGTGCAGCCTTTAAAAATTTTACGAAACTGACGAAATTATTCGTATTCACTTATTATATACGAAATTTTCTTTTATTTAACGAAACGTTAAGTTGAAATGCTTTTGTTTTTTGCGAAAATAAGTAAACAAAATTTGTATCACAATTGTTCGTACATTATAAAAATTTTGATTTAATTTTAAGAAACAAATTATTTAAAATAAATATGTTCAACATTTTAAGATTTGGCTAATGATATTCAATGAATTACTATATTTAATACAAATTTTCATACATTCTGTTCTAATATCCCTATTCTTATTTCATTTATTTATATTGAGTGTACAACTTGAAGAGCGGGTAATTTTTTTTCTTGATACAATATATAAAAAATATTTCGTAAAAAAGAAAATTAATTTCATACATTGTACAAAATACTTTCGTATATAATCGTATATATAACTAATGAATATTTTTCGGTGTATGAGAGTTGAAAATAAAATGGAACACCCTCATAAATTTTTCCAAAAAAGCGTTTGAAGTAGGCGTGGATAAATATAGCAAATTTGAAAATAAAATTAATTAAAAAAAAAATAAGAACTAGTTCCGAATTTTTAGTTTAAAAAATATATTAGTTAATCTTAAAATCTGCAAAAAAAAAAAAAAAAAATTTTTGTTTTTTATCGATTCAGAAAAATTTATCAAAAATATTTATTTATTCATAAATATTGTAATATTTCTATGTTAAAACTGCAGCAATAACTAATACATATAGTAAAATTCCTTACACGTCATGTAGTGTTAATCAAAGAAATATTGAAATATATAAGGAAAATATTCAACGAATATTTGCTCCAAAACTTATCCTAGTTACACGATGAAACTTTCTGTATCGATAAAAAAACGTCTAATACTTCGTTCATGTTTTCGACTTTCAATTTCCATATAATATTCGAATAGTTATCGACTTAAAAATAAGAGCACTGCGAAAAGCCGCATATTTCAGTTAGTTAGCAATCATTACATCGAAGCATTTAACATTTTTTTTTATCTAAGTTATTGACTTTGTATTTTGTTTTTATCTATTAGCAATGAACCAACAAAACGTGATTTGGATGTATTAAATGCTATATTTCACATTGATATTGATAAGACTAAATATCCTAATATACATTCCTGGAAATCAGCTATTATGCGTTATTCTAATGAGGAAATGGATTAGTAAGTTTGAAAATTTATTGAAAGTATTTAAAGTTTTAGTTTAAGAAAATAATTTTAATGTTTTCCTTATAGTTTCCCATCACCAAGAGTTGTGAAAAAATCTCATTCATTTACAATGGATTATATGCAACCACAAACGCCAACATCACTGCAAAGAACACACTCAATAATACGATCCAATACCAGTTCATTGTCTATGAATTCACCAAGACAACAAACAACATCATCATCATCGTCCATTGGTTTAATTAAAGAATCAATATTACAACTGCCAACGGCAAAACGTTTATTTATGTCACCACAAAGAACAAATTCAATGACTGCCCCCCCCTACATTTGTTAATAATACAACAAATGAAACATTATTAAACAATGTATCAACTGCTGCTGCAACAACACCAACAAACGTCTCTTTAACACAAGTCGAACAAACGAATGCAGCAACACCTAAATTGATGCCACCACAACAACTTCAGCAACCTCAAAAATTTTTAACACCCTTAAATAAATTACGTGGTCTTTTTAGTGCCTATCGTGAACGTGTAGATAACAGTCCTCTATCGGCTTCTTCAACATCACCCTCAATTTTCCACAATGATCACAATACTTCAGAGGGATCTACTAATAATATGCCCTTATTAAACATCTCAGCCTCAGAATGAAATATACTTAATATAAAATATGTTAAACTCAAATTCATTTAATTTTTAATTTTGTATCTACATTAGAGTCGTCCATAAAATTATGAAAGTTGGATTTTGCAATCTCCGCAATGTTGCCCCTATTCCGTAAATGTCTTAAAAACTCTAGTTTCAGCTAAATTCGTTCATATTTAGAGGTCGTAGAAAAAGGTAACTTTTAAGAATTCGTATTTTGTCTCTCGAAGAAATTCATATAAATGTAGGTAGGGTTGACTTTAAATTGATATCTTTCTTAACCTATGCGATGTACCTTTACAAAATTTTCCCATCTAGTCTAAATTAATGTGCAGAAAAAGAATATGAGATAAAAATTTAAAAAAAAATATATAATAACTTTATTTTTGTTAAAATTATAAAATTTTCATAAAATATGTAAGTAAAACTCCAACTTGTTATAGTTTTGCAATTCACTTACCAAGGACTTTCATTGGTAAGTGAATTGTTTTAAATTTTAGAAAGGATAATATATATCCTTGCAGTTGAACTTAAATATTGAATTTTCTCGAAATTCGCTACTTTGATTTTAATTTGGATTTCATTTTTGATTTCAGATTTAATGTGTCGCGATCAGGGACCGTAATCAGAGTTGTTAAAACCGGTTTTGGAATTAAAATAAAATTCGTTTTTTCTATTTTTACTGTTTGTTTTAAAGGTTTTGAAAAAGAGCTAATTTCAAGTTATTATCGAATAATTCTGCATTTTCGAATAATTTTTAAGCTAAACGTTTCAGAACAGTAATATAATTTGGAATGATTTGCAAGGAGAAGAAAAATTTGCTTTGTTTCTTTTTGCCTTTTGTTTGCTTTGACCATATGTACATTTTTTGAGATTTTGAGCTTAAACAAAAAATTTGAATGCATGCGTTTTTAATTTAAAATCTTTAGTTAAGTATTTTATATGGCACAGCAAAAGCCTTTTTCGAAAATAAAGATGATTTTAACAAAAATTCACATTTTAAAATTTTTGATAGTAAGGCTGATTGAATACCTTTTTGTCCTCCTCGGGAAATAACTGTAAAGGCAATAAAACCACATACCAATTTCGATTAAAGTCATAAATTCTTCGATTTTTATTTTTAATTTAATTTTAAATTTCCACATTTAATCCAAATTTTGTATCCCGGTAATATACTACATTGATTTACTCAGAAAGTTCTGCGACGCGAACGGAAATTTTGCCACAATTTTCTTTTGTTACCGACAACATACTTTTCATATGGGACCTAAAAAAATAGTCGCTTTATTTGGCAAAGTCTAATAATTATATTTCGTTTGTATCCAAAAACTTCTAAATTTTTTATATCAGAAATATAAAAAAAAGTGAATTTTGAAGATTTTTAAGATTTATTTATAAAATAAAATGACAAAAATTTACTTTATCGGGCACACCTCAAAAAAAAAAAAAAAAATTGGACCCTATCTGGAATAAAAAAAGAATTTTTTTTTTATGTGACGTTAAGGGCGCTAAGGCCCCTGGAGCCCCCCAGGGGGGAAAAACCTAAATTACCCCCCACCAAAAAAAATGTATAATTCTATCTGGAATAAAAAAAGAAAATTTTTTTGTTATGTGACGTTAAGGGCGGGGAGGCCCCTGAAGCCCCCCAGGGGGGTAAAACCAAAATTACCCAAAATTACCAAATAAAAAATGCAATAAAATCAGAAAAAATAAAATAAAAAATATATAATGGCCAAAATGGCAAATTATATATTTCTGCTGAGCAAAGTTTTTCTGCGTGACCGGCCTACGGCCGGGCTTAGGGGTTTTTTTCCTCCGTAGAACGCGGCAGGTGGCTTCGCGAAATAAAGTTTTTTCTGCGTGCGACACAAAAGAAACTTCAAAATACATGCCCTGGTTTTTGCTCCTAGCGGTCCCCAGGGGCCCAGCCCCAAAAAAGCCTCATAATTTTGTATTTTTTTACTGTATTTTTTCCATTTTCCTTCATTTGAGCACCGTTTTTATATACGGAAAATGTTTACTATTTTTGGGCCAAGCCTAAAGGGTCTAAATTTTACTAAAATGGCTCTGGTTTGGGCCACGTTTGTCGGATCTTGAAAAAAAAAATACATTTTTGAAACCGTGAGGAGATTTTATTTCATTTGAGTAGCCACACTTATATGTTTGTACATGTCCCTGTTTTTTGCTCCTAGCGGGTCCCTAATAATTTTTTATTTTTTTTTTTTAATTTCTGATCGAATAGTATTTTTTCATAATTTTTTTTTGTTGGGGGGGGGGGGTAATTTAGGTTATAGCCCCCTGGGGGCTCCAGGGGCCTCCCCGCCCTTAACGTCACATAACAAAAAAACTTTCTTTTTTTATTCCAGATAGAATTATATATTTTTTTTGGTGGGGGGGGGGGGGGGGGGGTAATTTAAGTTTTCCCCCTGGGGGGCTCCATGGGCCTTAGCGCCCTTAACGTCACATAATAAAAAAATTTTCTTTTTTTATTCCAGATAGTGTCCAATTTATTTTTTTTTTTGAGGTGTGCCCGATAAAGTAAACTTTAACCAATAAAATAAATGACTTTTAATAGAGGAGCAATATATCTGGAATTTATTAGTCAGCTATTTTTCAAACTTTGGAGGCAAATTTGCTCAATGAGTCCAATATTTCCCACTGCGCCTAGACGCGATCATAATAATTATTTTTAATTTTTGAATACAGCTTTGAAATTTCAATTTCGATCTGCGACTTTAAACAGAACTTTTTTTTGCAATTTTTTTTGTCGAACTATATTTATTTTGAAAATGGCATATTTTAAGGCTTGTGGAGCTCGTGAATTGCAACTTTTTTTTTTTTTTTGATCACCTTAATCTACATTTATATATCTTAAGCGTTTGATTGTTTTTTTGTTTTCTTTTCGATTCATTGATACTTTTTTTATATTTTGTACTAAAAACAACAAAATTTTCCTTTCTTAATTATAATACAAATTTTTATTTTTTTTTGTTGTTTTTAAACATTATTAATTTTAATTTATGTTGTTTTCCTCCATGTGCTTAAACTAAAATGAATTAATTTTCTTCCTTATTACAAATATTATTAATAATTTAAGTAATTATTTAATATAAATCAAACATATTTATTCTGATATTTAATCAAAATATCTTTTAAGCATATATTAAGAAAAAAACTATAAATCAGGGGCATGATGAAAATGGGAAACGATCAGTTTTCAAACTTGAATATTTAGTGTTTTAAAAAAAAAAAAAATTTGAGTCGTTTTTTTAAACATGGGTTTTTGTTACTCAAAACTTTTAACTTGGGCAATAAAAACTTATTTTTATAATGCAAATCGTAAAATATTAGGCATTCAAAATCCGACTGTTTTCGGTAATCATTACAAGCCTGAATATCAATCAAATCAATCTCACAATAATATTCAATGGTAGCAAAACAGAGCGATATTTTTTAAACACCATTAAATGTAGATATTTTGAAATCATAGTACCATACATATTGTAATAATGAGCTTTAAAGTTTAAAGGTTATACAAAAATCTCATAAGGAAAGTACACAAGGTTGCTTCTGATCCATCTCCGGGAACTGGAATGGAGGAGACAAAAATTTTAGTTTTGATATTTTTTTATTGCTTTTTTTTTTAGAAACGATTTCTGTTAATTCAGAAACATTTTCATTGGTAGTTTTAAAAAAATCGCCCTTATCGCTACTATTCCATTTTGTTTTTTTTTTTTGTTACTTTTTTGTTTTCAGTTTTTTTTTTTTTTTTGCTTTCAGTTTTATACGTATTATATTAAATTACTATTTAATAAATCTATATAATATATACATAATATGAATTACTAATCAATTTTATCAAACTTATATTATTAATAAGTGCTCTAAGCATTATGTGTGTACTGTACGCCTTTTTCTTATGTACGTTAATATTAAAAATAAAAATTGAAAGAACAACATTTTTGTTTTCTTTTTTTTGTAAATTTATTTCCAAAAAAAAAAAATCTCTGTAATTTTTTCTAAATAAAAACACGATTTTTCGAATATAAAAATAATAAAGCTGAATTTAATTTAACCACAATCGACTTACCTTTTGTTGCTGTCCACCCCTTACACCAATTCAACGACTATGCAGTAAAAATAACTAACAATATCGTAAAAATAATTGCCCGACGAAAAAACTTCCAATATCATATACAGTCGAACTTCCATAACCCGAACTTCTCTAACTCGAACTAATTAGGTTGGCAGTAGCGTTAAGAGAATAAATAACATACAATTCTTCTTCCGTAACTCGAACTTCCACAACTCGAAGTTCTCCATAAATACATACATACGAATTCTATAACTCGAATTTTTTTGCTTTTTTGTTTTGGTTTGTTTATTTTGTTTGTCTAGCTGGTTTGTATATTTTGATTGCTTTTTTCGGGGAAATACCTTTTTGTACATCATGTGCTTTTTTTGTTTGCGTAAGTATCAGTACTCTGCATAAATGTCATTCGCCTTAGATGATAAATGTTAAAATCGCATTTTATTTTATTATCATGACAACTAAACGTGTTTTAAAATGTTTGTCAATTGAAGAAAAATACAAACTAATAAAAGATGTCGAAGGTGGATTAAAGAAAATGGATGCAGCTGATAAATGTGGTATCCCGGCTAGTACGGTCTCAGCGATTTTTAAAAATAGAGAATCAATTATCAACTCTTTTTGGATCTGGATTTCGTCTACATAGTAAACGAGTTAAGACCCCAATATTCATGGAGTTATTCAAAACTTGAAAGTTTTCTATCGTAGCAGAATAGTAAAAGAAACACTAATAAAGAAGCAAGCATAGAGGCAAACGAAAAACAGGATATTACACTATTGGATTGTATCAATCATGTAACAAAAGCTTGGGATATTCATGTCAGTAAACAAACCATAGCGACTTGCTTCAAAAAAGCTGGATTTGGTCAGTATTCTGAATGGGAAGAAGAAAATGACACGCCTCTAATTTTTTTGAGTAATATTGACGAAAATGAAAACGTAATTGAAGCTGACTACGAAGCATGGTTAAAAGCAAACCAAATAACTTGTAATGCTACTCTTCAGGATTATATTGAAGTAGATAATGAGCTTTGCACGACTGACTTTCCGACAGATGATGATATTGTTGGGCGTTACTATTCTGTATCAGAGGATCCAGTCTTGAGCGGATCGGAGAGTGATGGCGAGGGTTCGGTGGAAGAAACTATTTATCAGCCTTCCAGAAATGATATAGAAAATTCTTTCCGAACATTTCATTTATATTTAAATACGAATGACCCCACAACTGATGAGCACTATAAGGCTTTAAACAAGTTAGAGTCATTTTTTACTGAAAATAACAAAAAAAATAAATTTTCAGTCACTAATTTCAAAATATTTAACTACATTGTAACTTGGTATGTACCCAGCCAGAAATTAACAAACATAGAAGTATTCTGAAAGCACTACGTATGGTAGTTGATACGTTACCAAAGCAACATGTTTTTAATCATTATAGTGTTCTCAAGGCACTCAAATGATAACCCAGATTTACGGTCTCATGTTGGTATTTTAGAGTATTCTTAAAACGTTACAAAACCAAACATAAAGTAGTTGTAAAGCGCTACGTCTTTTGTTTTTAAAACGCTGTGGGCGTTGTGGTGTAATGGTTAGCGCGTTGGACTTTTACACAGAAGGTGCCGGGTTCGATCCCCGGTGCCGGCAACATCAAATTAATATGTATGAGTTTTTTCTATCCCTCATACGTATCGCAATGTCCACCTTCGGTGTTCCCATAGCAATTAACCCCACCGAAGTAAAACAATGAATCAGGGCTATAAAACAAAAAGCTTCAATAAGTTCGCCAACTCTCCATCAGGTGGCGAGCAACAACTGTTGTAAGACTTATCATCTCGCGCAATTACAGTGTTGCCATGTCTTAAGCCCTTCATCTTTCCCCACCTTTCATCTCTATACTATCCCTTTCCAAAGAAAGCAACACACTAAATATAGGAAGTATTTCCTGAGTGTTGCCTCTCTTTAAAAAAAAAAAAAAAAAATACAAAATGTGGAATAATTTTCCAGTACTCCAAATACCGAAAAGAAAGTAATTTCCCAGTGCTAAAAACACATTAATTATTTTTTTATATTTTATTAGTTCGTATATATCAGAGGAAAAAGTTTCACTTCTTCAGAAACATTTAATGAACATATAAAAGGATGTACCAAAGGAATTTCAGAGAAAATCATTTGATTTAGCGGATCTGACAAACTGGAAGGCAACACAATTCCGTTTTTTTTACTGTATGGCAGTGGTATTGTTTTACAGCATGTATTGGATGTGGAACAATACAAACATTTTCTTATTTTATATACATCGTGCCGTATAATGTCGTCGAATAAATTGGCAACACTAAGAACACATTATGTTAAAATGATTTTAAGAAAATTTGTGGAACTTATGACACATTTTTATGGTCCAAGCTCGGTGACAATGAATATCCATAATCTTATACATATATCAGATGATGTAAATAATATCACAGTTTTCAGCATTTGATTTTGAAAATAGCCTAGGTTTTATAAAATCCATTGTAAAATCGCCGACCAACCCCATTTCCCAAATACAAAGAAAATTGCATATTTTTAATACCATTTCCCCAAATAATATTCCATTAGTATATCCCCTCAATAAGAGCAACAAATACTCTCTTGGGGAACCTTTACACACTTCTGAATCAAGAGTTGTTTTTTCTTTTGTAAATATTTATGGATTTCGAATTACATCTCTTCATCCTAACAATGTATGTTTACTACACAATGGAAATATTATGGTAGTAAAAGAAATTTTTAGTACAAGATATTCTAAATACAAATGTGGTGATATATATATAAAAGGCAACTGTTTTAAGGAAACTAAAAATTTTTTTGACTACCCAATCTCATCAAAGGAAATAGGAATATATAATGTGAAAAATTTAGATGAAAACAACATTGCATTATTTCATACAAAAACAACTGTAATTACAGTTAAAAACAACTACTACTGATTACTACACAAACAACTGTCATGTAGTAACTGTAAAACTTTTTTGAGTGTATCCACATTTAAAAGTTTTATTGACTACACTATTTTATCAAAATTCCACAGATATCATTTGTATTTCAATAAACATCAGTAAAGTTTGTTTAAAAAGTGCTATTAAAGTAATTTAAATATGTATTTTTTCAAACGTTCTCAGATGCTAACGTCATGATGCTTGTTAGGAAAAGACCTAACCACGTGGTTGATTACTAAGAAGACAAGAATGGAGCAACATTCATTATTAATAGGTTTTTTTTTTAAAGTTCTGCCTATTATATAGGCTCTAGCTTTTCTAAAACTTCGGGTTCTGATGAGATCTTTAGCCAGATCGAAATACTAGTATCAACCTAGCTAATATGTTTGATTTGCTTTATTTTTGTAAATATACGGAGGTTGAAAGCTCGTTATAAATTGAAAATTCTCAGAACGTTTTGGATTTGGTATATTGTATGCTTTGATAGTACTTAGTTTTTTGAACCATCATGAATTTCTGGCTGGGTAGTTTTCAGTTAATACCTGTTTTAAATAAAAAATTCAAACTATAAACACATGCTTGCAATTGATTATTTTTTTCAAATTTTTTTCTGTAACTCGAAGTCTCCGTAAGTCGAAGTTTTTTTGGGATAATGATGATTCGAGTTATGGAAGTTCGACTGTATGAGTATATATACCCGATGAAAAAAGTTTCTATATATTTTCATATACAACTTGATGTCATTATATATGCTTATATGTGTGGCAATATATTAGCTCATGAACAATTTTTAATATGGCGTAATATATCATCATATATCATTGTCTCATCGTATACCAGGTATAAATTGCCAACCGTATCAAACAAAAAATAAGACTGGCAAGCCATTGCTACTTTTGTAAAACCCACAGTGTTAAAAAATACCAAAGGTTAAACTAATATTGTACTATTGTTAAACTAATATTGCAAAGCATGTACCAACAACCGTAATAATAATAAAAGCACTGTCACAACCCTGACGTAGAACGCTCTGCCAACGTAAGTAAAAAGTGCTTTGCCAGTACTTGATTTTACAACCGTAAAAATAATAAAAGCACGGCACAGCTCCTGTTCACAACACTTTCCCACCGTTGGCCAAAAGTGCTTCGCTAGTGCTCGATTTACTAAATTTCATAAATAAAGCACGTTTTCATATCTACTATTCTTAATTTAATAAAAAATTGTAATATCAAATGGATAATCGATTTGAGTTATACGTTTTCTAATTTCAAATATAAAATCAATTTTTTCGAAAATTTCCCAATTTTTATATTAAAATTTACCTGATTTTAAATAAAAACCTCTTCTTTATAAATTTCAGATTTCTCTGAAAATTTACAAATTCACAGTCAGAATAGAAATGATATTTTTTTTAAATTGAATTTTATATTAATTTACATAGCAGAAATTAAATTTGTATGTTTATTTTTTTTTACATAATTTTATTATTTTAAATAATATAAACTTAATTTTATAAAAAAAATCATTAGTACACTTTTTTTTTTTATTAATTAATTTATTACTTTATTAATTGTTTTACCAATGCCTTGTCAACGTTTTAAAATAATGATTTTGGTAGTGGCGATATTTCTACAACCGTAAGAGCTACCAACATAACATTTGGATTATGTCATATTAATATGGCACTTACCATCTATAACAAGTTTTTTTTTTTTTTTTTTTTTTTTTTTTTTGATAAATATTTCATATATACCATGATTTGAAAAGTTTAAGTCAATTAAATTTATTTTTAAATCACTAAATATTTCCAATTTTCTACCAAACATAAGATTGTAATTACTTTTTTTGTTTATTTCCTTATACTTTTTATCATTTCCAAATAACAGGTGTCGAAATCGAACAGCTGTTCAAAATGTAATAAGCAGGGCAACCAGAAATATACAGCATATTTCTGGTTTTTCCTGTACGTAATATTGAAAAATTGATGAGATATTTATAAGTTTCAGAACAATGGACGAATTCGGGCATCGATTTATTAAAGCATATTTTTTGACTATTTTTTTCTCTCAACTGCGTATATTTGCATATTTTGATCATAATAACATATTTTTGGAAAAAAAAAAATCAAATATTTTGGCACATTTTTGCACTTTTTGGAGAAAACTCATTTTTTTTATCCATCCCATATTTTTGGTTTTTTTTTTTTTTGAAAATCCATAGTTTTTTTTTACTAAATTTCCTGCGTGTTGTAACACTAATTTTGGAAATTCAAACCATTTTTGTAAATTTGAATTTTCAGTTATAATACTACTGATTTAGGTATAATTAATCTTTTATCTACTCTTTTGTTAGCAATTGAATTAAATTTCACAAAAGTTAGTCCAACTGTATATTAAAATAAGCTTTAAAATACCGATTTTTAAAGAAAAATGTGTTTTAAGAGCATATTTATTATTCGTTTTTTAGGTCATTGTTTATGGGCATAAAATCGATTTTATGGCATATTTTTGGTTTCCTGAAATTCGATTAAAAGGCCGCGAACATAAATATCAAAAAGGGCATATTTTTAACAAGGCATCTAGTAAAAAACGGAAATCACGTGTCTGACAATTGATAACTTTTCAAATTTCATCTAATTATGCATAACAAATTTTTATTTGTTCTTACTTAATTTTTTTCTCTATTTTTTCCTCTTTTTTCCTGTTTTCCTTTTTATTTTTGATATTGCTGAGGGGGGAAATTTTTCTTGGTCTTTTGATCTAAATTTTTTGAAACAATTTAAGTTTTTTTTTTATAAAATATAAACTGAAATAGAACATATTTGATTTAATCGAATAATTCAAAATGGGCCACATTAATTTACTCAAAGAATTGTTTGATTTAAATTCATCTATTAATCAAGTAACGGTTAAGCGATTGAATACTTAACTATCTACTCTATTGCAGCAATGAAAAACTAACAGTATTTGTTCTCCTATATAAGAGGGGTAAAATAAGATTTTTTTTAAGAAAAACAAATATTTATAAGTTTTCTTAAAAAAAAAAATATAAAAAATGTGCTAAAATTTTGCTTTTGCATCAATCTTTTGAGAAACATTTATAAAAATCTGTAGAGAATATTTATTTTCATTTCATTTTCATTTTCATTTCAATTTATTCAGTCTATGGATACATAAATCCTTACAGACTATGATATAACAATTTTATAATAATCTTAATATTTACATTATTTATTTAAATACCTAAATCCATCATAATGGAATATAATTGTTGTTTAAAGCTAGTTTTTGATGTCCAAAACTCAATTTGTTGCTTTAAAGTAATTATCTGTTTATTATTAATCTCATTCATTTGAATAAAAGTACGGGTTAAAATGCTATTAAGCCCATAATTGCTACGATGTAGTGGTACATCAAAAATAGAATTAAACCTTAATCTTCTTGGTGGAACATGAAAATTAATACGGGAAAGCAACTCAGAACAATCAATAGCACCACTTATAATATCAAAAACGAATAAAGCAGATTGCAGTAACCTACGAAATTCAAAATTGGTTACACAAACAAAAGACTTAAGACACAAACTTGAAGTTCTTTGAACATGACGTATAAAAATATTTTAAAATTACTACACAAACAATTGTCTTGTAGTAACTGACACACTTTTTTGAGTGCATGCTTGACATATATTGATTTTCAAGGAAAATGCAATGCCAAGATAACAGTATTTGTTCTCCTATAAGAGGTAAAAGAAAAAATCGAACGCCTTTTTCAAATTTTCCATAAAATGGACGAAGTCAATTATTGACAAATTTTACGATAGTTTGTATTATTTATTACTTAACTGAATTTGATAAATTCTAGAAATCCTACTTAAAAATAAAATATTCTGATTGGTTAGATTTTGATAGATGGACAAATAATATTGATCAGCGGGTATACATGCCTTTAAATATGTTGTTCTGATTGGATTAATTTAAAAACAATTATCAATAATATTGATCGTGTGTACCCCACTTAACACAATTTTCATTTTAAATAATTTTCTATCCTAATTTCAGTCCATTTTTGTTTAAAATATTTTCGTTCTTATTTTTGTTTCAAAAATTTAATTATATTTTTGACAATGAGTACAACAGCAGCAGCCTCACAGCCATGGGAACGTATTGCCTGGAGTCCGGAACATGAACAAATTATTTATCGCGATTGGGGATTATTCTATACACAGAAACAGCAGTTAGATATAGCGGTACATTATTATAATAAATCATTGGATTTAAAACCGAATGATCCGAGAGCATTGTACTTTAGAAGTCGCTGTAAACGTAATCTAGCGCAAACGGAAGGAGCTCTAGAGGACAGTAAAGCAGCTTCGGGTAAGTTTATAAAAAAGGGAAGCGAATAAAAATAATATATTTTTAATTTTCATTAATTTAGCTCTTGATGATAATAATGCTCCCATTAATTTGGAAAGTTGTAATGCCTTATATGAGTTAAACAGATTTGAGGATTGTAAAGTTGAATTACATGATAATACTCGAAAATTTTTTGGTAAAAAAGTTGCAGCTTTTCTTAATCGTTTAATAGTGGTAAGTCATTTTTAACATTATTGAGACTTTTTTTATTGAATTTGTTACAATTTTCCTGTTAAAGACATGAAAACTTTAAATTATACTTTCAATGCAGAGCGACACAAATCAAAAAGTTTTTCGAATCTAGGAATTTAACAATGCAAACTATGTTCGTTGTTTAGTTGACACATAAAATAACCACTGACGAGTCCTTGGATGGGACGAAACTGCGGCAGTCTGGCATTTCACTTATGTCCGTTAAATAAGTTTTTTTTCTTTATGTAAAATTATGTAATTAATTATAATGAAATTAATTACGATTCTCATTATATGACGGTTACAAACACTTTACCCCAAAAATTGGTTAAACAAACAAAAGACTTAAGACCCAAACTTAAAGCTGAAACATAATTGGCATAATCGACTTAAGTCAGGTGTTGTTATGACACGAAAATTTTGAAATACAATTAAAAAATAATTTCATTTTCGTTTCATACCATTACCTGACTTAAGTCACTTAAGCCAATTTTGTTTTAGCCTTTAAAGTTCTAAGAATATGACCAACCTTTAACAAGCACCTTAAAGAACGTTAGATTTGAAAACATAAATTATTTGTATTTTTTATGTTTACCATCTTTAAAAGAAAAGATTTACGCTCAAAAAATTTTTTAGGTTAAATAAATTTACAAAGTCAAAAACTAAAAATAAAAATGTGTAAGAATTTAATATTTTACATCGAAATTACTCTAGAGAACCAAAAATCTTTTCAAATTTGGTTATACAAACAAAAGACTTAAGAGGCAAACTTGAGGATCTTAGAATAAGACAACATTTTATTAAGATGGGCTATTAAATTTGGAAACATTTTTATATTAACTATATTTTTAATTCAATTGGGAGCCCTGTTACGGAATAGAGCTAGGGGGTAGGTATGTTCTCAAAAAATGTTGCGATGGAAAAAATTTGACTACGCTAAGGCCAGTTAGAGCAAGTGGGAGCAAGTTTTATAAAAGTTTAATATTTGTGTGGGAGCCCCCTTAGGGAGTGGGGATAGTGTTAGGTATGTTCGGGAAACATTAATGGTTGTCGGTCTTATATTTTATCAACTTTTCCACCATCAATATAGAATTCTAGAGCACGCGACAGAATATATAAAAAAAATATATATCTAAAAAGTGGCCGCTCTGGGCCAAGTTTTCTTAAGTACTTTAACCGTGTATTAAAATAAATCTAATTTTGGTAAATTAAAAATTAAAGTCGCTACTCTTCTTTTTGAGTTTAGGGATCAATTTTGTAGCGCTGTGTTATTGAGATGTTAAAGAAAAATCCTCATATTTTTAGTTGTTAACATTTTTATAAATTTTATTTATTACATTTTAGAAATTTAGAAACAAAAAAAGTTTTTTATTAAAAAAATTACATTTCGTAATAAACAAATATATTTGAGTGTAAATATTTTTCTATAAAAAAGAACATTTAAGGTATAAATGTTTGAAAATTTAATGGTCTTTATTTCGCTTAATAAATTATTGCCATATTCTAGGAACTCCAAGTTTGTATCTTAAGTCTTTTGTTGTAGAATCGAATTTAAAAAACCAAGGCAATCAAAATCTTTACAAATTTGATTCTACAACAAAAGACTTAAGATACAAATTACGATTTTTTTTGAGTGTTTTTTAAAATTTTTAGTTAACAATCGCACCGTTTTAATGTAAATCAATAATTTAAAAATCCGGCAACGTTAGGGACTAAAGAACTTATTCGTGTGGGAAACAAAATTAATTTTTTTCTTAAATCAGTACCCAAGGCTTCCCGATGGCACGCGATTTAGCTTTTAAAAAACTGCTATAATGAAATGGTTACCAGGGTTGCCATGGTACTTCGAATTCTATATTATAATTTTTAGAATAATATCTAATGTTTTGAATAGACCATTTACTTATTTCTTTATAATTGCTAAAATAATGTCGTTTTTTATTTATATGTGTTTCAAAAGCTAATAAAAATTACGTGTATTAAAATTCAGATAAAAAAAGGTAAAGCTAGCTTAACAAAAACTTTCACGACAGTGAATGTCTACACCCAAAAAAAAAAAGTTTGAAAAGTCAGCAAACAATTTTGCTGAGTCAGCAAAATTTTAGTCAGGAGGGTGCTAGCAAAAAAATTGCTAATGTCAGCAAAATCTTTTGCTGAAAATCAGCGAGCTGATTTTTAGCAACAAAATTAGACAATTCGTCCTGGTAAACCCGGCCACCATGCAGAGGTCGACGGTCGTTAGCCTTTTACCATCTTGGCAACCAAACCCCACCTACTTGTAAATTTTTATAATAATTCTAAAAAAGCCTTGCTAAAAATTAATAAATTTTTTGCTGAATTTTAGTAGACTGAAAAAAACGCAAAAAAAATGTAAAAAAATTGTAATTTAGTTAATATATTTGCTGAAAATCATAAAACATATTTTTGTGATTCTTTTAAAAATAATTTACAATAATTACGAAATATAAAAATTTTCATTTTCCCTCATTGATGTCATGAAGTAATTTAATATCTGAAAACATATAGAAATAAATATATATAACATAACAAAAATTTTTTTTTAACTACTTACATCAATGGTTGTCTAAATGATGCTATCTTTTAACTACGCAACTGCCGAAGATAATTATAGAAACGAAACGAAAAAATAAACAAAAACAAACGAAACGAAAAAAACAACTCTTTTTTTTTGCAATAAGAAAAAGGAACCATACTAAGATGTGTGTCTTTGTCTTTCGCTTTAATCTGTCTACATGTCTGTATATGTTTGTTTGCAATTTGACCACACTAGATTATTAATCTATTAACATTTATTATAGAAATACATATTAAATTTAAATATTTTCTTTTGTCTTTTATTTTATTAATATACAATTATTTTCACAAGCCGTTGTCACCGGTTGTTAAGTTGTTTTAATCCTCAATTTTGTTTTATGTATGAAAAACAGATACAAAAGTCTTCCATGGTTGATTTTTTTATATGTCTTATTAGAGTTGTACTTTTTAGTATTATTTTCCTCTCCCTACTACATCTTGACATGCCGCGACATCTGCTTCATTCTGCGTATATCTTTCAATCTGGTTGTCGTCCACACTATTAATGTGCTTATCAGCACAATTTTTTTTAGCAAAATTAATTAGTATAACATTAGTATAAAACAGTTAAGTGCTGAATAAGTATAACAAAAATTTTAGCTGAAAACACGATTTTAGCAAAAAAATTTGCTAAAAAATAGTATACCTGATTTACAAGACGTTTTACTAACTTTTGTACTAACTTATTTTTTTGAGTGTACCAAATATTTTCAAATTTTATTTTAAAATTTTACATATTTTTGTGACAAAATACATTAAATATTCTACACTTTAAAAGATTTAGCATGACAGTTGTTTGTGTAGTAATCAGTAGTAGTTGTCTTTAACTGCAATTATAGTTGTTTTTCTATGAAATAATACAAAACAACTATTATGACAGTTGTTTGTGTAGTAATCAGTAGTAGTTGTCTTTAACTGCAATTATAGTTGTTTTTCTATGAAATAATACAAAACAACTATTATGACAGTTATTTAAAAAAACAAGTAAAGAAAAATAATGCATTTTTGTAATAGTAATTCGAAGCAGTTACTTTAGCATTTTAATGAACAACTAACAAAACAGTAATTTGTAACACTTAATTTTTGTTAGTTATTTTAAAATAGAAGATTATGTCGAGTTTTTAAAAAGTCGTTTAGTTTATATTTGTTATTATTGATATGCTCATTGTTTGCAATAAATTTTTAGAAAAACACACAAAAACGTCATAGGTGGAGTACCGTGGAGAATTTTGACTTTTTATTTTAAGTAGGATGTAGAAAATGCAATTTTTTATTGAAATTGAAAGAAAAAAATACCAAAATTAAATATGAAAAAAATAATTCTTAAAAAACAGTAGCTTACACCAATTTTTTACAGTTGTTTCAACATTTTTGTAGTAAAACATTGTCAGTTAATTTTACGATTTAATTTTTTTTTAACGCATTTGTAGGTTGTTTTTTAACAGTTAAAAACAATATTTTTTTTATTTTTTTAACAGTATTTACCTTTGCCGCCTTTTTAACTGTATTTCAGGGTTGGCAGGCAATACCACTAAAATACCTTTATCGATTCAAAACCCTTTCAACTGACTATCGTTATCCCTAAAATACCGTTTCCGAAATAATGGAAATACTGTTATCCGTAAAATACCGTTACAGATAGAACTTAAATACCGATATTCTTAAAATAACGTTAACGAAATAATTTAAAATTACTTTATTTTTTATTTAGATATATTTTCTCAAAGTATGATCGTTAACTAGCCAGTCATTAGAATTCGGTCATGATGGGGTTAAAAATATTGGTGTGCATTGATATTATTGTAATCCTTAAAATACCGATACTACTAAAATAACGTTACCCTTAAAATATCCATTATCCTTAAAATACCGTTACCGCTAAATTACCGTTACCGCTAAATTACCGTTACCGAAATAACTTAAATACCGTTATGGCTAAACAACCGTTACCGAAATATCTGAAATATCGTTACCCGTAAATTATCGTTACTGAAATGAAAGAAAATGGCGTTACCCTTACCGATACCCTCATCGAATTGGTTACCATGCACGCCGAATTTACAATTGTTTTTAGCTATCATTTTCAGTAGATTCTACTGTCAAACTCTTTTGAGTGTAAAAAACGTAATTTGTTAACTGTTTTTATGTTTTTATGTATTGTTTTCTTTATTAGGTTGATGAAAATTTTAAAGATTCTATTGGTGAAACTTTGGGTCCGTTTATTTTGAAAAATGAAAAACATTTCGCTGCAGTTTTGGAAAAATTTGAACGTGACAATCTTGTCGATATAAGGCCCCTATGGAAAATTCTTAAAGAACAAGAGAAATGTGATGTTTTGAGTATATTGGAGAAAGAGGTATGGGTTTTATAAAAAATTTTGATTCTAAAAAAAGACTTCTTACGATATGAAATATTTTAATTCTGCACTAATTTGAACGTGACAATAGTATCGATATAAAGCCCCTATGTAAAATTCTTAAAGATTATGTGATTTTAAGAACATTTTTTATTTAAAATTTTCTTAATTCTAAAAATGTTCTAAAAATCAGAAGTTAAATTTCAAATTTGTTCAAATTGCTTCTTTTTTAGGAATTTCTTTTGTCTCCCCGAGAGTTGGCTCGCCGTCGTCGTGCCTTTAAGGTTTTCAATCAAATCTATTTTAATAAAAGTTGGATCGATGTTATATTTTTAAAGCACTTAAGAGATAATAAGAATTTATTACTTCCCCAGTGTAAATTTTCTACACCATTTTTACATCAAATGACGCATACAAAATATGATGTTGTAAAAAAGTTTTTGGTAAATTTATTGTTTTCATTTTTTTTTGGAAATTTATTAATCTATTTGAATTCAAATTAGAAAATGTTACAAGCTCGTAGTCCCTTGTATACCGAACAATTACGTAGATGTCCCGACAAGCGTATGTTTGATAAACATCGAGAGGCGCATTTAAATCGGATACAATATCAGACCAGACGTACAATGCTATCACAAATGCGTTTAATACGTCGTCTCAGAGATGAGGGCAATGTTGAGGTGAGTTTTTATTAATTATTTCTATGGATTTAACGGTTCACTTGATCGCGGTTCTCTCTTAAGTCCGGATTTAGATTTAAGTTCAAGTTAATGTTAAAATTTATGTAAAGTATTTTCAATTATTTTATTTAAATATGCAATTTTTACCTTATTTCTAATTCTGGTTATGTAGAAACTTTCCAAATATGTTGAAGAAGTTATGGGAGATTACGTAGTCCTTAAGACACATCGTGTCATGCCTTGGAAATTTGAATATATCAACGAAGTTTATAATATATTAGCTTTGGCCCATGCAGATCGTTATACTATTCCCGATAATGTAATGCTTAAAAATGAAAAAGAACGTTTACTGGTATTATTGCGCATGCCCACCGATAAATACAAAGATATAGTGCAATTTGTCTTTGGAGATAAATCAACCTATCAAGAACCAGATGCTCCCGATTATGCACTGATTGCTTACAAGTAAAAATTTGCTCTTCCATCCATTATATGCACATAAAATTGTTACTTAATTTTATTAATCTTTAGAAAATTTCTGGCCCGCCTGGAAAAACGTATGATATTTGCTAAGTATTCCATTGAAAAGTGCTATTTGTTGCATGAAATTGCTAGAGCTCATTTGGCTCAATGTCGTTATGATGAATGTTGTTCTTGGGCCCGTAAAGCTATTGAAGGTTAATTATAAAATAAATTATTATAACAATGGGTCATTCCATGTTAAATCAATCATGGATTTTCTGGAGCCCTTCCGATTTTGATGAAATTTGGTATAGTTGTTATACTAATTGGACAACTGACAAATATATATTTTTAGCCACCTAACTCGACAGGGGCCGAAAATATGGAGGGTTACAATTTCCCCCAAAATCACCAAGTCTCGATGCTCTTGCACCTTAAAAATTCAATATCTTGGGTTCTATGGTAGCTAAAAAGCTCAAGTTTTGTTTCTTTTAAAGCCCTTAATATGGGACATATCCTTTATATAAAAGTCGTGGCAAAGTGTGGGGGAAATGGCGGGAATGTATCCCCCGATTTTTAAAAACTTGTTATGCTGAAAGAGTAAGTTCTAAAGAACATATCCTGAAATGTTTATCTTGGGACAGGGTCTTTCCATGTCAAATCAATCAAAAATAGTTCAACATTTTTTCCCCCTTCCGATTTTGATAAAATTTGGTTTAGTTGTGGGGGAATGTATACTCCGATTTTTTTAAAACATGGAATTTTCAAAGAGCAAGTCCCAAAGAAATCCTGAAATTTTTATCTTGGGACATTCCATGTCAAATCAATTAATTTCAGCAATTTTCATGACCCCTTCCGATTTTGATAATATTTGGTTTATTTGAAAAATGAAAATGAAAATTATTCAAGTTCGAGGCCATATACTCTATATTTCTTCATTAGGATATTGTCCTAACAAATAATCTATAGAGGAATGTGTTGATAGATCTATTTCGGGAATTTTCTAGGTTCCCATCATCAGAACACGTTTTGAAAGCGGTAACAATCCCATGCCAAACCTCAAGCATTTGTATGAACTAGTTTACTCACTACATGAGAACTAATATACATATGAGTTTGAAATTTAAGATTATAACCATTGATCAAAAAATAAATTGAAAACTTGTTTGATGTGCAAGATCCACCTCTGGTGGATATTCAATACACGTTTTTTTTTGTTTCTCTCTCCTTTTTTATATTTTGTTAAGTTAGTTAACAAAACAGGGAAAGTAAAATAGGCGGTACTTTGCCTTTTTTCACAAGTTTGTTATAATTTTTATTAAAAATAAAAATTATGTTTTTTCGACCTTTAATTGTGCAATGAAAATGAAAATTATTCAAGTTCGAGGCCATATATCCCATGGCATGGGATTGTTACCGCTTTCAAAACGTGTTCTGATGATGGGAACCTAGAAAATTCCCGAAATAGATCTATCAACACATTCCTGAAAGGGTCAAATAATAAATTTGAAAACAAAAACTCTATAGATTATTTGTTAGGACAATATCCTAATGAAGAAATATAGAGTATATGGCCTCGAACTTGAATAATTTTCATTTTCATTGCACAATTAAAGGTCGAAAAAACATAATTTTTATTTTTAATAAAAATTATAACAAACTTGTGAATTTGGTTTATTTGTTATACTTACAAGTAGAGTTCCCATCGATTGAAATGATTTTTGTATATGTAAAAAAGAATCAAAAATTAAGTGAGCCGTATTTTTTTTTAGCTGCCCAATCACACATTGTTCTTTCAAAAATTAACCCATTTTCTGTTTTTTGTGTGTTTTTTCATATTTCTTTCAAAGAAACAATGTATAAATTTGGTATCTAATGAAAAGTATTTTAAAATGCCATCACCAGTATAAAGTAGCATGCCCAATCATGCTCAATTTTTCGTGGTATTCAAAAAAACGCATACATTTTGGTGGGGTTTTGAATTTGGAAGTAAAGTAGTTTTAGGTCCTAGTCAGGTCAGGTGCAAGCATATTTGTGCAACCACAGGTTACCCAGCAGTTATTATTCACTTACGTTTTTAACTATCAATTATGTCTTGTTAGCTCAGTGGGTAGAGCAGTCGGCTGCTAATCTAACGGCCATGGTTCTAATCCCGGCAGGAAGAAAAACATTATAAATGAACTTTTTTGTATTTGGGTGTTGAAAAATCTATTTTTACCACCTATTTTAAGGTTTTTCCAACTTTTTGCCAAATTTGATAAAAATTGGAGGAGGTAAAGAAAACGATTTCTGATTGATTTGACTTGAAATGATCCTGACCGGAGATAAAAATTTCAGGATATGTTCTTTGGGACTCTTTGAGAATCCTAAGTTTTAAAAACATTTGGGGATACATTCCCACCCTTTGGCAACGACCTTTAAATTAGTTAGGCATCCTAATTTTATTCAAGCAAACTAAATATGTTATAAAATTTGCCCTGTTGCGATGTCTCAACAGAAACGCAACGATGTGTGGTCACTTCTGAGTATAATATACAATAACAGAAAAGCTAATAGGAAAGAAAACTGCATTCGAGGCCATACTTGGGGTGATCTCTAAACGGTCATGACTTGGTATTGTTACATTTGTAATGTAAGAAGAAACGCATGTTTGATTCTTACAGCCGCAGGTTGTTGAAAAATTTATCATATATAGACAATCTGACAATTATAAGACACAAATAATAATACAATTTAAATTGAAAATCACTGAGGACGCCTGTCCATAAAAAGGCAGAAATTAGTCTAGTCTGATTTAAAATTCAATAGTGTTTATAATTTTTAGAGAAAAACGTTTATTCTTCTTAACTATTTTTGATTGGTTTGACATGGAATAGAATATGTTCTTTGGGATTTACTCTTTGAGAATCCCAAGATTTAAAAACATCGGGGGATACAATTCCCCCATTTCCATCACCATTTACCACAACCAGATACACCCCTAATTTTTTTTTTAAAATTTTTGGTTGTAGCAGTCTTGTAGAGCATATTTAGAGCTTTAAAACAAAAAACCCAAGATATTGAGTTTTAAAGGTGCAAGAGTGTCGACACTTGGAGATTTTGGGGGTGAAATTGTGACCATCCGTATTTTTGGCCCCTGTCGACGTAGGTGGCTAACAATTTGTATTTGTCAGTTTTTTAATTAGTATAATAACTAAACCAAATTTTATTAAAATCGGAGGGTGTTCTGAAAATGTTTACCTATTTTTGATTAATTTCACATGGAATGACCGCAATACAAACAAAAAACACGCTGCTACAAAATGGACAAAATTTTATATACTTGAAAAGTGATCAAGTGGGTGTTGTACGTCTGGTTAGTAAGAGCACATTATAATTTTCAGAAATTTTAGTACACCCTCAAAATCTGAAGTTATTGTTAAAAATAAACTTTTTAAGACTTCTCAGACTAAAAGTATGTTAACTTACAAAAAAACTACACAATAATGAATCCGCAGATTTGTATAAAACTTTTATATGTTGTAGAGGAAAAAAAAAATATTGGACACGTATATTTTTTTAAAAAAATTACCCAATTTTAAGTTTTTTTTTAATATATTTATTATATAAGTTATTAACCCATAACAGCCTGTAGTTAACATATGGTAACACAAAAAATGCATGTATGTTTTGGGTGGCTGTGCTTAATGTAATAAAAATACCGTTCTAAATGAAAACTGGTTTTATAAAGTAGACTTGTAAATTTCCACTGAAATAATTTTTAGGGCAGCAGCTCATTGATTACAAAATTACAATAAACATTTAAAAACTCTTTTTTTTTTTTTAAAAACGGCAATAATTCCACTTTAATTCAAGCCATATTGCCTACTAAATAAAATTCATTAAAAACAAGCAAAATAAATAAAAATATCACAAAGAATTTTTAATAGATGTTGCTAAATTATTGAAATCGAAATTATGAAAATTGTGCACTCTGTCTTTAATTAAAGAACAAAATTCTTTGAAACTAAAGAATATTTTTTTTTTTTTTGGAAAACAGTCCAGCTCACGGGATCTTAATGCTAAACGCGAAATATTTAGGGAATCATCATAAAACATACCAATGTACATTTTGAGTGGTGGATAAAAACACTTTTTTCTCCATACAAGGTGAGTCGGTCTAAAGTACATATGATGAATTTCATATCAAAACCTATAAAAAAGGCACATTTTGAACCCGACCATCTCAGATTTTGATGAAATTTTGCAAACAGCCACATTTTACTTATACAAACACCACCTCATTTTTGAAAATATGTGGGCGTGGCAAGGTATCGAAATATTTGAAAAATGACTGTAAAAAGTACTTTTAAGCAGAGATTACTACGGAATGACTGAACCGATTTCAAAGATCTTGGTGCCATTAGAAAGGTATATAAGTCAGCTTTTGAAATAAATTGGGAAAACACTTCAAAGGCCAAGTGTTTTTTTCCAAAAAAAATTTTTTTTAGAAAGGTCTATTTTATATATAGATCTAAAAACTAAAATGGCGTTTTTTTTTAGATTTTTTTAAGTAAATGCATCTCTTGTTCACTTCCTTATATTTTGATATCATTGTGTGACAAAAAAGAATAAAGTAGCTATACTTTGAAAGTTATACAGATTTTTTTGTAATTCTTATAGATTAGAACAAGAATCGTATTATTAAATTTTTCAGACACCCCCAAAATATGGACTTACCCTTGGTAAATTTTTTTTTTATTTTTATTTTTTAGATTTAATATATAATTTTGCGCAGCTCATACTGTTGACTTTCGGAATATTTGCTAACTTTTAATGAAGTTTCATCTAAAGGTATAAAAGAATGTAAGCTTGGAGTTCCTGTTATAGTTTTAGCATTTTTATACCTTGAAAATAGCTCTTCTTTTGTTTTGTCATAGTTGTCAGCGTCTGCATAAGCAACTTCTATGGAGGTCTTATAAGTTTGTGAAGCCCAATGATAAAGGTCTTTTCGAAAGCAGTGTATGTTTTCGAAAGCAGTGTATGTTTTCGAAAGCTAATTTAAATACCTTTCTAATGGCACCAATATCTTCGAAATCGGTTCAGCCATTCCGTAGTAATTACAGCTCGAATGTACATATTATAGTGATTTTTCAAAAACTTCGATACCTTGCCACGCCCACATATTTTCAAAAATGCAATTTCTAAAAATGAGGTTGTGTTTGTATTAGTAAAATGTAGCTGTATGCAAAATTTGATCAAAATCTGAAAGGGCCGGGTTCAATGCATATCGGTTTTGATATGAAATTCATCATATATAGCTGGAAAGCTTAACTGTATTTCTTTCTAAATCCGTTTAAAAATTTTAAATCGCTTAAGAATTGAGCAATTTTCAATATTTCTATTCTATGGAGTCTCAAAAAATTGAGTCGAGTTAAGAGATGATAAAGTTGTGTAAATTTTTAGAGCTAAATTTTTTAGATTTTTTATTTTTAAAACTTTGGACAAATGGAATTTTTTTTAAATATGTAATTAGCAAAAGAAAGAACGTACATACAGCATTTGATTAGTTTTTTTGATTGACTTTATATTTTATCGTCTTTGGCTCACCCTATGTAAACCAGAGCAAGGTTGTATTTTACATGTTTTTTGCGAAACTTTTATCTATGCGAAAGTTACAGAAACGGGATACAGGTCGCTTTTTAAGTACATTTTCATTGTAGCACAGTGTTTTTTTTTTTGTTGCATAGCTTTTTATAAAATTTCCGTTTCCTTCTTTTTTTGTAGAAACCAAAAATTGCAATAGCGTTTTATGGCAATTTCTTAGTACGATGCTGATTGTTAAAGCCCATGCGGTATTGCATAAAATTGAACGTGGTAAAGAGGCTTTGGATGAAGCATTTAATATTGCCCAACGTTTGAATAGTCCAAATTTATGTGCTTTTATTGAAATTTGTCGTGCCGTAAATGAAGAGGCTTTGGATTTAAAGAAACGTACTCAATCGATTGATTCAATGCGTAAACGTCGAAGTCGTACTTCTCTTAGTAGTCGTATTTCTCAATTATCATCTAAAAATAGTTCACAAGTTGAGGCCGACAAAAAATCTGAAATAGAAGCTTTAAATGAAGGTGGTGGTAGTGGTGATGCTGTTACTCATGAGCTGTAAGACGATTTATTGGTAATAATTTTTGTAGTTCAATTTCATATTTTTAAATAAATTTTTTTATAAAAAGTAAAAAAAAAATCAATTGCACTCACTTTGTACACTCAAATGGATAAGTCTTTAGAAGTCACAGAAAAATTTGTAGTTTTACAGAAAAATTAGCTAATTTTAAGCCATCAAAATATTAATTTTGGAATAGCAAAATTTTTGTTATATTTGAGCTAAATTTTAGTTAATTGAAAGTAATAAATTAGTTTGCTTAGATCTGCAAAAGATTTGCTAAATATTAGTAGGTAAAAAAAAAAATAACAAAAAAATTTGAATTTTTCAGCAAATATTTCTATTGATTTTAGCAGAAAATACTGTTATTTGCTAAATATAGCAAATAAATTTATGCTAGATATAGCAAAAAATTTGTTCATATTACATATGTTGTTTGCTGTTTTTTGTCTACAAATATTTGACAAAAGGTAAAGGTATTTTATACCACTCATCGATCCCGTGGTCATTTATCATTTTCCTCGTATCTACTACATCTTGACATGCCGCGACATCTACTTCATTCTGCGTATATCTTTCAATATGGTTCTGTTTATCAGCACAATTTTTTTTAGCAAAATACATTAGTAAATAATTAGTAAAATATTAGTAAAACATTAGTTGAAAACAATTAAGTGCTGAATAAGTATAACTAATATTTTAGCAGAAAACACAATTTCAGCAATAAAACTTTGCTGAAAAATATATTTGATTTACAAGACGTTTTACAAATTTTTCTACTAATTTATTTTTTGAGTGTATGAGTTGAAGTAACGGCATGCTACGCATACGGTACACATACATACAAAGTACACATGCATAGAAAAAATATGTATTAAATAGGACTAAACATATTTAGGACCATGTTTTTGGCTATCACTCAGAGACAAAACGATATAACATCCTTAATTGTTGACACATATATAGAGGAGAGTTTAAAAATAAGCATATATTTTTATAAGAATTAAAAAACTGTGCATTTCGAGATATAGGCATTTGAACTGAAGACATCAAAAAATGAACTTTGACCTTAGCTGAGCATATTTTAACTTAAAAAAAATAAGCCCGACACGAATTTTGTATCTTGTATAGTTTAAAAATTATAATCCAATTTCTAAGGATACTTAAGTAAATTTTTTAATGTGTTTTGCAATCTTCATGATGTCATATTTTGGAAACCGTAAGGGTCAGGAATGTGAAATTTATGTTTCGTTGATTTCTTGTCTAGTATGACGGTGGATCCGAAAATGCCATATTTTTGATTGAGTTGACAGTAGAGAAGAGCGATTTTTTTAATACCGGTGATTTAATCACCGTGATTGAAATATCACTGCTAAGAGCAGTGATCTAATTTTTCAAGTAGCAGTTACTCTAAATGTTGCTCTTTTAATATTTAAGCACCATCCGTTCTTGAATACATAATTGTGTTTAGTAATACAAAATGTTTTTAATAAAATTTACTTGTTTTCACACTCACATAAAATAGAAATGTCTCTTCCTTTTATCACGTTGGCGATTGCAAATGTTGTTTAATATTTTCGAAAATCAGCGACTTCTTTAAAATTGCTTATTTTTACTTATTAGAATACAAAAGAACTGTGATTTTACACTTAAGTTCACTGAGAACGGAGTAACTAAGAAATCACTGGATCGCTCATCTCTGGTTGGCATATGTTTCGTCTTCATCAAGTAATTTAATAATTGATTTTCGTTCTCCTGTACTTAAACAATCACTATGGGACATTTCAATTTCGAAATTATAGCTGAATTAAAAAAATCTTTTAATAGAGAGTTCTAAGAAATTTTCACTTAAGAAATAAGAAATGAGTATTGCTAATATTAATAAATCGATTTCAACCAAAAACTTCACCTTTTTTTTTTAAAAAAATAATTAAGAAAATCAAATCTAAGACTGTCTGAAAATGGTAATTTTTTATATTTTCCTCAAAAAAAAAAAAAAAACAAAATAATAGCTAAATGACTAGAATTTTTATTCAATATTAAAAAACAATACATTGTGAATGCTGTAATTGACAAAACTCCACTTAGCCACACTCATCGCTGTGTCTACCGTGGGTGGTTCAACTCGCTAAGCGGTGATGCTGCGAGTCATAGCCTATTGTATGGCTGTGGGTTTGAAACTCATTACGACCAGGGACCGTAATAATTATTCCTTTTTTCATAAAAGTCAGATGATAACAGTTATTTTTTGATTTTTATTTTTTCGGGCAAAAATAAAAGTTATTTTTTGATTTTTATTTTTTCGAGCAAAAATAAAATTAATTTTTTGATTTTTATTTTTTCTGGCAAAAATTAAAGTTATTTTTTGATTTTTATTTTTTCGGGCAAAAATAAGTTATTTTTTGATTTTTATTTTTTCGAGCAAAAATAAAAGTTATTTTTTAATTTTTCGAGCAAAAATAAAAGTTATTTTTTGATTTTTATTTTTTCGAGCAAGTATAAAAGTCATTTTTTGGTTTTTATTTTTTTTTTACCAAAAATAAAAGTTATTAGCTTTGTTATTATGATTTTTCAGTGATGATAGATATACAGCAAGTATTTTGCAATGTTATTTTTTGTGAAAACTGTATTAATATATATTATTATACATTTTTTAAGTATCTAACTACAAGACAAACATCTATATTTGTAGGAGCAGTGCTGCCAATTTTTGGAAACTAAAATCGTCATTTTTAAAACAAGAATTCTTCAAAAAAATCGTCATATTAAAAATAAGTTTTACTGTTTATAAAACTCGAAAATATTACAAAAGGCAACCATAAAATTTATATATTTCGTTCATACAAATATAACTACGTTATTTGTTATTTATTCGTTATAAAAATAAAAATTTATAACTTATGGAATTTCAACTCAAGAAATTGAAATAAATATCAAAAATAACTTTTATTTTTGCTCGAAAAAATAAAAATCAAAAAATAACTTTTATTGTTTCTCAAAAAAATAACTTTTACTTTTGCCAGAAAAAATAAAAATCAAAAAATAACTTTTATTTTTGCTCGAAAAAATAAAAATCAAAAAATAATTTTTATTTTTGTTCAAAAAAATAAAAATCAAAAAATAACTTTTATTTTTGCTAAAAAAAATAAAAATCAAAATTTTAAAAAGCAATGCATTTTATTATAGACTAGTTCATAAGGATAAAAATGGTATACTTGAAACAGTTTTCCGACATTTACTTCTAGTTGCTTTTTTTGTTTAAAAATTTGAAAATAACTGTTATTTTCGGTCCCTGATTACGACACAAAGTAAAAATATTTTCATATAGAGCAATTTAACAATTTAAAATACTTTCTTCAATTGACACATAAAATAACCACTCAAGAGTACTTGAAAGGGACGAAACTGCGTCAGTCTGGCATATCCATTGTGTCCGTTAAATATTTCAATATAAATGTTTTCTTCTTCTTCATTCTGTAAAAATCTAACTAAGATAATAATTTGATTATTGTAAAAACGTGTAAATTAAGATATATGGACCGTTATATTTACCGTTATTTAAAGTAAAATAAAATTATGAGTTTGTTTACTCATTTATGTCAGACACTGTAGGTTGATAATAAAATAAAATGCAAACATATATTTTGTTGTTTTTTAATTATTAAGGATTTTTGTTTTTATTTTTGAGAAAAATGTTTTTGTGATGCTTCTTATCATTATTAATATTAAATTTTACATTACTAAAATGAATTGTTTTTCATATTGTTTTTCTTTATTATAAATTTGAAGTATGCAGTTTTGAAAGTATTTTATTATGGTTCTCTTAAATATATATATAATAATGTTAAATAAATTAACAAATTAAGTAACTAATAAAATCTCTTAAAATTTAACACTTTTAATTCATTTAAATATAACAGTTACAATAAAAAAAAACTGATCTTATGAAATTATAAAATGTAATAAAAATTACTAACCGAAAACAATTGTAAATCAAGTTGAAATTCAGTTACATTTTCAAAAAAAAAAAAGAAAGGAATTTACTTGAATTAAATAAAATATTCTAGAAATATAGATACAATTATTATACTACGCTGTAAAAACGCTTGAATTATTGAAATTTTACAGTGTTATTCAAGTTTTTTTTTTTTTTTATTCTTAAGAGTGATATTGAATTTAAAAGTTTTTATTTTTTTTTTTAATTTTAATTTAAGTTTCGAATTGTAAATGAGGAGCATCTTTTCAAAACATGACTATTCCACTTTTTGTGTTTTCGCACAAATTGAGAAAATTGTTTTTTAGGTATGCCCCGACATTTTCTTGCATTATTACACCGATAGAATTTCCCTTCATAGTATTAATGAAACGATTTCATTAAAATCGATTCATTGGTTTAATGAAACATTTCATTAACAGAATGAAAATTCATTAATATTTTTATTATTTTCATTAACATTTTTTATGATTTTTTCATAACTTCATAAAAAAAATTCATTAAATCAATGAAAAATTTTCAAATTTTTTTCAATAAAAATTTTGACTTGTAATAA
The DNA here is from genome assembly GCA_021234595.1 of Delia radicum. Classification (NCBI taxonomy): domain Eukaryota; kingdom Metazoa; phylum Arthropoda; class Insecta; order Diptera; family Anthomyiidae; genus Delia; species Delia radicum. The sequence continues at coordinate 169,465,010 of CM037852.1, forward strand.
GAAAAAAATTTTTTTTTTTTTGTACTATCATTTTGAAAAAAAAAAAAATTGAAAAATTTCTTCTAAACAGAATTAACAAAAACTTTTATATAAATAAATTTTTTTTATTAAATTTGCCTAGAGCTAACAGTTTTTAACGAAATTCCAGGGAACAGATTCTCTAAGAAAAACGATATAGTTTTGTTGAAAACGAGACCTAAATTGTTATCGTTTAGACGATGTTACACAAAAACGTTATGCTAAACGATAATAAATTTTTGTTTTTAACAGCATTGTTAACAATATTTAACATTTTTATCTAATATCGTTGTAATTCAACTACAAAAAGTGGACTATAATCGTCGATCATTCTACACAATTCCAAGCCAGATCGATAAAAATTACATATTTTGTACCGACATATAAGAAAATATGTCATCTTTTAACACAAAATATAAAAAAATTTGAACAGTTTTGTAAAAATAAAACAATAAAAACAGAAATAAATTAAAATTGGACCAGACCAGACCAGACCTTATAAATAATATCAACGAATGATAATTTCTCAATAACCACCAAATTAATGCAATGCTAAAATAATCATAAAAAGTGCAAATTATTAAATATCAACGAAAATATTTCATACAACTTATGAATTTTATTCATTAAAAACATGAAACTTTCATAACGATTAGGCTAGGATTAATGAAAAAATTTCATATACTTTATGAAATTTTCATTGGGTCAATGAAACCATTCATTAAAATTGATTTAATGAAACACCTTTCATTGACTCAATGAAACGTTTCTTTGGGGACTTTTTTATGAAAAAATTCATTGGATTAATGAAGCAATTCATTAATACTACGCACAAATTTCTATCAGTGTATAGACTACAAGATTAGTCATTGCTTTGTACAGGATTCAAAAATTTAGCAGTAATATGTTTGGAATAAATGCAAGATTTGAAATGGAATAATCTTGTTTTGACGCGGCTGATTGGAATAATCATGTTTTGATTCAAACCACTACGGATTAATCTTGTTTTTGCTGAAACTACTTAGGTATCAGATATCTTATGTTGAATTAAAATAACCTTAGGTTCATCTTTAAATAAATAAAACTAAAAAAAAATTACACAGAATTTTCTATTTATTTTTAATAAACTTCTGGATTAATCATATTTTGTTCCAAAAATGTATATTTGAAATGGGTAATGTAATTTTGAAGTGGAATAATCTACTTTTGATGAAATCATGCATTTTAATTTTTTTTTTTCCTGGTGTAATTATAGAGATTTCGCAAAATTTTATTTTCGCTGAGTTTTTAATTCAATGCTACCAAACAAAAAAAAATCACTTTTGTCAAAAGTGGAATAATTATGTTTTGAAAAGATGCTCCTCAAATGTTTCTGGACTTTTAATTGAATTACACAGTAGATAATTACTGGAAAAATTATATAAAAGTCGAGTTTTAAAATAAAAAAGGAATTGATATTTGAAATAAATATTTCAATATTTTATTTTGATTTAAAATTTCTAGAATTACATATTACACTGAACGGAAGGAAAGGTTTAGTTAACTTTTTATTTTTCATAATCATCTGTGCATTTAAAAATGATTCTAAGGTATATATAATTAGAAAATTTTGTAACACAGTTTTGAGATATATGGATTTTGTTTTTTGAAATTTAATTATGATTTTTTGTTTAATTAGTTTGTTAACAAATATGTATTTTGTTATAATTATTATTTATTTATGAAACTACATAAAACGAGTGTGTTTCTTAATAAAAATCTATTTTATTTTTGTGTTAATTTTTTTTCTTTTAATTGTTAAATTGTATTTAATGCCTTTCAATTGGAAGGAATGATTTTGTTAAATATTGATTTTTTTATTAGTTTCTTTAAAAATTATAATTAAATTAATTTAAAAGGTATTTAAATAATATTTAAATAATAAAAATAATAATTAAATGATTATATTTTCTTATGTTTTTGTTGGTTGGTTGGTTTGTTTGTTAAGTAATCTTAATTAATTATAAATTATATTGATAAAGTTAAAAATAATTAAATTATATTTATAAATTTAAATTGTTTAAAGCTTTGTATGTTTAACAGTATCGGTCCAATAATTTTGTATTGTCATGGCCTCTAATGAATTCAAAAATGAATCATTATCCAGGCTATACATTTCATCGGAATTATCCTGAAAATATATAGACAAAATTTAATTAAATGAGTTTTTTCAATTTTATAATCTTAAAAAAAAAAAGTTCTCTTACAGTACTTACACTAACACGCATCGTACTGTCGTCTATATAAACACTGGAGTCCGGCTCACTTAAAGCCTGTGGCTTATTTAAGAATCTACGACGATATAGTACTATGCTTACGGTACCAACGGTACAGCAAATACCGAATACTGTAAAACAAATTGCCGATATTGCACCAACATCCATGAAATAAGGGCGCTGTAAATAAAGATTAAAAATAATTAATTATTAAATATGTAAAAAAATGTATAGTCGGAGAAAAAATGGACCGTATAATATCCTGCATTAGTCTTTCATTAGAAATTGAGAAAAGTCTCCCCTTGGCAGAAAAGGTATACCCTCACTGGAATGGTATTTTTGAAATTTTACCCAGAAACGTGTCAAATCCGCTTAGACGGTATTTTTGGAAATCTCGGGGTTTTTTTTAAACTGAGGGAAAAGTCTCCCTCTTGACTGCTGGGCCAAACCGCTAAAGCGATGAAGTTGAAGTTTAGTATGTGTATTCCTAATCCCTCGTAGAAACCTGTGAGGGGATTTTTGGAAATTCCCAAGGCGGCCTAGACAAACCACTAAAGCGATGAACTCGGAATTTTCTAAGTATGTTCCTAATCGCAAGTATAAATTCACATAGGCGGATTTTTTTTTAATTCTTAATGGCAAAAAGGGGCAAAGTATCCTCCTTGGGGACCTGGTTAAATACCTTTAGCTATAAAGCTAAAATTTCGAACATGTGTTCTTTCGAATAAGACCTAACTTAATAAAATGGTACTTTTTTATTTTGCCCTGGAAAGTGTTAAATATGGTTTAAAAAGGCTACCCCTTGCCCTGGCCATAGCGAGTACTTTGAAGTTAGGTATATGGGTTATCAATCCCTCGTAGACATACGCTTAGAGTGGATTTTTGTAATAGAATGAAGTGTAGAAGTCACCCACAAGACGGACTACACAACTAGCTTAAGCAAGGAAATTAAAATTTTGTGGGTTTCTAATCCGGTTTAGACATTCGGCTATAATTTATTTTTTTTTTAAATTCGTAAGGTTAGGGGGATAATTCACCCCAAGGAGGCCTTACCGCGCTACCAAAACGATGAGCTTGAAAATAATGGTGTGGGTTTCTAATCCCGTGTAGATATTCGAGGGAAATTCTTCCTTTCGCGGTCTTTCGAAACCCCTTTGGCCAGACATTTACGATATATGTCCCTTCGAATATGACCTTACAAACTGATATGATTCTTTTCAGATTTATGGCTAGGAACGTGGTATATAAAGGGGAAATCGTCCCGTTGGCGGCCTGGCGAAACTGCTTAAGCAAGGATGCTGAAATTTGGTGTGATGGTTTCTAATTCCGCGCAGAACTTAAAATTTGGTATGTGGATATACTTTATGGATTTTTTTATAAAATCTTGGTATGGATTTGGTTTAAATGTAAGAAACCCAGACAAAATTGTTCTGCTAAGGAATGATTCTAATTGAGCATTTTTAATGGATGAATTAAACATTGGAAGGAAGGAAGCTGTTCGCATAATGCTGCAAAACAATCTGAAAAACTGAGATTAATTTATTTCTGATTTGAGTTCAGCATCCCGAAATTATATATTACAAAAGGGTCTTAGGTTTTATAGTGTTATTAGGGGAATATTTCTAAGAGAGTCCATTATAGATATGTTGCACTATTCATGAGTCTGTGTGTGTTTTTGGTAAAGTCTGATGAATAGACGGGTAAAGCCACGGTGTGAAACCATACACCATTTCAACTGACACCTACTTTAAACGACTAGTAAACATATCATATGGCGCCCAATGTTGTGCCATATCAAATAATTCTGCTGTAAATATTTGTAGTTATTTGAGTAGTATCTTTATTTTTAAGTGAAAAAGCAGTAATTTGTAAAAGAAATTTCAGTTTTTACTACATTTGTAGTTCATTTACATTCATTCTATCAGTTTTTTTGTTTTATTTAAAAAAATACAACAAACAAATAAACGATTGTAATTTTTTTACTACATTTGTGGTTAATTTGTACCACATTTATGGTACATTCTATCAACAGTAAAACTAAATGACAATGTTAGTTGAAATTAATGAAATGTAAGTCGTACTTTTTTCAAGTAAAATTTCATTTGTTTTTAACTACATTTACAATTGTTAAAACAGAGTTATTCATTTGTAGGTGTCGAAAGTACTATTTAAGCTAAATCTAAAGCAACAGTGTTAACCCAAACCAATGTTTGATCACATATGTTCATTAGGATGTCCCTTAAAAACTATTTGTCAATTTTCCAGTTTTATTGTAAATTATTCCAAATAAAAGCAAACGATTTGTTTTTTGGATTTAGGCCGAAAGTGGCTTATTTTTTAAAAAGTGTATTTTTATTAACAATTCCCAAAATTTAAATTTTGGTTAAAGTTAAATTTTTTATTTTATTAATTCCTTCAAATTATTAACATTAACCTAATTTAGCCTGGAATCAAAGATGACTCACAAATTTTAGAAAAATGCAAAAACTTGTTTTTTAAAAATAAATTTTTATTTTTTTATTAAATGCCTTATTTGGAAATGTCGATTTCTATTTTTATGAAAGTCGCAATTAAAAACAAAAAATAAATTGAAAAAATTATAATTTGTGTTTGAGTGTGGACCGCCTAATTTCCAGGACGTTTTATGAAAATTGCTTATTTTGTCAAAAGTTGAACAAAATTTTAATGTTTCCATTAAAGGTTGCACCATTTTTCGAAAAATATCACTTATTTTTGATTAGGCTTTAATTATGTTTACTTTTATTTAAGAAATCGAAACAGAAAAGCAATTTTTATTATGACTGCCAGAGCTTTTAAATTGATAAAGCTTTTAAATTGATAAAACATTATGCTTGATGCAAATAATTATTTTATGCAATTTGATTTATATAGGCAGTGGCTCACCCACGGTGGCCCAGGGTAACCAAGTGAAAACATTAACCATATGTGAATCAAATTACATAAAATAATTATTTTTTGTATTAAGTGGAATTTTTTTTTTATATCAATTTAAAAGCTTTGCAATATTGAAGTCTATAATTACTCGTAAGATTACGTTTCGTGGATTTTTTGTACCCAGGTCACTAAGGGTTAAAGATATTTTAAATAAAAGTAAAAATAATAATTAGTGTCCGACCGAACAGTTCGGCCAAAAAACTATATTTTGTCGGTTTTTTGATATCTAGAGGCAATGATGACAAATTTTGGTATTGGAAACATGTTTGTTGAGCCTATTTAATTCGATTTTGTGTATAAAATTTAAGAGAAAAGCCGAAGTTTAGCTATAAAGTTAAAAGTTCGGCCGCCGAACTATTTTCAATTTGGCCGAACTTTCTGAGGCCGAACAGTGAATTTATTGCTTAACTACAGACTTTTCTTCAAATTTGACGCTCAAAATAGCATCTAATCAGCCCAATAAACATGTTTCCAACCGCCAAATTTGTCCATAATGCTTTAAAATACCGAATACAGAACAAATGCGTTTTCTGGCCGAAGTGTTCGGTCGAACACTAATAATAATAGCCTTATCAAATTTAAGAGATATTTGATGAACACACTCAAATTTTGTTAAATTTTTGACAAAATAATCAATTTTCATAAAATGTTCTGGACTCCTTTACATTTTTAAAAATTTATAAAAAACCAAGTTTTTGCATTTTTATCAAATTTGTGGATCAAATTGAATATAATGAATTATAATGACATATCTATTTTTAAGGGACACCCTAATCCCTAATGGTGTTTCAAAAATTTGATGATATTTTTTCCTTATCCTTTTCTTAAACCTTACCTGTATGGATAACGCTTCCGATGATATATTATTCTCTTCACTATCATATTCATTTACTGTTGTAGCCGCCGATCTTGTTAAAAGATTCTTAGAATCTGATGGATAATTAGCATATTGATTAACTTTGTACTCGGCCGATAAACCCTTGGATTTGCGTGAACGATGTTCACTTTCTTCGCGGCGCAAATCTTCGGGCTTATTAACATTTTCCAAAGTAAATGGTATTTTTTGTTGATCCCCGGTATAATCTTGTGTAACATCGGTAGTTACATGGGCTGGTGGTAATTGGTCGGCCACTGTATTTAACCATTCCAAATTGGCCGGCAATTGGTCCTTAACAATTCTGGGTGTGGATGGCGGATGGGCTGGTGGCAATTGTGTCGTTAGATTGTGTGCTGTCGTAATCGAATCACTAGTATTGCTGGTGGTATTTGTGGAATTAACGTGTGTTATAATCGATGAATTTGTACTGGTTAGTTTATCGGTGAAATTAGTATAATTGTTTTTCTCTACAATTGTCATTGTAGTAGAATTATCAATTAACTTTAGTTCAGATTTAGGATCTTGTGTAGTTTTATTAAAAATTTCTGCCGATCTTTTGACATCGCTATATATATCTTCTTGATTTGTAGAAGCGGTTTCTTGATCGTCTTTTTCTAGTTCCGCTTCAACTTGTTGTAGATTTATTTTCTTTGTTTTATTTCCTTCCACTTCTTCTTCTACTTCTTCTTCATCATTATAGTAGTATTCTTCATCCTCTTTATTGTTTAGTATGATGGGATGTTCCTCTTTAATGGGATTATGTTCGACTGCAGTTGTTACACTTTGCAGTTTTAATTTCCCTACAGTTGTACTTTTTGCTAAATTTGGTATTTCGGTTGTCCATGTTAGTGTTGTTGAGGTCTGATAGAGTTTTGTTACTAATTTGTTTGGATTGGCATTTCCATTTTGATTGTACTCTAGTGTTGACTCCTGACTTGGATATGTGTGTACGACCACAATAAGGGGCGAAATAAGATCTGGAAAAAAATGTTATGTATTTATTAGTGGGGGATATTTAAATTAATCAAAATAATTAATAATAAATTTACAAAAAATGTATAACTAGTAGTATTAGTAGATTTAAATTTACAGGTATATTACCTACACTGAGAGAATTATCTTTACTTTAGTAATGAATTCATAGTTTTAATGAAAATTGTCACTGGCACTCGTCCATTGAAACTTTTTATAGAATTTATGAAACAGTTTGATTAAAGCCAATATTTATGAAATGTTTGTATAATTAATGAAAATCTTCACAAACATAATGAATCATTCCAACAATGAAGCGTTTATATAATTTATTAAACAGTTTCATCAAATATGTAATATTAAGCAGTTTTTTGAATTAATAAAACTCTTCATGAATATCTTGCAAAATGTATTGGAACTAAGGCAATGAACCGTTTTATATGATTTTTTTAAATAATTTCATAGAAGTCCAAAATTAATAAAAGGAAATAATAAAACACTTTATAAAATATGTTTAACACTTAAGAATTAAATCTTAAAACTAAAGTGTAAAATGTATGACAATTAATAAAATTATGAAACTTTATGAAAAAATAAAAATATTAAGTCTTTGAAATAATTTCATAGCTCTAAAGAAAATTTTCATTAAATTTACGAAGAAATATTTTATGAAATTGAATGAATTTTTTTATGAAACTATGAAATCTTATGAAAAAAAAATTATAAAAAATTTCTAAATATTAATTAAATTTCTTGGATATAATGAAATTCTTCATTGAATCTACGAAAAAAATTCTATGAAATTGTTTCGTTAATAGCATGAAGGATAATTCTCTCAGTGTAATAGGTACGACTCGGCCGATAGCAATACGGACGTTAATAGCATGAAGGATAATTCTCTCAGTGTAATAGGTACGACTCGGCCGATAGCAATACGGACTATATTTTATAGATCGTCAACTTTCAATGGATGGCCGAAAACTGCTATTTAGAGGAAACTTGGCTTAAATTGATAATTCGACGATAGAGATGGGACAGGATCGGGAGCCTAGACTGAGAGAATTATATGCATGAGATCAATGAGTTATAGCATTAGATCTATGAAATGTCACTGGAATTAGTCTATTGAAGCAGTTCTTTAAATTAATGTAGTTTTTAATAAAATTTTATTAAACATTTAATTTTATTTATTAAAGGTCTTAGCTGACTAGAAAATGTTGCATTCCATTCCGTGTTTTTTCTATTATTTAAGGTAAATTATCGTAAATAAATTAAAAGTTTTCTATTAATTTAGAAAATTAGAAAATTTCCATAATCTTTAGCCGAATGAAAATAACGACTCATTTATGTAAAATTTCATATGCCTTTAAAAAAGTTTCATTGAAAAGTTTCATTGCTTAATTCACACGCTATCTAGCCATCTCTATTTACTATTTCCCAGTAATGATGATACGAAATGGCATTTTTAAAAAAGAATTTACAATAATTTGACAAATCGTATCACCAATAGAGGGGAATTGTAGATATGAATGAGTAGAGATAGATATCGTCCCAGAAAACTTGTATTAGTTCCACAACTACACTGATAGAAATTTGTGCGTAGTATTATTGAATTCCTTCATTAATCCAATGAATTTTTTCATAAAAAAGTCCCCAAAGAAACGTTTAATTAAGTCAATGAAAGGTGTTTCATTAAATCAGTTTTAATGAATGGTTTCATAGACCCAATGAAAATTTCATAAAGTAACCTTTATGAAAGTTTCATGTGTTTAATGAATAAAATTCATAGTTTGTACGAAATATTTTCGTTGATATTTAATAATTTGCACTTTTTATGATTATTTTAGCATAGCATAGGCGGTTATTGAGAAATTATCATTCGTTGATATTATTTATAAGGTCTGGTCTGGTCCAATTTTAATTTATTTCTGTTTTTATTGTTTTGTTTTTACAAAATTGTTCAATCTTTGTGTTAAAAGATTACATATTTTCTTATACGTCGGTACAAAATATGTAATTTTTTATCGATCTGGCTTGGAATTCTGTAGAACGATCGACGATTATAGTCCTCTTTTTGTAGTTAATTTACGACCATATCTAAAATGTTAAATATTGTTAACAATATTGTTAAAAACAAAAATGTAGTATCGTTTAGCATAACGTTTTTGTGTAACATCGTCAAAACGATAACAATTTAGGTCTCGTTTTGAACAAAACTATGTCGTTTTTCTTAGAGAATCTGTTCCCTGGAATTTAGTGACCAACTATTCAAATTCGTCAAAGTCTGTTAGCTCTAGGCAAATTTAATAAAAAAATGTATTTATATCAAAGTTTTGTTTAATTCTGTTTAAAAGAAAATTTTCAGTTTTTTTATTTCAAAATGATGATACAAAAAAAAATTTTATTTTTTTTTCATTGATTTAATGAATTTTTTTTTTATGAAGTTAATAATGAATTTTCATTTTCATTCATTCCAATATTAATGAATTTTCATTCTGTTAATGAAATTTTTCATTAAACCTATGAATCGATTTTAATGAAATGGTTTCATTAATACTTTGAAGGAAAATTCTATCAGTGTAGTTCTTTAGAGCCAGTACTGGTTCTAGTTTGGCGTTGTAACCCATGATTTTTGTTTGAAATTGTCACCCCTACAACTAGTTCTAAGAAACGTTTGAGGAACATGTACTAGTTCTATGGAACGGTTCTGAACCCATTATTGTATCCGTGATTTTTATTTGAAATTGTCAAGCTGGGAATTGGTTCTATGAAACGGTTCTAGAACCTATTCTTACATCCGTTCTAGCATGTTTTGAGGGTGGAACATTTTAAAAATTGTATATTTGCAAAAATTGTGCTGAGATGAAATTACAAAAATGGAATTAAAAAATGTGCCGTCAGTTGCTTAGTCTAACAATACGATGTAAAAATACAAAAGGAATCCAGTTTTAAATCAAATCCGGCATATTTTTACAAAAATTATGGTTTGTTCGTGCGCGTCAACTTTTATGATATATATGTATATTAGAGTGTTTTTTTGATTTTAAGATTTTGGGATATTATTACTTTTTAGAAGGTTTTTGTGTCAATAAAAATAATGTTAGGCTCTATGTTGTTGTTATGTATTTATATTATTGTTTTTCTTATTTATGTTTTATATGGTTGCCAGATCAATAAAATATTCATCCCAGAAGATGTTGGAAAAAACACCAACGAAACGTCGGATGGACCATTAAATTAAATAATCTTTTATTTTATATAATAAACTGGTCCTTAAAAGCCCGTTTTTAGACAAATCTAAAAAACAATCAAGAATTTAAAATAGAAAAAGGTCGATAAAAACATTTTTAGAATAATGGCGATTTTATTTTTGAAAAATTCCAACTCCTTCAATTCAAGCTCGGTGGCTAAAATCGTGAATTTTGGGTACCTTCTTTTGTAGAACAAAAACCGCTAAATATGTTTAAAATCTGACTTCCCGAATCGATTCTACATGAAAAATTATTCCTATACGCAGTTTTTAACGCTTTTACATTGCACAGGATAGCCATTAGAGTGGTCGGAAAAATCGATTTTTTTATTATAAAAATTTTTTTTTTTTTAATATACACAATTAAAGAGGATTCTTTCCTGAGAAAAATGGTATACTATTCTTATTTTTATTACTACCCGTTAAAAAGTTATTAAGCTTAAATTTTGTTGCCAGTAACAACAACATTTTTTTTTTTTTTGTTTTGTAATTTTTATTGCAAAGTAAATTTTATTTATTAAAAACAAAGTAAAAATTTTTTATTAACAAAACAATGATAATGATTATTAGAAACAATAAATAGTAATTATTTGATTAATTACCCTTTTTTTTAACTGCTGATAGAGCTAAACAATTAAAATTATCTCTATTTTTTACTAAGCCAGAAGTGTTCAACCACGAAATTTTACCAACAAGTTGTTCGGTGTAAATGCTTGTTGATTGAATATTTCTGGAGGTTTCAATTGCATTTAAAAAACTTTTCTGGTCTGCCCACTCAGCTGCATTAAAAAGCATAAATGAGATGTTTATTCGAAAATTAGCTAGAGTTTTTAAGTTATGAAGAGTTATAATATCAAACGGCGACTTAGAAAAAAACGTCATCTTGTGCATTGCATCTACTTCAACATTATTATGCACTTGCTCAACTGCTTCGATTTCAATAAAATCTTTTTCGTAAAGCATTTAATACAAAAAAAAAACTTTGTAGTAAAAATTTTAAAACAAAAGAAAATAAATGTGGGTATGTAAAAATAAAAGTTTAAGGAATAATAACTTTTTAACGGGTAGTAATAGAAATAAGTATAGTATGCCATTTTTCTCAAGTAAGAATCCTCTTTAAATGTGTATACAAAAAATAATTAAAATGAAAGAATAAAAAAAAAAACCATTTTTTCCGACCACTCTAATGGCTATCCAGTGCATTATAAAAGGGGAAAAAAACTGCTTATAAGCCTAATTTTTCATGTAGAATTGATTCGTGAAGTCAGATTTCAAATATATTTAGCGCCCAGCAAAAATAATGTGAAGTAGTTCCAAATAAACTACATTTTCATTACACACAAAGGCTACTACTACTGATTTTTCTGATCTAATGCTGGTCTTTTAGATCAGTTCCTAAACTTAGCATATAATGTCATCATATACAAGGCTAACTAGTAGAAATGTCACGAATGTTACAATTTGGCATTTGACATACTCGAATGGAACCGGGAGTTTGTATCTTTTAACAACTATTTTCTTTAATCTAGATGTCGCTTTGAATTTGTGTTTTCTGACCTTTAAATTTGAAAAACAATGATTACAAAATATCAGACTTAACAATAGTTTTCTTTCTTTTCAGTTGAACGAAAAACTATTATTTCGCTTTGTTTTTAAAGCTAGCAAGCTGTTTAAAAGTTTTTTTTTTTTAATTATAACATTTTAAGCACTCCTACACAGATAAAACTAAAAACGGGATCAATTTTTTTTGCACCTACCACTGAAATGATAGTATTAGCTAAAAAAAATTGCAGACAGTTTATTAAAACTCTTTCAATTAAAATAATAATAATATCAATTAAAAGAGTTATTGTTTTTCTTTACAACCTCAATTAAAAAGTTTAGTTAAATTGATTAAAACTTTAATTGAAACTTGAGAAGAAAACAATGGTAGTTTTAATTGAAAACTAGTTTTTTTTTATTTTTGTTATATGCCCCCCATTAAATAAAAAAAGAAATTTAGGTTTGTAAATTAAATTGACATTTTATTTATAATAAAATTAAAGCTTTTTAATATAAAAATGTATTATAAAAAAACAAATAAAAGGAAAGACAAAATTTTTGTTTTGCTTATATTGTCTTGAACTTTTTCTTATAATTGAATTGCTTTTTTAAAAAAATCACACACAACTTTAAAATGATAGTTTAATGACACTTATACTTATTGAAAATTTAATTATTTACAAAAATAATGGTTTAATTGTCCTTTTTCGATGAGGTTTATTTAAATCCACATGTGCACTTTTATTACCACAGATAAAACACGAAACTAAATTAAGTTTTCGTGCGTACACGAATATCTCAACAAAAAGAGTGTTGCAAACTCTAGTGAAATAACTACGATTTTGCGTGTATTTGAAATCGGTAAACAATTCAACTTAATAAAAGTTAATCATTTGCGATTTTTTTCTTTTTATTTACAAATTAAATAATATATTGATATAATTAAACCTTTGTTTGATTATTTAATCTAATAAAATAAAAAAAAAGAGTTTGCCAAATTTTAAAAAATTTTGTTTAAATGTTGTCAACACTGTATGGATATATTAGAAAATTCAATAAATTTTTCAATTGAATCAATTAAAAAAATTGTTTAAATTGCCATTGATATTCAAACAATCGATTAATTAGATATTTTTGGCCCATAATTTTTTCTGTGTACAGATACATATTATCACTCAGTAAAAAAGATGTGACTTAACATCATACCTTAATCACTAATTAAAAATAACAAATTAAGTTCTATGAAAAAGAACACCCAAAAATACAATCTTTCATAACCTTACACATAGTACTTTTAATAAAGTGAAGTTTGAGGAATTTGCATTACCTCCGTCCTATGACAACCCCATGTTAAAATCATGCGTGTTTCACCTCAATTTGCACTACATCTGTGATGATTGTACTACATCTTTTTCCACTCTTTTTTAACTGGGCGGTTTTTGTTCTACAAAAGAAGGTACCCAAAATTTTTCAAAAATAAAAACGCCATTATTTTTATTGTCGCAAAATCCTTCTTAATAGTTATGATATCCCAAATAAAAAAACAAAAACCAAAAAAAAAACACTATAATGTATATACAAACAGAAAAAAATTGGGAAATTATTACCAAAGTGCTTAGTAATTATACAACTACATAAGTTTAAAGTTAGTTTTCAGGGACGTAACAGTTATAACTTTTATTAAAAACAAATAGTTTTACTGGCCCTGTATGATTGATATTTTCAGGTCAAACAAAAACATGACTTTTACTTTTTCCAATAATAATAAAAATTATTTTGTAATTTTTTTTACAATATTAGTAAATAACGATTATAACTAAAAAAAAAAATCAAATGCTCGGGAACAACTAAATACAGCAGTTTATGTATTCCTCTGTTGTCAATTAGTTAATAACCCGGATTCGCTATTAAGTAATTGCAAATTAACCCGCATATTTCATCAACGTATGGAGCACTATTATTATTTCAAAAAAATCAGTTAACAACAGGGACCGTAAATAATGATTATTGTTCGTTTTTTTAAATCAAAAAATCAATCACTTAGAACAGACATAAAAAAAAAAATATTGCACCATTATTATTATTTTTTGACAATCTTTGCATATCCGTCATGATTTTTAAATTTTTGAATTTTAAAGTTTTCTTCAATGGTAATGATTATTTTTGAGTAATAATAAAAAAAAAATCAGCCATAATCATTATTTTTGAACAAAAAAAAAAATAAAACTCAAAAATAATCATTATTTATAATTTTTATTTTTTCGCTCAAAATAAAACTCACTTTCAATTTATGACTTTTTTGTTTGGTTTTTTACCAACATAGTTGCAAATCCTCACAAAAAAGTCATATATTGAAAGTGAGATTTATTTTGAGCGAAAAAAATAAAAATCATAAATAATGATTATTTTTGAGTTGTATTTTTTTTTTTTGCTCAAAAATAATGATTATGGCTGATTTTTAATAAGATTACTCAAAAATAATCATTACCATTGAAGAAAATCTTTAAAACTCATAATATAATCATTATTGTGTAATTTTTATTATAAAACTCATAATGATTACGGTCCCTGATTAACAAGTTTTATAAGTTATTATAATAAAAAATCAAAATCAAAAACATAACTGCAATTTTATGATTAAATCGAAAAAATGCAAATATACAAAAATGTTTTAAATTTTTGTATATAGTATTTTTGTTTATATTATTATTATTATTTTTTTATGATTTTTTTTTTAAATAACAGTTATTTTTGATCTGTGTTTGTTTTAAAAAAATTCTAGTAAAATATTTACAAATTATTGTAAAATATATACAAGAATAGTAAAAAATGTCTTAAAAAAAATCATATATTATACAAGAAATTTCAAACGCATGTAGTTCTTTCTTCGCCGTAAGCGAAAATCACGCGATGTATTTAGTAAATATTTATTGCGCCGTAAGCAAATTTTTGTCGGAAACTGAAAGCACTCTACTTTATACCGTTTTTGCTCATAATTTCAGCGCCATTTTTGCTCATAAAAAAGTTGACAGTTTTTTGACCCTCTGGTTTATATTTATAATTTTATTCTCATCACAGTGCGATACATTGACTACACTAAGCATAAAAATACTTCTGACATTCGTGTCACCACTAGATATAATTTGTTTAAGATTGTTTTTTAATATAAGATTCAAAATTTGTGTAAAAAAACAAAGGTTTTCTTTTTAACTTGTTTGCATTTGAGCTGGAACTAATTTAAGACTATTTGAAGCGTTCTAGAAGTAATGTTCAACCAGTTCTTAAGCATTAGTTCTCAAAACACCCCAAAGGCGACCTTAAAAGCCTCAATAACATTTTCTTCCATCGCTAGTTATTTTAATGCTACACTCACAAAAAACTTTCAAAAAAAACTGCTAAATTTAACAGATTTTTTTTTTGCTAAATATTAATAAAATAAGAACAGCAAAAATAAATCTATTAACTTTAAAAAAAATTTGTTAAATTCGATATGAATTTTAGTTTATTAAAATAAATAGCAAACAAAAACTGTAAAATTAACAAAATTTTTGCTGTATTTTTGAAATGGAGGTTTATATAATTCAATATAGTTTTATATGACTACAAGAGGGTAAACATCCAGGGTAAACAAATTTAATAAAAGAGAAAATTGAGTAGGAAAGTAGAAGTTTAGTTTTCTTCTAAATACTCGTATAATCCGGTATTTAAAACTACCGGTAACTAAGTATCGGGTTTTAAGTTATTGTAATATAAAATAATATGCTATTTATTGGTAGTTGTTCATTATTTAGAGTTTCTACTGTTTATAATCCTTATACTTACTACATAGTAATGTTATCCAAAACCAATGTGACCACCAATAGAAGGTCATGATGCAGCTTGTAAGATGATGACTTCAATGTTGAAAAAAACTGTAAAGAAATAAAAACAAAAACGTTAATAAATTATTTATTAATTATATTCAATGAAATTGTAACAGCCGTATTAATAAAAAATTTGATTTCAGATTTCAAATCTATTTTAGTTAACCCTCTAACTGGCCAAAGACAACAATTAATAAGTTCTTCAACAACATTGTTTAACGTTGCCTAATTTAGACGATATGAGCCAAAATATTTTAGGGTGCATTTTGAAGACTAAAGCATATAAAAGAGAAGTTTTGAACAAAAAATATTTCTCTTACCAAGATATAACCACGCTCGAAAAACTAGTTTTTTCTGCTCCTATTTAAGAAGATATCGCGATTTTCGCTTTTTGGAAAAAGCGAAATTAGGCGAAAAAATATCTAAACTTCAATTTATATTGTTCAAACTTCAACACTTTGCTATTAATACTTAATGTCTTCTTTCTGCAAAATTTGATAAAAATCCGTCCATTAGTTTATAAATTAACACTGTGCTTGAGAGAAATCCTGATAAAATCCTAAGAGTCCTTTGACTAAAGTAAGGACTTATTATTAAAGATGAAGCTTCAATCTTACTTATATTTTATTATAAAGAGTTTTTAGTCAACTTAAATTGGTTTTTTAGATTTTTGAAAACTATATTTTTTTTAAAAAAATAATTAGTTTTTGAAATTTTAGGAAATATTGATTTTGAAGCTTTCTCGCTTCCAAACCAGTGGACGGCACACGAAAAATTTCTTCGCAAAATATTAAGCAATTTTAGTTTTCCATCGGAATATATTAATTTCTAAGTATAAAACGCTTATTTGACGCATTTTTGGTAAATTTTGATGCTAAACAATGATTATTAAGGTACTCGTATCTATAATTATTTTGTCGTGTTTTATAAAAATTTTGTTTTTGTAAAATAAAAATTGTATGATTACTTGTCAATTAATTAAGAAAAGAAAAAAAGTCAAATCAAAATTTTAAGTAAAAGTGTAATTTAAATAATGATTCAAGTAACCAGTTTTATTTGTCCTGATTGTTTTACACACCGCTAGCTCATTTTAACATTACTTTTAACTAAAAACATAATATTTTTAAATAACAATTCGTTTGATTACATTATTATTAAAAAATCAACTAAATTTTCCTGATTGAGTTCAAATTTTTCGTAATGAAGATAATCACAAATCAAAAACCTAAAAGTTCATCTCAATATAGGTTTAAGCAAGGGTCGCAAGGGTCGCAAGGGTCCAATTCTAAAATTCCTTTATTTACACAAGGTTTAAAATATGCATTTTAAGCATATATTCGTTTATTAATACAATTTTGTCGAATTTTGCTTAACAATAATTTGAAATGCTGTTTAATATTTTTATGAATACCGTAGTAAGTATTTAACTAAAAAAAAAAAATAAATAAATACTCAATGCAATTGCATCATCATGATCACAATATGAGTGCATTACACAAAAAATAAAAAATACATCATCCATTTGTCTGTCCAATATACAGAAAAACGGAGGCCTACATAGTATTATTAGCAGGTGAATTAGCTGGAACTGGGTTAAATTACCGATGAAAAAAATTTAAAATTAGGTCTGATTTACTATATATCGAAATTTATTCATATCCAAGTTTATCCCCAACTTTTGATATCCAGTAATATCCGATTAGATCCTTCAAATCTATTACTCTATTAATTTAAGATCCTGATGGATCCCGAATTATCCCATGGGATTAATTAAGATACTTGGATCTAAAGATAAGATAAGTAATTTTTGGTGGATCCAACAAGATATTTTGAGATTAAGTTAGAATTACTTAAATCCCACGACAAATATTATTTTTATTAAAATTTAAAAACATTTTAAAGAACTTTTAGACATCTGTGTATATAATTATGTATGGTGTAATATATAACAATATGTAATTATGTCTTATATGCATAAAAAATATTAATGATGCTGGACCATATATATTATCACATATATATATATTCATATCTAAAACTAAATTGTTAATCTTGTGTCATATATGGAATCTTATATGATTTAATATCATATAAAATTATATCTTGAATTGCATTATGCATATGGCACCATATATAAGCATATCCTATATCACATACAACAATATTTTTTTATAAGACAGTATATATTATTATATCTTAAATTATATAGCTTATATGTCACCATATATGATTACATATTGTGTTATATATGAGAATTAATATATAAGACAATATATATACCATATTTTATTATGCATAGCATACATATATGCATCTGATTTTATAAAGGTCAATAGATAATAATATATCGTTACGTTTACTCATAACAAACATACACTAAGATGTGGCAATAAATGGCACCATATATAATCACATATTATAATACATTTTAAGATGAAAAACATAAGACAATACCCGGGTAAAAATAGTTATACCAATTCATATATAATATGATTAAGTAATATATTCATATATAATATGATTAAGTAATTTATTGAGAGAATTTTTTATATGGTACTTGATATTATTATATGTCTCCGAATCTTACTCCATATATAACTACATAAGCCATATAATAATAATCCAAATATATGTAATGATCGATATGATTATATATGGTCCAATGCTAAGTCTTATTAAACTATGTATGAATTCATATTAAAACAATTTTCCTTATAATTTTATATAGCTTCATATATAATCCCATACATATTTTGGTAAAGTTCAATATAAAATTAAGTTATCTGACAGTTACGACTTTATTACATATGGCTTCACATATATTCATATTAATTTTATAACGAAATCATGTGCAAGTAATTTATTTTACATAATTTAAAATAAAAAATGTGTACATTTTATAAAACAATACCACTTAATTATATATTTTTAAAACACTAAATTTATTGTTGATAGTTTTTAATCATTTCGTTGTTTCATTTAAAATATTTTTGATTTTTAAATATTTTTGATTTCTAGATATTTAAATTTGGAACTTTAATACTTTTAAGCATAACTTCAAGTTACAAAAAGCATACCTAATATCGGCTAACATTTTATAAAATCAGATATATTTATATCTACTTAGATATAATTTAATGTCCTGTATATGGACAAATCTCGGATAAAATTTTATCAAATTATATCGAATTTGATATAATTAGATACATGCACTGATAGAATTTTCCTTCATAGTATTAATGAAACGATTTCATTAAACCCGATTCATTGGTTTAATGAAAATTTCATTAACTGAATGAAAATTCATTAATATTGGTATTTTTTTCATTAACATTTTTTATGATTTTTTCATAATTTCATAAAAAAAATTCATTAAAGCAAAGAAAAATTTTCAAATTTTTTTCAATAAATATTTTGACTTGTTATAAGAAAAAAAAATTTTTGTTTGTACTATCATTTTGAAATAAAAAAACTGAAAAATTTCTTTTAAACAGAATTATCCAAAACTTTGACATAAATAATTTTTTTTTTATTAAATTTGTATAGAGCTAACAGTTTTTGACGAATTTGCATAGTTTGTCACTAAATTCCAGGGAACAGATTCTCTAAGAAAAACGATATAGTTTTGTTCAAAACGAGACCTAAATTGTTATCGTTTTGACGATGTTACACAAAAACGTTATGCTAAACGATAATAATTTTTTTTTTTTAAACATTGTTAACAATTTTTAACATTTTTATCTAATATGGTAGTAATTTAACTACAAAAAGTGGACTATAATCGTCGATCGTTCTACAGAATTCCAAGCCAGATCGATACAAATTTACAACAATTAGAAAACACAAATTATAAAAAATGTAAAGAAAGATTGAACAATTTTGTAAAAATGAAACAATAAAAACAGAAATAAATTAAAATTGTTTATTTTAGTTCAGGATTTAATATTTTATTGCCTGTTAATTATATTTAAACGATTTTTTCAATCATTAAAGTTCTTAATATACATCATTTAAAAAAAGTACAATAACTAAAATATTTCTTTTTTATGGATAAAAAATTCTATTTTCAAAATATGTAATTTTCGATCTGAAATCTAATCAGATACTTTTAAAATTTTATCTTTTTCGAATTCGTCAAAAATTATGAGCTTTAGCAACGATTAATTAATTTTACTTAGGCAAGGATTAATGAAAAAATTTCAAATACTTTAAGAAATTTTCATTGGGTCAGTGAAACCATTCATTAAAATTGATTTAATGAAACACCTTTCATTGATTCAATGAAATTTTTCTTTGGGGACTTTTTTATGAAAAAATTCATTGGCTTAATGAAGGAATTCATTAATACTACGCACAAATTTCTATCAGTGTGTAGATGACCCATTTTTCGGATCAATTTGTATGTGTTTATATACAGAAACTTATCAAATGAGATATAATATTATTAGACTCCATATTAAAATTTTTACCCGGGTACATACATTTTTTACTCGGGGTGGTTACATACAAATCAATTTATTAAGTCATAGAAATTTAAGCAAAAACTCTATACAAATTTAATACTGCAGATGAGTATGAATGAAAACATCATTATCATGTAGTATTTGTTACAGAAAATGACGTACTACGTTTGCTTTTGCTTTGGTTCACAAGTTGTCGTTGTTTAAAAAATAAGGGTATTCACTTGTGAAAATTTTATAGTTCTTGGAAAATATGTTTCTTAAGAAATGTCTACATATCTTGAACAATTCTTGTAGAATCTTTCACGACATGAGAATTTCTTTGTTTTTAAAAAGATTTTTTAAACAAGGAGGCTTTAAAGAAGTTTCCAACTTGAAGAACTTATTTAGGTTTTAATTTTATGTCTTTGAAGTGAATACCATTAACATGTTGATGCGTAGTAGTTTAGTATAAATTCATTCGCACTATGGAGGTGTAAATCTATTCGAAATATTTCGCAAATATTTGAAAATTTATTTCAACGATGTACATTTTAGTAGCTTGCAAATAATCTCATATTAATTGTGTAGGAGACTCCTATTTTAAATTAAAATTTTTCACATTTTTCTCATTTTAAATATGTAATTATGTACATTTTTTTTTTTTTAATAAAGTATTAATTTGTTTCACGGTTATAAGCAAATTCTATTAAGTTATAGAAATTAAGGTGTTATAATCATACATATGTTGCTTTTCAAGCCAACTGTACAGTTAGAGAAAAAGTAAATATTATTTGTATAACTTATTAAGCAAAGTTGAATTAAGGTAATGAGCCATTGTATAAAAAAATATTTAGCTTAAGTCAATTTTCGTAGGGTTCCATCTTTATTAAGTTAATTTGTAATCGAAACTCATCGACCAAGTTAACCAAATTGAAACAATTTGAAACAAGCAAAAGATATTAAATAAATAACAAACAAAAAAATTAAAGAATTGGTGAAAACAAAAAACATATAATTTATTTGCAAATCTGGCGAAAATTTGAAAATTCAATTATGTGTAATATGGTCGTTCTTAAATTCAAAGAAAAATTGATAAAAATTTTAAGCCAAATATACAAAAGGTAAGACAATTGTGGTTTAGTTTCATACCATACATGGGCATACTGCAATATATTTTTACTGCATTACGGCTGCCAGTAATCAGTAAACGGTACTGATTACTGAAAAAAAAATTTCAGTAACCAGTAACGTTTACTGATTACTGAAAACAAATTGCAGTAACCAGTATTTTTACTGATTAAAAAAAAAAAATTCAGTAATTAGTAAATTTGTACCAATTCAGGCATTTTTTTTTTTTTTTTATTTTTGGTTAGTTACACAATATTTAAATTAAAAAAAAATCTTCTTAGATAAGTAGTTAGGTAAAATTTAACTTGAAAAGTACTTTGTAACAGTTAATAAAAAAATGAGTATAGATTTATACATTTTTCGTTTTTGTTAACTTTCAGTAGTTTTTGTTGCATTTCCTTCTGAATAATTAAAATTTGTTACGTAACATAAGTTTTTTTTGGAACTTATCTTAGAAGATATTTTTTTTTTTAAATATTGTGTAACTAACCAAAAAAAATTTTAAAGTTGTATTTTACCTAAGTAAAATACAATTTTAAAATAAAAAAATAAAAAAATGCCTAATTTGTTACAAATTTACTAATTACTGATTTTTTTTTAATCAGTAAAAATACTGGTTACTGCAATTTTTTTTTCAATAATTAGTAAACATTACTGGTTACTGAATTTTTTTTTCAGTAAACATTACTGGCTACTGACACTTAGGAAATTATGTTGGTAAAGACGACAGCAATTGTAGTCAAAAACAAATGAAATTTCATTTAAAAAAAGGACGACTTACATTTCATTAAATTCAACTAACATTGTCATTTGTTTTTTAATGTTCAAAAAATGACTAACAATTGTAGTAAAAATGAACCACATGGTAGTAAAAAATAAACAAATATTTATTTTTTTTTATTTTTTAAATAACAAAAAACAACTGAAAAAATGAAAAAATGAATGTAAAATCATAAAACAGTCATTTGATGTGGTTTGTTTTTTTAAATGAACTACAAGGTTAGTTAAAAATTTTATTTGTTCTACAAATTACTTACATTTACATTAAAAACAATGAAACTGTATTACAACCCAAACAACTACATATTTTTAAAGCAGAAGTTCCCTGAGTGGAAAATTTCGTTGCAGTAATCAGTAAAATTTTTTTTACTGAAATTTTACTGGTACTGCAAAGTGCCAATCTATGATATGTAAATGTGTGAAATATAATGAAATATTAAAAAAAGTGCTGCTAATTGGTTGTAATATTGGTAAAAACAATATTAGCAACGAATTTTGCAGGTGGCAAAAGATATGCTTAGCAAATCAAAATAGTGTTTTCCTAGTTGTACCTTTGGTAATATTTAACTAAAATAAATTTTCTTATTTTTCTTCGATCTTTTTAAATAAATTTTTGTCTTTTGTTTTATTGAGCTAAAGATCCTTTATTTTATAATTATAATTATTTATTTCCAATATTTCGTCTTCGCTTTGGAAGACTTCTTCAGGGAAAATTTTTTTTTTTATAATTAATTAATTTTAATTATAAAAAAATTTTCCCTGAAGAAGTCTTCCAAAGCGAAGACGAAATTTTTTTTTTATAATTAATTAATTTTAATTATAAAAAAATTTTCCCTGAAGAAGTCTTCCAAAGCGAAGACGAAATATTGGAAATAAATAATTATAATTATAAAATAAAGGATCTTTAGCTCAATAAAACAAAAGACAAAAATTTAACTAAAATAGCAAAAATAGTAATATTTAACAAAAATAACAGTAGTGTGCCAGTACTATTTTTTTTGGTACGGTTGGCAATTTCTACCTGGGTAGTTATTAGTAAGTTATTATTCGTGTCAAAGTAATGCAGAGAGTAAGCTAGTGTAATTACTGATAGTGGGAAAAATAATGACATGTCATAACCGTTTCTACACTGGGGTTGTTTTCTATATTGACAGTACATATAGTAGATTTTAGTTTGTAACTTTTACTACATTTTCATTTGAATTTCCAGTAAAAGTAATTGTTTTATATTGGACATTTTCACAGTTGTTTGCAATTGTTTGTTTTACTATTTGTTGTAATAGTTAAAAATATAAAACAATTTTTAGTCACTTTTATGAAGAAGTGTGATTATGAAATATTAATATCTTTATATAGTCCGGATTTTTTCTTCTCCATTGCAATTTTATGAATTACAAATCTTGATAAACGCAACGGTGCTGAAATAATGTCAATGGCCGTCTATTCATGTTAGCAATAAAACTAGATCGGTTTTTAAATTTATATTTAATTTAAACATAATTGTGTTTAAAATCAAATTCAACATGCACATTGTTTATTAGCTATTTTGTAAAATAAAACAAGTCATTGTAACACCAAAGCAGTATTTCAATGGTCATAAGTTGATAGCTCGTAACTAACAATTTTGTAACAACTTGAGATAGGGATGACAATTTATTATTCGTTTATAATTTCTAAGTCAAATTGTAAAACAATTTTAAGTTACGACCTGACAACCTATAACCATCCATTTATATTTAAATTGTATAATTTTGTTTATATTGCTAATAAAGAAAAAAACTAAAAAGTTTTTTTAACAATCAAAACCGATTTTTACAATAAAATAATATTGTGGAATATGTTTGTAATATAAATGATATATTTGGACCAGTTTTTTTGACAGAATTAGTGTAACACGTATAATAGTATTAAAAATTGTTTTGAATATATATTAGGGTTATAACTTATTTTTTTTTTGAAAATTTTTAACTATCACCACGTGTTTTATTATTAATAAAAATGTCGTTTTGGGTTATTTTGAAACAAAACAAATCTCGAACAAAAATGCATTTTTCCACTTTTCTACCGTTAAACCAATATTACTTTTTATGTAATGCAAATTTTAATGCTGTCAAATTTGAACACTTTTGCATCCTTTGATATTGATAGACATCGTTATCGTCTAATTACTTTAATATTTTAGCGAAATATTAATTTTTAGAAGTTTGTTATAATTTTTATTAAAATTATGTTTTTCGACCTTTAATTGTGCAATGAAAATGAAAATTATTCAAGTTCGAGGCCATAATCTATATTTCTCTATTAGGATATTGTCCTAACAAATAATCTATAGAGTTCAAATTTATTAATTGAACATTTTCAGGAATAAGTAATAAATAATAATAAATTTGAAAACAAAAACGCTATTGATTATTTGTTAGAACAATATCCTAATAGAGAAATATAGATTATGGCCTCGAACTTGAATAATTTTCATTGCACAGTTAAAGGTCGAAAAATCACAATTTTTATTTTTAATAAAAATTATATCATACTTGTAAAAAACACAAAGTACGGTCTTGTTAAAAAAAAAAAACAAAACAAGTGGCTAAATAAAAAGAAGAATAAAAACAAAAAGCTTTTATTGTATATCTACCAAAGGTAGAGCTTGCACATAACGAACAAGTTTTCAATTTATTTTTGATCAATGTTGATAATCTTTAACTTGGAGCTCATATATTAGTTCTCATTTAGTGGGAAAACTAGGTTATATGAATGTTTGATGTTGTGCATGGGATTGTCATTTCTTTCGAAACGTGTTCTGTTGATGGGAACCTAGAAAATTCCCGAAATAGATCTATCAGCACATTCCTGAAAGTGGTCAATAAATTTGAAAACAAAACTCTATTGATTATTTGTTAGGACAAAATCACAGTAAAGAAATATAGAGTGCGGCCTCGAACTTGAATAATTTTCATTAGTTTTTAGTTTAAATAAAAAAAATTTGTCGGATTTCGAAAAGATTAATGCCGGAAATTTTTTGAAAACCGTAATAACCCTAATATACACATAACATTACACTGCCCGATAAAATCGTGTAATGCTTAAAAATAAACGATAATTTTAAATTTCGATTTTTTTATGTTTTATTGTGTATTATTCTTAAATTTATGAAGGAAACATGTTAGAGGGCAATTTCCCGAAAATATTTAAATCATTGTTAGACTTAACTCCAAATTATCAAACTCTAAAAACAGAAAAGTCGAAATTTCGTAAAAGTTTGTAATGTATTGTCATCCACTGTATATATTAAAAAATCTGAACAATATGATAAACATACGGACGTTTTTAAAATTTTTAAATTATTAATTTAAATTATTTTATTAATTTAAAATAAATTAAACATTTTTTAATGGCACATCTATGACGCTTTGTATAATTGAAATACTAGATATCAGGGACCGTAATCATTATGAGTTTTATAATAAAAATTACACAGTAATGATTATATTATGAGTTTTAAGGATTTTCTTCAATGGTAATGATTATTTTTGAGTAATATTAATAAAAATCAGCCATAATCATTATTTTTGAAAAAAAAAAAAAAAATAAAACTCAAAAATAATCATTATTTATGATTTTTATTTTTTTCGCTCAAAATAAAACTCACTTTCAATTTATGACTTTTTTGTTCGAAAAAACCATTGAAGAAAACTTTAAAAATCAAATATTTAAAAATAACAAAGTGCACACAAATTTTAAAAATTTTCTAAAAATATGCGTCATATATTGCTGACAATACATAATTTTTTTGCAATTCATTTAAAGGTCATATACTAATTGGTTTAGAATTTAAAAAGGTCAAAATCTTCAATATTAGGGATTAAATAAAAATTCTTATTTTTTTGACTTCATATTAATGCCGCTTTGCACGCATGTACTTCTAGACATTTGTAACTTAAATACGTTCAGGTCCTTTGATTTTAATGAGGGCCGCAAAAGTTCTAGCGGGTTTTTAATTTTTTAGGAGTAGTTTCTAAAAGAGAGTTTTAATCGTTTCCGAAAAAGTGGTATTATTTTTTGGTTTAATTCGTTCAAAAATAAATACAAATCTTCATTTTAAGCTTTTAGAGAATTCTTCAACAGGTTAACTTTGTGTTTTATGCCCTTTTGAAAAGACCATATATTTTCAAGAAAATTGCAAAGTTCACAAAGTTTATAGCTGATAGACAATTTTTTTGATTGCAAAATCGAAATGAGCACCACCAAATTGATAGAAAACCACACAGGCAAAAAATTACAATCGGCACAGTCGGTTATGCGTTGGCAGAACGTGGGATTAACAATATTGACAGTACTGAACTGCTACCCGATTGATAACAGTGGCCAACCGTTGGTTTGAGCGAACTTGCCACCCTTGGCATAATGATGGTAATTAAAAAAACTTGGTGTTATTAAATAAATTAGCTTAAATGAAATTATTTTTGAGAAATATGTATAACAAAACGCATTTAAGCAAAAAAATCTGCCAAATTTAGCAGTTTTTTCTGCAAGATAATTTTTAACTAGTTTGTAGTAGATTTTACTGCTATTTTTACAGTTTTATTTCTATGAGTGTACGAATGAAAAATTTTGAGTTTTTTTCAGCCAACATTTTGAGAATTTTTAAAATTTGAGCGTTTAATAAGTACAAGGCAATCACATCAATTAAATTCAAATTTTGCAAGAAGATTTTCCATTTAATCGGTAAAGTAGCTTTTTCTTTTTTCCTTATTATTTACAGTTCAAAATTAAAGAAATTATTGCAAAATTGAGTCCGTTTCGTCAATATCAAAATTTTTTTTTTAAATATTCATATATATTAAAACAGTCTTCGTTATTTTCAAGTATTCGATAGAACTTTTAGTTTTAACAACAAATAATTCTATAAAAGTTTTATTAATCATAAGTAGTTTAATATAAACTACTATTCATATTTTTAATATTTCACCATATTCGACAACTTGTTTATAATTGCAAAATTAATTTTATATCAATTTTTTTATCATTTCAAGATGCCTTTTAAAGGTTAGCGACTTTTTTTTTCAACACAAACTAAAATTTATTAATTTTAAAACAAAACTTTAATTTAAAGCGAATACATCTTTAGTTCCATAAACAGTCATTCAATACAATTCAATTTAAACTTGCAGATGACGTGACACCCACACACTTTATGTTTATTGTTTCAGCTTTTTAAAAAAAAAAAATATTTAACAAAAAAAAAATAAATAATTCTCACTATACAATAAAACTCTATTGTTATATTCTATACGGTTTGTGTGGTATACACTGAAAGCAGAAGCTTCATGAAATAACGAAAAGTTTTATAAATTTTAGTACAATGAAGCGTTTTATTATAATTCCGAAACTTTACACAATATTTACTGAGAACGACATTTTTCTTATAGTAAATATTCATGTAGTATGTAATAACAAAGCTTTTCTTTGAGTGTTTTTATACAAATAAGATTCTGACCATATTTTTCTTTAGCGGTTTCATAATTTTTTTTTTTTAAATATTTTTGAAAATTTGGCAGTAAACAATAAAAACACAAATACTACTTGTTTGAAAATTATCCACGGTGCGCCTGAGTAGGTTTAAATAAAATTTGAAATCTGAATCGGGTTCTGTTTCTAGATGGTCAAAAAAATATTTTCCAACACTTATAAAAAAAGTCAGCAACATTTTTGCTGGTAGGATCCTTGTAGAAAAAGTTCTAAATTCATCAAATATGTATTCAACAAAATTTACACTACAATTTTTTTTTTGCTGATATTAGCAACTTTTCTGTTAAAATCCTCCCAGCAAAAATTTTTTTAATGAACGAAAACGAAAAAAATGTAGGTGGACCTTTTTTTTACGCTGCCAATTAAAATTTTTCCAAATTGGACTGCCTTTAGTTTAGGGGAACCTCACCGATTTTGATAAATAAAAATAATACTTAGTTTAATAATGCCGATTTCAACAAGTTTTAGTCAATCGCAGAAAGATCGACATTTTTACAGCTTTCGAAAAATGTCTGCGTTATCTCTGTTGTAAAATTTTAAAAAGCCAGTGCAAAAAGAAGGTGGAATTAAAGAATCACTATTCGAAAAGAAATGTTCAAAATATTTGGGATTACGTGCACACGTGTTTAGAGGCACAAGTGCAACTTTAGCAATACAATAAATGCTATTTTAATTAATTGTCAGATGAGAAAAAAGACAATATTTCCATGTCTTGTCTGATATATCATATAATTGACAAAATACAGAGTTTTTTTCATTAATTTTTAAATAATAATAATACGCTTCCCTCCCTGGCAAAATAGAAATGAATATATATATAAAAGAAAAGGAGACGTTATAAGCTCTCCAATGACACATAATTTGTCTCGAACTGTTAAGTAATTTTTGGAAAATTGAAACTTAAAAAAATAACTTTTAAGCCTTGACGCCTACAAAGGAGACGTGTCTTGCACAAAAAAAACTTCTCGACTCAGCACACGTATCTGAATCGTTCTTAAATTTTATTTTATCTAAATCGGTGAGACAACTCTAGACCATTCTCATTTTTCGGATCAAATTTGATCTCATGGCATATACATATAATTCAATATATATAGTTTGATGATGTAGCAGCAAAAAAAAACTAACAAGGGAGGTATCCCGACCAGGATCTGCAGATCTTACTGAGCTTCGGATATATTGCAGAGTTTTTTTGCCGGTGCAGAAATCGTGCAAAGAACGTGATTCGTAAAAAGAAAAGGGAAGCTCATGAACTAATTTTTCAAAATAAGACTAATAAGGAGATATGGTCAATTTTGAATAGGAAAGGAGCAGTTAACGATAAGGACAATTTTGAAGCAGTTCATCCTGATAACTTGAACAATTTATTTTCTATGAATCAAACTGTGAATAGTAATATTGTTGAGGATACTCCTTTTGTAGATAATTGTGGTTTTTCTTTTAGATCAGTGGATAGGTTTGAAATGATTTTAGCTTTTAACATGATTAAGTCAAAAGCTGTTGGTTACGATGGCTTTGCGCTTAAGTTCATCAAGTTGTTGATTCCGTTTATATGTGATTACATTTTACATCTTGTTAATACTATTTTGACAACATCGGTTTTTCCGATGTTGTGGAAAATTGCTAAGATTGTTCCTATAGGGAAAAATAGTGGGAGTGGTGGTACTGATAATTTACGACCAATCTCTATTTTACCCATTTTGTCAAAAATGGTTGAATACCTCATGAAGGATCAATTGATGGAACACGTTAATAATCAACTTTTGTTGCATGATTGTCAATCTGGCTTTAGATGTAATCGTAGTACTACATCATTGCTTATTGGTTTGACAGACAACATTAGGCAGAAGGTTGCGGATAATGGGGTTTGTGTTTTATTGTCGTTGGACTTGGCAAAAGCTTTTGATAAGGTTAATCATTCTCTTTTGGTTCAAAAGCTGAATAGGCTCTTTAATTTTTCTGGATTTGCATGCAAATTAATTTCTTCTTATCTATCAGATAGAATGCAATATGTGTTCAGTAATGGCACTTGTTCTGGAATGCTTCCTGTTTTTAGTGGTGTTCCCCAAGGATCTGTTCTTGGGCCTCTACTTTTTATTATGTTTATTAATGATCTTTTTGATATTTTGTCTAACAATATGTGCTTTCCTTTTGCGTTTGCAAATGACGTTCAGATTCTATTTAAGGGAGATAGGCAATTCCCTGATGTAATGCAGAATATGATTGATTATACCGCTAATTTACTTGGCAATTGGATGTCTTCGAATTATCTTTATGTTAATTATAGTAAATCTAAGGCTATGTTATTTGGTGATAGTGATATTTATAACTTTACTATTAATTTAGATGGTAATGCAGTTGAATTTGTAGAAAAATTTAAATGTCTTGGTGTGACTATAGATTCCAAGTTAAGTTTTCAGGATCATGTCAATGCGGTTGTTTCTAAAGTAAATTTTACTTTGAGAAAATTGTATAGCTTGGATGTTATACTACCATTTAATGTCAAGCTTAAGGTTGTTCATGGGTTGATTATGCCAATATTTTTATATTGCTTAGAAGTGTACTCTGGAGCTTTAGGTTATGTGATGAAGAAGCTTAGATTGGCTTTTAATCGTGCCATGAGATATTTATACTCTCTTAGATTGTGTCATCACATTTCGTCTTATGTTTTAAAATTTTTGAGATGTTCGTTCGATAATTTTGTTCAAATTAGGTGTATTTTACATTTTTTTAAAATATATAAATTGCAAACCCCGAAATTTTTGTATAATTTTTTTAAATTTGGTAGATCTACTAGGAATAGACAATTGGTTATTCCGAAACTTACACCACTTTTGGGGCGATCTTTTTTTGTTAGAGTTGCCCGTGAGTATAACAAATTACCACTTACTTTAAAATCGTTCGATTTTTCTATTAATACGTATAGGAAGAAAATTTTTCTATTATATTCACAAGACACTTAATTTTTTTAGGTTTGGGGGTTTTTGTTTTTAACTAAGGCTTGTTCATGTTTTTTTTTTTTCGTAACATTGGGGACTTAATAAATAAATAAACTATTATCACTCCTTTTTCTATATTTTTTGTTTTTTTTTTTAATATTATTGTATTTTAATTATTATCTCTTTCTTATTATTTTATTTATGTATATCAAATTTTATTGTTTACTTTGTATAATTTAGTAGAAATTTGTAACCGATTATGGCCTTCAGGCTAGGTTATTGAAATGAATAAATAAATTTAAATTAAATTAAATTAAAAATTTAAGGGAACCGTGTTTTTTTAGCTGCCCAATCTCATGTTTAGGTGTTGCTAAGTGGGTTTAAAAATGACCCCATTTTACGATTTGTTTGGTTTATTTTGATAAATTTGGTATCAAATGAATGGTTTTTGGAAGACACATTCACTGGTGTAGAAATTATGTATAAAGACTAAAATGGTCTTGTATATTTTCTCAATATTAAACTCAATATTACACCCAAATAAAAAATCTCTTTTGTATATACAGATTTGGCAGATATTCCAAGAGTTCGAACAAATTCCTATGCTTAACTATTAGCAAAGGAAAACTATTTTGGTTTTTTTAATGATAATTTGTGCATATTTTTTGATTTAAGCTAAATAATTTTTACATTTTATCTTGCTAAATAGATGAAAAGCGTTACATTCCGATAATTCACATTTTTATTATCAATATTTTAAAGTGTGGGTTTTTTACACAAAATGGTATTTTAAGTGTGTATTTTTAGTGCATATTTTCAATTATTGGACACATTTGGTACCAGCTACATTTACTACCAATGGTACCAGCTACCTGCATCATTTTGCTCACAAAAATGTAATGAAAATTTTCCATTGCCTTTTTAACTCATTTTCACGCATGCTTCTTTTCACGCATGCAATTTCATATGTGAGAAGAAGCGTAAATTGGCTCTTTGGCTACCTAAAGCGGGTACTCTAATGAGAATGTTACATCATTACCAGTGTTACCAGTTAGGAGATTTTGCAGTTAAATTTGAAGGATTTGTTTTTGTTAGGCTGCAGTTACATTAAGTACGAAATCTAATTCGTGTTTAGTTTTATATAAATATATGATCGAAATCTAGTTTGAACTGGATTTCGAGTAAAATATAAAAGCAGATTTAACTTGCAAAAAAGTAATTTAGCTAGAAATCTAGGGTTTTTTATAAAATATGGTTTTAGCTGGAATTACCACATAAATTTAAATAAATAAAATGAAATACGCTTAGAGCAATAACAACAAGAAAAATGTATCGCTTGTGTTTATTCAACCACGTAAAGTGAATATTTTTTGAGACTATTTGTTTACCCGGTGTCTCTAAATGTAAAATGGATTTGGGTACTTTTCTTGCAAAAAAGTTGGCAACAGTGTGTGGGTTATTAATTTTTGTTATTTTTGGCCAATTTTCAATTTATTTTGTAGTTTTTGATGTTATACGTCCTTAATTGTTTCAATGTAAATAACAATTCATTTTTATTACAAGTTTTTCCGGCGTTTCGTAGCTTTTTTTTGCTACTTTATCTAGGGATCATCTACTTAATAAAATAAAAACGAATTATTACAACGAATACATCAAAACCAATTTAAAACTTACAATATTTATAATTTTATTAACATTTAAACACATCTTATTCTTAGTATCACAGTTGGTTTAATTACTTGCAACCCTGTAATCCGCATTTACAGTTTTCTCAGAAAAAATGTAACGGATATTTTACTTTGACTACCTATGCGTTCTCTAATGCCAATTGTTACATCACTACCATTTAAAGTGTTCGTAATGTGACACAAATTGAACAGATTTTTATTTTTTTTTTGTGTATTTGTTTTCATTCAATGACATTGAACAAATATACTTAAATTAACTTAATTGTATATTAAAAGTTAGCAATTAAATTTAGTGGATTAGGAATAATCATGGTACAAGTTCTTCTTTCTAGAAATATCTAAAGTTAGCTTCATTTCATTGTGCTTTTGAAATAAGAATTAAGGGTAAATTAGCCAAGCGTAAACGTAAACGTATCTCGGTGTACGAAATTTAATAAGTCAAATAAGAATAGAAGACATTTTGTGTATCTTGTTGTTTCATTCATATGCATAAAACATATAGAAAACGTAAACGGACAACAAAATTCTATTTTGATTAGATTTTCTTTGTGTTTTTACGTATTCTATATGTTTAATGAATATGAATGAAACAACAAGATACACAAAATATCTTCTATTCTTATTTTACTTATTAAATTTCGTACACCGAGATACGTTTACGTTTACGCTTGGCTAATTCACCCTTTACATTTTAACTTTCATCTTATCTGTTTATTTTTTGAAACCACATTTGATAGATTTTTCTCAGTAGCTGAAAGATATCCATTCTATTTATTTCCAAGCTTTTATGCTATTAATGATTTTTATAAAAATTCGTAGTTAAAATCCTTATATTTTCTCCTATATATATATATATATATATATATTGAAAAATAATAACGTTATAAAACAGAAATTAACCGCTAAAAACCCAAAATGAATTGGTTTAACCGTTATAGGAATAAAGGTTACGGATTTTTTTAATATAACGGTTACGGTATTTTATTCGGTTATGGTATTCAATTTGAAGCGGTATTTTAGCGGTTACGGCTTTTTTAGCGGCTACGGTATCCCACCTTGTTTTTAACACAATAAGAACAAACCAACAGCCGAACATTCATAATCGTTAGCCACACGAAGATGCTCATAGTGTACGTGTGCCGACGTCGCACATTGGTTGAGGTTCATAGAACGAGCGGCTAAAAATAGAAGAAGTTGTCGAATGACAATGAAACTTGGCACATAGGCACTTTTTGTTTTAATCAAGAAAAAATGGAAAAATCAAAATGATCCGCCCCACTTTTACGCCCACCTCTCATAAAAAGTGAAAATTAAATTTTGACCTACGGCATTGTTTTTTTGGCACATATCAATTTTAAACACTCAGAATCATTTGTGTGAAATTTGAAAAATATCCGCCCACTTCCCATACAACTTGTATTGAAAAAGTGGCATAACTCCCTTGATTTTTAATGCATCAACTCAATTTTCACAAAATATTGTAATTGTAGAATGGGCTCCTGAAAATATATACCTGATCCGCCCACTTTTACGCCCCCTCCCATAAAAAAAAACATGAATAAGTAAGTCTTTTAATAATTAGTAAAGTCTTTTAATAATTTTTTAACATCATTATCGTACTTCAATTTTTTGATTTGCAGCTTTGAGCGAAATCTATTTATAAATGGGTCTGAAGACAATAAAAGATTATGCATTACGTCTTCATTAGTGGCTACACGTCCAATTCTTTGCGAATGTTGTAATCTATAGGCTCTATAGTAGCGCGTCCCGAATTTGGCTTTTTTTTCGAATTTGAAAATGCTTGCCCCCCCAAATGATGGGGATTTAGGGCCCTTTTACGAGAAAAATAACAAAAAAAATTTTGGACAAAAAACCAGATGGCTACCGGATCCTAAAGATTGCAATCCTAGTGCATTGTGAAAAAAAAATATTTTTGATTTTAAAAAAATTGACGCCAAAAGTTGCGCAATACAGAGTACATTCCGGGAAAAATATTAAAAAATTTCCGTAGAGCAATTTTGGTGCAGCGTTGCATCTTAAAGATGGAAAGTGAGTATATGTTTTTTTTTTTCTTTCTCTCTTTCAAGCTAAATTAATCACAAAAGCTGCGCAAACTAGAGGATATTAGTTAAAACTATTTCAAAAAATGTGATAGATCTGTTCTGGTCCAGCGCACAGTGGAACGAGATGTACTTTTTTGTAAAATTTTCTTTTTTTCACATTTCAATCTTAAAGATGGAACGCTGCACCAAAATTGCTCTACGGAAATTTTTTTAATACTTTTCCCGGAATATACTCTGTATTGCGCAACTTTTGGCGTCAATTTTTTTAAAATCAAAAATATTTTTTTTTTTTCAAAATGCACTAGGATTGCAATCTTTAGGATTCGGTAGCCATCTGGTTTTTTGTTCAAATTTTTTTTGCTATTTTTCCCGTAAAAGGCTCCTAAATCCCCATCATATCAGCCTAATATTACGGAATCATAATATTCAGATATCTGACAACAAAATACCAAAAAATTATCGAAATCGGCGAATATTGAAAAAATGCATTTCCGACACTCTTCAACCTATGTGCGTCGTGTGGAAATTGCTCTAAACTAAAGACAGAGCACATTTTAAACATTTTGATTGGACGCAAAAAAGCTCCACCTAGATTTTTTTCGTTTTCGTTGAAAAATAGTTTTTAGACCAGGTAGAAACAGAATCCGTTTTCAGATTTAAGTAACACGCAAATTTTATTTAAATCGACTCAGGCGCACCGTGTGTCATGTAACTGAATATACAATTTTTAATGTTCGGTTATTATGTGTACAAAATGATGTCTCTATTATTTTTATATTTAATTTTTTATTGTGGTTTTATTTTCTATTTATGGGTTAATTGTTTACTCATGGAAAGCTCCTAAATAGATAATATCTCATTTCAACACAATTATTTACGTATTTTTTTTTTTGTTTAATTGAATATTATTCTTTGGTAAATAGGATAAGGAACAATTAATAAAAATATTAAATTACTTGTCAAATATATAAATTGAAAAATAATTGCTACTGATCTGCGTTATTAACATATAAAATTTTATCAAATGAAAATCTTAAATTTTAACTTTGCAAAATGGAAGTAAAAATTGTCATCATTAGCAATAAGGAACTGAACAATTACACTTACAAGGAAACTACACAGTGGTGAACCAGCAGATTTTAATGAAAATTTTACATGTTGTTGAGAAGAAAAACATATTATGCCTGTAATTTCAAGCAATATTTACCTACCGGTGCTTAGATACCTACCCGATTTTGTTCGTGTATACGGGTAGATATCTAAGCACCGGTAGCTATCAATTGCTTGAAATTACGGGCATTAGACACGAAATTTTTTTTGTTGGATCATACAAATTTTAAAAATTCATATGTTGTTTTACTACGTATTAAAGTACTTGAGAAAACAAAAATTTTGATATCCATATTGCCTGTGCTGTTTACATCGGGTTGCCACTTACTTGAAATATTTAAAAAAATATGGGTTATAAAAGCTATACAGTAAAAGTCGTGTTAAAGCCGAATGATTACGAAATTTTAAAAAATCCCAGAAAAATTAAGTACGGATTATATATGTTTATTTATTTGAACTTAAACCAATAACAACTTCCCATATATGTATATGCGGTATCCAGTAACAAAAATTTTCGGACACATACACGGACATGTTTTATATACCAGTGGATGCGTCTCTAAAATACCTTTAAAGACCCAATTAGCCTATAATTTAATAACATGTATAAGAAATATATTAAAAAAACTGCAAATTGGGTAATTTTTGACCCCAATTCTTAACCTCTAAACTGCGCACCTAAAAAACAAATACGTGACTTATTCCATATAAAACAATAAAAAAAAAAAAAATACACTTTTTTGCCTTTGGGTTGCTAGCTCTAACGGTTGTGGAAATATCGCGTTTTAAAATATGAACAAAAGCGAAAACTAAACAGAAGTAGTCATCCTTAATCGTCCATATCTTTTTAATGGTTAAAGCTACTTTATGCATTGATACCTCATTTGAAAGCCACTGTTGTCATGCTTTAATTTAATAAGGTAAAATACTTTTGTTTTTTTAATTTCGCGGCTTAATCCACAGTCTTTCAAAAACTGTGTTTTTTAAATTTTACAAAATATTTATGTTAATTATAATTTATTCCACTATGCAGTCGCCAAATAAAAGTTATGCATAGAAATATAAAAAAAGATAAAATTATTGAAAAAAAAATATAAACATTTTCAAAAGTAGTTGCACATAATTGCCTATTTCTTTTTAACGGTTTAATCTAAAAGAGTCAAAAAAACACTTAAATCGTGGTTTTACTATTCACTTCTTGACGGTTAAATGCATTTTTTTTTTTGTCAAAATCCGTCGTTCAAACCTCTGTATTTCAAAAATCTGGTTTTCTAAAATTAGTAAACAAATATATCTTTATTATAAATTATTCTTCTATGCCATTACCAAATCTCGATGTGGCACTCCTTATCGGCTTTTTAGTCATATTGTTTACATTTCCATTCATAACCGTTACCCACAGTCTATACTAGAGATACACTCAGGGAACTTCGGCTTTAAAAAATATGTTGTTGTTTAGGTTGTAATACAGTTTCTTTATTTTTAATGTAAATGTCAGTCATTTGTAAAACAATTTAAATTTTTTACTAACCTTGTAGTTCATTTAAAAAAACAAACCACATGAAATGTCTGTTCTATGATTAACATTAATTTTTTACGGTAGTTTTTTGTTATTTAAAAATATAAAAAAATAAATGTTTTTTTATTTTTTTACTGCAATTGTTAGTCATTTTTTGAACATTAAAAAACAAATAACAACGAATTTAACGATATGTAAGTCGTTCTTTCTTTAAGTGAAATTTCATTTGTTTTTAACTACATTTGCAGTGTTCTTTACCTACATAATATTCTGAGTGTAAATATGTAAAAATAAATTGTTTGCTACAATGATCGAAATTATCTCTAGTGTGGACCACATATTTATTGCCGATAATGTATGTTGCAATAAATATTTAACAATATTCGTTAACACTTATTACGAAGATATTACGTCAAATTTAGTTGTCATTTCCGGTTGACGTTTAGAAAAATCAGACAAATAAACAATAAATCAATGGCCAGTAATCCAAGTTTATCTCAAAATTTTGGTATCCTGTAATATCCGATTAGATCCTTCAAATATATTACCGGATTAAGTTAGATCAAAATTTATCTCAAAATGGGGGTATCCAGAAATATATTTTTGTAAATACACGGAGGTTAGAAGCTCGTTATTAATTCAAAATAACATAAAAATAATCTCGATGTATACAAAAGCAAAAAACTAATAAAACTATAAAAAATTTATAATTTAAGGTCCTGGTAGATCCCAAAATATGCCGTGGGAAGAATTTAGATCAACTTGGGTCTAATAAGATCCAAAAAGAAAAGTAATTTCTGGTGGATAGAATGGGATATTTTGAGATTAAATTGGATTTACTTGTATCCCATGACGTATGCTATTTTTAATAATGAAAAAAATTTAAAGAAAAATAATTTGGACATTTGCGCATATATAAGTACATATGGGGTTATATATTACAATATATAATTATGTCGTATACGCATGGAAAATATTAATGATGTTGGGCCATATATAATCATATCTCAAAGAAAATTGTTAATCTTAATTTCATATATACATATATTTCATTACTCATATGCCACCATATAAGCATGTCATATATAACACACAAAAATATTTTTTATAAGACAGCATATATTATTATATCTCCATATATGATTACATATTGTGTTATATATGAGAATGTATTATTATATATAACAATAGATATATCATGTATGTATAGCATATATACTTAATATCTTATTTTATAAAGGTTAATAAAGGTTATATATATAACCAGATAAGAAATATATAATAATATATGGATATGCATGACACCATATACAATCATATATTATTATATATTTTTAGATGAAAAAACATAGGACCATTTATAATTTTTTTTACACTGGTAACCAACAAAAAAAATGTTTAATTTTATTAATAAAGGCATTAAATAAAAAAATTGTATTATAATTGTTTCTTTTTGGCAATTACAAGTTTTATTAGGAGCTGAAGGCGCCAAAGTGGGAGCCGAAATGAGGTACTGCTGATAAGGAATTCGTATGGAAGTGCATACACTTTGGTTTTTTTTTTTCATTTAAATACTTAAGTTTTGCAAAATACTTTTCAACATTTTGCAATTTAAACATTTTTTTTTTTTTAATTTCCGAATTTAATTTAATTTAATAATGTTAAAACCAACTTCAGCTAGTTTACATTTTAAAACGGAGTTTAACGATTAATGTATACTTTTACTTGTCTAAAGTAGACCTGAAGCATACTTTTAAGAAAAGTACGCTTTAGAACTCCTAAAGAATACTTTATTTTTGACTATAGAGCAATTCCATATGAAAACGATCAAAATTGGCAAATTTTTGGACGACCCCTCTCCGATTTTAAAATAAATAGTCTCAATCGATTGCCCAGCAAAAAATAATGTACCTACATATTTTTTTTTTTTTTATAGTGACTGGTTTAGTGGTGGTGTGCACCACTGTCATGTGACAAAATTGAAGAATTCTTCATAAGGGACCTCATTGAAAGTTGTTTTAAAAAAAATTTAATTGAAAAATAAAATTTTCCTAATTTTTCTTGTTAAATAATTAAAAATAATTCAATTATAAAAAATATAAAAACAATGAGAACAAGGTGGTCTCTTAAATGCTCTTCTCCTGTCCAAACAAGGAGTCGGGCCCATTTTTTTATTGCTGATTCTTAAAGCAAAAATTATGAGGAATCCAAAAAAAATAAAATTAGCCGGAAAATTTAGGAGCTTCTGTGGAAAATCGGAAAATTTAATTTTCATGGGAAAATTTAATTTTCATGGGGAAAAAGGTAAATTTCTGAGAAAAATTAGGAAAATTTTATTTTTCAATTAAAGCCTGATTCAATACCTTTCCAACGAGCTATCATTAAAACAACTTTCAATGAGGTCCCTTATGAAGAATTCTTCAATTTTGTCACATGACAGTGGTGCACACCACCACTAAACCAGTCACTATAAAAAAAAAAAAAATATGTAGGTACATTATTTTTTGCTGGGCAATCGATTGAGACTATTTATTTTAAAATCGGAGAGGGGTCGTCCAAAAGGTGATCGCTTTCATATGGAATTGCTCTATATTACTATATATTTTGATTATTATGACAAATTATATTTAAAATTTTTTTATAAAATTGTTTGAATAATTAAAATAAAACACAAAAATATAACTAAATGAATCCTTAATTTTTTTTTTTAAGAAGAGCAACACTCAGGAAATTTTTTCCTATTAATTAATGTGTTGCTTTCTTTGGAAAGGGGATAGTGGAGAGATAAAAGGTGGTGAAAGATGAAGGGCTTCAAACATGGCAACACCGTAATTGCGCGAGATGATAAGTCTTAGAACAGTTCTTGGTTGCCACCTGATGTAGAGTTGGCGAATTTATTGAAGCTTTTTGTTTCATAGCCCTGATTCATTATTTTACTTCGGTGGGGTTA
This sequence comes from Delia radicum, assembly GCA_021234595.1. Lineage (NCBI taxonomy): Eukaryota > Metazoa > Arthropoda > Insecta > Diptera > Anthomyiidae > Delia > Delia radicum. The sequence continues at coordinate 169,504,890 of CM037852.1, forward strand.
AGTGCTATGGTGGGCGCATCGATACATATAAGTGATAGAAAACTCATACATATTATTTTTCTAAATTGATGTTGTCGTCACCGGGAATCGAACCCGGGACCATCTGTGTAACAGTCCAACGCGCTAACCATTACACCACAACACCCACACGCGTTTTCCCATACTCGGTAATAAGCAATATTATATTGTTATTCTGTCTATATATTTCACTTATTGTGAAGATATTTATCTTAGTTCTAGACTATGGCTAAGATAATATATATATTTTTTTAAAAAGTTTAAAAAACCTGCTTTAAATAGCTATAAATAAGGTATCATTGGCTCTCGTAGCTTAAGCCGTTAAAAAGGTGTGAAATATAATGACTACTTTTTAAAAATGTTCGAATTTTTTTCATATTTTGAAATGAGATATTCAAAATCCGCTGTGATTAGCTGCCCTACATTTTGACAGAAGGGGTGAAGGAAATCGAATGGTTGATTTTATATGGTTTCAGTCACGTGCCTAATATTTTTTTGTCCTTTACAACATATCCAGGTTTAATTCAAATCTTTAGATTCTCCACTGCGTAGTTTCCTAGTTAGAATATTTTTACAGTAACTATATAAATAGTAATTTTAACTGTAACTAAACACAAAAAAAAAACAGAGTTAGTTAAGAAATGTGTAAACGATTTTCTGTCGTACTTTACTATTTTTGTACTAATTTTTAGTACATTTTTGTATTTTAGTATAATTTTTTGACATTCTCATTTTACAAATGACTTAATTTTGTACCAATTTTCGTTGTTGAAATTAGTATTTGATTTCATCATAAATACATGAAAAACAATAATTTTTATTTTATAAATTTATCTCATTTCGCCGCACTTTACATCCAAACTAATTTAGGATTAACAATTAAAGTATGTATACTTTTACTTGTCTATAGTAGACCTACAGTATACTTTTCGGAAAAGTACACTTTAGAAATCTTAAAGTATACTTTATTTTTGACTATGATTACGACTCATTGTTTGATATTTTGAAAGTTGATTTCATTTAGTAGTTTCTACTAAATTTGAATATTATTTTACAATACAAGTAACTGTTTCATGTTTTTCATTTTGACTGTTTTGTACAGTTGATTTTACTAAATTACTTACTTTCATTAAATAGTAGTTTTTTTAAATAGTTTTTTTAACTACTTAAACATTTTATGAAGAATACAGTTATCGCCTTTTTAATGACAATTGTACACTCAAAAAAAAGTCTGTAAAATCAGTAACATTTTTGCTGGGAGGATCGTTGCAGAAAAATTGCTAATATCAGCAAAAAGTTAGTTAATTTAACAGAAATTTTGCTTAATTTAAATAATTTTTTGCTGATACTTACAGTTTTTCTGGAAATTACATAATATTTCCAAAAACATAGTATATCCAAAGTTTACAGGACAGGTCTCCCAATTGACTGCTGTCCCAAAACGGATCTCAAAATCTAATTAAATAATATTAGTTTTAACAAAATTTTCACTTTTTTTATTATAAACTATAAAATAATTCAATAAATAACTACATAATCAGAAGAGCTAGTCACAAACATAGTTGGGGTATTATTATTATTATTATTATTATTATTATTATTATTAAAAAGAAAGTGAAAACATGTCAAATTGTAAAATAACATTTTGTCAACTATCTTCAATAACAATTGTGTATAAGATTGCATGTAGTCTACAATGATTGACAAAGGTTTTCTTTTTGAATACAAAATCAATTACAAAATCGTCGTCAAAAAAGTATGTAAGGGAAAATGTAAACACACTGATAGACAAAAGGCTCATACATGAAATAAACTGGTAATTAGGGTGCTTCAAAATGCTAGTCGTCCGAAATTTCCATCTCTTCAGGGCCCAATCAATGTGACTACATATTAAAAGTGTAAATAACCAAAAATCGTTGAACAAAAGTATTCATCTTAAGGTCGCGATTTTTCAGCTTAAATAGCGATAAAGTTTCGACTATAGAACTATGGTCCCAAATCCATTTTTTTGGCATGCATTCGAAAAGTATTTGCAGAGCTTTGTTTTTCAATATTAAGCAAAAAAAAAATAAAAAAAACAGTCACCCCACGGCCTCTCCATACTCCCACTTTATATTTACCATTAAAACTCATCGTTCCATAATTAAAAAAAAAATATATTTATATATATTTTTTAATTTTATTGTTTTATTTGACTTAATTTGGTGATATTCATATTTTTATAGATCCTTCCTAGTACCTAGACTATTTTTTCATCAAAACTAATGAGTTTCGATAAAGATATTCGAAAATTGTGCTGAATTAAAATTATAATTGTGAGAGTTTCCCGAAAAGTGGGGGCGATATCTAAGTTCCAATTTATTATACACACTTTGACGAACACTTCCACGTTTAAAACTTCATGACCATTCATGCCCAGATATAAATTTTGACTACGAAACATTTAGGTTATGTTGCCTAAAAACCATATTACCACAATACTCAAAAATAACGACAAGGACACAATAAAATTAAAATTGGAAATAATGATTTTAAGCTACTTATATTGAGTATTAATTGCCATTACATATCCTCTTTATAGTTTCCTTTTTAAACTTTTCTGATTATTGTAAAACTGTTTTGTTCCTTACTTAAGTACACGTGTTTAAACTTTCAACTTTAAAAGCTTGGCCCACTGACAGTGTTGCCACCTATTTGTTTTTATTATATTTTTTGAATGGCTTGGCGTGTTGTCATTAAGAATTTGTATTAATATTTAAGAATATTCTTTTGTAATTTCTGCCTAAAAAAATGTATGTGGAACCATAGTGATAGGTTATTAAAAATTTAAAATTTTTTAAAAATTTAATAATGTTAAATTTAATAATATACAACACGATATATCAAATCTATAAAGTATGTTAGCGATAATTAAAATTATACAGTCAGATTTTTAAATAAAATAGCGGTTTTCGCTATAATGCGGATTAAATTTGTTTGGAAATTTTTGCAGATAGTCGTCTTATATAGGGTTTTGCCAATAGGTACTTGACAACTTTAAATTTAATTAGTGAACGCACTATTTCACTGATCATCTAACTGTTACTCTCCTTTTTTTCAGTAAACTCAACATTTTCATCATGGTATAGTGTTCGTGTACTCTGCAACGTCTGCAAATTATAAAAATGTACTACCGAAATTCAGAGTCGGTGACCGAAACTTTTATGCGTTACTGGTTTGGTAAAATCCACATGTGCTTCATGAATCCACCACTTCATCCACAAAAAATAACTCTTTGGTGCGGTTTACATGCCGGCGGCTTCATTGGGCCATATTTTTTCGTCGATAATAAAGATTGCACGTTACTGTGAATGGCGATTGTTATCGAGCCATTATTACCGATTATTTTTGGCCCCGAATTGAAAAACATGGACTTGTACGACATGTGGTTTCAACAGGACAGTGCAACAAGCCACACAGCGACACGTTACAATCGCTTTACTGAAGAGTAAGTTTGGTGAGCGTGTTATCTCAAGAAATGGACCAGTCAATTGGCCGACTCGTTCGTGCGATTTAACGCCTCTAGACTTTTTTCTACATTAAATCATTGGTCTATGCCAACAAGCCGACGACTTTGGAAGAACTCAAAACCAACATTGAACGCGAAATAGCGGCCGTGACAGAGTCATCGAAAATTGGGTCCAACGAATCGACTGCTGCCGACGTGCCCGCGGTGGCCATATGAACGAAGTCGAGTTCCATTCATAAAGGTTTTGATTGTATTTCAAATCGATAATAAAGTTTTGGAAATATCTCAAATGGTTTGGTTTGGTCCTCTCTGGCAAATAAACGTTATCTACTATATAAAGTTTATTTTCCAAAACATAATTAAATTAAAAAACTTGTCCATTATCTAAAAAGTTGTTAAGGAAAAGGTAAAAGTACTTGTATTTATGAAAAAAACGCCAGGATAACGTTATCCTTCCTGCAATGGGTATGTCATTAATTATTAGTTTGGGCTTTAAGGAAGAGGATTCATTTAATATATTGAATATAGGGTATCACCTCCTATTATCTCTAAATTTAAGAGAAATAATAAAAAAGCTTAAATGGCAATTTGTTCAGATTTTGATCATGTTTTATATCTCCAAATTTTAGGGGTTTCCGATACATGTGGTTAATTTATACTACAACTGACGAACAGTAAAAAACAAATTACAATGTTAGTTGAATTTACTGAAATATAAGTTGTCTTTTCTTTAAGTGAATTTTCATTTGTTTTTAACTATATTTAAAGTGGTCCTTATCTACATACATAGTATTCTAAGTGTACCTTTTAAAAGATTGTCCTGAAAGGAGATAGTAATGACACATTTGGTGACAAATTTTTGACTTTGATTTTTTTTATTTTTGGCCTATGGCAGCAACCACAGTGCACTGGCTCTTAAAATAAAATAATTATATATTTTTTTTTTCTCTCAAAATCACAAAAAAACTCTAACATCTTGAAAACCGTAACAAATTTATAAAAGGTTTGCTCTACACCGATAATAATTCATGCGTAAGAATACAAAAAAATTAACGAAAATTTGTTCATTTTACAAAAGATTTCTGTGTTTTGACATTTTTTTCGTATTTTTATAATGGATTATAATGAGTGTGCAATCTTAACCGAAAAAATTAAAATTTTTAGCGACCTTAGAACGTCATTCGAATTCGCTGAAATTTGGAACATATGTTAGTGTTGTCCATACACAACGATCCAGCTGTGAAGAGCAAAAATCGAACTACGTCTAGTTTTTTTCATACGATTTTGAAGCACCTTACTGGTAATAATAACAACTTTGGAAATAAGTTAAAAAAAATGATTTGCCAAAATAAAATAACAATAATAATGATTATTGTTAACGTAAGTTCAATTGAAATTATGGGAATTTTTTGTTTGTTATTTTTAGTTTTATTTTTTTTTTTTTGGCAAAAGTTAGTAAATATTGTTCACTTGCCTAAATTTACGAAAATAGAAAAGAAAAAAAAAATTAAAGTTTAGGTAATAGTTAAGTTGCTATTGTTTAAAGTTCAAATAAACGAAAAAGCAAAGTTAAAATGAAATTGTTATAGCCCCTTTAACTTATCTCACAATAACCAAAGGTTAGGGCTTAACCATAGTTATGATTGTCAAATTTATATGAAAATATTTGTGGTTAAAGTTAAACTCTAGTTATTTTTAGGAAAGTTATTCACTCTCCCATACTGTGATAAGATTATTGCTTGTTAAACATTCATATATACATACAAATTTGTTAGATAACTTTAAATTTAACACATTTCGATTGAAGTTTTTCAAAAGTAATTATAGTATTTAGTATAGGAGTTATAAAAAAAAAGTTGTTACAATTTGTTTTTTTATTTCTTTCATTTTTAATATTTTATTTTTTTTTCATTTCTTCATTAAAAACAATGCAAATGAAAGGAAAATTAGATTTTCTTTTTTATTTAGATGTGATAAAAAAAAATATATTTATTTACAGGTGTTTCAAGTTGCTCGCGTGCCTTTTACCATAAAAATTACAAGACCCTTCATTTAGTAGAAAGTGACATTGGGTGGGAGTTTCATTTTGTGTTTGTGTTTGAAAAAAAAATCATTATTCTATGATTACCATACGAGGGCGGTCACAAAATTAACCGACCTAACAAAGAAAACACAACAAATTTTTGAAAAGTTTTCTTATTTCTCAACATAATCTCTTTTTAGCTCGATACACTTTTCCCCAGCGATATTCAATAGCTTCGATACCCTGTTTATAGTAAGAACTGTCTAGCTCCTTAAAATAGCCATCAACCTCAGACTCCACCTCTTCATTGTTGGCAAATCTTTTAGCACCGAGCCATTTTTTGAAGTTTCTAAATAGAAAATAATCAGAGGGAACTAAATCTGGTAAATAAGGTGCGTGATGAAGCAATTCGAACTTTAATTAATTGACTTTGGCCATCGCAATAGTGTATGCGGAACTGGTGCATTGTCTTGATGAAACAACACTTTCTTCTTCGCCAAATGCGGCCGTTTTTGCTTAATTTAATCACTTAAACGTTGCAATAAGTTAGCATTATACTCGCCGTTGATTGTTTTTCTTTTTTGAAGATAATCAATAAAAATTATTTCACACGCATCCCAAAAAGCAGACGCCATGACCTTGACTGCAGATGGAACTGTCTTCGCCTTCTTTGGACACGATTATCTCATTCCAGTCCACTGCTTTGACAGTTCCTTTGTCTCAGGTGTGAAGTGGTGGACACATAATTCATCCATGGTTACGAATCAACACAAAAACTCGTCTTTATTGAGGTAAAACATAACCAAACAATATTTTGTGAGCAAACGCGGCACCCATCTTGCGCACAGCTTTCTCACCTGCAAATTTTCTGTCAATACACAGAAAAAACTAAAAACAGGTTTCAATTAAAAAATTTATTGAATCAATTAATATTTTAATTGATTTGGCACCTATCACGGCAATGATGCTATCAATTAAACCTTTTATTAAAATAAAGAAGTAACAAAAGTTACAAATAACTTCTACAAAAAAAAAATATGATACTTACAAAAAAAGTGTGGAATCTATACGTTGGTATGTGTGTTTTTTGCAATGCTGAGTCTGTTTGTGTGTGTGCTTGTTTTGTTTGTTAACTTCAAATGTATTTGGTATTTTATACTGAAAATTTTCTATTAATGCATACAGTGTATGAAAAAATAATATGATAATTGCGTCTATAATAAAATATGTATTTATATATTTAAAAGTCAATTAAAATATTAATTGATTCAATTAAATATTTGTTTAGAAACAAATTAAATTCAAATCAAATCTTTAATTAGATATTTTAGGTTGAAAATTTTTTCTGTGTATGCGATGTATAGAACTTTTTGAAATGCTCACGCACCTTCAGCCGATCATCCCATACCTCTTTGCGAATTTTCTTAACCGTTTCTGGCGTGGACACCTTAATTGGTCGACCACTACGGTGTTCGTCTTAGCAGGTCGTACGGAATCGTTTAAACTCTGCCGTCCAATATTTTGTAGTCGTAAACGAAGGAGCAGGCTCCCTCAGAATAGAATCTAGCTCGGCTTTAATATTGGTTGGACTGAGGCCTTTTAAATGAATGTATAAAATTACATAACTGTGACCAATTTTTTCTATGTTTACAAATTCACTGAGATCGTTTATTTTTGATGGCACCCAAAAAAAAAAAAATACTAAACAACTTGGCGCCTTGAAACATAAAGCAGATGTTTTATAAGGTTGCCACTTTTCACAAAAGTAGTTTTTTCAAACTACTGCCGCCATTTCTTCCTCACGTCTCCAAATTTTGGGACCGCCCTCGTACATACAATATTTAATGTACATATAAAGTTGCTCATATATCAGGACTTACCTCTATAAGGCCCTCAAAAGCAAAATAACCCTTATTTATTAATTCTTTAAGAGCATATCATAGCTAAACATTTTTCAATAAAACTTTGCAGATGTGCAGATGCACAGTAGGGTGTATAACAAATATTTTGCAAAAAAATCAGCCATTTCTAACTGGCTGATCGGATTGCCATGAAAATTCACACAGCCATAAAAAATGTAATTTCAAGTTTAAGCCTTAGAAGTGGTTACTGCAAATACGTTGTTCGCAATCAAATATACCACTAAATTAGAGGTTCAGTAGTACCAACCGAATTGTGGATTGCATTTTTCATAGAAGCAACAAATGATTGGTATTGGTAAACGAATTTGATACAATGTTTGTTTTCCTAACAAAATATTTAAATTCAAATTTAGCACACAACATTTATAAGTGTTTGTGGTGTAGTGGGTAGAGAGTTTGCCTTGTACTCCGAACTTCCGAGTTCAAATCTCGGAAAAGACAAACACAAAAAGTTTTTTTTTTTTTAATTAAAATAAAATATTCAAATGTTTAAATAGAAAATAAGACCACTGCTCAATACCAGAAAAATCAAAAAAGTTTTTTTAATTTCAATAAAATTGTGTGGAACGTAATAAGATTTATTTGGAATGTAATGTTGGGTTAGACAACTGAATATTAGCTATCACAACTAAAAATAAAATTTAACATTAAGATATTTGTAGTAACCGCCAGAATTCGATTGGCAACAAATGCGGTGGCCACAACTGAGACTGTTTGGTGAAGTTAAGACGATGTCCGTTAGAGGTATACTATTGGAGTCCTTTATGTCCTATGACTGAAATGAGTCAACTTTTTTTAAAAGCTTAAGCTTTAATATTGCTTTATATATAATATATAAATCAATTATTCTAGACAACTTAGAGATGTTTTTAAGATTTGTGAAAATTGTTTTATAAAAGAATAATATTTTTGAAGTTTTAAGAAATTTTTATTTTAACATTTTCTCGCTTCCAAACAGTGCAGAGCACACAAAAAATTGCTTCACAAAAAATCACGTAAAGTTGATTTTCTATCGAAACAACTTAATCTCTTGCTATAAAACACTTATTTCGAGCATTCGTCTTCAATTTAATATACCCTGCCTGAAGGCGGGCTTGCTGGTTAGAGGGTTAACTAAAACTTAGTGTGTTTAACAGTATTTTTTGCCAATTTTTTTCAGTGTAGCAATAAAATAAATTTGTAGCACACATCTTTCAGTATTATGAACAAATATTTTTTTTTTTTATAAAAACCTAAACAAAAATTATTACAATTGAGAAAAATAAATACCACAGTACATAAGACGTATGATTAACATTACATTTTATTAATAATGCTCATACGCCATGATGTCCTTTCCCAAATGTGCTAACTATGAGCTTTAATTTTGAAATTAATGTTTCTGAAAACTTTGTAATTAACCATCTAAAATGTATTCTTATTATTTTTACAAGCAGTTCACAGTAGGGTGTCCCTTAAAAATAGATTTGTCATTACACACAAAGTTTTATTGCAAATGTTTCCAAATGGAAGAAATCGATTTTTTTTTTTTGGAGCACATGAACCCTTTTAAAAATGCAAAAACGCTTTTTGTTTAAATTAATTTTAAATATTTTTAAAATGCCTAATTTTGGAAATCTTGATTACTATTTTCATAATATAAGAGCTGTAATTAAAGAAAAATTAAATTGAAAAATATTATAAATTGTTTCCAGGTCATTTTTTTTGAAAATTTATTATGTTTTTATATTTTATTTTGAATGAAAATATTCGAGATCATAATTTAAATGTTACTATTATAAAAGAAAACACAAATGTAAGAGAAATATGGAAAAAACAATTTCTGGAGATTAGCGCAATGAGTGCGGCACTTTCGACTTAAGTGACTAGGTCACCATCAGCGTCATTCTAATCCAATATCCACAAAAAAAAATTTAACAAAATTTGAAAGTTCTTCATCAAATTTTGCATAATTTTTGGAAAAATATCACTTAAATAATATTAGACTATAATTACACTGTGCTACACAGAAAAATCATTCGACAAATAACCTAGTATAGGTTGTAAGTCTAGCTGAGTGTATTACAAAACCGATTTGAGAAGTAGCAATATACCCTAACATTTTCGAGATAACGGTAAAAGAGTATTGTTTTTGTGACTGACGCATTTAAACATTTGTAACTTACAAGGAAACTACACAGTGGTGAATCCGCAGATTTGAATGAATCTTCGATATGTTGTAAAGGACAACAAAATATTATGCACGTATTTTTGTAGGTGCTTTATTATTTTTGAAAAACCCAGGCAGAAAAATACAATCGGCACAGTGTTGGCAAAGCGTCGGCGACGGTCGGTTATTCGTTGTCAGAACGTAGGATTAACAATCTTGACAGCATTGTCCTGTTACCTGATTGAAAACAGTGGCCAATCGTTGGTGTGAACGAAATTTTCCCCATTTGCATAACGTTGTTAATTCAAAAAATTGTGTGCCTTTAAAATAGCTTAAATTAATTTTGGTAAATATGTATAATAAAACACATTTAAAAAGCAGCAATATAGTTCGGTCTTAGTATTATACATCTTTTTTAAATGTGTGAATTGTTTAAAAATATTTTAAAAAAATGCCTCTAATTGGTTGTAATATTGGTGAAAACAATATTGGGCAATGAATTTTGCCGGTGGTACAAATAGTGATTTCCGAGTTTCGATATTAGTTGTACCTTTGGTGGTGCCAGTACTATTTTCTGGTACGGTTGGCAATTTCTACATGTCACCTTGTATAGAGAAAAAAATGTGTTTTTTTGCCCACCCCTCAAAATGTATATTGGTTTGTTTTAAGATGATTCCCAAACTATTTCTGGAGCTGGACCGTTCTTAAAAACAGATATTTATTTTATACTACCCACTTTTTTTCTTTTTGTGAAGCTCGATATATACAAAAATTAAAAGCTATGTACATTTTTTCAAACCAAATTTTTTGAATTTATTAAAATTTTTTCTCAAAATGTGGCCCTGAGCACTGAAGAAAATGCACTAAATTTACAAAATTTGCAAAATTGCTAAATATTTCCATACATGGATGATGTACTTGGCCAAAGAAAAATTTTGAAATCGAGCTTCCAGATTTTGACTTTTTAGCCGTATTTTGTGAAAGTAACAATGTGTGGTATGGACATATCAGGAAGTAGAAGGAGCTTATCCAGGATTATGGTATCAATCTCTTCTTTGGAAGATTCTGTATATGATTAATGCATCAATCATATTTTTGGGTGGGGTTTTAAGGGGTTAATTTTTAATTTCAAAATAGGGCTTTTTTTTCCGTATTTTGTAAAAGAAACAATGGGTGGGATCGACATATCTCAGGAAGTAGGAGGAGTTTATCCAAGATTATGGTATCAATCTCTTCTTTGGAAGATTCTCTAGCAGATTAATGCATCAATCATATTTGTGGGTGGGGTTTAAGGGTTAATTTTTAATTTCAAAATAGGACTTTTTTTGCCGTAAAGTCAAAATCTGGAAGCTCGATTTTCACCGTAGACGTATGATCTAGTGGACTTTTTTGCTCAATACAATCCCAAGAATCAGAAACGCGAAGCGCCCATTAAGATTTTTATCCTTCCATACTAATCGCCCCACCCTACTAATGAGTCATTCCGAAAATGAAGCGTTTATAGAATTTGTGAAACAGTTTCATACGATTTTTTAATATCAAGAAGTTTCCTTGAACTAATAAAACTCTTCATGAATGTCTTGAAAAATGCATTGGAACTAAGCTAATGAACCGTTTCATATGATTTTTCAAACAATTGTATTGAAGTCCAAAATCAATAAAAGGCTACGTAAATTATAAAAAAAAAAATTATAAATCATGATGAACACTTAAGAATTAAATCTTAAAACTAAAGCTGGAAATGTACGAAAATTAACAAAATTATGAAACTTAATGAAAAAATAAAAATCTAAAGAAATTTTCATTAAATTTATGTAGAGATAATTTATGAAATCGAATGAATTTTTTTATGAAATTATGAAATTTTATGATAAAAAGTTTATGAAAAATTTATTAATATTAATAAAATTTCTAAGATATAATAAAATTTTTCATTGAATCTACGAAAAAAATTCAATTTCATAGTTACATTAATATCATGAAGGATAATTCTTTCAGTGAGAATTAAACTATGTCAATTTTACATTTAAATGACAAAAATCTGCGTACAAAAAGCCTAAAAAAAATTTTTTTTACAGAATATTTATAAGTGTTTTATACTGCATTTATACACTGAGAAAATTATCTGCATGAATGAATCATCAATGAATTTTTGCATTCGATCTATGAAATGTCATTGGAATTCTCAACTCAATTGAAGCCTTTCATTAAATGAATGGAGTTTTTCATAAAATCCAATGAAAAATTTCATTTTATTTATTGAAGTTTCATACTACTAATGGAACAGTTTCATAAAAACTATTAAGCTTTTTCATAAAGTTTAAGCTATTATTCAATCATATTGTGAAGAAAACTTCATTAGTTTAGTGAACAAATTTCATTAAAACTCGTCCAAGAAATTCTCTCTGTGTACTGCAACCAAAACTAGTAATTTTTAAATTCTACTTGCATTTACTTGCCAAATTCCATAAAAAATTTGATCAAAAACTAGACGTCTTCAAAAACTACTAATTTTAGTATAAATGAGGTATTAAACAAATGTTCAATATTTTGAGTTTTTTTGGACCACTCAAACCCTTAAAAAATTTGAACACTTTCTTTGTGGAATCTTTTAAAGTATTTTTGGAGTTAGATTGAGAGCCTTAATTTAAGTTTTAATATCTGCACTTAAAACTTCTTCAAATGTTTTCTCTTCTATGCATTCCAATTTAGCAATTTTTTTATTTCCCGAGATCCCGCAACAAAATTCCCGACAAAGCGGGAAGTTAAAGCAATTGAAATGGGAAAAACCCCTACTTACAATAAATATGCTTTTTGGAAATGGGTATAATTGTGGGGTTATGAATTTTCACCTTTTAGAAGTTCTTCATCTTTAGAAAAATGTTAATATCAAACTCAAAGTATAATTTTCTAACGGCCCACTGGGTTGCGGCTAGTGGAAAAGTAACTTTTTTCCGATTATTTTTTTCAGTGTTTTTAGTGATGCAATTTTGTCACAGACATTCCAAGTAAACAAAAAACACATAAAGCTTATTTTTATGTTGGCCCGTTGATTTTTAATTGATTTTAGAAGTCTAATATACAAAATTTTCACGAAAAGAGGGGATTTCAGGGCTGTATTCAAAATGATCTCATTTGATTTCGGTGACAGATATTTTGATTTGGAAAAAAAATCTGGCTTCGGACAAGTATCTTCTGTAAAAAAAGGAATGTTGTTTGAGACATTTTCATATGCACCTTTTTTAGAGCGAAAACCCGACTAAAGGTCCATTTTTCCTTTAAATTTGGGTTAGGTAAGCAATATCTAAAAAGTCCCAGAGAGTCCCAGTTCCAAACCACTACAGAAATGTTACATAATTTGTTTTCAACGAACTGTGAAAAAATCAGCTGCCCATACCAGCCCTCCTGGGAGTTATAGCGATTTTAGTATATCACTCTCAGTATTTATTCCATAGAAATAGAACGGAAATTCTCGGAATCATTTATTTTTTTATTCTACATCTATTCTAGCACTCCACAGAAATGAGCATAACTCTCTTAAAACTGAAGCTATTGACTTCAAACCGGTATCAAATTAAAGCTTTTATTGCCACCTTTCAAATAAGAAATGAAATAGATTTTGGTTTTATATAAAATTTCAGAGTTTTTCAACAAATATCGAAAAATCATGAAAATTTGACGTTTATAATTCTTGTTCGGACCACCCTATAGTTTATTTAAAAAACTAATCATAGGGTATTTATCAGAAATAAAAGAACAATTAAAATAAATTTTTTTTGTAAATTTTTCGAAAAATTTTTTTTTTTTTTTGATTTTGTTGAAAATTTGACCCAACAATTTTTTTCGGTGTACATTTTTTTTTCACTCATTCTGTTTGGGATTTCATTCTGACCAATCTGTAGAAGTTTCTCATCGATACAATTAAAATTACAGTTTAGGCAATATGATTTCCAAAAACTTCCGGTTTCGCAACACTGTGCGGCCTCCATAAAAATGGTTGTACCACTCTTACCTAGATATGTAGTTTAATGCAGTTATTACACGATTTTTATTATAATTTTAATTGTCCCCACATACTATGGGGGGGGGGGCAATCAGAAACGCGCGAATATATAAATACAAGTACTTTTTACATACATTTCATTATGTTGATGCATTGTAACTGTGAATGGATGTATAAATGAATGCATGTACTGCGCGAATATATTTGTTTTCCCTCTTGAGTAAGTGAGTGTATCACATTGAGGGTCGTTTGTGTTTACATTCTTTTGCCATTCAAACATTTTCGTTATGTTGGAAAGGAAGGAAGGGTACGTTTTTTGTAAATTTTAATTTTTTTTTTTTTTTTTGCTAATTGCAGGTTGTTATTATTGCACTTGTTCCACTTTTTATTATTTAGTTAGTTTGTTGTCTTGTTATATATTTTTTTTGGTTTTTGTTTTTTTTTTTTTTGCTATTTTTTAAAGTTTAATGTGGCGGTTTCAAATTGCATCTACTATGTTCGTACTAATAAGTTGGAGGTCATACTTGGGACTTTTGCATTGCAATTAAAATTTCATGACCATTAGTTTAAACTAATGTGAATGGAAATAATTACATAACCATTTACCATTACCATGGGACATTTTAAAAATATTGAGCACAGAAACGACATTATTAACATTGGCTCTTCTGATTTCAATAAAACTTGGTATAAACATTCTCCTAGTAAATATAGAGTTTACGTATGTTTTCGTTTTCCAAAATTCGTTATAGTTCGCGTTTAATCGCTGCTAAAAGTTGGGGTTTTTTTTTTAACAAATGCGTAAGAAATATTACATATTTGAATTATCATATTAAATGTTTGAAATATTCAACGCGTCAATAGAAAATTAAAGAATTTGGTGTCATTTTAAATATCAAATCCTACACTCACAAGAACTTCTCCATAAAAAGTCAACATTTATTTAAAAGTTTAATCGGTTAAGTTGTTTCAATGGAATATACAGTTAAACTACCAAAGAAATACATTTTTTAACGTTCTGTCTGTTTTTCAACAAAAAAAAAATAAACAAAAAAACGGTCTTTCCGTAACAGTTAAAATATTCAGTTAAAATTTTCTTTTTAAAACAAAAAGTTGTTATATTATATTGAGTATTGAATTAAACGAAAACAATCTATTTTCAATTTATAACGAGCTTTCAACCTCCGTATATTTACAAAAATAAAGCAAAATCAAACATATTAGCTAGGTTGATACTAGTATTTCGATCTGGCTAAAGATCTCATCAGAACCCGAAGTTTTAGAAAAGTTAGAGCCTTCATAATAGGCAGAACTTTAACAAAAAACCTATTAATAATCAATTTTGCTCCATTCTTGTCTTCTTATTAATCAAGCACGTGGTTAGGTCTTTTCCTAACAAGCATCGTGACGTTACTAAACTTTGAAGACCAAAAATGTTCTATTTATATAAAAAAAATTTAGTTTGTACTCTGGCTCAAGTAATATTTTTTACAGTTATATTAGTTTTTTGTTTTTATATACATCGAGATTATTTTTATGTTATTTTCAATTTATAACGAGCTTTCAACCTCCGTATATTTACAAAAATAAAGCAAATCAAACATTTTAGCTAGGTTGATACTAGTATTTCGATCTGGCTAAAGAACCCGAAGTTTTAGAAAAGTTAGAGCCTCCATAATAGGCAGAACTTTAACAAAAAACCTATTAATAATTAATAATATTGTTTTTATGGATTTTGTCAATTAATATTCAACAGTTGAAATAAACTAAAAAATACAATTGTTTTAAACGAAAAGTAAGTAGTCCTATTTTTAACTGATTTTCGGTTAATTTAATGTGTATATTCAGTAGTCTTTACGGAAAAAATATTGTGAGTGTATTCTTTAAATAGTGTTGCAGAAAAAAATTTTTTTTTTCGCGAAAAGAATAAGGAAATTAAAAAAATGTTCTTAATTCGCAAAGATATCTAAAAAAAAACTGATAAGTAATTTTTATGGAATTTATTTTGCAATTAACTCAAAGTATCATTCACAACAAATAAAAGTTTCGAGTTGGGAAACAGAACAGTTCAAAAATAAATGTAATTTTTCCAAAAGTATTTTTGATATTTATTATAAAATTTTGTATATTTACATATTGCAATACTATACATTTCAATATTTTTTGCCACGCATTTTAAAATCGATATGCATGTTTAACAGGAGACCACATTTAGTTAAACTGCGTACTCAGATTTTCGTTATGACATCATATGTCTTTTCAAAAGGACATTACAAGTTTTAATCAAATTATTTAAATATTTCTACTCCTAGATATAAGATAATAAATACTCTCTGCTATTCCACAAAACTATTTGCAGAAATATTTCAGCATCAGCCATTTGAAAAATGTCATTTTAAAAATTTTATTCTTCAATATCATTGACTGTTTTAATCATGAGTACATACAGTCCAACCAACAAGGATTTTTTTTTGACGAACTTATTTAAAACAATTAATTATATTGAAGGATAGCATTTTTAAAAGGACATTCTTAAAATTTTTGGTCCAGAAATATTACGACTATTAATTTTGTGGAATATCAACTGGCGTCATTTAATAAGTGCAAGTATTTCAAAATGTGTTTAAAAATTTACCTTCAACATAAAGAAAATCTAAGTACGCAGTTTAGCTACACTCATAGAAATAAAACCGTAAAAATAGCAGAAAAAGCTACTTAAAATTAGTTAAAAATGACCTTGCAGAAAAAACTGCTAAATTTAGCAAATTTTTTTTTGCTAAATATTAAAAAAATAAGAACAGCAAAAATAAATCTGTTAACTTTACAAAATTTTAGTTATATTCGATGTGAATTTTAGTTAATTGAAAATAGCATTTTACTGTGTAAAATTAGCAAAAATATTTTACTAAATATTTGTAGACTCAAAATAGCAAACACAAACTGTAATAATAACAAAATGTTCGTTATATTTAGCTTAAAGTTAGTAGAATGCAAATAATAATGCTAAAATCTACAGACATTTTTTCTTAAAATTGTAGATAGCTGATTTCATATGGGCAGACTTTTATTCGCATTAAAAAAAAAAAAAATTAAAAAAAAGTAAAAAAAAAACTTTAAAAATTTCTTATTTTTTAATGATTTTTTTGGCTACTTATATTCAGTAAATGTTTTTGCTGATTTTAGCAGATTATTTTGTTACTTTCAATTAACTAAAATTTAGCTCAAATATAACTAAATATTTGTAAATTCAACAGATATAATTTTGCTATTCTTATATTACTAATATTTAGTAAACAAAATCTGCTAATTTAAGCAGTTTTTTCTGCATGATAATTTTTAACTAATTTTTAGTAGTATTTTTTTTTTGGGTTTTTTTTACAGGTTTATTTCTACGAGTGTACATGTCGTCTCCTGTTTAACATGCATATAGATTTTCACATGCATGACCAGAAATATTGAAATTTGTCGTACACTCTAAAAAATAAGTTAGTAGAAAAGTTAGTAAAACGTCTTGTCAATCAGGTATACTATTTTTTAGCAAATTTTTTGTTAAAATCGTTTTTTCAGCTGAAATTTTTGTTATACTTATTCAGCACTTAACTGTTTTATACTAATGCTTTACTAATATTATACTAATGTTTTACTAATTAATTTTGCTAAAAAAATTGTGCTGATAAGCACATTAATAGTGTGGACGACAACCAGATTGAAAGATATACGCAGAATGAACTAGATGTCGCGGCATGTCAAGATGTAGTAGAGAAGAGGAAAATGATACTAAAAAGTACAACTCTAATAAGACACATAAAAAAATCAACCGTGGAAGACTTTTGTATCTCTTTTTCATACATAAAACAAAATTGAGGATTAAAACAACTTAAATTTTGCGCTGTCACCGGCTTGTGAAAATAATTGTCTATTAATAAAATAAACGACAAAAGAAAATATTTAAATTTAATATGTATTTCTAAACTAAATGTTTATAGATTAATAATCTAGTGTGGTCAACTTGCAAAAAAACATATACAGAGATGTAGACAGAGTAAAGCGAAAGACAAAGACACACATCTTAGGTAGATTTTTATGGTTCCTTTTTCTTATTGCAAAAAAGGGTTGTTTTTTTCGTTTCGTTTCGTTTCTATAATTATCTTCGGCAGTTGCGTCCTTTAAAAGATAGCATCATTTAGACAATAATTGATGTAAGTAGTTGAAAGAAAGTTTTTGTTATGTTATATATATTTATTTCTATATATTTTCAGATATTAATTTAATTCATGTGGTCAATGTGGGAAAATGAAATTTTCGTAATTATTGTAAATTATTTTTAAAAGAATCACAAAAATATGTTTTATGATTTTCAGCAAATCAATTAACTAAATTACAATTTTTCTACAAATTTTTTGCGTTTTTTTTCAGACAACTAAAATTCAGCAAAAAATTTATTAATTTTTACAAAGGCTTTTTTATTTCTAATCCACTAAGTGTTACCAAAACTTTTGCTGAACCTACTAATTTTGTTGCTAAAAATCAGCTCGCTGATTTTCAGCAAAAGATTTTGCTGACATTAGCAATTTTTTTGCAAGCACCCTCCTGACTAAAATTTTGCTGACTCAGCAAAATTTTTTGCTGACTTTACAAACTTTTTTTTTGAGTGTAGGATTCTACATGAATATACTAAATTTTATATTAAATATCAAAGATACGTTCTGAAAAATTCCGTTTATTTTTGAACCCCTCCGATTATCAACTTGAAATTTGTATATGTTGTAAGTGATACTTCATGTTAATTGCAAAATAAATTTTATAAAACTTAATTATGAGATTTTGAGATATTTACGAATTAAGGACATTATTTCAATTTCGTTATCCTTTTCGAAAAAAAATTAATTCTTGTGCAACATGATAATTAAAATATCCCGTGTAAAAAAGGTTAGATATGATCATATATGACCATATATATTTATCAAAATTTGAGTCTGTCCAATTATATCTGAGTCCACATATAATTATATATAACTCAATATATATTCATATATAACCTTATATATATTTATATATAAACATGTCTAAAATGATATATAACTATATATACATATATCTGAACTCTGATACAATTGGAAAGACTCAAATTTTGGATATAATTATATATGATCATATCTGGTAATATCTAAACCTTTTTACTAGGATTGTATAATTCTTACATATATGTTAAAACCCCCCCCCCCCCCCCCCAAATTTGAGCAGCGATTAAACGCGAACTATAACGAATTTATGGAAAAAGAAAAAAATACGTAAACTCCATATTTACTAGGAGATTTTAAATACCAAGTTTAATGAAATTTACTTTATTAAATAAAATAATAAACTTTATTTAGTAAAATAATAAACCTAATGAGAAATAAAGGAATCGAATTAAAACGGATTTAAAATATTTATTATTAGTACATAAACATTTATAAAAAAAACAACTACACTATGTTTTGAGCGATAGTATACACATTTTAAGCAAGTTCCGAATTTGAGCATATATTTAATTGATTCATTTAATTTTTAATTGACAGCTTTTAAAATTTTCAACAAATCGATTTTTTTTTTTTAAACTAGGGACATATTTTTTTCTGTGTAGATTGTAATTAGTGTTTTTACTTTTGTTCAAATAAGGCCACTAAGAAATTTACAGAATCACTTCCTCCAGAATTTCATTAAGTTTGGATATGTGATAAATTAACAAACACAATTCCTTATCGCATCATCTTACTTTTAAGGGTTAAAAGGTGGCAAAAAATGATTCAGACACTAAAATTGATTTTCGTTAATTAAGAATATTGTAATGAATGAAATCAAATCAAATCCTAAATTAATTAGTCCATTAAATTATTTAGTCCCATGTATGGTTTTGGGGGTTTGGTCTGCTGTATATATTTTTATTATACATTTTAATTTATCTTAGTTAGTATTCTAAAATAGTTTCAATTTTAGTTTAACTTTTACATTCATACGATTTTTTTTTATTATTAGTTTTTGAGTATGTCACGATTTTTTTCTATTTGTTGTACGTTTTTTAAGCCCATGTTGACCATTTAGTTGCGACCTTGTTGCTATTATTCTGCTAAGTATTCATATGAATGTTTAGATAGTTATTTTTTTTTTTTCAAATTGTTTTTAATGAAATAGTTTCCCATGATTTTTAATTGTTATAATTTTGTTTAATTATTGGATGGCTGAAAGTATTAAGGAAGTGATTTGAGATCACTTCAGGATACTTTTGAGTATCATATCCGAATTTATTTACTACTTAAAAATCTTATTGGAATATCCTCTTTCAATCGTTTTATGTTCAATGAATGTTTTTTTTTTCCATTTCCTACCTTTAAAATTTCTGGAAATGCGCTTTATAATCTGCAGAAAACCTTTTTAATGGATTTTGAATTTTAACTTGATCTGAAAATAAAAATAAAACATAATTTTATTAAGTACTAATTTAGTATTATGACTTTAAAATATTAGCTGTAATTTCGACGTGACTCTGAAAGAAACTGAGAGTACACCAAAATGTGTTTCAGGCGAAAACTTAAACATAACTTTTTTATGCGCGTTAAGTTTCCACTTGGATAATTAACAAGGTTGAAATCTCAACGTTTATACATTTTCAACTCTAGCGTAACCCTGCGGGAAATGAAGGGTCGATTGATCCAAAGTGGTAATTCTGTGATATATGATTTGGGAGCACGTCACGAAACTGGTGAAACCAAAATTGTGGTGCACCAAAAAGTGTTAATTTTGGTGAAATATGCATATCACGTGACTATAATTATGGTGACAAAACATTCACTGGTTGGTACCAGATACATCACGTAACTGGAGAAAAAGTAACATAACATCAAAGTGTACTGAACTAGGGTCGTTGCTGGTCATTGAACTGGCTCAAAACCGTTAGCAGTGGATGAAAACATGGCAATAAGTACCAACGGATGCAGTTCCTTGACTGCTACAAAGTGGACTCAACACTGAAGGAATGTCAGATATGGCGATTTATCTCCAAACGTCGCGATATCAAAACTCGTTTGGCAAGTTCATTTTCGAAATACCGACTGGCGATTTATCGAGTGAATGGAGATCTTACACATAAAATATTGCTACAAAACTTATTCAAAAACTTGAAACACTTTACAAGAATATAAATTACAATTTAAATATTTCTGCATATTGGTTTCGAAGTATTTGGTTTAGATATTTTACAATATTTCTGGGAACGATTTGTCTTTGTTTGGGAATAAAATTGAAACTGAGTAAATATTTTGTTACTCTGCTTAATAAGTTATACAATAAATTTGTGAAATTTTGCAGCTCCTTCTTTTTATAAAGATATTATTATGAACTAGAATTATAATGCAGAATCCAAAATTAAAATGTTCACGAAGTGATTTTTAGAAGTATTGGAAAATAAAAATTAATAGAAAATGTTAGCAAATAAAGAAAAAAACTTGCAAAAAATCTATATTTTGAATATACGGACTTCTTGTCTAGTTTATGTACTTTTCCAAACTTAAATTGTTATAATGCATTTAACGTTATAGATTTTTGTTGGGTATAGACAAAATAAACTAATTTTAAAACTGATTTTTGTTGTGCCTTTTTGAATGTTTTTTGAACAGGTGGTATGACACGCTGTTTTGATTAAGTGCAGTGACTGGTTCCGGACGGGCTATTTAGCAACCCGTACATAATATGACATACGCTGAATAAAAAGTGACAGGTTACTTGCTAATTACTTTTCGCATGCCCGGCGACATGTACCCCTTAGACCAGTGCAGTGGTACGTCTCAAAACTATTTCAGTCAAACTACCCCTATTACAGAACACATTGCGCTTAATATGTGACTAGTTTTCCTTAAACAATTTTTCTCCAGTTCTTCGATACGTCCACCTACACCAGTCACGTGATAATTTTTTAACCACTGGTTTTGTAGCATGTCACATAAATCCTAAAATGGTCATACTTTGACACTACCTACTTCTAACTTGTCCCGTAGCATATTCATTTCAGTCGGTACGGTGATAGGTTACCTTGGTCAAGTTATTCGCCACGTCACACAGTGCTCCACAATTGTCACCTCCTATGACAAGCCCATGTGAAAAGTGCCTTTCACTTTCATAAAACAGAACCGAAACTTGGACTGGTTCATACACACACAGTTCTAGTCAAGTGACCATGCCAATGACTGGTCCATTTCCCGCAGGAAACTTTTTCGTGTTTTTTACTAAAAAGTTTTGCTAACATACTGCGGTTGTCATTTATTCGGGATTTTGTTTTGTTAGAATAAACGATCAAACAGTTTTTGATCGTACGATCAAACAAATAATTTTTAAAAATTATGCGATTAATCGAACGAATAACGCATAAAAATAAAAATACATAAATAACACAGTTCAACAAAATCAGAAAAATTTGATGCATCGGGGTTGCCACCTATCATTTCTAAAAAACTTTTAGACGCAGATGACGAATATGGGCTTAGATTTTAAAAGTTAGTTATAGTTAAATAAATATTGGTCAACAATTTTTTTTAGGAAATTAAAATTTTTTGATAAACTTTTTATAAAATAATACAAATTGAAAATAATAATGCAACTTTTTTGCAACATTCAAATTATATCAACTATGCTCATTAATTGAATATAGTACACGTTTTGAAATGTGCGATAACATTCTCTATGCAGCTATTTAAAGTTAAAATTTCTCATTTTTCACGATTTCGCTAATAAAATATCTAAAACGAAAAGAAGATCCAAAAGTTTAATAGGTACCTTTAGTAAACTTCGCAGGTTTATTTCGTTTTATTTTATTTTCTATGTTATTTTAAGAAAAATAAATTGCTTAAACTACAAAACTATAATATATTTTTATGCCTTAAAAATATGGAGTCTGTGACAAATCTTTATTAATAAAATTCAGATTAAAACATTCAAATACGTTTAACACATGTTTTCTACTCAATTTGAACATAAAAGGTAACGATCTTAAATTTTTTTCTTTAACATTTCTTATTAATTCATATATTTGAATAAACTAGAAATGACTTTTAGTATGATTTTAAAGTATGGAAAATTAATTTTTAAAAAAATTTCAAAACTTTTGAACTTCAGATTAATTTTGGAAAAATTTTGATATGAAAGCGATGGTTCTTTCACTGAAATTATTTAAGTTTAATATAAATTATCATCATGTGCTAAAATTTTCAGAATTCGATTAAAGGATTTTATAATATTCACAAAAAAGAAAAATAAGTGAAGTTTTCAATTTAATTGCAAGCATATTCTACATTCTTCACCCAATCGAAATGAATTGACATGGCTTTTAATGCGAAAAATCCATACTTTAAAATCATATTAAAAGTCATTTTAAGTTAATCAAGTATACGAATTAATAAGAAATTTTACAGAAAAATATCGATTTTTGGTAAAAGTTAAATTCGCGAATATTTCGAAAAGCGGAGCTAATATTCTACGTCCTAAAATCTATCAGTGCTATTATTGTATTTTACCCTTTCATTTTAAAATTGTATGAATTTTGTCGTCAATTTGAATGCTACAACAATACAAACAAATAAAATGTAACCATTTTAGACTAGACCTAGAGAAAAAAAGTAATAACTTAAATCACAGTACTGGTAAAGCGTCGGCGACGGTCGGTTATGCGTGGCAGAACGTGGGATTAACAATCCTGTTGCCCGATTGATAACAGTGGCCAACGGTTGGTCTCCACCGTTGGCATAACGTAAGAAAGTCAAAAAATTTGGTGCTTTCCAAATTCCTTTAATTTAATTAATTTTGTGAAATGTTTATAAAACACGCACTTTTAAAAACACCCAGCAAAACTTTGGTAATGGGTGCGATAAAGTAATGCATTACCTTGTAATGTATAGTCCTTATCTGTATTATTATTTTTCAACAAAAAGTAATGACTTACCGATAATGGGTTACATAATGCATTACTTTGTAATGCACACTCCTTACATTGAGCAATATTTCGAAACATAAAGTAATGTGTTACCAATAATTGTGAACTCATGGATTACCTTCATCATTACATTTTACATTACTTCAAAACATAAAATTATGACTTACCGATCATCAATTACAGAATGCATGAATTATAAACGTAAAGTAATTATTAATATATATTTTTGAAAATCTATTTATAGACACATTACTTTGTGCTTTTTTGTAAGCATGAGGGTAAGGTGTATATTTTTGATATCCCGAACGAAAACACGAAGCACAATAACTCATTTACATTTTAAGCAATAAAATATTATATGTATCGATAGCTCATGTGGTAGAGTTCTCGCCTAACTAATTGTTAAATACCAGAGACCCCAGGTTCGAAGCCCAGCATGACCACGTAATTTATTTAATAAAAAAAATTTTTTTTTTGAATAATTAATTAAAAAAAAATATCTGGAAAAAAATGTTGTATGCTTGTTTTTTTTTATGAAAATCTATTTATACACACATTACTTTTTTCCACCATGTAACCATATAAGTAACCAGTTACTTTATCCCCCACAAGGTAATGAGTCCACCCATTACTTTTAGGCTCATCACCTGTAAAATTCATCAGTGAAGTAAGGTGTAATGTAATGCGTGAATCCCTATGGCGATACATTACTTTACCCATGATTTGGTAATGTGTGGTTTTGCTGGGAATTGCTGATTGTTCCAGTAAAATATAATAAAATATTAAAAAAAAGATAATGCTGATAAATAATTGTAATATTGGTAAAAACAATGGGGGCGAAGAATTTTGAGAGTGATATTTATGTAATTATATTTCATGTAATTATCTAAGATCTATTTGGAGTAAAAACTTTAAAAAATGTCCAAAATTTAAAGTTTTTCCAAAGGTAATACTTTTAGCTTTTCACGTATTTTTTTTTACAAATTTTTTTAAAAAACTTTAAGCTTTTTTTCTTTAAAAGACTAGGCTTTAAAAATCGTTATGACTGCAATTTTATATTTTTTTGGTAATGCACGCTACATCTAGCATTGTTCGTAAATGATAAATTTATTGAAAAGGTTCGAAAGTTTCGATAGTGTAAAAAAAAAAAATTCAGGCTGAATTTTATACTTTCTTTAAGTTACAATAAGTGACTTCTATATTCTTAGTAATTTGTTTAAAAAAACCTAATACCGGACCAATAAATACGGTCACTACTGCTGATTTTTGTAAAAATGTAGGATATTCTGTTAAAAATCGACATATATGGATACATACATGAACCTAGGTGTGAAAATGTTAAGTGCCAAATTTGAACGAAATCCGTAAGAAAATAAAAATTAGTTAAGTAAACAGCTGGGCGCATGCAAATTTCACATGTTTTAGGATAATTGGCCCTGATTAATAAAAATCGTATGACAACAATGGCCGTGGTAGAGGAATCTTTCATACAAAGTTTTCGTAAAATCCGTTGAAAAATTAACATGTCGCTCATTTACTGCAATAACGTCATAACTCCAAAATTTTGATTTTGTAGAAAACGAGTTTAAAGTTTTCAATTTACTCCCACCTTAAAGAAAAAAATAACGACATAATTTCTCTCAAGAGGTGAGTATACAAGATATCAATACGACTTTTTTACACAATATGATACGTGATATAACGAATAATTCTGTGTCATTAACTAAAAAATCATGTTTTTTGAGTTGTAACGTTCTTGAAGTAAATGAGCGATGTGTATAAAAAAACACCTAAAACGTATATACAAATTGAAAAAGGTGGGTGTAAAAATCGATAAAATTATAAGGCGACCTTGCAATGTGTGCAAGGGGCGCGAAAGTTGGGCGGTTTAAAGTTAAAAAATTTTCAAAATTAAATTTTCTGATTGATTAAAATAAACACATACACTCATAAAAAAACTCCGTACAAATCGTTGAAAATTAAGCTACGACAACAGCACCTGAACCTGAATATACGCCAGCAGAATATCCATTGAAGTTGAGAATCATAGTCTGCTAAATTTAGGTGACCTAAATTTTGAGAAGAATGAAATTTTGGTTAACTGTTGTAGTTAAATTAACAAAGAATTTAACCAAATGCACAGAATCAAGGTGAATCAACAGAAAATATGTGCTAAAAGGACTTTCCGGATCTGGCCAGAGGAGGGAGTATAGGTGGTTTATAAAGACTACTTAATAGTTACAGAGGTACATTTTGCTCCAGCTCGCTTAGTTTCCTAGATGTGGCCTATTTTATGATTATAAAATAAAAATTATGAGAAAATAACGGAATCTACAAGTGGGACTGCTAGCGCAGATACAAATAACAAATTTTTTTAAAGAAGCACTAATTACTAAATATTAATATTTAGAAACACGAATTACTAAATATTAGATTGTAAAAATTGTTCAAGAATGTAGCAAAATTGATGAATAATAGATTTTTTGTTAAAGCTCTTTCTATTATGGAGGCTCTAGATTTTCTATAACTTCGGGTTCTGATGAGGTCTTTAGCCAGCTCGAAATACTAGTATCAACCTAGCTAATATAATAAAACATATTAGCTAGGTTGCTTTATTTTTATAAATATACGGAGTTTTAAAGCTCGTTATAAATAAATAAATTTAAAAAAATTATTTTATTAAAAAAAATAATAATAAATGTTTTACAAAAGTAGTTGGGCATAATTAAGCCATAACGGCTTAGCTATGAGAGTCATTGATACCTGATTTTAAAGCTACTTAAATCATGGTTTTACTGGTAATAAAAAGTTATTCACTTCTTGGCGGCAAAATGCATTTTTTTTTTCAAAATCCGTGGTTCAAACCGCTGTATTTTAAAAACTTGGTTTTCCAAAATTCTTAAAAAAATATATGTTAATTATTGATTATTCTTCTATATAGCTGCAAAAATGTCTTTATGGTACTCCTCTGGGTTCCTGAGTTATCGGTTTCCTAATTATATTTTTTTACATTTTTATTCATAACTTTGGATTTCGTAGGATCTTCAAATAGGGATTTGGGGAATAATTTAAAACAAAAAAAATTTTTTTTTAAGACTTTAAAAATGCAGTTTTATTAAATATAGCGGTTTGAACAGCGGATATCAATAAATAACGTAACTTTAACCGTTAAAAAGATATGGACATTTATGTACGACTGCTTTTATGAAATTTTCGAATATTTTTCATATTTGAAGCACGATATTTCAAGATCCGCTGGGATTAGCTATCCTAAACTTGGGCGATATTATATATATATGAGTTACAACTGCTATGCCAAGTTTGGTGGAAATCGGAAAGGGTAGAGTAAATAGAGTGTTTGAGTTTATATGTTTTCAGTCTATTGAATTGATATACACTTTTAATGAATTATTTATTAATTTTTACAATAAAAACTTTTACCAACTGATTCACATGGTTAATTACAAAATTAAAATATACAATTAGTTACAAAAAGTGATTCATATAATGTTGTTTATGACGTAAATACAAAATATATTTTATTGAAGGGATTTTTTTATTTAAGTTTTTTTTTTTTAATTTTTAAAAAAATGTTTTGGCTTAACAAATTAAAGAAACTTGACATTTTGTTTATAAATAAGGTAATTTCTTTTTGTTTCTCTCAAAATTACTTTATTTCAAATTAAAAGTTTGTATTGCCATCAACTTTTGGGTTTATAAACCATAAATGGTTTTAAATGCCACAAAACTCGTCTTAATATGTAATGTTTTGTTGTATTGAAGAATTTGGTCAATGATATTGTGGTATGTTGTAGTTTTTAAACATGGACTTAATTAAGTTTAAGTTTAAACAAATTAAATTAAAGATCTTAATTGTTTGTGGTTTTACCAAATATAATATTGTTTTATATTTAGTTAGAATATTGTTCTACCTCAAGTACAATAACTAATATGATATTGTTCTATTAGATTTTATATGTTGCTTATCAAAAAGTTTGATCATTTGCATGATAGACAATACAATAGTTTCATAGGAATCACCGAAACCTTCAGTTGTCCGCAATAAAAAACGATAATTGGCTTAACTCAAACCGATTACTGCATGTCCAGTTAAAATTTAACAAACAGTTAAATTAAAAATTTATATGGGAAACAACAACAGACGTGTCAGTTAAAGTCCCAGTTAAAAACAACATATATCCCAACAAACAGTGTTTGTATGAGAAGAGCATACCGCTGCTAATTGTTGAAAAATTTTCAATGTTTGTATTAAAAATACAAAAATTATTTGTTCGTACTTTTTATATTTTCATATATTTAATTAGAAAATTTAGTATGATATTGTCATATTAGATTTTATTTATTGCTTTTCAAAAAGTTTGATTATTTTCATGATAGACAATACACTTGTTTCATTGACATTACCCAAATATTCAGTTGTCCGCAATAGAAAACGATAATTGGCTTAACTCAAAACGATACATTACATACAACAGAAAAAATCAACTCAATGAGAATTTGTTTGCCTTAGTGTATAAACTGGCTAATTTGGTAAAATTAATTATAAAATCTATTTAAAAAGCAAATATTTTTGCATATCAATATACTTCGTATATCATTGCATGTAGTATGTGTGTTTGTTGTATTACAATTTGTAAAAACAATATATATATACCAACAAACCGTTTTTGCATGAAAATTTAATTTTTTATTTTAATACAAAAATGAAATCATTTTTTGTATAATATTTTTTTTATTAGAGTATTTGATGAAAGAGATAAAATGAAAAGGGCTATTAACAAATTGGCATGTGTACTTTTTATAACTATTTTTAATAACTTTTTTATATTAAAGTTATTCTTAAGTTGTTCTTTATGTTATTTGCATGTTTTATAGTTTATTTAACCTTGAATAATACAAGACAAATACAAATACATAATAACCAGGGACAGGAACTTCATACACTAAAAAAGTGTGTTTAGTCTCATTTAATATGCATTCAAAATCTGAAAATATGCACTAAAAATTAAGAAAAAATGCACTTATAATTTTAATGTAATATGCAGACTCATTGTTTTCTTAAAATACAAAGTACATAGATGTTAAATATATTTTATTTTAATTTAATATCAAACGTTAAATTTAGTACACTAGAAGTTCTATAATGGTCAAATGCTCTAAATGTTGGTATGCTTTAATTGTAACCCCCTTTTTAAGGTCTGAAAAATTGTTTCAAGTAGTACTTTAATTGTCAACTTGCCTTAAAATTTGAAAAAAAGTAAATTTAAAAATTTTATAAGAGTATTTTTAAAAAATAAAACAAAATAAATATTTTTTAAAAAAATTGATTACTATTATGCTTTAATTGTCTGAAAATTCTATGTCTTGTTTTTTAAAAATTGAATCAGGTAGGTAATATTTATATAACTTTTAGTGTATATTTATTCTCAAAAAGTATAAAAATGACCGCTCAACGTCGACGGTTGTGATCAGTGCATGTTTAAACGTTACTGCTTCATTTGTTGTGTATTGATTTTCTGAATTTGTATCACAATGTATTGAGGTAACCATACTATTTTTTATTGTATTAAAACCATAATTAAATAAATATCGAGTTCATAAATTCTCCACTGCGTTGCAAATCTATAATTATATATCAATTTCACTAAATTTCCTAAATTAAAAAAAATAGAAGAGTTTAACCGGCATAAATGCAACACCAATGGAAAATTAATAATAATTAACCAAAAAAAAAAACATTTAATTTATTTTTCTATTTAAAAATTAATAACAAAATCAATAAGTGCTTTATAACTATAAATACACTTAACTTAATATATCAAAAATTTAAGAAAACTATTTAAAGCAGCAGTTTTAATAATGCGTGAGGCCTCTACCCGAAGTTCTTCCTTTATAGATATCCACGCATCAATAACTGCTTCTTTTAAATGAAAAACGCCTTCATATTGACGGTTTTCTGCGTAAACTCAACGGGTTAATACTTCTCAAATATCCTCAATGGGATTTTGATCAGGAGAACATGGTTTGCTATTCCAATATTCTCATATTTTTTTAAGTTAGCCATTCCATCGTCAGACGACTTACATGTCCTGGGCATTATTTTGTTGGAAAATGAATTCTTCTTCTTTGCTATTTTCAATAAATGCCACCAATTTCTCTTCTAATAGTGTAATGTATTCAGAAGAATTCATTCTGGTGCTTGGAAATGCCAAACCAACAATACCGTCGAAACAAAAAGCGCTCCAAATCATTAGGGATCCGCCTCCGAAATTTCTTTTTGAGAAATATCGTGTTTTCTTACGTAGGTCTCTCCAATATATGTTAAAACCGTCTGGCCCATTAAGATTAAAATTAAGATCAACTTTAAAAGAAATTTATGTTTAAACAGTCCCACCAATAACAGCGATTATTCACTTGCCTTTCTCCAGTAGGTCTGTAAATTCCTTATACCGAATTCAAGTCGAGTAGTTTTGGTGTAATAACCTTTGCGCAGACATCAGCTTTTGGCGAGTAATTATCTGGGAATCCTTTATGAGCCTACTTATGTCTCATTTGGACACATTTATCTTGCATTCATCGACTATCTGATTGAGACTCTTCATTGAGTTGCTGTCACAGTTGATTATTTTACGCCGGCCCGGATCAGAAAGCCTGTTTTATTTTTACCATAAGCACTCGGATAATTTTCAAAATCTGATAACCATATGCGAACGGTTAATTTTTCCAGCAAATTCTCGAAAACTTTAGCCACTTTTTAAATAGGCTGAAATTTTCCCCTTTTCAAAATGACTTAGATATGCACCACGCTACATTTTATTGGAAATTGATTAAAATTTCATAAAAACTAAAATAATTCATCAGTTTTTCTTTAATTTCCATTCTTCTTTGTTTACCGTTAGATGTAATTATAGTTATGAAACACTAACAAAATATTATTAAACAATTTTTCTCTAAAATCAATCAAGTAATCTCTTGAATTTTACATAATAAGAGATCAGTTATCACACTCTTAAAAACAGTTAAAAATTTAAAAAAAGTGTTTGTAATATTAGAAAAAATAGCAATAGATATTTATATATTTAATTATACACACAGAAAACAGTTTTGTAGTTGCAACCGAATTTTTGTGGTTCCACCTACTATCACTATTATTAACTTTTAATACTATTGTAACAACCGACATTTATTTACCAATTTCGAATTTTTATTGTAGCAATTGAATATTTTTTGTTTATGGACTATAATATTCTATAAATAGATTCACATGTGTTCAACAAAATTTATTTTATTAAATAAAAAATTATATGCCTCGAACTGGACTCGAACCTGCGATCTTCCGTTTGTCAGCCAAGTACTTTACCTCTAGCCTAAACCCAATTTAAATATGTATTTTTAAATTTCAACCTTGAATATTTTCTAGTTTCAAATTTAAATACTTGTCTAAAAATAGATTTGTATGTACAATAGAAATTCGGTCGCTAATCTCAATATTTTATTAGAGTTACCAAAACTATAAAAAAAAATTATATTATTTTAAAATTAAAAAATTCTTCTCCGCGAACTGGGCTTGAACCGGCGACCTCCTGCTTGTCACCTCTACCTCTAGCCTAAACACAATTTGAATTTGTATTTTCAAATTTCTACCATGAATATTTTTTTCTTTCAAGTTAAATATTAATGTCTAAAAATAGATTTGTTTGTACAACAGAAATTTTGGTGCTAAACTTAATATTTTATTAGAGTTACCAAATCTATTAAAAAACTTTATATTATTTTAAAATTTCTAACTTAAACTTTTATTTTAGATAGAGTGATTGTTTTTTTTGCAGGCGAAACTAAGATTCGATTTTAACTGCAAATATTTTATTCAAATGATAAAATCTCCGAAAAGTGGTTGGATGTTAGTATTAAAGGTGATACAGAAGATAATGTTTTTTCAATATTGATAAGGAAAACCAATAGTTTGAATGATGTGACTGTGTTTTGGTTAATCTTATATATTTTCTGTTTACAATATAGTTTAATTATTCTGATGATGAATTTTAAGAACTTACAATTACAATTATTGAATAATGATTAAATTTTGTTGGTTACATTGGAATTCCAAACAATTTATTCTCTGTGTGTAGATATTTATTAATAATAAATACATAATTTGAAAAAATAAAAATAAAAAAAATCAAATCATTTTAAAATAACGTGAATTTAAATTCGTCAAACATAAAATACAATTGATAGTAATTTTTTTACGAAAAGCTGAGAAAAGTGGTATAAAAACATGCGTTTAAAATATGCAATAAAAATATGTACTTAAAGCAATATAAGTAAAAATATGCATTTATAGCAAAATATGCAAAACTATAAACTAATAAATAGATGCCATTTTAACGCAAAATACCTTGTTGCGCAAATATATTTTATTTACTAGGTTCTCAGAGTTAAGGGAAAACACATGCAGTTGTATGAACTTCCGGTCCCTGATAATAACTAATACATATATACATATAATCATTAAAGTATGTAACTAAAAGTAACTTTTATCTAACCAGATTCCCATAAAGAACATCATAATATGTACATTAAAGTGGACCGAAATTTGCAAAAAAAAAATGGCTATCATTTTCTTTTCAACTTCAATATTAGTATGTCATTTTAAACATGAAATATATCGTTTTTTTTTATAAACCCAAATTTATTATAAATTTTCAAAAGCGGATTACTTATGAACTTCAAGAGAGCCATTTCTTTGCGATCGATTAATAAACAGATAATTTGTAAAAATTTCTGAATTCGTTGATTTTAAAAATTAAAATTTTGGGTCACTCTAATAAACACATTTCGAAGATTTTTTTAATGTTTCTGGTCATGTAGAAGTAACTTTTAGTTATATATATGCTTTAACACTCAAAAAAGTTGTACAGTTACTAAATTACAAAAAATAGTTTGATAAAAATGATGAAGCTTTTCATAAAGTTCAGGAAATTTTACATAAACTTAGTGAAGAAAACTTCATTAGGTTAGTGCAAAATTTCATTAAAACTTGTACAAAAAAAATTTTGTCTGTGTACACATTACTTTGGCTGTTGTCCCTCAAACTCTTTTGGGGAAAAAGTGAAATTTTTTACTTTGTTCTTTTAGAATATTAACAAACTTGTTTGTAGGTAGAACATTTATTTTTGTAAAATGTAATTTTTTGGTATAATAAAACCACTCCCATACAACAAGTTATGTTAATGTGTATGAAATGGTCAGTAAATATAAATAGATACATTCAAAGTGATTTTTTTTTATAAAAATAGAATTTCGTTTTTAATTTTCTTAAAAGCTTTATGGGCTGTTAATCACAAAAATGTATATAAAAGAGTTGCCCTATTAACACTGAACTTGAATTGGAGAACAACAATTTATAAAATTAATAAATTATACCGAAATATAAACATATCGTGAGTTAAAAATCAGGTTTATAGTAACAATAATATAACCATTAACTCAGACCTTTTTAAGATGGAATAGTTTGAATTATTGTAAAATTAACTACATACACGAAGAGAATTTTCTTGGACGAATTTTATTGAAATCCTTCACTAAATTGATGAAGTTTTCACAAAGTGAATGGAAAATTTCTTTAACTTAAAGAAAAATCTACATCATTTTTATGAAACTTTTTCATTAGGCGTATAAAATTTTTAATAACTATTATAAAAATAGTTTGATATAATTTTTGTTCAAAATAAAAATTATATTCTTTCGAACCTTAATTGTGCAATGAAAATGAAAATTGTTCAAGTTCGAGGCCTAAATATCGAGGCCTCTCTAAAGCGCTTAAAATCTTTACAACTTTTAAGATTCACCCACTTTAAAATGGGATTAAATTTAATTTTAAAACCTGACAGTTCTGAATGGCATTTTTAAAATATTTGTTAAAAGTAGTAACTAAAAAAAGTCGAACAAACAAATTGAAAATTGCTTAAAAGAATAGTTGGAAAATGAAAGGTCACTATAAAAGTACTCCATATTACAAACATTACCACCGTTTAACTCAGCGTGAACTTTTAAGCGGAATCACAATTTTGCAGTCATTCCGGTAATTTTATTTATGCAAAAAACTCAATATTTTAGATATTGACAACTGGCAACTTTTTGTAAAATTTTGTAACATCTAGTCTTACAGATTTGTTAACTGACTTATTTTTAGTGTTAGTTTGCTTCTTAAGTCTTTTGTTTATAAGCTTTCAAGCTTGTGTTTATTAGGCAACATTTTGGTACATATTTTAAAATTTTTTTTTATAAGTTTGATATAATTTTTATTAAAAACAAAAATTATGTTTTTTCGACCTTTAATTTTGCAATTAAAATTATTCAAGTTCAAGGCCATAATCTATATTTCTTTGTTAGGATATTGTCCTAATAAATAATCTATAGAGTTTTTGTTTTCAAATTTTTTACTTGACCACTTCCAGGAATGTGTTTATAGATCTATTTCGGGAATTTTCTAGGTTCCCATCATCAGAACACGTTTTAAAAGAAGTGACAATCCCATGCAAAACATCAAACATACATATAACCTAGTTATCCCACTAAATGAGAACCAATATATGAGCTTGAAGTTAAAGATCACCACCACTGACCAAAATAAATTGAAAACTTGTTCGTTTTGTGCAAGCTCTACCTTTGGTAGATATACAATAAACGCTTTTTGTTTTTATTCTCCTTTAAAACAGGCCCAATGATAGGTACTTTAAGATCCGCCGTATTTGCACCTATTCAGACCAGTCACGTGAAAGCCACTTTTAAACCGGTAACCTTTCGTTAGCAACCGTTCTTATGTTCACCTACCACAGGCCTGGTACTTTCAGACCCATCACGTGATATCGACTTGTATACCGATTACGTGATAGGTACTTTAGAAAGAGACCCCGTTTTCACCTACCACAGGACTGGTACTTTCAGACCCATCACGTGATATCTATTTTTAACCGGTCATGTTTTTTTTTTTTTTTTTTTTTAATTTAACCAATACTCAGGGGATGCCCCCTACTCATGCAGTGCATTGTATTGATCAGGAAAATAAGGTATGGGAAGGAGGAAAGAGGGAGTAGTGTTTGTGGATATTTGATTTAAATTTTTCTAAATTGTAAGTAACAGGGAAGACTTCTGCGGGAAGTTTGTTCCACATACGAATCGTTCGACTAAAAAACGAATTTTCTCTGTAATGCGTTGTGCGAAACACAGGACAATCAACTACAAACGGATGTGCTCTACGAGATAAGCGAGTATTACGAATAAAAACTCGGGCTCGTGGAATAAGTTCACTTATCTCAGATGAGCATCTCCCATGGTAATATCGATAGAAAAGTGTCACACAACCCACATTCCGACGATGCTCCAATGAATCAATAGAGTTGGATACACTACTGTCATTGATAAGCTTCACCGCCCTCCCCTGAACACGGTCCAGAAGCTTCAGAATAGACAATGGAGCCCCTGCCCATATATGAGAGTTGTATTCCATTTTTGGCCGGATATAGCTGGTATAAATAGTAAGGAGATCGGATGGAGTGAAGTAAGTCTTGCACCGTTTTAGAAAACCGAGACACTTGAATGCCTCTTTCGACACTTGAAATACGTGCTTATTCCAACGGACATCACACTGTATTCTCATGCCCAGAACATCAAGAGTATCCGATTCCTCAATACCTATACCATCCATAGTTACAGATGACAATGTCAATTCCACAGCCCGTCTGTGGGTTAACATACAACATTGGGTCTTGCGTACATTAAAATCGACCTTATTCGCGCGACCCCACTCGGAGATTGTAGAAAGGTCTTGATTGAGTGTGTCATTCATGTTCTGCCGCATGCCCTCTATCTCCAAAGAGTTTGGCCTGTGATCGAATGAAAATGAATGACAAATGTTGCTGTCATCTGCAAAAGAGTAGATAGGGTTGATGGTCTGACCAAGAAGGTCATTAATAAAAATAAGAAAAAGGGTAGGAGAAAGAACAGAACCTTGCGGTACCCCTGAATTTAGCTGAAACTCGTTTGATGAGACCCCATCTAAAACAACACGTATAGTGCGGTCTCTGAGAAAACTCGTTATAAATCGAGAGAAGACATTACCGACACCAAAAGCAACTTAGTTTTTGAGATATGGGCCATTTTTATAAAAAAAAATATTCATGACATTTTTCTATGAAATGATGAAGAATTTATGAAACATTTTTCATGAATACTTATTAAAATTTTCAAATAATTATGAAAACTTCATAAATATGAGAATGTTTCATAGATTTCCGTAAAATAAAACTGTTTCATAAATATGAAGAACTTTTTTCCCTGAGTGTATGAATCATGTTGTGCATGATTTAATTGTTTAAAAAATGATTAGAGACCTTTTTCTTTTTGTTTATTTAAAAAAATAAAAAAAAAATTAACAAAATTATGTAAAAACACAATTTAAATGATGTAAATAAAATACTCTCGTGTTCATACAGTTTATTTTTGCATTTCATTTTCTCATATTTTTATCTGTGGTTTGGCAATCCCAACACACATTTAACATTTTTTTTTAAATATTTTTTTCGGTATTTAAATTACTTTCATTATTTTAAGTTGTGAAAAAAGCATATAACAATTTATAAGTTGTTGAAATGTGTAATTAATTTTTCATTTCATTTCAATTTTTAATATTGAAACATTTTAATTTCTTTTCTTCATATGCAGATGTATTATGATTTTTTTATTGTTGTGCTAATAACAAATCTATTTTTATTAAATTTAATTTTTTTAAAAATATATTTTTGTTGTTTTTATTATATTATTTTCCATATCTTTAAACGATTTCTTAAAATATAATAATGAAAAATTAATGAATGGATGAATGGTTGCTTGGATGACTAGTTCAGGCAAGATGACTTTACTATATTGTTTATACTCGTCGTATTTATTAGTATTTTGAAAATCCATAAATTTTGTCAAATCATTTGTTATGATTTCTTTTTATAAAAGAAATTTTATGATTTTGTAAGAAAAAAAAAATATCTATTTGGGTCAATGTCAAAATTTTTGTCTTTGAAGTGGTTTTATATTAAACGCATTGATTTAATTTGAAAAGAATTGACTGATTGAAAAACTCTGGATTAAAAGTATTGTCGTATATTTCTTAACTCAATAATATTATATGTGTTGCATCATTCGGAACACCCGCTTTTCTAGTAGATCACATCTGTTTGTTGTCGATTGTCCAGTTAATCGCACAGCGCTTTAGAGAGAAAATTCGTTTATCAGTCGAACTTGCCGTAAGTGAAATAAACTTCCCGCAGAGGTTTACCCTGAGAATTACAATGTTGACAAATTAAAGTCTAATGTCCACAAGCACTACTCCCTCTTTCCTCCTCCTCATAACCTATTTTCTTGTTATCAACATGAGTATGTATATGTGTAGTGGGCAGTCATGGGCGGCGTCAATTACATTTCACAATCATTCACTTGTGAAATTTGTCATATAATTAATAATCTTAGACATACGCTCACACTTGTTGGCTTTAACGCCTCCTTGGAAAAATTTTCAATTTTCTCAATACCAGACATTGGACAATATACCAATATTTGTGTATTCAATTACAGGCCAATTACTTTTGTACGTCTAATTACATGTAAGTGTGTGTAATTGAGTAATTGCCCTGTAATTAAATACCCAGATGCTGCTACCAGTCCCCATGTTTGGTATTAAATATTTGACAAACTTACTAAGGAAACGTTTGAGAAAACCAGTGTAAGCGTAGGTCTGAAATTATTGATGATATTGAAAAATTTCACAAGTGAATGATTGTGAAATGTAATTGACGCCACCCATGTCTGGTAGGGGGCATTAACTGAGTGTTAGTTAAACCCCAACATAAAAGGTCTGATAATTTTGAATAGGAGAGAGATATGTATAATATCGTAGTAAAAAGCAATGTGACAATTTGTGGTCTTTACTATGCAAATAAATAAAATTGCAAAAACTATTGTTCCAGAGTAGCCACTTAATTATTTAAAAAATACAATTTTTGAAACTTTTTTATGGCACTTTTTTGAAAAAACTTTTAATTTGTAGAAATCAGACCGGTGTTATAAAAGTTATATGCTGATTTGGTTAGGGACGTTTTAAAAGAATTTTCAAATTAGAAAAAATTTGTTGTACAGTACGTACTTTTTTTTTTATAAAATTAAAAGATAGGATCAGGAACTTTCCAAACTTGTAAAAACTTTAATATATGGAAAATTACTCCATTTTCTTTTCTAATGTAAAAATATATTTATTTTCCTCCAACAAACCAAAAAATGTTAAAAATTTATTCGCCAGTGTTGTCACACAATTAAAAAAAAATTACTGTACACATTTTAAAAAAATTCTCAGAAATCGTCAAAAATCCGATAGATCAAATTGTGTATTACCATTCGATAGGCATTTACTTCACCAATAGATAAAAATTATTATTTTTAATAAATTATATCGACCTTTTTCTATTGATTACTAAATTTGTTTAGAATAATCTAAAACGGGCTTTCAAGGTCAATTCAAAACATAAAATAAAAGACTATTTATTTCATTTTCAAACTATCCGACGTTTCGCTGGGGAATTTTTCCAGCATCTTCAGGGATGAATTTTTATTTCAATCTGGCAACCATATAAATATAAAAGGGAATAGTGTTAATGTTAATTTAAGATTAATCTTAACCCGTTAAGTACATACAAAGCGTCAAAACTTGAATTTTTACTGCGAATGCCGTCGCTAGACGGCACAATAAGTGTACAAAAATTTCAGAAAAAGCCATCATTACATCTTAATAAGAAATTTTTATTAGAACGTTTTTAAAAAATTTTTAGAATAAATTATTTTAAAGCCTTGTAGTTTCTATAAATATCTAAAACTTTTTCGAAACCCCGTTGTTGACATTTTTTCAAACTTCAGTTTTATGCAGAATTCTAATATAAAAATGAAAAGTTCAGTATATTTAAAAAATTTATCCTAATACAATGGTCAGGTGCTGTATATTTTTGCCTAGAAAATAGTGCATTGTGTTTTTTTTTACATTTAGGAATGTTTGTTTCAGATGTTTTTCTGTTCATTTAATTTGATTCATGTTTTTGATGTTTTTTCATTCATTTTCAACGGATATTCCATTCACACATACATACACGAGCTAAATATAAATTTTATGAACGCGTGACTATTGCAACAAATGCTTATGTTGCAATTCCATTATTATCATTATTTCTTTTTCATATTTGCTGATGCGGGGGTGTTTTATACGTGTAATGGATTTGTGAAAAAAACAGAGACATATTTTCCTATTTTTTTTTTGTAAAAATTCCATGCGGAAAATTTAGTTTTTTGTTAAAACAATGAAAGTTAAAACCACAAAAGAAATATTACCCAGCAAAATTTTCTATTACCCGGTAATAAGTTTGGGAATAAGATATTAAGTTTGGTAACTGGTTACTTTTCTATTACAAACCCTATTATTTTAACAAGGGCATATCCATTCTAGTTACACTCCAGAATAAATGTAATACATTTTTTTTTTGAAAATTTGTCTTTTTTTTTGTATTTTGGGTATTAAATAAAAATTTTAAATTTTTTTCTAAAAATTTGTATAAGTTTTGGGTGAAAAAATTAACTTTTTGTAATAAGAAGGTAATATGTTACTTTTCCATTACAACCCCTATTTTTTGTTATCAAGGCCATGTCCATCGAGGTAGCTACGTAACTTGTTATTCCTCACTTACAGGTAAAGAGTTATCAAACACTTTTTATTTAAAGCTTTAATTTTTATTTTTATTTTTTTTTAATTTTAAGTTTTCTTTGATCTTCTTTTATTTAATTCTTCTTTGTTTAAACGAGCTTAAGATCATTTATTTATTAATTATTTATTTTTAATATTTCATCTCCACTTCATCAGGGAACAATTTTTACAATTAGAAAAACTTGTTTTAATAGTTGAAAAACTTGTTTTAATAATTGCATTATTAAAACAAGTTTTTCAAATTGTAATAATTGTTCCCTGAAGAAGTCACCCGATGTGGAGACGAAATATTGGATATATATAATTAATAAATAAATGATCTTAAGCTCGTTTAAACTAAGAAGCTTTAATTTTTAAATCGAATATTATTTTAAAATTGTTAAATTTGTAGAAAAAATTTAATTATATTAAATGTTATGTAGAAACGAACTAATTATACCATAAAAAAATTTAAACATATGAATTTGGTGTTACTAATGGGCGGTCAGTAATACCAACTGTTGCGAAGTAACGTAAGGGTAAGCAGTTTAACTTATTACCAGGTAACATGTTCAGTAATACCAACCTATTCCGATATTTTGCTGGGTAGTTATGCGGATGTTACACTGTGTAAAAATAAATATTGTTTTGTTTTTTTGGAACATTAGTTATTTTCTCTAATAGTCAATTTTTGTTATTAAATAACTAAATAATAACTTATTTATCAGTAAGTGAATCTAATCAAAATAAATCTTTGTATGGGGGCATACTTGGAGACCTAAATTGTTTATCGCAAATGGTATAATAAATTAATCAATACTTTCAGCCAAGCATTAAATATTTCATATTAAATGTTTTTTTTTTCAAATCGTGCCTACAGTGCTTTTAAATAAATTTTCGTATCCCTCTCTTTCATATTGTAGAAATTTTAAATAAATTTTTTTGTAAAAAACACCTTAAATTAATATTTATTTGATATCGTTCTTGTGATAAAATTTCCAAAAATGTTCACTTTATTTTATTAGAATTTTAGAGAAGTTAAATTAGAATTTTTTCCTTTTTTGGTGTAATATTTTCCGAGAGCAAACATGTTTTAGAATAATTTTGATCAATCGTTATAATCTTTAACTTCAAGCTCATATATTAGTTCTCATGTAGTGAGTAAACTAGTTTCTATGAATGTTTGATGTTTGGCATGGGAATGTTACCTCTTTCGAAACGTGTTCTGATGATGGGAACCTCGAAAATTCCCCAAATAGATCTATCAACACATTCCTGAAAGGGTCAAATAATAAATTTGAAAACAAAAAACTCTATAGATTATTTGTTAGGACAATATCCTAATAAAGAAATATAGAGTATGGCCTCAAACTTGAATAATTTTAATTTTCATTTTCATAATTTTTTGAAGATAAAAAATTAAGATAAAAAAAATGTATCTCAAAACCCAGTCACATTACGTATGAGTTATAAGGAATTCTTTAACAAAATATAAATCATACGCAATAAATTAAAATACCATACAACAGTCTGGTAACGTTGTGAAATAGAGACGGATGAGGTTAGAAAATAAACAAAAATCTAAATATATAATGTTTGTTAGTGTTTGTCACTTCTGAGTGTAATATACATAAAGCTAATAGAAAAGAAAACTGCAATTTTAATAGCTGCGTTGCATTCGAGTTTATACGTGGTTGTGTCGTTAATCGGTTATGACTTGGTATTGTTACGTTTGTAATGTAAAAATAAACGCAGGTTCGATTCTTACTGCCGGCAGGTTGTTGAACAAATGCATCATATAGTAACAATCCGACAGTTATAAGACACAAATGATAATACAATTTAAATGAAAAATCACTAATGACGCCAGTCCATTAGAAAAAACAAAAACGAGTCAAGACTGATTTGAAAATTAATAGTGCTCGATCATAAAAAAAGTTGAAAAATCAAATACAAAATCGGAACTCATTTTGATATTTATTCTTATACAAGCTTATCTCAAAATATCCACTTAGATTCATCAAATGTATTACTGGATTAAATAACATCAAAATTGATCTCAAAATTTGCAATCCATAAATATATAATTTAAGATCCTAATGGATTCCAAAATAAACCATGGGTTTAATTTAGATTCACTTGGATCTAATTAGATCCAAAAAGATAAGTAATTTTTAGTGGATACAATGATATATTTTGCGATTAAATTATATTTACTTAAACCCCACGACATATATTATTTTTAATAAAATTTAAAAGAAATTTAAAGAAAAATAATTTACACATCTGAGCATATTTAATTATGTATGGTGTTATATATAAAAATACATAATTATGCATAAAAATATTAATGATTTTTTTTATTTTGTTAATCTTGTGTCATATATGGAATCTTAAATAATTATATATTATATCATTTAATGTCATATATAATTATATCTTGAATTGAATTGAATTGCAAGATGTGGCAATGAATTACACCAGTCACTAGAGTTCATCCGAGAAGTAAAAAGTTTCATAGTTTTTGGGATATCAACACGTTTTTAAAATGTTTTGGCATCAATAAAAAAATGGCGTTATAATTTTTTTAAAATTTCAACTCCTTCTACTGGAGCGCGGCGGCTAAAAACGCAGATTAAGCGGTCCTTTTGCTTCAGAGCAAAATGAGCTATATTTATATGAAATGTGAATTCAAATTTCGATTCTACAACAAAAATCATTAAAAAAAACTGTTTTACCCGTTTTTAAAGTGCACCAGTTAGAAAATAGAGTGGTCGGGAAAAATAAAATTTTTTCAAAATAGTTATAAAGAACTTTTTTATTACACATAATCAAAAAGAATTTTTAGCTGAGAAAAATGGTTTTCAAATTTTCGCCTTATGGTAACCCAGTTAATAGTTATTAAGTTTTCAAAATGTTGTCTTTACTAAAATGCAATATTTAATTGATTAACAACTTTTTAATCGATATATCAAAAATGTTTTTGGAATTTTTCTTAACTCAAAATAATTTTTCATTTTGTTTGCTGAATGACATATTTTTATTATTTTAATAACTATTAGCGGTTTGCTATATGTCAAAAAATTTTGTATTCTTCTCTGTTGGCAATACATTTTTTTTGTGTGTGATTAAAAAATTTATTTTTCAAAATTTGTGAAAAAAACAGAGTTTTTCGTCTGCTCTATTGACGAAACGGTGCACTTTAAAAACCGTAAAAAAGTTTTGTTTCAATACCAAAGCGCGCCTGTGGAAGGAGTTGGAATTTAAAAAAATAATAACGCCATTTTTTATTGATGCAAAACCCGCAAGAAAACTGATGATATCCTAATATATAATTTTATTGACGAACTCTAATAGTCATATATTATAATATATTTTAAGATGAAAAACATAAGATCATATATAAATTTTATTTACTCAGGTAGTAAAAATTTACATTTTAACAAAAACTGAAATTTTTACCTTCCTATTAGGATTAGCCAAGTTTTTGTTTACGAAGAGCGCTAAATGCGATTCTTTTTAAAAAATGTTGTAATCTTCATTTAATTTCATTGCCAACAATACCAAATACTTATAGCGCATATTTATAACTCATTAACAGAAAATCTTCAAATGTTACTTCTTTACACTTTATATGTTTAGAAAGAAAATATTTAACTGCACACAGAGAAAAATTTAGCTATTTGCCAACTGAAATTTGGTTACTACGGCTCAAAATCGGTTATTACGAATTTTAGTCGATTGGTACAACTCAACATTAGTTTTCACAACAAAGTTCGGTTAATTCAACTGAATTTTAGTTGCAGCACACAAAATATTCAGTCATATAATGTAAATACCGTTGTTCTAACTGAATTTATAAGTTGTTACTATTAAAATACACTTTTCAATTCGGTTGGCACTTTATTTCTCTGTGTGTGGAGATAAAAGACTGTTGGTGATTTTTGGGTAAAATCGCAAAAATTTGATTTTTCTTAAATTTCTAATTTACGAATGTAGTTTTTGAGTAGAGCAGTCAAAGTTCTGTGATACTACAGTCAGCTTAAACTGTGATTTTCTGTGTACTGTGTTGTTAATATTTATTTAATTATTTATTTAAAATTCTGTGTAGTGATGTCGAGTTTTTATTTACAAATAAATTTTACATATTATATTTTCTGACTAAGTAAAAAAAAATCGTAAGTTAAACTGTGATATAGTAAAGGGTCCGCCATCTAACGTTTTTTTTTTTAATTAGTGCTTATTTCGTGAATGGTAACACTTAGCTCATGTCTGATTTGACAGATAATTAGTTTTATCCTTCCGCTGAACGAATATGGTCCGTAAGTTCGTTATCTTGTGAAAAAAGTGAAAGAAACTGGCATCCTCATCGATAAACCAAAGCGTGAAAAGCCAAAAACAGTGCGTACAGCCGAGAAT
Organism: Delia radicum; assembly: GCA_021234595.1. NCBI lineage: Eukaryota > Metazoa > Arthropoda > Insecta > Diptera > Anthomyiidae > Delia > Delia radicum. The sequence continues at coordinate 169,548,689 of CM037852.1, forward strand.
ATTGCTGCTGTGGTAGAAAGTGTGCGTGAAGCGCCATCAACATCAATTCACCGTCGTTCTCAACACGCCATACAAAGTCCAATTGGTTCAGGACTTCAAAAAAAAAAAGTTATTTGGCGGACCCTTTATTTAAGATATTGTATTAAAAAATTATTATTCATAAACTTATTTTGTATTTGTCGCCAAATTTTATAACTTTACGCTCCTGAAGAAGTTTGAATAAAGCAAACGAAACGTTGAGCAAAAACATTATTTTTTATTTACAAATAAATGAGATTATTGACCAAAATAGCCCGTAAGGAAACCCCCTTTTAAAATCTAAGATATTATATTTATTTTTTTTTTTATTAATTTAATCATTCATTTATTTTGTTAAATAACTAATATTTAAAAAAAAAGGTAATATGTAACTAAAAAAAGTAAACTACATAATATTCTGAGTGTACTACTAAATATTATCTTTTTGCCAAATTTCATATTTACGTTTTCAAGTTAAGACGATGTCCTTTGGAGGTATCCGATTTGAATCCTATATGCCCTTGGTCCAAAATAAGGGATTTTTTATGCTTAAGCTTTATTCTTTCTTGGTGTTTACTATCAATAATCTATTCAACATAAATATGTTTTTAAGATTTTTGAAAATCGTGTTCATTTTGCAATATTTATTTTTTTAGTTTTTACGAACTTAACTTAACTTTAACACTTTCTTGCTTCCAAACCCTGCGCTGCACACAAACAATTGCTTCACAAAATATTTTGTAAATTTGGGTTTCTATCGAAATAGCTTCATTTCTTATTATAATACACTCATTTTGTGCATTTATGGCTAATTTAAAAAACCCCGCCTGGAGGCGTGCTTGCCGGTTAGAGGGTTAATTGTCTTTATATCGAGACGTGTTAAACAGTTAGGACTTTCACAGTAAATAAACATAATTTAATTCATAAAATTTGTTTAATTTTTTCGAATGAATTAATATTAACTTGGATATTATTTATTTACAACCACTGCAGTTTTTTAATGAAAAAAGTAACCAATTTGGGCAGCCATTTTGCCGCCCCAAAGGGTCTGGAAGGTTCAAAATCAAAACTTAAACTCCATTTTATGTCTTTTATGCATGTTCCAAATTTCATTGCAATCGGACCACAAGTTAACAAATGGCCGAATTATTTCCACAAATTTTGTGATTTATCCCACTGTACTTAGAACTAATCAATAATGAAATTATAGTTAATTGCTATATAGCCACTAAATAAAATATGTTTATCAATAATAAACCACAAACAAAATTCTAACCGTCGAAATTAACCTAAATAACTAAAATAATATTGTGAATAAAGTGGTAAATAAAAAAAAATTACATTTGTTCTGACTTAACAAATAATTAATGGAAAATTTCATCAACAATATGAGTGGGAATAAGTATTTTTGAAATTGTTTAAGTTTTATAAGTGATTTTTCAGTGTAAAACATGGATGGTAACCGATTCGATGCGGTAACGGTATCCACATTTTAATTACTTCGGTAACGGTTTCTTCCATAACGGTTTTTTAAATATTCCCTTAACGGTATTTTAGTTATTTCGGTAACGGTATTTTGAGGATAACCGTTTTTAAGATATTTCGGTAACGTTATTTCATAGATAACGTTATTTTAGTTATTTCAGTATAAGTATGCATGCACACTAGGGCGTTTCAGCATTTCCACTTTTTCGGGTTTTTGCAACTCTTGAAGCGGAATATGATTTTTGAGAATTTTTTCACATTTTTTTTGAAGGGAGGTACGGGGTAAATGAAATGGATTATGTGCAAAAAAGAGGTTATGAAACAAAATTTTTGTTAATTTTTTGTCTTGTGCTCTGTATTCACTAATCAAGAGTTCTGGCATACTAAAATAAAATTATTCGGGGCGATAATTACTAGTTTAAGCGTCACTCTCATGGATTTAAAAGAATAAAATCTAAATTTTCCATAAACTTAGGAAAAATGCATATAATTGGCCTGAAATAAAACTTGTTGAATAAGCCTTTAAAATATCTTTAATTTAATATCAAATTTGATTTTGTGATTTTTTCATACTTGTTGGCCATATCTAATGTAAACAGGCAGAAAACAAATCATTTTTTTATTTTTTTGAAACTACATGAAAGGTATTTCAAATACCTGTCCAACAAATTTTATTTCATTCCAACGCGACGCCTTTTTTTAAGTTATTGAGGTTTTTACATTTAAGGTCTTCAGAGTGACCCTTAAACTGATAATTTGTACCCCGATTTTTTAGTAGGCTAGAACTCTTAAGTGCACTCAAAGGAAATTTGGAAATTCAGCAAAAACTTTTGTTGAGCCAGCAAAATTTTAGTCAGGAGGTTGATTGCAAAAAAATTGTTAATGTCAACAAAATCAGCGAGCTGATTTTAGCAACAAAATTAATAGTTCAGCAAAAGTTTTGGTAACACTCAGTAGATTGAAGATTAAAAAAACTCTTTCTAAAATTTAACAAAATTTTTGCTGAATATTAGTAGACTAAAAAAAACTCAAAACATTTGTAGAAAAATTATACTTTAGTTAATTTATTTGCTGAAAATCGTAAGCATATTTTTGTGATTCTTTTAAAAATAATTTACAATACGTCACAAAATATAAAAATGTTCATACTCCTACATTGACGACTTGAATTAATGTGATTTCTAAAAAATAAAAATAGAAATAATTATATATAAATTTTCTTCCAACAATAGTTGTCTAAAAGATGCCATCTCTTAAAGAATGGTAAATGCCGTAGATAATTTTAGAAACGAAACGAAAAAAAAACACAAAAATATGACATATACAACGCTTTTTTGCAACAAGAAAAAGGAAACATAAAAAACTCTCTAAGATGGGTGTCCTTCTCTTTGCTTTATGCTATCTACATGTACGTATATTTGTTTGCAATTTGACCACACTGTATTATTAATCTTTATAAACATTTAGTTTACAAATACACATTTTGCTTTTTATTTAATTAGTAGACAATTACTTTCACAAGCCGGTGATAACACAAAATTTAAGTTAACTTAATCCACAATTTTGTTTAATGTATGACAAACGGATACAGAAATCTTCCATGGTTGATTTTTTTTTGTCTTACAATAGTTGTATCATTTTCCTCTTCTCTACTACATCTTGACATGCCGCGACATCTACTTCATTCTGCGTATATCTGGTCCACCATATTAATGTGCTTATCAGCACACTTTTTTTTAGCAAACTAAATTAGTAAAACATTAGTAAAATATTAGTAAAACATTAGTTCAAAACAGTTAAATGTGAATAAGTATAACTAAAATTTTAGCTGCACACATAATTTTAGTAAAAAATTTGCTGAAAAGTAGTATTCCTGATTTACAAGACGTTTTACTAACTTTTCTACTAACTTATTTTTTGAAGTCTAGTGATTTATCAGGTTCGTGAAAACAAAGCAGAGGAGAAAAAAATTAAAAAAATTGTTGTTTCTTAACGGCGTTTTTTGCACATAATCCATTTCAGCAACCCCGTATCGAAAAAGCAAAACAAAATTCTCAAAAATCTTTTTGGCCATAAGTATTCATATTCCGCTTCAAGAGTTGCAAAAAGTCAAAAAAGAGAAAACGCTAAAACGCCCTAATGCACACCTATAGTTTTAGTCTTATTGTGCCCGAATTTCAATGACTGGCTTCTTTGGGAAAACCTATATATTTACAGCTTTTAGTTTTCTAATCTTTTCAGATTATTTCGGTAATTGTATTTTAAGGATAAATATATTTCAATTGTTTCGGTAACTGTATTTTAGGGAAATTGGTATTTCAGTTATATTGGTAACGGTATAAACGGTATTGGAATTATTTCGGTAACGGTACAAAGAAAAAAAAAATTCATACTATTTATGAATATTTTATGAAAAATTTGCCAATGTACTAATATAAGAACTTTTTCATAAAATAAAATTATTTTGTATGTACTTTAGTACAGATAGCCAGTTGAAAGGGTTTTGAATACATAACGGTATTTTAGCTGAATTGAATACCATCCCTGGTGTAAAGTAGTCCCATTATATCGTAAATAAGAATTTAAAAAGATTTTATTTGCCGAAAAAAAATGTGGGTGGTTTACATTAAATATTCACAGTTAAGTTGATGTCATCTTAAAGATGAGATTTACAACAACCTAAAATTGAAACAAATATGGTTAGTTTTGTTAAATATGAAATGGAAAAAAAATTCTTTGAGAAAATAATTCCCATAGCTTTGTTTATTTTTGTGTTAAAAATAACAGTTAGAAAAAAAAAATAATTAGCACTTAAAGATACATTTCACAATTAACTCTTTGTTCTAATACCATTCTACCCCATTAAAAAAAAATATATATATATACAAAGATCTTTTAAAAAGAAGTCATTGTACGCTTTTGCCAATAAACTGAAAATTAACTGACATAAAGATAAATAAAGATTAAAATAACATTGAGCAATTAGGAAGTTTATGAAAGAAAAAGTTTTTTTTTTTGCAAATTAAGTTTAATTTTTACCTTTATCCAACTCTCAATGCACAGTGGGATATATCACATAATTTTTGGAAATAATTCGGATATTTCTTACTTTGCGATCCGATTCCAATGAAATATGGAACAGGCATAAGAAACGGATATAAGACCAAAAATTTCAAAAAAAATAGCTAAATTTTTCGAATTTTATTATTTTTTTTAATTTAGCCTTAAACTAAAGTTTTGCTTAAAAATGTTGTGATAAATCGCTAAATATAATAACACAAAAATAATAACTCAAAAATATAATAATAACTCTTTGTTCGGCAAGGAAATAAATAAACAAAAAAAAAAAAACACTAACAAGGTGGTAACCCGAATCGCACCCGCAGATCTTGAGCTATGGATATGTTGTAGAGAATAAAAAATTAAGTGCCACGTGTTTTTTTTTTTAGCTGCCCAATCTCATATTACAGCTTTACAAAGTGGGGTCAAAAATTACCCCATTTTATGTTTTTTTTTCGGTTTAGTTCGTTCTATTTAAAGTAACTGTAGACAAATTTGATATAAAAAGAAAGAGGTGGTGCAAAAATTGTGTCTAAAGACTTTCAGGTATTTCTGTTAGTCAAAAAAAATGTGATTTGAGTTTTATTAAGGAATTATAGTTGTATTAAACAAAAAATAATGCATAGTAATGCTTATTTACTTTAATCGAGGGGGGTCTGAGATTTTTTCGATATTCGAAATCGTTCGGGGTTTATGTGACTTTTCCCAAGAAGCTTTTTCCCCCTAAATTTCTAATAGTTCAAAAAGTGGCAACTCTGGGTCCACTATATGAGCAATATGGGTATAAACATTTTTGTCTTCTTGAGTACTTTAACCCTGTGTACAAATAATTATAGTTTTCATACAAAAACGAATGAAATTTCAACGTCACTTTTTAACCCTTAAACGTGAGATTGGACAGCTAACAAAAAAATACGTGTCTCTTTTTTTTCTCCTTTACCACTTATCCTACACTACCACATATCCCACACTTACATAAGAGCACGCTTAGCACAAATTAATAAATAGACGTGAAACAAGTGAAAATTTTGTGAAGCTTAGGTAGTCAAAAAATGGGGTTAAACGTCAATGGAAAATTTCCATTCCATTTTTTATTTTCTCAGAGTAAAGTGCACAATACAAAAACTGTTCAAGTGCTAAGAAGAAAGGAATAAAGTCGGCCCTGTTATAAAATCGACTAAGAAAACTATGTTATTTAAACTAAGGAATAAACAAGTTTAAAATTATAGATACAAAATATTTATTAAAACAGATTTTCGGAAAAGTTTTGGTCAAAGTCGATTTTGGGCAACTGACTAAAAACATGCATGTGCATGAAAGTCGCTGGCCTTATTATATTGCTGCTGTCTTTTTAAGTTATTTTTTTTATTTCATTCGAGGATTTTACTTATAATAAAATAAATATATTTTTTTTTAAATAGCTGCTGCTCAAACGGCTCATGGCGGCTGGCTTGTATCTTTGGTGTGGGGTCTGTGAGGTTTAGCTTCAAAACTTAAACTCAATATTACGTTACTTATGGCTGTTCCCAATTTCCCTGCAAACGGACCACTAACAAGGGAGGTATTCCAATCCGGACCGGCAGATCTTAATAAACTTCGGATATGTTGTAGAGAATAAAATATTAAGAAACCCATGTTTTTTTAGCTGCCCAATCGAATGTTTAGGCTTTACTAATTGGGGCCAAAAAATTACACCATTTTACTTTTTTCGGTTTCTGTCATTATATTTAACCCTTTCACGACTGACCTTAAACTGCTGTAAAATTTACATTTTTTTTTGCGGATTCGGGTTTATCGACATAAATATATATCCCATTGGTCATTAACGGTCCAACTTAGTGAAGAAATACCCCACCCAAGTTCTAGCGAAATACGTGTCGAGTTTATTTACATTATCTTGTATACGTCAAATAGCACATGGTTTTTAAATATGTTGCTATGCGTAACACGAATACGTCAAAATTTTTAAAATAGCTTAAATCGTATATCGAGTTTTGATTGTAGTCCTAAACTATCATTTTTATACGATATTTCAAAATTGTGAAGGGATAGACACATTCGGATACTAGATTTGGAAGCAGAAGATAAAAATCTATAAACAATACGTTATTTAAATGAAAGCAAAGAAAATTTACTTAAATTTCCATACAAACAAACAATAAAAAAAAAACTTTACAAAAACCTTCTCTTTTTTGTCTTTGATGACCAATGGGATGTCCCATATTGTAGCAGTGTACTGTAGAAGATGGAGTGTATCAAATTCAAATATCTCAATGTTTCTTAAAACTTGAAGGATTGGACCATGTTCTACTAAAATTTCGATACGCTATGTCCAATAGCAACCTAGAAAATGTGTACAAAATATGACAAACAAAATATTCATGTTTTTTAACCGTGGGGCCACCCAAGTGGTTGAAATGATTTGTAAACTGCATCTATTTTTTGTCGACACACATTAAACTCGGAAAAATCGGGTCAAATTGTAGCTAAAACAACAGAAAATAAAAATGAGACATATATCAACCAGTCGTCGTGAATGGGTTAAAGTAACTATAGACAAATTTGGTATCAAATGAAAGGCTTTTTGAAGACACATTCGCTGGTGTGCAAATAATTCTAAAATGTGGCATTTTATTAAGGAATTGTAGTTGTATTAAGCCAAAAACAATGCATAGTAATCCGTATTTAATTTAATTGAGAGGGTGTCTGGGCTTCGGTTTATATGCGACTTTTCCCGAAGCCTTTTTCCCCTATATTTCAAATAATTCAAAAAAGTGGCAACTCTGGGTCTAATGTATAGGGTATACAAATTTTTGTTTTCGTACTTTAACACGTTTACAAAAAAATTCTAGTTTTCGTAAATTAAAGATATATCTTCATACAAAAACTATTGAGCTTTTAGCCCCATTTTTACGCTTGAGATTGGACAATTAAAAAAATACATTGTGAAAGACGTGGTAGAGAAGAATGAGTGTATTTTCTAAAAATCATAACTACATTGCAAATTTTTAATTTTTTCTGAATTAGACTGCGCAGTTTCTGGTATTGAACCTTCGTCAGTGACATATTTTTTTTTTTTGATAATGTACAACATTAACCCATTAATGCCCAGACGTTTTTTTTTATAATTTTGAGACAAAATTTTTGAACACTTTCATTTTTTTTCAGAGCATGCTAAATCAATTGTAACAACTCTCTGCTGGAAACTTAAGTTGCCAATGGGCATTAATAGGTTAAAATCTGCGGTTTCGAATAGGGAATTATTTCCAAATATTTTGCAATATATCCTACTGTGCAATGGGAGTTGAAACCATTATTCAATATCTTTATAGTTTTTTTTTTTTTTTTTTTTTTTTTTTTGGGAGAACATTAAACAATTAGCCAAATACTATATTGTTGCCATAAAGGAAGTTATTACTTTTTGTTTAAAAATAAACGACAACAAAAGATAAACAATCTCCATTAACAAAGAAGATACTCATGTTAACTGACTGCAAATATTCTATACGTTTTACGAACACAAATCAGGTTTTAATTCAAAAATACCTTCTACAACATATGAGTCATTTTTTATGAAGAGCGGTCTTTAAATTGTAAATTTTAGAGAAAACAACATATTTAAATGTGATGTGAATAATTTAATTTCAAGTTGAGTGATTCAATAACCCGGTTGGGAAAATTGCCTAAAAGACCATATCAGAAGTAAGGTCTGAGGTCATCAGGTGACGACTTATATCATTTACAAAGACAGCTGATAACACTTGTTTACAAAATAATAATTACACTATTTATGTACATTTACATAGGTTTTTCATGCAATTTGCTCTGCTGGGTACCAAACTTGGTGCTTTTTTTTAAATAGATTTTTAATCAAAAGAGAGCCTGCATTTTTATAAAGAAACTGAGATATATTTCATGTAAATCGGTGGATGAATTCCGAAGTTATGTTCATCAATCAAAATCAAAATCACCATTACTACGTTATTTATACGTAAAGGGAATGTTCATTAATGTGGGCCTAAACCTGGTTTCTGAGCTATATAAAAATAACATAGTGGAATATTGTATATCGAAATACAGCAGTTTACAGATAAACCGCCATCTAACGTTTTATTTTCAACTAGTGCTTATTTCGTGAATTGTAACACTTAGCTCATGTCTGATTTGACAGATAATTAGTTTTATCCTTCCGCTGAACGAATATGGTTGTGTATACGCTTGAACAACGCTGGGAAATATTGCGACATTACTTTGAAAATCATGGTAATGTTGCAGAATGTGTGCGAAAATTGCCATTTTTCTTCGAAAATGAGCAAGGAGTGGCCGTTACAGTCAATGGCGGTCGTTATCGGGCCATGTTGAACGAATTATTGTTCACAAAAATTGAAGAGGAGGATATTGGCAACATTTGGTTTCAACAGGACGGAACAGGAAGCCATTGGTGAAATACAGCTGCACACAATCGAGAATGTGCTTAAAAATTGGACCGATCGTGTAGGCTACTGCATGGCCAGCCGAGGCAGCCATTTGAATGAAGTTATTTTCCATTTTTAACCGGAAGGATTGTACTTTCAAATAAAAAAAGAAATTTGAGAAAATATTCAGTAGTTTTTTTTATAGCATTTTCAAAAAAAAAAAGAAGTTATTTGGCGGACCCTTTATTTGGGATTTTTTTAGAAAAATGTTAAAAAATTTTATATGTAAAAACGGTGCACAAATGAAGGGAAATTAAAAAAAAAAATAGTATAAAATAAGAACTAGAGCCATTAGATTACTTTAGGGATACATTTTAGATACTTTAGGGTGAGCCGAAAAAAGCGTGAACAAAAAATAAATACAATAAATAGAACATTTTTTTTTGATCAACAAAGAGAAAGTGGAACTCATGTTAAAACAAGCGCCCTATTTTTATGAGAGGCAAGGAAACTCACGCTAAAAAAGCCACTCGGTTTTTGTGAGAGGCAAGTGAATTCACGTTAAAAAAAAGCCACCCGATTTTTGTTTAAGGCGAGGAAACTCGCATAAATATACCTCCCTAGGGGATTCAATTTTGTGCTATCACCTTAACGAGTTAATCCCTGGATAATGCCAACGTTTACTTTATTTTATACACTTTTTATTGTTTTCTTTTATTTGAACTCCATTTTTGCTTATAAAAAAAAATTACAATTTTTCGTTCCTGCCTAAAGGGTCTAAAATTTACTAGCTGTTATACTTATTACACAGGGGACCTATTAGGCCCCGGCGACACCAATTTTCATTTACGGTTTTTTTTTTAATTCCGTAGGGGGTAATATTTTTTTACGTGTCCCCGCTAAAGTGCACTTCTGCCAAATTTTTTTCCACAAAAACGTTTCATGTATTGTTTAAAACTGCTGATTTTTTTTTTTAAGTGCTAACTGCTTTAATTGAGGTCAACAGTCGATATTTGGTTTTTCTGTGATCCACGTTGAGAAATTGTTTAAAATAAACAAAATATAATTAAATTAATGGGTAAAAAACTTAGAAACCCATTAAAAAAATAAATAAAAATAAGAAATTATACCAGCTTACCAAAGAAACGAGGAATCACATTAGCGAACACTATAAAAATTTATTTTTATAATTTAATATATTTGTTGATGGAATAAATTACACTATTCGACAGATATGTTTCGACACCTTTGGTGTTCCCATAGCACCTAACCCCACCGAAGTAAAATAATTAATCAGGGATATGAACCAATAAGCCTCTTACCATCTCGCACAATTACAGTGTTGCCATGTTTTGAATACCTTTATCTTTCCCCTTTATCTTGGCAAGAAAGTAATTAATAAATAGGAAGAGTATCCTGAGTGTAGCTTCTCTTAATAATAAAAATTGCAAAAATATTGAAATCGCATTGTTAGTTTTCGGTATATTCAAACTTTTAGATTTTCATTGAACACCCTGTTTTTTAAAACTTTTGTCTGAATACCGTGGAATCTAACTTAATTTGTGCTAAAGACTTGTTTTAGTTTTAAAATCTATTTAAATTAAGAATCCATTTGGAGAATAATAATTTGTTTTCGTGTTTAAGGATGATTGAGGATTATGTAAGTAATTGGATTTTTCTCATTTTTCAGTTTAAGCCCTCCAGTTTTTACCGCCGCTTGCAGATTTCTTTTTGAAAATAACACTTAAATTAGATACTTCAACAAAAAATATTTTCAATTAAATTTGCAAAACCATTGAATATTTCCTGAAATATTTCCAAAAATTCAATTCCACAATATTGAAGCAAAACCGCTTAAAAACATGGTGTTCAATGAAAATCTATCTCGAAAACTAATCGGGCAATTTCAAAATTATAGTGTCATTTACATTTTAAAATTGTGAAAAAAATTCTTACCGTTTGCAATAATCGGATTTGAAAAAATTCCTTTAAACTCTTTTGCTATTCAGTTTCTATATTAACGAAAAATTACTTAAGTATCTAGAGTAGAGGGTATACAATATTCGGCCCATCCAACCTTTTAAAAATCAAAGGTTTTTTAAAAATATTAAAGCTTTATTCATGTTTTTGTTTTTTTTAACAAAAATGTTTTTCTGACAATCCCCCTATTTTATAACTGAATGCAATTCAAAGAATTAATATTATTTTTATTCTATTCAGTTCAATATACAGTTCAATAATTACACCTGACATTTAAATGGTATTTGCTTTACTTATGCAATTTTATTAGCATACTCCGCGTACAGTAGTTAATAACTTTTAAAAGCAGTTGTTAAATATTTATAACGGAAAGTGCTTTTTAAACTTCTTGCAAACATACATTGATATAACTACTACACTCAGAAAATTCTTCCCGTAACTACAAGTCAGTCATTTGTGTGGTAAACGGTAATAGGCATTTTAACTGTAATTGTAGTAATTTCACTATGGAAATAATTTTTTTTGACAGTCATTAAAAAAAAAACAACTAACCAAAAATACTGTATTTTAGTAACAGTTGTTTTGCATAGTTATTTTGGAAACATCGTAAAAAGCTGCAAAAACTAATGAAATGCGTATATAAATAAGTAAGTATTAAATATTTTTAGTATTATATTTTTTTTGGTTCCAGAAAATATTAAAAAAATTAAAAAAACCTCAAAACTGTTAAAAAAAAACTGGTAAAACATTTTATGAAGAATGTTTAAGCCAGTCCATTTTCTTATATATAAAACATACAAGCCTTTCCATATAGTATACGAGTAATAAACACTTTTTAGCTTCTCAGAATCGACTTAAGCCCATCTAATACAGCAACGTTTTTAGAACAAATTACCTTTGAACCTATTCTAGAACAGCTTTGTTATACCACCGGTTACATGCAACCGGTTCTAGAACAGGTTCCTGGAAGTAACATGTAAGGTTTCACTGTCCCAGAATAAGTTATATAACTGGTTTTAGAACCAGTTTTAAAGCAACCTTTTCTAGTTTGGAGGTAAAGAACCTATTCAAATAGGACAAACTCAATATAAAAAGAATCGGTTGTAGAACAGAAATTGGAACCTTTTATAATACAGTAGTTATAAGTTTTTCGGCAACATGTTATTTGGACTTAACTATTTTACTGGAAATAAATAATATAGTAGTAATATTTTGTTAGTTGTTTTTCATTGTTTTGACAGTTATTTTTACTAACAGCGCAGTTATTTTTTTAACTACAAATATTAGTAATTTTTTAATTACATATGTAGTTGTTTAAAGTGAAATTTTTAGTCGTTTTTACCTTCTAAATTCTCTGAGTGTACACATTACTTGGAAACTACAATATATAAAGTTAAATGAATGCAGCTGGGATTAATTGCAGTACGGGAACAAAAACAACAAAAAAAACGTAAATGTTGTAAACATGTTTTATATAAGATTGTTTAAATTTTAGTTTTATTGGAATTATTATTCATGAAATAAAAAATTACATTTAAATAAGATTTTGTTTTCAAATAATATTTACACAAACAAATCGTTTTAAAATTCGTTTGTTTTAAGCAGGGCACAGTGCGTAGTACGGTGCGTATGATTATTATTTTTTTAATTCATTATTACGTCTACGTAACAAAGTTTGTGCATTTAAACATACGAGTATAAGTGATTTTTTAAAAAATGTATGTTCAAACTTATTCAAAAATTAAAAAAAAAAAAAAATCTATTTTTTAGTATTTCAAACCTTAAGTAGTGTTTTCTTTTCGGTTAATCAATTAACATATTCCTCGATTAAGCGCTTATATATCGGATAATGTCGAAACAAATCATTTGAAACACAAATAATTATTCGACCAAAATAATCGCTTAAAATTGATCGATTAACCGGTTAAACTTTTTTCTTCCAAGACCTGTCCATTTTCTGAACTTTGGCTAACAAAAAAAAAAAAAAAAAGCAAAAAAACTTAAAAAAGAAACGCTTTATAAAATATAATCAAATGCTTTAAAAATGGAATGAATGAAATTCTTAAGCCTCTAGATAACACATCAAGACTAGGTTGCATTTGGGGCTCTGTGGTTAGCGCGTTGAACTATTACACAGATGGTCCCTTGTTCGATTCCCGGTACCGACAACATCAATTTAGAAAAATAATATGTATGAGTTTTCTATCACTTATATGTATTTCTGCGCCCACCTTCGGTGTTCCCATAGCACTTAACCCCACCGAAGTAAAGTAATGAATCAGAGCTATGAAACAAAAAGCTGCAATAAATTCGCCAACTCTACATCAAGTGGCGAGCAACAGCTGTTCTAAGACTTATCTACTCGCGCAATTACAGTGTTGCCATGTTTAAAGCCCTTAATTTTTCACCACCTTTCATCTCTCCACTATCTTGTTTCCAAAGAAAACAACACATTAATTAATAGGAAGAATTTCCTGAGTGCTGCTTCTCTTTTTAAAAACAAAAAAAGAAATCTATGTCATACAACTCTGAATTGACAAATTAATTCTCTGTGCGCCCCGGTAGGCTAGTTGGTAGCGTGCTGGCTTATCAGTGCGGGGGTTGTGGGTTCGATTCCCACCAGAGGCACTGGTCTGTTTTCGCTACAACGCGCCGAAGGCCATAGAAGATAGTGCTCGGTTAGGGTGATAGTATATAATTTGTAATTATATGATTATTAATTAATAAAAAAAAATTAATTCTGTAGGAATCCGACTTCTTCCATCTTTTTTATAATCGTTTACCAACCACTACAATTTTCCAATACGTTCCAGTGAAACTAGTCCAGTTTCAGAAATGTACCGGTTCTGCTTCGGAACAGTTAAACCGGTTGATTTTCTAAAAATTTAATGAATAAATTTAAGGCTTAAGTGATAAATATTCCGAAATATAATTTTTATAAACATTAAAAAAAATACATTTTTTAAAAATGTTCCTTAAAGTTATGTATGAAAATTTATTTTTTAACGAAAAGTAAAGAATCTACAACAATGGCTTTTTATGGTAATATTTATTTTTAACAAAATAATTTTAATATTGGCAAAACTGATTTAAAGCAAAAAAAAGCCATTAAAAAGCAAAAATAAAAATTGCACTACTGATAACATTTTATTTTTCAAGAGCATTTAGATTCATCCATAATAAAATCCCAAGATTCTAAGAAATGTTACATTAAAACATCGCAGCATGCTTTAAATCATCCTCAACAAACATCTTATAATGAATCGATTAATCGCTAATTTTGTCGAATAACCGACCCGAATAACCAGTATATACATTTAAGCGATTTTTCGAATAATGCATTAAGCGGTTGGAAACACTAACCTTGACACACTTTTTTAATAACTGATGATTTAAAATTATGCTTTCTTTTGTATACAAAGTTTCAAGTTTCAATATTAATTGCAGTTAAAAAATAAAAATATACTTAAGTGAAATCCTTCTTCTTTTACTTTCTTTATTTCTGGGAATTATAAATATACACGTGCCCTTCACCAAAGAAATAAATTCACAATACAATTTGAATTAATCTTCGTTATCAATTTTCACTTTCTTTGAAATGAAACCATCACCTACAACTACCATATTGTAATGTTGCTTGGAGTATACATATTAACCCTTTAGAAATCAAACAGAAGTATCTTTATGTCTATATCCCCGGCTTAAGTTTGTTATTCAAAGGGTTAAATATGCATATATTAAGAGGTGTATAACGTGATGATAATGAACAAATGAATGTATATATTTTTTTTCTTATAATTTGCATATGTTGTACATCATTCGTTCATTAGGTTAATTGTTGTAATTACCCAGCAAAATTTTGTAGAACTGGTTACCTCAGAATCTATTACCAAACAAATTTTTCTGCCACCGGGTTCTGCATAGAACCGGTTCTAGAACAGGTTCCTGTGAGTCAAAATCTAAGGCTTCACTGTCATAGAACCAGTTATGTAACTGGTTATATAACCGGTTCTAAAGCAATCTGTTCTTGTTTAGAGGTAAATAACCTGTTGTAAATCGGACAAACTCCATGCAAAAAGAATCGGTTGTAGAACAGAAATTAGAATCTATTGTAAAACAGTATAAGTTGCTTTGCAACCTTTTATTTGAATTTTACTATTTTGCTGGGTAGTTATTGTTACAAGAACTGTCGGGGCTAATTTTTCTAAAAGAAACACATGTTTATAACTTGCGCAATTGATGCCATTTTGTTTTTAAATTATATTTAATATTTTTTCTTTTAGATATTTCAATAAATTTTTTAGTTTCTAGCCAAGTTTTGTTTTACCATTTCTCATTTCAAGGTCATATTTAAAACTATTCCCATCACACATTAATTATACTTATGCAAATAAGCCTGTAAAAATAGCAGAAAAAGCTACTGAAAATTGGTTAAAAATGTTAAAATTAGCAAGTTTTTTTTACTAAATATTTGTAAGATAAGACTATCAAAAATAAAATATAATGGTAAATGCCCAAAATTTTAGTTACATTCGAGTTGAATTTTAGATAATTGAAAACACCAGTTTACTCTGCTAAAATCAGCAAAAACTTTTGCTAAATACTTGTAGACCAAAAACAGCAAACAAAAATATTAATATCTACGAAATGTTTGATATTCATTACATTTCTCACTACCACTAATGACACCAGCTTACTCTCTGCATTACTTAACACAAATAATAAGGGCTTACTAATAACTAGTTACAAGTACATATTTTTATTATTATTTTAAATATAAAGTATTAAAATCAACATTTTTTGAAAATCTATCTTTATAGTACATATATAACTATTTATTTTTGATTTTTTGTAAGCTGAAAAAAATGATATTTTGTCTGAGAATAGAGTAAACAAAATATTTTTGGAATCAAAGAGTTTGCGTTAAAATTGCATCGATTGTTTGCTATAAATGCATACTTTTGCATATTTTGCTTCGAATGCATATTTTTATTGCATTTTTCTAACCTATTTTCTATAAATGCATATTTTTTTTGCATATTTCTGCTTATTTAGCTTTTAATGCATATTTTTGTTGCATATTTCTTAAATTTTTCAAAATAAATCACTTAATTTTATTTTATATTTGACCAACGAGCATCTTTCAATTATTAAAAAAAAAAATATGGACTTCTTATTTGAATGCATTAATATATTATAAAATGTTTATTTGTAGTTAGAATATGCGGGAAATATTAGGCTAAAAAGTTGTTTTAAATAAATTAAAGTGGATTTTGTATGTAAATTGCTTTTATAACAAAAACCAAATAAATAACGCAACACTCCACAAAAGTTCACCAGGAAATTTTCAAACTAAATTTTACAATTATAAATGGAATCTAATTGATTTCAATTAAAAATATAATTTACATTTTAAGTTCCTTGTGTCGGATCTGACTAAATATGGTAACGCAAGTAAAAAGATACATTTAGATATGGGGCAATATATAATATTGGTTGAAAATTAAAATCTATATCTTTTTATATATCGTGTCATACAAAGCAATATATAACGATATATAATTATATTAAATAATATAGCATAATATATAACTCTTTTTACTGGGGTCAAAAAAGAAAATATTGTTTTTATGAGTTACAATTCTTTCTTAGCAGAATTTGCACTATAGGCCGTTGGCTCTTAAATTTAAGAATATTTCACACTTTGATTTTAGAAAATGATTTTTTTATTTTATTTCAAATAAAGTTCAATTCCCAAATAGAGCTGATTGAGAAATAACACTGTTCAACAAAATCATATTTTTTCCAAAATTACAAAGTCCGATCTATAAATTTTGATAGAAGAGACAAAAAAAAGCCACGTGTATCGGCGTTTTGAAAGTTTACATCTGGATTTAATTTAAGGGGGAGGTAAAGTTTCCCCCAAATGCAAATTTTGTATTGTCAATCGGCATATACAATCGAGTAAAGCTTACGTTTAAAGTATGGTGTGTTCAGCAAATTTATGTAAAATGTTACGAAGAACATATTAACCCTCTAACTCCTCAAGGTAAGGGTCTTTTTTGTCCTTCTTTTAAAAAATGTTACTATAAGTCCCTGAATGCACCAAAATCTGAATACACTCAAATCACAAAACAAATTATGTTCACAATATATGCACCGCAAAATTGACACGTTTTCAGTACAATAAGAAATATAGCACTTGATTTTTCTTTTGATTTTTTTTTTTTTTTTGTAATCTAACGGATTTAATCAGCCAAAGAACAGCTGGTCGGACCTTGTAATTTTGCCTAGAGCTAAAAAAAATGTAATTAATGAATACTTCCTATCCAAATTTGCTATCGAAGGTAAAATCATAGAGATTTTTAGTTAAATTTAAGCTATTTCTTTTTCATTCTAAATTTTTGGGGTACTTTAAAATAAAATTCTTAATAAATGTGAAATTAACCTTAAGCTGTCTTTTGTTGTGTCTTATTTCTGACTTTCTGGTTGGCTTTTTCGTTTTGGTGTATTCAGGGACTTATAGTAAAATTTCAAGGGGAATATTTTTGCGGAACATTTTAACCCCTTAAATCTCTGTTTTAATGGCGGTTTTGCTCTTTTTTAAAAGAAGGACAAAATAGACACTTACTTTGAGGAGTTAGAGGGTTAACATATTCTACAAAAATGTTCGCCGTAACATATTACATAAATTTTCTGAACACACCATATACTTAAAACGTAAGCGTTACTCGATTTTCTAAGCCGATTGACAATACAAAATTAGTATTTGGGGGAAACTTTACTTGCCCCGAAAATGAAACCCAGATGTAAACTTTCAAAACGTCGATGCACGAGTCTTTTTTTTTGTCTCTTCTATCAAAATTTATAGGTCGGACCTTGTAATTTTTTTTGTGTTGTACGGTGTAATTGATATAACATAGTGCGACCTTTGTGTAAGTCATTATAAAGCTGTATTGTTTGAAATAAGTAATATTTAAAATAATACAATACTTACAATTACAATGTCATTATTTAAATAGTTTTGAAAAGTTGTTTTAATTAATCCTTTATCTGTAATGAGAAAAAATAATAAAGTTTAATTATTAACTAATTAAATATGTGGTAGTATAATAATAGTTTTGCAACAAATTTTAACATACTTAAATGTGAAATTTATCGATGCAATAAAATACTTTTACTAAATCATCATTAGGGCAACCAAAAATAAGCTAGAGATTGTTTTTATTTACAAGGATAGAACTATTTTGACTAAATACAAGCTCTGATAATACACCCAGAAAAAGTTTATTTATTAGGACGTTATTTTATTTGGAACTACAAATAATAGATTAATAAAGCAAAAATATTCTACTGTTAATTCCTTTTTAAAGAGTAAAATAAAAAATAAAGAATATGTTTTTGTGTTATATATTACACACTGCTACAAAAAAACACTTTTTGTCAGAACTTGAAAACCGAGGCCGGGGTTGTAGGCCTAGTTGAGGACATACAAAAACCGTTTTTAAAAATTTTAAAACACCCTCAAAATTTTGAGTTATTTTCTAAAAACTGTTTTAGGGTAGGTCGTAGCACTTTAGTTCCTCTAACTCACACATTTTTTGAAATGTATTCATAAAATATATATTCCAAGAAATTAGGTAAGTGTCTATCAAAAGTTTCTCATTTTTTTATTTTTTTTTTTCCTAATTTTTCAAATTTAACAAGAGTTATTTTAATTTTATTCTATGTAAACCTACATTTTTTTTGCACTGTATTTTAAAGACACTGTATTTATATAGAAAAAAACGAGATATCATTTGTTAAAATCGGTTTATATTTGCAAAAGTTTCTAAACTTTTTCTAAAGTAAAAATTTTGGGATTGCAGACTTTTATTTTGGTAAACCATTTGACTTACAAACGTAAATTAAAAACTGTACAAATAGTTTAACCTAAGTTAACATGTATAGTTAAAAATGATTATGAAAACTTGAATAACTTTTACAATTTTCATCCGATTTGAAAAATAAAAACCATGTTTTGTTAAGAACCAAATTTTCTTTATATGTTGGTATACATTTTTATAAGCTTTCATATTAAAATAAGCAATGAAAAGCTACTAAAATCAAAAAAGTTTATAATTTTCTTTTTTTTTGTAGATATTCTTAACAAAAACAAAACTTATAACTTACAAATGTATCAAAAAATGCACGTCATTTTAAAGCGTAATCAGTTTTCTTTCCAAACCCGTTAAAAAAATTTAAATCGGTCAAAAACTGACTGAGTTACAGGTCGATAAGTTGACGAACATTGCTTAAAACGGTTTTTTTAGAATAACTTCTGAGTTTGAGAGTGTTTCTGAAATTTTTTGAAACAATTTGTAATGTACTCAACAATACCTATAACCCACGCTAGGTCGTTTTCCACGTTTTTTTCACTGTAGCACCGTGTTATTAATTTTGCATTGGTTTTAGATTTATGCTGCTTAAAATAAAAAATAAATGAATTTTCCATTGGTTTTACATTTATGCCGGTTAAACTCTTCTACTTTTTTTTTAACTTAAGAAATTTAGTGAAATTAATGTGTAATTATAGTTTTGCAACGCAGTGTAGAAGCAACCATATATTTTGTGATAATACAAGAAAGTTGGTACCATCTAACAAATTTATTAAAACATATTCTATAATCAAAAGTGGTAACTGAAAATACAGGTTTCCAAATTAAATATGGTATTAAATTAGGATTTCAGTAGAACCAGCCGAATTGTGGATTGCATTGAATATAGACGCATATAACAATTGGAATTGGCAATGGAATATTAAACTATTTATTTTTTTTTTAATTTCAATAAAGTTTTGTGGAACGTAATAATATTTATGTTTAATATAATATTGAATGAGACAACTTAGTATGTAGCATTTACGATCAAAAATATAAAATTATTGTAAGATAGTTGTCGTAACAGCCATAATTCGATTGGCAACAAATTCGGTGGCTACAACTGAGACTGTGTGAAATTATGAAAATTTTAACTTATATTTGTTAAGGCTTTTTTTAAGATTATTTTTCGATATTAGGTTATTTTGTAAATAAAAGCAACTTTTTGACATTTTTCTTTAAAAATTAAGCTTGTTATAGCTTTTTTCATTTAAAAGAGAGCTTTTTTGCTTTTATTACCAAACGGTATTTTTAGGTTTTTTTTTTAGTTGGAAATTTTTTGCTACATGTTGTTGGTTAAAAAAAATATTTTGAAACACCAATTTGAAATTTAAAGCTTAGGAAAAACTATTTCTCTATTACACCTTTGTTTGACTTACGAAGTTCCAAGGAGCTAATTTTACACACATTTTATTTGTAGTAACAATTTTAATAAAAAGTTATGAAATTAAAGGTTTATTTTTTAAATTTAATGGCTTATTTTTATATTTAAACGACTTATTTGACTGACTTTTGAGCTTTTTTAGGCTCTTACACTGAGAAAATGAACGAGTTTTAGTGAACAGTTTTCAACTAATGAAGTTTTCTTCAGTATGTTAATGAATATTTCTAAAATTCATGATAAAGCTACATAGTTATAATGAAACTGTTTTAAATGAAAATGTTCATCAGGCGTATGACATTTTTAAGAACTAATATGAAACTTTTCCTAAAATTTATGAAAAACTGCATTAATTTATTGAGAAGTTTCAATGGATGAGTTCTAATGACAATACATATTTCTAATGCAAAAATTCATTGATATCATGCAGATAATTCTCTCGTGCAGATAATTCTCCCTATCGTGCACATAGTTCTCACCAACCTTAATGAAATTTGGATAAGTGATAAAGAAAAAAAAACACAAAAGTGACACGTATTTTTTAGCGGTCAATCACTTCATAAAATACCGATATTTTTATGAAGAATTTCAAAAATTTTCGACACTTTGAGGTAAAATATTTTCAGTTTTTTTTTTTTTTGAAAAATTACTGCGCAAAAATTATGGCAGTTTTAAGTGTAAAGCTAATTTAAAACCATTTTTGCTTGGATTTAATTAAAGCCACATCAATTTATAGATCTTATTGTATTTATCATATGTCAAAATGTATCATTACGCCACCAACGGATTTAAAAATACACTCAAAATTGAGTTTTTAAGTATTGTCTAACTAGCCCGGTCCATCGTTTCTCTCAATTCAAAAAACATTGAGAAATAAGAGGCATCTAATGTCAGTTTCAATAGGTGTCGAAATTTTTTAAAGTAACTCATATACATATGTACAACATTTAATAAATACTAAAAAAAAAAACAAATTAATTTTGTAAAATCCCTGCACGCATTTACAAATTAAAGAATTAAATATATTAAAAAAAAAAATTTAAAACGAAAACATAAACATAAACAAAACCAAAAGCGTAAAAGTTAAACAATGAAATACACACAATTAACGCAGTAGGGATCTTTAAGAAGATAATAAGCTTGAGGTTTAGTAATAATGCCATTCACTTATCATGGAAAACTTCAATACATTAAAGATTTATTATTAATTTTAAAAAATTAAAACAAATATCACAAAATTTAGCATAACTTTTGCACAAGAGTCCAAAATTAAAATGCAATAAAAATTATAGGGAGTGTTTGTTAATGTGAGCTGTTTTTTGTTTTAAAGAGAAGCAGCAGGAAATTTTACATATTTATTAATGTGTTGCTTTCCTTGGAAAGAAGACAGTGGGGAAAGATGTAGGGATTCAAACATGGCAACACTGTAATTGCGTGAGATGATAGGTCTTAGAACAGTTGTTGCTAGAAGCCTGATAAAGAGTTGCCGGACTTCATAGCCCCGATACATATGAGGGATAGAAAATTCATGTTGTCGTCACCGGGAATCGAACTCGGGATCATATGTGTAACAGTCCAACGCGCTAACCATTACACCACAAAGCCCCGTAAATGTGAGAATTTTTTTTTGTGTTATTGTATTTAAAAAAAAATAATAATTGCTTAAATTAGCAACATTTTTGTGAATATGTTCAATTTGGGGTGAAGTTTTAATACCATTTTGGGGGTAATATTAATCGCAATTGAAGCTATATTAGACAGTATTTATGTTGTGTTAGTAGAATATTTTGTAAATATGATTTTTTTTAGGTAATTTCAAAGGCATAACACGAAAATACATCTAAAATATAACAGATAATAAAATATGTCAAAATAAGAAAAAGGACGGAATAACATTTTCACTTAAAACTTTAGTTATGTTTAAAAATTAACTTTTTTGGATCCATTCATCTTTAAAAAAAAGTCGTCAGATCGTGTGTACAAAATAAATGGATTTTAAACAAAAAGTGAGTGAAAAAAATTTAAATTTTTACAAAAAATTCTTTAATTTCTCTCAAAAAAAATTTTGCTTATTTGTCCAGAATTAAGATTCTTTTTAAATTATTTTCGAAACAAATTTCGAATACTGCCACGTTTTTTGGAAATGCGCCTTTCCCAATAATTATTAAAAAGTAATTTTTTAAGCATAAAAAAGTAGTAAGTAGTGTCAGACAGAAGACTTCGGCCAAAAAACAAGATTTGGTCGGTGTTTTTGGTATTTGTAGACAACGTGGAAAAATTTTGATATTGAAAACATATTTTGTGAGCCGTTTTTTTTCGATTTTGAGTAAACAACTTAGGGAAAAAGGCAAAGTTTAGCTGCAAAGTTAAATATTCGGGCGTCGAAGTTTTTCCAATTTAGCCAATTGTTCGGCGGCCGATTATTGAATTCATTGCTTAACTACCGACTTGTCTTAAAATTTGACACTCAAAATCTGATCTAATAAGCCCAATGAAAAGTTTTCCATTTGTTAAATTTGTCCATAATGCTTAAAAATACCGAATACCGTCAAAAAGCGTTTTTTTTGCCGAAGCTTCCTGTCGGACACTAGTAATAAGTCTGTCTAATATATCACTTCAAAATTAATATCATCAATTTATACCTCTAAAAGGCTAGATTCTCATCATTCTCCTTCATTTCGTTAGATAGAGATTTCCGCATTTTGTTGCGGAAGCCAAAAATGCCAATTGCAAGATTTCCATTTAAGTCAAGAACAATGGTAATTTCATATTTAGTGCTTCAAACGAATACATTTTGGTGTTTCATATTGCGCCATTATATTAAATCATAATTTAGTTGTATTAACTCTAATGTTTTATGCATTTTTAATTAATATTTTTAAATGAAACAATCGCTTTTTTATAATCTTCCTTTTGAAAATTTTAATATTCGCGTTAAAAAAAAAATTTGTTTTTTGAATTTTGAATTAAAACACATTGAATTTAAAACATTTATTAAAAAATATTAATTTTTGTTGAAACTCAAAATATTTGATACTCCTTTTTAAAAATTTGGTTTTACAAAATGGGACTATATAGGAAAAACTGAAAAAATTGCTGATGTGTAAATGGCTGAATTGGCATCACTGACTGCAACACATGCGAGAGAGCTGTTCACTTAAATTGTGTAAACAAAACAGCCAGCTTTTTCGCTTGTGTCCATTGTGACTCAGAATATTCGGATTATTATTAAAGATTAAATTGTATTTATCTATGTACTAGTTGTATTTTTATTTTCTTAGTTTGATATTTTATATTATCACTTTCGTTTGAATATATTTGTTAATAAACCTAAATTACGGTAACAATCATTATTTTTTAATTCTATTTTTTTACTTCACCCCAAAATGTCTTAACTGAAATTTAAATGTCTCAACTTAATTTAAAATGATATTATTACTAGGTAATATCTTATTTTTTTTCTACATATCTATTTTATTGTTTATAGTATTTGCATATCTCAGTGAACGACCTTAATGCCTTTGAAAATAAAGCGTAAAGCACCCATGTTGATTTCTTTTCTTGATCTAAACTTAAAAGTGCCTAACTTTAGCTAAAATGGTACTTAGAGCGTAAACTAGAAAGAAAATAATTAAGTTACGTAAAAACCCTTTAACACTATTTGAGTAACTAACATTTCGCTTTAGTAAAATGAAACTTAGTTAACTACACTCAAAATAATAAGTCAGTATTCCTAAAAACAAAAAACTGATGTTAATCAATAATTGGTTTTAACGTGTGTTTTTATTAAAGTATACACGTTGAGGTGCTCAGAAAAGAAATAAAATGTTGATTTTTTTAGGACTCACCCCCAATAATGGTAAAATGCACATGACCAATTTCAAAAATTTTCGATACTTTTTGTATGACATGAATAACCTTTTGTGTCTATGTTAGCCGATGTTTGAGCATACTAAATCCATTCGCAAAAAAATTATCGTTGTTTTAAGTTTCAAGCAAAATAAAAATGCAAAAATAATAGTTTTTGCTTTGAATTAATTAAATCTACATCAATTTATATATATCATTGTATTTATAACATTTCAAAATATGTATATATCACACCAGAAAAAAATATAAAAATGCATTCAAAAAAATTTATATTAAATACTTTCAAATACGATTAAGTAAAAATTTTATAAAGGGTCCGCCATCTAACGTTTTTTTTTTTTCAACTAGTGCTTATTTCGTGAATGGTAACACTTAGCTCATGTCTGATTTGACAGATAATTAGTTTTATCCTTCCGCTGAACGCATATGGTCCGTATGTTCGTTATCTTATGAAAAAAGTGAAAGAAACTGACATCCTCATCGATAAACCAAAGCGTGAAAAGCCAAAAACAGTGCGTACACCCGAGAAAGTGTGCGTGAAGCGCCATCAACATCAATTCACCGTCGTTCTCAACAATTGAACATTTCAGAGACATCATTGAGACGAATTTTGCATAAAGACCTTGGTATGACGCCATACAAAGTAAAATTGGTTCAGGAGTTCAAAAAAAAAAGGTATTTGGCGGACCCTTTATAAGGATGTTTTTTGAGGTAATGACAATTTTGTTTTTGCTCCATAAAATTTAAAGTTCTTAAAATTTGTTCATGGCTTTTCGATTTTAGTATTAAGATTATTAAAATCTTTTATTTGCTGTACGTTTTAGAAAAATTTATACAGTGCTTTAGTTGTCACAAAGTAAAATGTGTTTGTAAAAAAACTGCCGCTGTACTCGCTACGAATGAAACAATTTTTACTTTTTTGCACTTTATCAATTAAGTTTGTAGTGAAGATTCACTCTAGATACCTAACTATGTTCTTAATTTCTGTTTTTTATAATAAAAATGCGAAAAAACATAATTAAATTTCGAAAAAAATTTTAAAAAGTTGTTGCTTTTAAAAATTGTAAAATGCTTTTTTAAGTAGGAGGTGCTTTTTACAAAAAAAAAAAACTCAGTTCACGCAATAATCTAGCAAATATTAAATATAATTGTAAATGTCAGATGCAAAAAACATACATTTTCAAAAAATTTACGCCAATTCTTTATAAGTTTGTGATGTTCGTACCCCTTATTTGTGCGCTAACATCAACTTGCTATACCTCAAACTTTATAAAATTACACCATTTTTTAAAAGCGGTTTCCAAAACTCAATTACATTTAACGGCTCAAAAATCCTAAGGAAAAATTGCGAAATCGGAAAAAATTAAAAAATCGGCAGCATTTTGGTTTCACCACCATACATCTTTTCACTAAACAGCGATATGGAAATTTCGTTTTTAGTGAATGAATGTCCCAAGGTCTGGTGACTCCATTTTGTAGTGGTTTGGATCTAAAATATAAGAACTTTAATTTTTCGACCTTAAATCTTTTGCTGAAGACTTTTCAAAGTGAAACTTTGCACGTCCTAGCTTTTAAGTATAGTCAACTTAACACTGTCCATCATTCCTCTCAACTCATAAAACATTGAGAAATATTAGGCATCTAAAGTCAGTTTCAACAGGTTGCGAAATTTTTTTAAATATTTCCCAGCATCTTACCAAGTGACTTTAAGTTTTAATAAAATGTTGCTTTCTATCGAGCCAATACAATATTTATTTTATTAAGCCGGCGAAAAATATAAACTTAATAAAATAAAACGCAAATAAATTCTCAAACTTTCGCGAAATTTAACTAGGAAATGTTTGAAATCCCCGAAGTTGATCGCGTGTTCTATTTAGTGTATTTCTCAGAATTTTTTCTGTTAAATTAACTTTCTTCTCAGTTATTTCTACCAATGTTTTATTTTGAGTGTGTAATTTAAATTGTACTACGTGTTTGGAATTATCCGATTAAGTCTAAGGTTTTACTCTTTCAAAACACTCCACTAGGTTAATATGAATATTAACAATCATTTGGTTAAGCACATGCCAGTGTTCATTTGTTTACATGAAATAATTTGATTTTGAATTCAAAAACAGAGGGAAAAAACGGTCACTACATAACAAATTTAGTTTGTCTTTTTGTATCACATAAGAACAATTTGGTTGTGCCCAGCCCCACCCTCAATATGACGTCGAGACCTTAATTTGATTTTATTTTTATAATTTTACGTTGAAACTTTGTGTACAAATTTATACATAAACAGATTCGGAGCACCATAGAAAAAATACCCTTTGAACATGCAAAATTAGGAAATTATAGAGAATGCATATCGCTCATTTACTAAAAGACTGTCATAAGTCAAAAAACGCGATTTTTGAGTTAATAACGCAGATTTATTAGTTATATCATGCCTCATATTGTGTAACAATTGCATATTAATATCATGTA
Source organism: Delia radicum (assembly GCA_021234595.1). Lineage (NCBI taxonomy): Eukaryota > Metazoa > Arthropoda > Insecta > Diptera > Anthomyiidae > Delia > Delia radicum. The sequence continues at coordinate 169,575,286 of CM037852.1, forward strand.
TACTTTTCGAGTTAGAGAAGAATATATTTAATTTTATTCTGGAAAGTGGGTGCAAAGAGTGTATACTTTATAAAGAAAATATGCTGCTTACGGGTCTCTCGTTAATTAGCGAATTCGCACCCAACTCTCACTAAGACTAAAATGTATTTAGAAATTTATTTATAAGAAAACATGACCAAATAATAAGAGAAAGGGTTGAACGAGGCAGATATGGATTAAAAACTTTAAACACATTTCCTGCAAAATCGTGTTTTTTGAGTTATGTCAGTCTTTTAGTAAATGAGCGATATGGTATTGTATTTAGAATACAAATACAGTGATGGTCATCAAATTATGTTTCTGTTAATTGCAGTAATATATTTACCTTGCTTGTCCTTGCGTTTTTCACACTCATAATTCTCCAGGTAATGTCCGGAGGTAATTTTTAAGGGAGGGTTTGAGGAAACAAATATGTGGAGGGCAGTAAATGTCAATTTGGCCTCATTTATCCTTTAGGAGTCCCCAAAGTTGGAAAAAAATAATTCTTTATTTAAAGGGGAAAATTAACGATAATCGATATGAGGGGCAAGTCATTTAGTATAATGGAAATAATATTTAAATAAAAAAACATTAAAAATTCTTTTAAAAAAAATAATAATATGACAAACAAAATTTCATGCTGGTTGGGCTAATTTAGAGACCACCACTGTAGTGTTTGTAGTTAAATAAGTTACTAACGTTTGTGTTGGCGTAGACCACTATTATTTTTATCGTCTTTTTTTATTTATTTTTTTTTTTTTTGTGTCCCCAATTGTTTGGCACACTTCCGCTAGAATTGACCCAATCTTTGATAAAAGCCATTAGAAATAGTATTTCACATATGACGTTAATATAAATAAAAACAAAAACGGGTTTGTCAAATTACCATTAATATTGATTAAATTTGTATTTGATGTTCAACATGTAATATTTACATATGTATTTACATGAACTGTAATAGAAATAAGGACGAATAGTGACCTACATTTCGCACACCTAGTTCAAAAGTGACTTAACTCAAAATTTTAATTTTTCGGGTTTATATGCTTAAACTATGCACAATACACTTGTTTATCTATAAAAAAATATCAGTGTATTTTGTTGTTGTTAACTGTTGCTAAAAACCAGGTATGTCTTTCTTTATGTTTCAATTGGCATAAAGTTGCAAATATTTGTTTTCGATTTCTGAAAAATAAAAAATTTTGAGTTGAGTCACTTTTGAACTAGGTGTGCGATTTGTTTTATGAACTTTTAAAGAGTATTACATAGCGGATTTTGGGGTGAAATGGTAACATACTTTATAAATCTCTTTTAAAGATCACACAAGCGATTTTTTGTTAGTCATTCAATAGACACATTTTACATACTGATTAGTGGACTAACTTATTTCCCAAGTTATTCATTTGTTAGTTATATTTTTTATGCATTTAAAAAAAACATTTTGTGGCGAAGTTAAAAATTTGGGGGGAAGTGGTAATATAAAAAGTGCCAGATTAAAAAAAATGATACTGCTATTTATATTTATTAACAGATAAACATAAAAGAAAGAGATTAAAAAAAAATACAAAACAAAGGAAACAAAAAATTAAAAAGCAATACAACACGTAAATACATAGAAAAAATTAGTGTTTGTTCGAATATTCTGAGTCAAAATGGACACAGATGAAAAAGCTGACTGTTATGTTGGCACAATTTGCGTGAATAGCCCTCTTGCATACGTTTAAGTTTAATGCTTAAACGTGTGATTGGGCCACATATCCAAATTTCATTAAGATCGGAGAGAATCCGTCTGGATTGTAAGTGATAATAAAAGACATATAAGTTATTAAAGACACAAACCATGCACTTAGGAAATTAAGAAGGTACACTTAGAATACTATGTAGGTAAAAACCACTGCAAATGTAGTTAAAAACAAATGAAATTTCTCTTGACTTATATTTCAGTAAATTAAATTTCTCGAATTATATTTCAGTAAATTCAACTAGGTTTGTCATTTGTTTTTTACTGTTCAAAAAATTAATCACAATTATAGTAAAAATGAAAAACAAATGTAGTAAAATATAAACAAACATTTATTTGTTTTTTATTTGAAAATAATAAAAAAAAAACTACTGTATAAAATGAATGTAAAATCATATTTTTATGTGATTTGTTTGTTAAATGAACTACATATGTAGTCAAAAACAAATTTCTTCTACAAATTACTGTTTGTTAACTTAAAAATAAAGATACTGTATTACAACTCAAACAGTTACAAATATTTACAGCAGAAGTTCCCTGTCTGTAATTGTCATAAAAATTACTAACCATGTAGTAATTTTTAACTCTTGATAAAACAACTACAATAGTAGTAAAAACGACTAACGAAGCAATCAAAAACAAATAATATTTTTTTCTCTTTTAATTCAAATACAAATTTGTATTTCCTACAAATTTCAAACCCGTATTCCTGTTATGACGTTTGTATGCATCGGAAATACAATGAAACTTTCTAATTATTATTTGAAAACTATGAACATATCAATAATAACAAATATAAACTAAACGAGAATTTTTAAAAACTCGACATAATCTTCTATTCTTAAATAGCTAACAAAAATTAAAGGCTTACTGCAAAATTACTGTTTTGCTAGTTTTTTATTAAAATACTAATAATAAAAAACTAGACGAGGACAAGAAATTCTCATTGAGTTTGTGATTTAACATAACAAATATCTCTAGAAATTCTAATAACAAAGTCCCCTGAAGATTTCCTTAGGCAGGAATGAAATCCGGATAGGGACACGCCTACATCAGATTGCTTTTCACAATTTGTTAAATAAGTTTTGGGACTTTAGCACATTTAATTACTATAAATGCAATTAATGTTTATCCCGATGAAAATAAATTTAAATAACAAATATGCAGGTGCTTGTGCAAATTTAAATGTAACTGAAACTAATAGAAAACATATGATTTTCTATTGTTGATTTACTTGAATAAACGTCACTACATTTCTAGGTCTGTCAAAAAAACAGAGTAGTACTTGGAAGATGACAAAGCCAATTGTGACAATTTTTTGTTGTTGTTTGTGTTTTTTCTTTGACATTTTAAATTTTGAATCTCGCTCCTAGACGAGGACAAGAACTTCTCATTGAGTTTGTGATTTAACATAACAAATATCTCTAGAAATTTAATAACAAAGTTCCCTGAAGATTTCCTTAGGCAGGAATGAAATCCGGATAGGGACACGCCTACATCAGATTGCTTTTCACAATTTGTTAAATAAGTTTTGGGACTTTAGCACATTTAATTACTATAAATGCAATTAATGTTTATCCCGATGAAAATAAATTTAAGCAACATTTTTGCTGGGAAGAACATTGCAGAAAAATTGCTAATATCAGCAAAAAAAATTAGTAAATTCAGCAAAAACAGTGAAAAGTAGTGAGCTTTGAAGAGCCATTTCTCCCAAAGTAGATGTACTATTTCAAAGATTTAAAAAGCATATGACTAAAAACATATAAAATCAACCACTCGATTTCCTCCATCCCTGCTGATTTCAACTAATCTTTGAAAGAACCGCGGATCAAAAAGCTGTATTTCACAAAACTGGTTCCTAAAATTTTTTTCAAAAAATATATGTTAAATATAAATTACTTCCATATGCCGTGTCCAAATTCCCATGTGCAGCTCTTAATGGTGCCATGAGTTATGAATAAAAATGTTAAAAAATTTAACTAAAAAAAAGCCGATAACTCATAAACATGCCGGAGTACCATAATACGAGTACCATTTTTATCCATAACTTTAAATCCCATAAGAGCTCCACATATCAATTTGGCAACAGCATAGTGGAATAAATTATAATTAACATACATTTTTTTGAAAATTTTAAAAAACCAGTTTTTTTAAATATATCGTTTTAAACCGCGGATTTTGAGAAAATGTAATTTACCTTCGCTTATTTTAATTAAAGTGCGGTAAAAGTGGCTTTAAAAAAAGGTATCATTGAGTCAACGAATATCTTTAACCGTTAAAAAGATATGGACGATTAAGTACGACAACTTTTAACATTTTTTTCAAATATTATCATTTTTGAAAAATTTTTAATTTTTTAATAAATAACAACTTTGACAAGAATGCTAACTATTTTTAATGATTTTTTCAAAAATAGCTTTCTATATTTTTCCATATAAAAAGAATTTTTTTTAGTATTTTAAAGAATTTTTAGTTACACTTATCAAAATAAAAAAAAAAAATAATAACAGCACTGAACTTTGAATAGCTTTAGCCTCTGAAGTATATTGATTATTTCAATAATTTAAAAAGCGTGTGAAAGCTATCCATAGTTAGTTGTCTACTTTATGATTTGAAAAACGAAAATAACGTTTCGGTTTTAACAATGCTTTTTAAATGCAAGGTACATTAAATAATTGCATTTGTATTTGAAATTTATTTTAGAAAAAACCCGTAATTTTTTAACAATAACAATCAGCTCGTCTCAGCAAAATATTTTGCTGACATTAGCCATTTTTTTGCAAGCACCCTACTGACTAAAATTTTGCTGACTCCGCAAATCTATGGCTAACTTTACAGATTTTTTTTTTTTTGAGTGTACCATTGTAGTTGTTTTATTAATACACTCAAATAAAAAAGTTAGTAAAGTCAGCAAAAAATGTTGCTGAGTCAGGAGGGTGCTTGCAAAAAAATTGCTAATGTCAGCAAAATCTTTTGCTGAAAAGCAGCGAGCTGATTTTTGGTAAAATTAGTAGATTCATCAAAAGTTTTGTTAACACTTAGTAGATTAGAAATTAAAAAACCCTTGCTAAAAATTAATAAATAATAGTAGACTGAAAAAAACTCAAAAAATTTGTAGAAAAATTAGTTAATTTCTTAGCTGAAAATCATAAAACATATTTTTGTTATTCTTTTTAAGTTAATTTCTTAGCTGAAAATCATAAAACATATTTTTGTTATTCTTTTTAAGTTAATTTCTTAGCTGAAAATCATAAAACATATTTTTGTTATTCTTTTTAAGTTAATTTCTTAGCTGAAAATCATAAAACATATTTTTGTTATTCTTTTTAAAATAATTTACAATACGTTACAATATATACAAATGTTCATACTCCCAAATTGACGATATGAATTAATATAATATCTAAAAACAATAGAAATAATTATATATAACATTAACGAAATTATCTTTTAACTACTTACATCAATTATTGTCTAAATGATGTTATCTTTTAAAGGAACGCAAATGCCGCAGAGAATTATAGAAACAAAACGAAAAAATAACAAAATATAACATATACAACCCTTTTTTGCAATAAGAAAAAGGAAACAGAAAAATCTACCTGAGATGTATGTCTTTGTCTTTCGCTTTAGTCTGTCTACCTATTGCATATTTGTTTGCAATTTGACCACACAAGATTATTGATATATATAAACATTTAGTTTACAAATACACATTTAATCTTTGTTAAATTTAAATATTTTATTTTTTCTTTTATTTTATTAATAGACAATTACTTTCACAAGCCGGTGACGACGCAAAATTTAAGTTGTTTTAATCCACAATTTTGTTTTATGTATGGAAAACAGATACAAAAATCTTCCATGGTTGATTTTTTTAATATTATGTCTTACTAGAGTTGTACTTTTTAGTATAATTTTCCTCGTCACTACTACATCATGACATGCCGCGACAACTAATTCATTCTGAGTATAAATTTCAGTCTGGTTGTCGTTCACACTATTGATGTGCTAATCAACACAATTTTTAGCAAAATAAATTAGTAAAACATTAGTAAAATATTAAATAAGTATAACTAAAATTTTAGTTTAAAACATAATTTTAGCAAAAAATTTGCTGAAAAATAGTATAACTGATTCACAAGATGTTTTACTAACTTTTCTACTAACTTATTTTTTTGAGTGTAGTTAAAAATTACTACATCGTTAGTTATTTTTATGACAAATATCGTCATCGCCTTTTTGACTACATTTGTAGTCATTTTAACTATAATTTTTAGATATTTCTACTTTCTGAATTTCCTCAGTTTAGGTCTGCCAACATCTTCAAAATTTCTTTTATTTTAAACTTAAATTTGGCATTTATCCAATAAATGGTTATAATACTAACCAACTAACAATTTGACTGCATATTATTATAAAGTAAAAGTTCCTTAAAAGGAAAAATTTATAAGTATTTTGTTTTTGTTGAGTTGTATTAAAAACAAAAACCTGCCAACAAGGACGACTAGAATTTTAAAATGTTGCCAACAAAAAAACAAAGAACAATAAAATTAAGTGGTCATGTATTGATTAAATAAAATAAACTCTGGCAAAAACAATATTGTAAAGTGGTCGTCGTAATAAAAGTGAAAAGTCTGTAGGTATCTAATAATACACTTTTTAAAACAATTTAAACTAACATAACCAAAGTTTAAACAAATAGTATATCATAAATGTTAAAGCAGACAAGGTTAAGGATAAAAAACGATTTAAACAAAAATTCACACTTAACCATGAACTTGAAAATTTTATTAAAAGATATGAACTTAAAAAAATATACACACGGATGAGTATATTTTTAAAATTGAGCTGTTAATTAAAGGTCAATTAACTGTTAAAGTCGTGTAATGTACGTCCAATTTAAAAAATTCATTCATAACTCTACCATAAGTAAATATTTGATGATGATAATGATGATCGTTGTGAGCAACAGATACAAATTGTTTATTAGGGCGATACTTTTTTACAGAAACAACACTTCAAATGATATATCAACAACAAAGGTTGAAAAGGTTTAATACATTATTTCAATTTTGTAAAATTAATAAAATTTTACTCCAAATTTGTTCAGAAAAAAGCATTCCTGAGGAATGAATTCCTAGCTTAATTCTTAAAAGCTTTAAATAATATGAATGAATTATATTTTGAATGAATTCTTTCGGGAATGATCCAACATTTTCTTAATTCATTTAGTAAAAGGGTGAATGAAGAAAGATTTCCTTTCTTTCATTTAGTCAAATGATTAACGAAAGTCGTCATAATTTAATTGAAATTGTTTTTATTAAATAATAATCATATAATTACAAATTATATACTATTACCCTAACCGAGCACTAGCTACTATGGCTTTCGGCGCGTTATAGCGAAAACAGACCAGTGCCTCTGGTGGGAAACGAACCCGCGACCCCCGCACTGATAAGCCAGAACGCTACCAACTAGCCTACCGGGGCGCACATTTAATTGAAATATTTACATAAAACAAAAGTAAATTACTTATAATTAGTCTACAACAATAGAAAATCTCGTTTTATGCTTTGTTATTGCTTATGTGTTACGTTTTTATTTGTGTGTTAATGTCAAATTTCTTTGTATTAAATAAATGATACTAAAATTTCTTCATTCAATTAGTAAAATGTTGAATGAACATATTATTGAATTCATTCAAGTTAGGAATTCATTCAATACCAATTGAAGCTTTTGAATGAAGCTAGTGAATGAATTATTAGGGCACGGAATAACGGAATGAAATATAATCAGTTTTTAATTTTGAATTCATTTTTTTGTGAATTAAGCTCAAATCGACTTAATTCTTTCGAAACTCTGATCAACAAATATAACTAAAAAAAAACAATATATTTATTAGGAAATTCGACTACTTACTGACTTCACTTCAGTAGTTTAAGTGATAGTTATATGCAGAAATATATTAAAAATTAAATATGAATCTGACAAAAAAAATTAAATTCATTTTAAATCGTAAAAAAAATAAAAGTGGCCCAAAATATTTTTTTTTTGTTTTAATTTTCAGAAGAGTCCATATTCTAACTAAGAAATTAGGAAAACCGCTATATAAATTCTTAAGTTATGGCCAATTGTGTTAAACCAACTATGTAAATTGTTTATGCAAATAACACAAAATTGTATACTACAAGTCGTATGAGTGGTATTAATTTAATACTAAATCATACTACTCATATGTCTTGTAGTACACAATTCTATGCAAATTTAGTGAAAAATATCTGGGACATTCTTTGTGAACTGGAGATTTTCAACTACATACCACACAGAGGTGTATTGTGGCTGAAAATTTAGCAGAATATCTTAATTTAGTTCACCAACATTTTTCAAATGCATTTCGTATAGGAAGCTCGTGGTTACACACAGAAAAAAATTTAGCTATTTGCCAACTGAAATTTGGTAACTAGTACTCAAATTCGGTTATTACGAATTTCAGTCGTTTAGTACAACTGAATATTAGTTTTCACAATAAAGTTCGGTCAATTTCAACTAATGTAAATATCGTTGTACTAACTGAGTTTATAAGTTGTTACACTTTTCAATTCGGTTGACACTTTATTTCTCTGTGTGTAAGCAAACATCTTACACACACTTTGGTATTGCCAAAGTACTCTAAAATCAAAATTTTTAAGCGATGGTAGGGAACTAAAGATTCCGTCCAAAAATGTATTGTTTATTTTACCCGTATTCAGCTCATTAATATTTACCGTTTGAATGCTATTAATTTAATCAATTCGTTTTGATTGGTTACTTTAATTACATTTGTACTTTAATTACAATTCTGCTATTAACTGTATGTTAGTTATGTTGACCGTTTTTACGGTTGTTTTTTACCACTTTGTAGTTATTTCTGCAATAGTTACAAATGACTACATTTTTAGTAATTTTTATGAAAAATACAAAAAATGTACCTTTTGATCTCAATATTGCTGAGTTTGTTCCGAAATTTATAGCACTTATGTATCAAATCTGGACTTTAAATACCACCTTAATGTGTATAAACATTTTCGTAGTCAATATTTGCTTTTTAAACAATTATGAAATTGATAAGTATTTATGCTATTTTTGTTATTATTTTTATTTTTTTTTTTAATGTTTTATTAATAAGGAACTATAATTATTCATTTTTAACAACAATAAGACCAACCAACCATTCAAACAACCGACAGCAACAACGGTTTATGACTTTATGGCTCATAACGGCCATATGTTTGTCTATTGTTGCTGCTGTCGATGTTTCAATTTTGCTGATGTTGCTATTTGCTGCTGCTGGTGGCGTTTCCATCTTGTTATGATGATGTTTTATTTTAATGTCTAATATGTACAATTTGGCAATTCAAGCATAACACTTAACAAACAACAAATTTTTATTAAACACGATGTTGTACATAGTTTTATTTTATAAGTTTTTTGCAAAAAAAAAAAATACCAAGAAGTGCTCGTATTTTAATTACAAATTCATATTTACCAGCAATTGATGGCTATTTTTCATGTTATTAAAAAGAATGAGGATGTTGTTTTAGATGTTTATATAAAAAATAAATAAATAAAACATTTGATGTATGTAAATTATTAGTTAATAACCTAATAATATGTAAAGCTCCAATTCCAAATAATCCATAGAGTAATTTACATTTGTATGGAGTGAAATTATTAACAACAAGGTATAGGTATAACAACTTTGGTATAGTTCGTTATTTTAACTGCATATGTAGTAGTTTTCAGTTAGTTATTTTTACTACATTTGTAATTATTTTTAACATTCTGCTATTAATTTTACGTCAGTAATTTTAATTGTTTTCAATGGTAGTTTTTACTACATTTGTAGTTGTTTTTGTAGTAGTTAAAAGTAACTACATTTTAAGTAATTTTTATGAAAAATACAGTAATTGCCTTTTTAATTACATGTGTAGTTACCATATTTTTAGTAGTTTTTTATGAAAAATACAGTCATCGAAAGTCATTTTAACTATTATTTTTAATAATTTCTACACTTATAATAACGTGCCATTTGCCAGATTTTCCACAAATTTTCAATAAAGTTTTGCATGTTTTAACGCAGTTTTTTATACCTAACATTTTATAAAAAAAAAACGTGCAGCTAACTAAAAACTAAAACTATGGTCACCTAAAATACAAAAGGGAGTAAGTTGGCTTTTTATTTTTTTACAGAATTAAAGATATTTTAGATCTATTGCTTAAAACACGACTATAGACTTATTTCTGAAATATTTTTTTTATTTTTTATTAATATTTTTCGAGCTATGATTGTTGCGTATTTTTGGCAAAGTGTTTTCTGAAATTTTCAAGTCCAGAATTGTTGCTGAATACAAGTATAAAACAACATAATTTGGCTACACTGATAATAATCCATGCGTAAAAATACAAATAAATGTCAAAATAACCAAAAAATTTGTAAAATAAACGAAAATTTGTTAATTTTACAAAAGATTTCGTTGTTTTGACATTTTTTCGTATTTTTAGCATGGATTATTATGAGTGTATGAACTCAAAAACATGAACAAGTTCGTCAAATCTCCATCAGATAACGCGCAACAGCTGTGCTCAGAAGTATTATCTCGCGCAATTAACTTGTTGCAATATTTGAAGCCCTACATATTTCGCCATTATCTCTACTCTATCCCCTTTTCAAAGACAGCAACACATTAATAGAAGGATCTTGCTTCTCTTAAAAAAAAAAAACAGAATATAGCCTCAGGTGGCAATTATAGCCGCGATTCACGCCCTTAGTTAGCATATTATCAACTACAACCTACAAAAGTGTATTTTTTAATATTAAGTCGGTTGTGTTTAACATTTGAACTATTTATTTTAAAAATAACATGAGTTATTTTTAAGGTTTTTAACGCTTGTGGTTGTTTTTTTAGTAGCTAAAAATTACTACATTTTTAATTATTTTTATTAAAAGTACAGTTATCGTCTGTTTAATAACATTTGAAGTAGTTTTTTTTTGTAGTTATTTTAACTTTAATTTTTAGTAAAAAAAATTTTCTAAGTAACTATACTCATAAAAAAAGTTAGTTCAGAAGTCTGTTAAACGGGTTCTAATTCAGTTGAGCTAATTTGATATATTGTTATAGTTTAAACTACCCAGGAAAACTTGCTATTACCATAGAATGGGAAATGGAAGAAGAAAACAAGAATCAGAAGTACTTATAGTTGAGGCCAAGAACACCTGATTTTAACATGGGGGTGTCATAGGAGGCAAGGCCTTGCCTTGTGCTTACATATAGGGACAAAAATAAGACGTTACAAAATATGTAGTGAAATCACCAGTTACACATAAGTACTTATTTCATTTCTTATTTGTGGCATCAAAAGTAATGCTTAAAGCCATTATATGACGTATTACTTGTAAGGATGTTAATAAGTAGTTATTTATAGGTGCAAAAATAAGTACGTATTAACATGTACCTAAATAAGAAGGTATTAATAGGCAATATTGCATAATTTATATAAATAAATTAATAAATTGCAATAAATTGCATTTAAATTATTAATTATGATATATTATGAATCTTTATAAATATACCTTACAAAAAAGTAGTTACTTATTACCTTACAAGTACCTTATTTCTTTGGCCCTTCCTAATAAGCAGGTATATAACACAATATTAGTAAGACATAATTGTTTAGCTTCCAAAATAAGTAGTGATGTATGTTCATATCAGTAAGGTATTATTTCAGACCTTCAAAATAACTACAAATGTAATGGATAGTCATTACTACGAAAGGTCTGAAATAAGTGATAATAAGTAACTTATTATTTTTGCTATTCCAAATAAGCAGATATTTAACACAATATTAGTAAGGCGTTGTTTTTTATCTTACAAATAAGCAGTTACATATATTCATATTAGTAAGGTATTATTTCGGACCTTCAAAATAACAAAAACTGGAATGGATAGTCATTACTTTGGAAGGTCTGAAATAAGTCCTACCCATTACCAAAGTTTTGCTGGGTAGTAATTTAACTAAATTTATTAGTTGCCATATTTTACTTCAAGAACAAATTCCATCCATATTTAAACTAATTTTTCTACGTAAAATTTAGTAATTCGTGGCTCTTAAATTTACAAATTTTGCCAGTTAATTTAAACAACAAATGTTTTCAAACCATTATTTTTTTGTGTCTCCGCTATCAATGTGACTTGTAGATGACGTTATTTTCTCATATTTTTTATTTTATGTCTCGGAAATTAAGCGACAATCGTTAACCCTATATATATATTAAGTAATCTATATTAACTACTTATACTTAGAACTGCCTCTGGTCATATCCGGAAATATATGTTTAACAGAAATTTTCAGTTGATTCAGCTAAAAAAAATTCTGTTGATTTATATAAATTCTTAGTTAATTTAACTACAACTGTCAACTCAAATTTAGTTCTTCTAAAATTTAGGTCGCATAAATATAGAAGACTGTGATTCTCAACATTATTGAAAATTTAGTCGTAGCTGAATTTTGAACCATTTGTACGAGCTTTGTTTTATGAGTATACAGTTAAAATAACTACAAAAAAATTACTTCAAATGTTATTTAAAAGGCAATGAGTGTATTTTTCATAAAAATTACTTAAAATGTAGTAATTTTGAACTACTAAAAAAAATCCACAAATGTAGTAAAAACAACAGTTAAAAATGATCAAAATAGTTAACTGAAATTTACTAGATATTCAGTTACACTCACATAAATGTGTTAGTCATTTCTTCCTAATGATGAAGAGATATGTGTGTCCTAAGTACAAATTTATTTATTTATTACTCTATATTTAAGCAGTTATTTAAATTATATTGAGACTCTATTCTAAAAAGTGGTGCTGTGTAAATATATTTGCCAGTTAATTTAAACCACAATTGTTTTCAAACCATTATTTTTTTGTGTCTCCGCTATCAGTGTCACTTGTAGATGACGTTATTTTCTCATATTTTTTATTTTATGTCTCGGAAATTAAGCGATATAGAGCAAAATGAACCAACAATCGTTGCCCTGTATCTATTAAGTAATCTATATTAACTACTTATAGTTCCGGTAATAAATGTGGAACTGCCTCTGGTCAGATCCGGAAATTCTGTTCATTTAGCTAAATTCTTAGTTAATATAACTACAACTGTCAACTCAAATTTAGTTCTTCTAAAATTTAGGTCACTAAAATTTAGCAGACGGTGATTCTCGACATCATTGAAAATTAAGGTATTAAATGTTGTCGTAGCTGAATTTTCAACTACTTGTACGAGCTTTGTTTTATGAGTATACAGTTAAAATAACTACAAAAAAAATTACTTCAAATGTTATTAAAAAGGCAATGAGTGTATTTTTCATAAAAATTACTTAAAATGTAGTAATTTTGAACTACTAAAAAAACAACCACAAATGCAGTAAAAACAATCGTTAAAAATGATCAAAATAGCTAACTGAAATTTACTAGATATGCAGTTACACTCACATAAATATTTAGGTAGAAATGCCTAAAAATGTGTTAGTCATGTCTACCTAATGATGAAGAGATATGTGTGTCCTAAGTACAAATTTATTTATTTATTACTCTATGTTTAAGCAGTTATTTAAATTATACTGAGACTCTATTCTAAAAAGTGGTGCTGTGTAAATTCTCCTTCTAAGTATGCACTTGTAATTTTATGTTGTTGATAGGAAATTAAATTTTGTTCAAATACATTAACATGACCTTAAATAGAGGTTACGTGTTTAAATTTAATAAATCATAAAAAATAATTAAAAAAAATAAAATTATTAAAACAATACCTTAAGTATACTTTAATAAGCTAAAAACAACCAAAATGAAGTCAGTCACTTGTCAACATATAAAAGTGACGAATCATTAAGTATGCACCAGAGTGTATAACTTACAACAACGATTATTTCAGATTGTCTTTACTTCTATGAACTTCTTTAATAACAAAAGCTTAAAGAAACAGTTAACAAGTTGTTCCAACAATTGTTACTTCCCAGCACTAAATTTTTATTCGCACTTGGAAAACTTCACCCTACCCTTCTGCCAATGCTCAGGGTAAAATATTAATAAAATTATGATTTATACATGAATGATTTATTTAAAAAATGATGTATGAATTGTTAAGTGTTGAAAAAAAATCACAACACTATATCAAAAACGAGCCAAATTATTCAAATACAATTGAAATACTCACGATAAATAATTATTCTTAACTCAAATGTTAAGCTAAGAAGGTCTTTTCAAAGCAAAAAAATCCTCCTTCAATATAATTCTTACCAGCCTAAAGGCTTAATAAGATTTCAATAACAAAAAAACATTTATAATTACACTGTGCAACAAATTTGTGGTCACCGATTGTGTCTTGAATGAAACCAAATGGTAATGAAAAAAGACTATCAGTACACTCAAAAGAGATTTACAATTACTACATGACAGTTGTTTGTGAAGTAATCAGCAGTAGTTGGTTTTAACTGCAGTTACAGTTGTTTTTCTATGGAAAATTACAAAACAACTATTTTGACTTTTATTTTAAAAACAATAGGAAAACAACAGTATTTTTTAACAGTTGTTTATAGCAGTTATTTTAGTACCAAAATAGTAATTTTGCAGTAAACAGTTAAATTTTGTTAGTTATTTTTAAAAAAAAAGATTATATCGATTCTTGTTTAGTTTATATTTGTTTTTACTGATATATTCGTAGTTTGCAAATAATAATTAGATAGTTTAATTGTATCTCCATCGCACTAAAACGCCATAACTGGAGTACAGTTTGGAATTTTGACATTGAATTCTTAGTAGGATGTAGAAAATACAAATTTGTATTGTAATTGAAAGATAAAAAATTTTTTTTAATTAAAAAATATTTTTAAAATACCGAAAAAATAACTGTAAAATACAATATTTTTTACCAATGTTTACAGTTTTTCAAAATTTGTTTTCCACATATTCAGTAGATTCCACTTTAAAACTTTTTTGAGTGTACCCGCTTTAAAAAAACAAAGAAATTCTTCATATTTGATATAGCCTTATATCTAATTGAAATGAAATTTTATCCGAAAATGGTGTATCGTATTGTATACAAATGGGTAATATTGCTTTAAATTTAATATAATTTTATACGATTCAATGCAGTGAACACAAATTTGTTAAATTGAATACAGGGGGCTGGATATTATGGTCCGATTATTAAGAGCACAATTCAAATTTTAAGTTCAGTTAAATTTAAATTGTATATACTTAACAACAAAATATTAGTATGTCAAAATAAATTTTTTTTTTATATTTAGAAAGGTTGAGGTTAAGAAGAAGAATAAAAGTTTTTCTCTAAAAATTATAAACACTTAATTTTTAAATCAGACTAGACTAGTTTCTGATTTTTTTTTGTTTTGTTTTGGAACAGGCGTCATCAGTGATTTTCCATTTTAAATTGTATTATTATTTGTGTTTTATAGTTGTCAGATTGTCTCCATATGATGAATTTTTCAACAACCTATGGCTGTAAGAGTCAAACCTGCGTTTCTTCTTACATTACAAACGTAACAATACCAAGTCATGACCGTTTAACGATCACACCCAAGTATGGCCTCGAATGTAAAGCAGCTAAATTGCAGTTTTCTTTCCTATTAGCCTTTTCTGTTAATGTATATTAATGTATTATATACTCAGAAGTGACCAACATTAACAAAAAAAAAATATTCTATTTTTAGATTTTTGTTTATTTTTCTAATCTCCTCCGTCTCTATTTCACAACGTTACCAAATTGACGTATGTTTTTTTAATATAAGACTAAGATTGAACTGTATTGCAGCTTTTTAAATTAATTTAAGTTAATTTAAAAGCACAACATTTTTTAGATTGCCAACTTTATGCCAACGGTGGCAAGTTGGCTTAAACCAATATTTGGCCACAGTTATCAATCGGGTACCAGGACAATACTGTCAAGATTGTTAATCCCACGTTCTGCCAACGCATAACCGACCGCTGCCGACGCTTTGCCAACACTGTGCCGATAGTATTTTTCTGCTTGGATACTTAATCTGCTTGCATAAGAAACTATATATGAAATCTTATTTAAATATATATAAAATTCCGTTACATATTTACATAATTTTGTATGGCTCAATATAAACCAGATGTACAATGATATGTTGCATTATATCTAAGGCAATATTAAATTGTCATTTTATGTTGCCCGATATTAAACCATACGTGGCTGTATTGAATTGAATAATATGGAGAAAAATTACAATTAAGGACAAAATTCGGATAAAATTATACCTTGTTTAAGATACTATAATATAATTTTAATAAATTCGATGCAAATTTTTGTAATTCGATACAATTTAATATACTTCGATAGAATTTGATGTATTTTTGATGCAATTTGATGTTCTTATTTTTCGGATCAAATTATGTCTGAACTTTGATGTTGTTATATAAATTATTTTTACCTGGGATATGGGATTAAACAAAGCTATGTATTGCCCCTGGTCAAAGAAATATTTTGAGTTTTACGTTAGTAAAATCCTACTTAAAATTGTAAATATCGAAAATGGTCGTTGAAAATTTCTATTAAAATGATCTTATATTATAGTTTGATATAAAATTTATAATCGGACCATAATATCTAGAAATCGGTATTGGATTAAATCGTAGCAAATTACTTCAAACTCAGTGTAACATAATCATATACAATACGACCCAGCATTTTTCGGATCAAATTTTATTTCAATTATATCCGAAATGATACATATATCAAATATGATACATTTCTTTATTGCATCATATTAATTTTTTTTATCGCGATTTTAATATTTTACGATTTGGAATTTTGGATTTCGAAACAAAAAATTCACTTTTCCACAACTTAAAAAAAAAATATATTTTTTTTAAACGTGGGGCAATATATTGTTCTGTTTAATCCCATATACTAATTTAATTCTAAAAATCCAATTATATATTGCCCCTCTAATAAAGTATGTTGTAACATATTGTAAAATACAATTAAATATGCCGTTTTACAGTGGAAAGTAAAATTGTATCTTACTATATATGATGTCATACTGATCTATATTAATTTTGCAAATCTGGATCACATTACATAAGATTATATAATATTATTTTTACTCGCGTTGATCAAAGATCCCCAAATATGTTTGAAAACTAAGCTCGTATTTGATTTTAATGGTCGTTTGATGTTCATCTTTTTTCAGGTAAATTTTTCATTTTTTTTAACGTATTTTAATGAAATAAACTACTGAGGCAAAAATGGGATCGTATATGAATATATATGAGCACATTGAGAGAATTATATGAATGATATCAATGAATTTTTGCATTAGGTCTGTGAATTGTCACTAGAATTCGTCCATTGAAACTTTTCATTAAATGAATAAAGCTTTACATAAAGTTAAATGAAAAAGTTCATATTATTTTTGGAAAATTTCACACGAATAATGAAAAAGTTTCATTAAAAATAGTTTCATTAAAAGTATGAAGCTTTTTCTTAAAGTTTAAAAAAATTTTCATTTACATTGTGAAGAAAACTTCAATAGTTTAGTGGAAAAATTTCATTAAAACTCGTTCAAGAAATTCTCTATGTGCATATACGGGATTGTAATTTTTTTTTTTTAAGAGAAGCAACACTCAAGAAAGTATTCCTATTTGTGAATGGGTTGCTTTATTTGGAAAGGCGATAGTGGGGAAATGAAAGGTGAGGAAAGTAGGTCAAATTATTGAAGCTTTTTGGTTCATAACCCTGATTCATTATTTATGGGGCTAAGTGCTATGGGAACACAGAAGTTGGGCGCTGCGATACATATGATGGATAGAAAGCTCATACACATTATTTTTCTAAACTTATGTTGTCGTCACCAGGAATCGAACCCGGAACCATCTGTGTAACAGCCCAACGCTCTTACAATTACATCACTACACTCATATATGTGTAGAAACATATTTTTGTGTGCAATAACTAATCATTTAAATATTTAGTTTTCACCCAAAAAAAACTATAAACTCTTTGGTCTACCGATAGTCTACCCGTTGTTACCGTTATTACCCGTTGGTTTCGTTAAGGATGCATTGTCCTGTTGCACAGTGTTATGATCAAACAAAATTCTCAAGAGGATTTTAATTTTATTTAAAATTTTATGTTTGCCTAAGTATTTTCTTAATTTACGTCATTAGTTTATAAGTACGCAAGTAAATTTCTTTATCTACATACATGATGATAGTTTTAATTTTATATTAGAAATGAAATTTCTTTTGAAAGAAGTAGTCATATGTTTAGTGTTTAATATGTTTTATATAGTCATAAATCAATTTTGCCAATTTTAATTTTTGAAATCACAATTTTTTTTAATATTTCGTATACTTTTGTGCTCTGGAATAAAATCTTTTGTTTAATATTGCAACTAAAATAATAATAAATTGCTATCTTATCTCCAAAGTACAAAAAGTAAATTGTATGTATTGAAAGATACACGTTGTCGTTTATTGGTTTTATTAATATTTAGATAGGCTGGTGTTTTTTTTTCTCCCCGATTTCAGGTGACTCAAAACAAGTTTACACCTTTATTCAGAAATGCTGTTTAACAAATTTTATATAAAATTTTGTTTTATAAACATTTTTTAACGTTTTGTAGTGTTTATGAATACGCTCTCCAATAATTGAGAACATTAAAATGTCAAAAATAAATATTATATATTTACTAGATGACAAGTGTTGGATACAAAAAATGGAAATTTATTATGAAATATGTGAAATAAAGTGATTCATATTAGGTGTGATGCTTTTTTATTTATTTATTTAACGTATTAAATAAGGTACGTTTTCACAAAATTAGATAAACAAAAATTTTCAAAAGCATTTAACAATTTTTGAAAACATTGCAATTTTTGGAACTATTATCTTCCGATTTTCTTTAAATTAAAAACATATATGTGCGCCCTGGTAGCGTGCTGGCTTATCAGTGTGGGGGTCGTGGGTTCGATTCCCACCAGAGGTCTGTTTTCGCTACAGCGCGCCGAAGGCCATAGTAGCTAAAGCTCGGTTAGGGTAATAGTATATAATTTGTAATTATATGATTAATTAATAATAAAAAAAAAAAAAAACTATTCACTATGGACCTTATAACACATCTCCCAATTCAGTTTTTCAAAAAGTATCGATTTTTTCACTGTTTAATTTAAAAAATATAAATAAATTCCAAAAGTATTACATTTTGGGGAACCATATGACCTACGTCAAAAATTTTCGACATCTGTTGAAACTGACTTTAGATGACTCTTATTTCTTAAGGTTTTACGAATTGAGAAGAACGTTGGACAGGGTTAGGTTCACTATACTTAAAAGGTGTGACATGTAAAGTTTCATGTGGAAATGTCTTCACCAAAAGAATAAAGTCTAAAAATTAAAAAAATTACTAGAAACTTACAAAAGTTTTTTTCATTAATTTTATTTTTTTGCTCATAGTTTTAACTTTCAGGTCCAAACAAATACAACATGGACTCACTAGACTTGGGAGATTCATTCACTGAAAAAGTAATTTCCATATCGCTGCTTGTTGAAAAGTTTTAAGGTGGTTTATAAGTGAAACCAAAAATGTCCAACCTTAAATTGTTCCCCGAAACGACTTTGAATTTTCGAGATTTTTGTGATCCCTGGCCTGGTAATATTTATATAAAAAAATTGGCTTCTTTGACCTCCCCTTCTCCAGGAGAGCTTCCCGATGGGTTCTTACCGATCTTAATAAAATATTAGAAATGTGATAGAGGATAAAAATAATAAATATATTTTTCAATTAATTTCGATTTTTTTTGTACTCAGACTTGAAGTACTCGAAAAAGCAAAATTTGTATACCAATATTGCCTATGTATGTTATTGTTGCCTATTAATTGAAACTTTTAAAATATATTTGAAAAAGGTCTTCCATAAAAGCCGCTTTAAAACCGAACAATTACGAATGGCGGAAGAAGCTCAGACGCTTCCTCAATTAAATTTATCAGTCATTAATATACATATTTTTAGTGTAATACAACTATAATTCTTGAACAAAACAGTTTTAATGTCACTTAAGATACATTGTTTTCAAATAACGAAAATACTTGTTAGTTATCGGACATGTTTTGTATAGCAGTTAATACGTCACTAAAATGTCTTTCATTTGGTACCCCATTTGTCTAAAATGTCTATGAAACAATTCAAAAAAATGCGGTAATTTTGGACACCACTTTTTAACCCATAAACATAAGATTGGACAGCTAAATAAAATACGTATTGTTATTTTTTTTTTTTATAATCTTTTAAACATATTTTCTTAAATACTATTATATAAAAGGCCAAACTTCAAGTAATCAGAAACAGCAAGATATCTGGAATTTATTCTTATGGGACACATGTACTCCATTTTTTTTCATTGAAATGCATGTAGTTTTTGCTCGATTGAATTTATAAAAAGGGATATTTATAGATTTTAATCTCTTGATTCCAAATCTGGTGTCAAAATTCTTCTTTCTCACACTGAGAGAATTATCTGAATCATATTACTGAATTTTTGCATTCAAGCTTAGTAGTTGCGCTGGAATTAGTTCATTAAAACTTTTCATTAAGTCAACGCAAGTTTTTATTTCATTTTATTAAAGCTTTGGGTAAAAAACGTACCAATTATTTTTGTACGTTTTTGTTTTAAAAATCTTATTTCAGAATCTGTTACAACATACCCGAATTAACACAAAGTTTCTGTGGATCGGATGAAAGTTTACTTTTTTTTTGTCACACTTAAAAAAGTTTTACATAAAAAAAAAGTTTAAAAAAGTTTTACATGTTAAACTTTTTTAAGAGTTACTGCAGTTACTACATAACAGTTGTTTGTGTAGTAATCAATAGTAGTTGTTTTGAAGAAAATTACTGTATTTTTTAACAGTTGTTTCATGCAGTTATATTGGTATTTTAATAAACAACTACCAAAACACTAATTTCGTAGTCACCGTTAATTTTTGTTAGTTATTTAAAAAGATTATGTCGTGTTTTATTAAATTTTCGTTTAATTTATATTTGTTATTATTGTTTGCAAAAAATAATTAGAAAATTTCATTGCATCTCCAATGCAAAATTTGTTTTTCTATGGAAAATTACAAAACAATTATTTTGGCAGTTATTTTAAAAAACAACTGTATTTTTCAGCAGTTTTAGTAAACAACTACCACAACAGTAATTTTGCAGTATACAGTTAATTTTTGTTAGTTATTTAAAAATAGAGGATTATATCGAATTTTTAAAAATTCTCGTTTAGTTTATAATTGTTTTAACTGATATGTTCATTGTTTGGAAAAAAAATAATAAAACGTTATAACTGAAGTACAGTTTCGAATTTTGACATAGGAAATAAGAATTTTTATTTTTATTGAAAATGAAAAACAAAAATAGTTTTTAAAAATCGAAAAAAACAATTGTAACAAAACATTCGTTTTTTATCAATTTTTACAGTTGTTTTAAAATTTTTGTAGTAAAAAATGGTCAGTTGTTTTCACGACATTGTTAGTTGATTGTATTATATTTGTTATTTTTTGTCAACAGTTAAAAACAACTATATTTTTAGTTATTTAAACGGTAATTACCTTTGTCGCCTTTTTTAATTGAATTTAAAATTCTTTTAACTGTCATTTGCAGTAGATTCTATTGTAAAATTTTTTCAGTGCATAATTGATCTACCATTTTGAGTATATGCCTTCATTTTTAAAATTATCCACCCCGAAAACCTATTTGATAACAATTTCAGTTAAATGCAACAGCTTTTACGGCATTGTAAATTTTTAAAGTCTTAGCGCTGAAACAGGATCAGGAAACCTAAGATAAAATCAGCACAAAGTTTATTTTTGATCCGATCACAATTTAATTTTTTTTGTTGCCTTATTAGGTCCACCATTTAGAATATTGAATTCTTGAGTTCAGCAATGGTTCTAAAAATGTTAAAAAGTGTTTAAACAAAAAAACAGAACAATTTTTAAATCAATTTTTAAATATTAAATTTCTTTTTTAATATTATCACATATTTTGGATATCATTGAAATCTGATGGTACACTGATAATAATCCATGCGGAAAATTACGAAAAAATGTCAAAATAACCAAATTTTTTGTAAAATAAACGAAAATTTGTACATTTTACGAAATTTTTTGTAGTTTTGACAATAATTTCGTATTTTTATGCATGGATTATTATGAGTGTACACACAAACATACTCTCCTTGTTAGTAACAAGTTTGATTACCACTGTTATTTTAAATTTCATATAATTTATCATCATTTATATTCAAAACAAAATTCTTAATTTGAAATGTACGCTGTCAATATTTATTTAACAAATTAGCAGAAAATTGTTAAAAACATGATTGATTTTTGTGGTTGCATAAACTATGTATAAAAATTATTTCACATTCTCATGGTTATCTAGAATTTAAAGTTAATTTAAATTTAAATTTAATTAAATTAAGACATTGACCCATATAATAAAAATATTAAATTTTCCGAGAATATTTAAGCAAATAATGATGTGAACAATAATTTATGATAAAAGATCGAAAAATAAACTTTTGGTTTTAATTTTTTAAAATTTAAAAGTAAAACATTTATTTAAGAAAATATTACAATAATAAAAATTTGAAAGGAAAGTCTTTTAATTATAACGATTGTTTATAAATTGCAATTTATAAGCAGGTTTGAACAAAGAATTACAATAGTTATAAATAGGGCAAGGAAGTTCATGCAAATAAAAAAGGAAAATAGGAGCCTAAGATATGAAGTAAAGGATTCCAAATTTGCGCTTAAAATATGCATTAAAATCGTAATATGCACAACAACATAAAAACAAATGATATGCACTAAAAATCCAAATATATGTACTAAAATTCAAACAAGTATACACGTACAATTTTTGGATTTTTAAAAATCGATTTATTATTCGAGCTTGCTGGTTTAAAATTGAAATCCAATATAAATAGCTAACAAATGAAAACAAGGGTTCAGGGTTACAAATGTTTTCTTTTGATTATTTTTAATTAAAACTAAATTTTACAAAAATATGCAAAAAATGCAACAATAAATGCTAAAATTTGCCATAAAATATGCATGTATAACAAAATATGCAAAAATATGCATTTATAACAAAATATGCCAAAATATGAAACAACACGTCGAGGCCATTTTGTTGCAAATTGTTTCATTCGGAAAAGTATTTGGTTAAAATTGATTTTGAGCTACCGACTACAAACATGCATTTTCATGAAACTCCTTGTCCTAGTTATTAACAATTGTTTAATTTTCAATTAGTTTTTTTAAACATATAAATTTTATATATTATGCATTTTGCAATTTTCATTTTTTTCATCTTCTGTTTTTCTTCTACTTCAATACATTGTATATTAATTTATTAATACATTTTATTTATATTTTTTGTAATTTTGCAGCTGTAATTCGTGTTGCTTTTACAATAATAAATATATTTTATTTCATTTTGTTCTATTCTTGAAACGTGAAAGAGGTCGAATTTTTTCTTTCATTTAGCATACGTGCTGCATGTTGCCAGTTTCATTTATTAAATCATAAATATTATGATTTATTTAATATGTACATGATGTATGGCACCTAGTTCAAAAAATGCCGACTTTGATATGTTAAATGTGTTGTGCATAAAATTGGCTTTAAAACAGTTGAACTATTAAAATGATGCCAGCAACATTGTTTTTGGGATTATTAGTACAACAATTCACTAACAAATTACATTAAAGATTACATATATACAAATAGAGAAAATACACTTCCTACGCCACTCATTGTCAGCTTGCTGCTTAAAGCACTCACTTTTACAATTTTATTTTATATTAAAATTTAATATATTTTAGTTTTATCTTGCTAATTTTATTGTAAATATTAGAAATGTATAATCATTTTATTAAAATGTTGTTTCAAACAATATACAAATTAATTTAAACTTTTAAATTTCTGCAGCATGTTTTCATTTGCTCGGTGCGAGCTTACGAATAATTAAAAAGAGAGCAAGTTGAGATAGACTGCTGAAGATAGACCAAAGAGTATATGCAAATAGAGAGACTTCACTTCCCATGCCTATCAGAAACATGTTGATAAAAAATTGTTTGCTTAAAACACTCACTTTTATTTGCTTATATTATGGTATTTTCTATTAAAATTTAATGTATTTTTATTTTATTTTGATTATTTTTTTGCTAAAATTTTATATAAATGAACATTTATTAAATTATTATTCAAAAACATGATAAAAATGAATTTAAACTTTTAAAATTCTGCAACATGTTTTCATTTGCTTAGTGCGAGTTTACGAACAAATAAAAAGAGGACAGATTGAGAGATACTGGGGAGGATAGAACCCCACTGCATGAACATTGGATCAACGAGTATATACAAATAGAGAGACTACACTTCCTACGCCTCTCAGCAACAAAATAAATAAAACATTTGTTTTAGAGTAGAAAATTATTGCAACATGTTGATTAAAAATTGTTGCTTAATACGTTCACTTTTATTTTGCTTTTATTTTATTATTTTATATTAAAATTTAACATATTTTAATTTTATTTTGCTGATTATATTGTTAATATTTGATATAAATAAAAGTTTTAATTAAATATTATTTAAAAATATGATCTAAATTAATTTAAACATTTTAATTGTTGCAACATGTTTTAATTTGCTCTGTGCGTGTTTACGAACAAATAAGAAGAGAGCAGGTTGAGAGAGACTGAGTTGGATAGGTGCTGGACCGTGCAAATGAAAACATGTTACAGAAATTTAAAAGTTTAAATTCATTTTTATCATGTTTTTAAATAATAGTTTTATAAAATTTTAATTTGTTTCAAAATGGAATTTATAATGGGAATTTTATGCATTCAAATGAAAGCCAGAATGTGAAAATATAATGATTAAAAATTGTTTTTCGAAAAAAAATTATTGGTATATTAAAGACATCGCTTCAAAAAAAAAGTGGCGAATTGCCCTCGGTCTACCCTACATATAAATTATTTACAAATTTATATAAAATATTATTAAAAAAAAATAATTACAATTTTTAATTTCTGCAAAACGTTTTCATTTCTGGAACGCCAACAGGACCACCCAACATAAACACGAGGTGGAATGTGTCCTGCGCCAGCAGGAAATTGAGATACTTTTGGTTTCCGGAAGATATTTTTCGTTGAAAAAACTGCTTTAGAATAAGTGGATACTTCACATATTACACTAAACATCTAAGTGGAAGGGCATGTGGTAGCTAGTTTACACAAAAGTATAAGGCACTTCCCAATGCAGGAGGACTATATCCAGGCTACCTCAATCAATCTCGTTGATTTTAAGCTAATAATATCTTCGGTATATTATCATCCGAGTCAAAAAATTTATCAGAATAAATTTATCGGATTCTTTTCTACCCTGGGTCAAAATTCCTCTCAGCTGGTGACTATATGGTCAAATGTCTTCAATAAGAAACTAGATGACTTCAATCAAAAAGTAAATGCCTTTGCTAATCACTAGGAAAAGGTGTTCACCCTAAATGAAACAAACTCTTGTATCAGTCCACCTATAATCTATGACACTATCACTTGCCCTACAAAATTACGATTGCCATCGATCAAATCGGCCATTGAAGAGCTTGAAACGATAAAGTCACCAGAAATTGACCGTATTACCGCCACCCACGATATCTAACTTGTCGTTGCAGCTATGAAGATCATAATGTTCATATTTAATGTCATTTCATCCATCCTTACGGAAAGTTTCCGAAATAGTAATGATTCCTTAACCCGGAAAAGACCACCAGTTTGGGTTTAGAGGCACGGTACCATTGAGCAAGTACATACAAAGATCGTCATTTGAGAACAAGCAATATTGCTCTGCACTTTTTATTGTCATTTCGCAGACTTTCGACAAAGTCTGGCACGATAATTGGGCAAAATAACAGAGCTATCACCTGAGAACACACATACGCTTCTTAGAAGTTATTTAACTCACATAACTTTCAAATTTCGATCAAAAGAAGATTATCTACTTCGAGAAATATTCAGCTATGGAGAACGGCCTGTGCCTCAAATATTCAAAAAACTGATACTTTAGACCTAGCCAGACAGGATAAAAAGCGGGTCAATTAATTAAAATAATAATATTCCTAGGTTAAGATTTGAATACAAAATATTGGTTATAGCATTGGCAATACCCATTAACTTATTAAATTAGGTTAAGATTTGAACATTTATTGTAAATTGCTAAGGAAAAATTCAATTATAAAATATGAAGTTGAAGAAAAAACAAAATGTTTTCATTTCCACGAACCGAGTTCACAAACGAATAAATAGAGCGAGAATTAAGCACAACGGAGATGGATAGAGTTTCACTGGCTGTATATAAAATGTATTTACTTAATGCTTAGTCCCAATGTTATGCAACATTGTTGCCTAATTAATGTGGCATTCCATTTGAGTTTGACGTATTAGATAATGAATCTCAACAAGTTGTAGGAAAAGTTCGCATTTCATTGCTTTCGATTTTTATATGGAAAAAATTAAAATAAATTTTATATTAAGCCATACATATAATTAATTTTCAATTATAATTACATAATATTTGTTAATTTTTTTCACTGCAAAAATATTTATGTAGTAGCAACAAAAAAAAAGACCATCATGAAATTTAATATGCAAATCATAAGCAGAAAAAAATGTAATAAAAGAAAAGGAAAAAAACAATATCAAGCTTAAATTACTTAAACTTAATTTCCACACTTTATTTCTATTCGTTTTTTGTATTTTTTTTAGATTTTTTTCTTATATCCATTGTGTCATACATAACCTTTGCAGTCAATTTTTTGCATTATTCTTTCAAGATTAAATTACAATTATGCTATAGATGTTAATTTGTACTATATGTAGTAGTCGTATTATAATATACTACTTGGATCAAGGTTTTTACTAACTTACAATATATAAAATGAGATAATATGACAATGATGATGGTGAAGATGACGACGAAGCCAGCAAGATATTATTTTAATAATGGCCAAAGGCGACATAAATACTTTGAATTTCCTAAGCATATACTTATGGGATAATTTTTTTTTTCCCTTCTTTTATGGAAACACAAAACTAATGGGGTTTCTTTTAATAAATTATTAAATAATAATAATTAATTTCATATTATTTAAAATCATTTTATTGTAACTAATAATTATGTGAAGCTTAAGTTATTTCTTTTTTCAAAAATATTCAACTTAATGTATCAAATTTTAAAAAACTTGGATGAATAATTGACATTATAAAAATTTCTTTTGAAAGCATTTGTCTAATATTGAGTGGTCCATCATTTAATCGGTTAATCTTTTAAGTTGTTTGCAAATAAAATATGATGACAGCATAAAATTAATTGTTATCAAACTGTCTTTTGTTATAAAATTGAAGGGCTTATTGTAAAAACTTGATAAGCCACATTTAAATTGTTGCTGGTTTTTGCCTTTAAAGTTTTGATTTAATGTAGGAAGTATAAATTTCGAAGGACTTTTGTACTCTTGACACTTGTTATAAATGTGTAAGCTAGACTTTTATAAAATATTTATCAAAATATGACTAGAAATGAGCTAAAACCAGCAATCAAAAAAATGTGGCTTATCAAGTTTTTACGATAAGCCCTTCAATTATTTGAATTTTTAGAAAATTTGCAACATAAATAATAATAAAATTATTAATAGTCATAGGTAATTTACAAAATGTTTACTGTCTAAGATGTTGCTAAAATTGATTCAAAATATGTAACAATTTAAAAATATCAAAGTTCTCTAAATAAATCTGATTTCAAGCTCATCTTGTTTCGCCAAAGAGTATACACCAATAGAGTAACTATACTTTCTACTACACTCGCAACAAAAAACCAAACTCGGCCAATCGAATGAAATTAATAGTGTTTATAATTTTTTGAGAAAAACGTTTATTATTCTTCTTAACCCCGACATTTCTAAAGAAAATATTTTTGTATTCACTGAAAAATCATTGCAACATGTTGATTAAAAAAAATGTTTGCTCAAAACAAGCACTTTTATTTTGTGTTTGTTATTTTCTATTAAAGTTTAATGTATTTTAATTTTATTTAGCAGTTTTTATAGTTCATATTTAAAATAATTAAACATTTTATTAAAATTTTACTAAAAAGAATGAAATTTCTGCAATATGTTTTCATTTTCCGGCACGAGTTTATAAACAAATAAAAAGAGATCAGGTTGAGGGAGACAGAGTTGTATGGAGGCCCACTTCTAAGCAATAAAAAGCCGAACTCGGGCAAGCAAATGAAAAATGTTTTCGAATACAACTATAATTAATTTTGTATATGTGTATCATTTCAGATATAATTTTATACCATTATATAAAATGTGATTAAATTGTATCACGCCATTATTTGGAAGTAATTTAATCTGATAGTAAAGGGTTTCCATACTACTCGGTGTCGCTCGATCATCTCTCTTTTTATTTGTTCGTAAACTCGCACTGAGCACACGGAAACATGTTGCAGAAATTTTAAATTTATTTTTATCATGTTTTTAATTAATAATTTAATAAATCTTGTAATTATATCATTTGCTCTGTGCGAAATTACGAACAGGTTGAGATTGACAACCTGCTCTATTTTTATTTGTTGGAAAGAGCCCCACTGCATACATATGAAGTAATAATATTTATATAGAGAAAACGTTTCTATCATTTCCGATTCCCCCTCTCTTGGATCATACGGCATGTTGCCGTTGAAACAAAGATTAGGTTTGCTTATCAACATTTAGTAATGCTGAGCAACATTTCTGACTGTTTGATCTATTGTTTGGTAAATTTTGATTACCCTATGAGTTAATGAGTTCAGTGCGGCTCTAACCATATCTGTCTCACTCAACCCTCCATCTTTTTAATTTTTCGCAAACTCGGTTCGTGGTAATGAACACTTTTTGTAACATTTTAAAAGTTTAAATAATTTTTTTATGTTTTTTAATAATATTTAAATAAAGCTTACAATTATTAAAAATAATAATGATAAATCTGCAAAATAAAATTAAAATATATTAAATTTTATTATAAAATAACAAAATAAAAGCAAAATAGATGTTCCTGTTTTAAGCAAGAATTAGAAGAAAAAATTTTTCACTTGCTTGCCCGAGTTCGTTTTTTTTTTTGTTTTTGTTGTAAATGGCGTATAAAGTAATATTTCTTTCTATGTGAATACTCTTTGGTTCCAAATATTTTTAGGACTAAAGAAGGTGAGGCAAGGCAACTTTCAAAATTAAAAAAAAAAAAATACATCTTTGTTATGATTCTATTATTTATTTCATATTATCTGAAAAAAAAATACGGTTTAGAAATTAATTTGTTTACTGCTTTAAGGTAATAGTTAAAAGATTTAATTCTAAGAATTTATAGCAGGAAGTATAAAATTTTACAACATCCAAGCAACTTAACGTTCAACAATATTCAATGCATCCTGTATGTTTGTGTTGTATTTTACTACAACTTCAGTTAGACAACAACAGACAGAATATACTTTCAAAATTCAATAGTATCACTACTCATACATTTAAAGTAAACAACTCGGATATTACATGGCCTGGTAAGGCATCGTACTGCAAGAACAACAAGTCAAAGCCCTCTTAACACCAGAAGACCCACATCTCAAGTAGAATGAACAAAACGACAAAAAAACAAGGTATTGTTTGATGCTGAGTGGTATGAAAGAAGTGTGTACACAAAAACGTGATTCATAAGATTTTTTGTTTAAAAAAAAAAAGATGAACACAAAAAAAAAAGTTTAAAAATGAAACAAGTTACATTTTCATCACCAACTAGGGATGCCAAACGTGATTAGACTTTTTAAATCCCAGGTTAAGGGTTTTTGAAAATTAAAATTTCGATTTATTCAAGAAAATTGCAGTAAAAATATTTTTCAGAAATCGAAAAAAAATATTTGCAACTTTATACCAATTGAAACATAAAGAAAGACATAATTGTTTTTTAGCAACAGTTAACAACAACAAAATACACTGATATTCTTTTTATAGATAAACAAGTATATTGTGGATAGTTCAAGCATATAAAACCGAAAAATTTAAATTTTCAGTTGAGTCACTTTTGAACTGGGTGTGCGATATGTGTTCCCAACAAAAATGTTTATTCAACATGTTGCTATGTGTTTTAAAGTTGCCAAGGAGTATACACCAATAGAAAAACTACTCTTCCTAGGTCATTCGCAACAAAAACACAAACTCGGAAAAGCAAAAGCAAAAGATATCATATTTTTCCACAACAAAAATTATTGCAACATGCTGAATGAAAATTGTTGCTGGATTAGATTAGATCAGAAGGCACTATGCACCTCGACCAATGCAGGTCTTTTGTGCTGCCTAAAGTTACCTACAGATTCAAGCTACCTATAAAGCCAATTATCCTATTAGGCAAAATGTTCGCGATGTCGGAAGGCGAAATGAAGCGATCACCTAGAAACCTTAGGCTCCTATCACAAAGCCTGGGACATTCGCAGAGAACATGCTCTAAGGTTTCAGACACCATCTCACAAAACCTACACATATCCGTGTCCGATTGACCATTCTTGTGCAGATGGTATCTGAGATTAGAGTGTCCAGTTAAGTACGACGCCAGGGTCCTCAAACCCCCCCTTTCAAGCGACAAGAGTCGCCTCGACCCCCTACTGGAAAAAGAGATCAATCTTTTAGCCTGGCGCTGACCAGGAGAGTTTTCCCAGTAACCAGAGAATTCAGGCTCTCTAAATGCTCTGAGCCTTTCCCTAACATACCCCGCAGGTATTCCACAGAATGGTTCAGGACCAATAAAGGGCCTTCGGGCCTCGCGGTTGGCAAGACAATCTGCCCTCTCGTTGCCCTCACGCCCCTCATGACCAGGAATCCACCCCAAGGTTAAAGAGTTGCCCCTACCGAGCCTATTGAGAGTCTAAATGCATTCCATGACCAACCCAGACGACACCTTATTAAGGTGTCGTTCCATGACCAAGGCCCTCAGTGCAGCTTGACTGTCAGAAAGAATGTAGATGCGAGATCGAGATTGTTTCTAACTAGAAGCAATTTTATTTTGCGTTTCTATTGTTATTTTCTTCTATTTAAATTGAATGTATTTTAATTATATTTACCAGATTTTATCGTTAATATTTGAAATAATTAAACATTATTTAAAAAACATATACATTTCACCTCGCTCTTCAACACGGCCGATGTTGCAGTTAAAACATTTGGTGAACTTGTTTAATAAAAAAAAAATAACTTATTATTAAACCCTGTGTACAATAAATGTCCGAAAAGACTCATAAAAGAGCCTTTAAACCTTCTGAAAGTACAGCTGTATGATCGGTCTTTTATGACCCATAAATGACTCCCAAATATGTTCAATATTGATGAACATTTCAGAATATTTGAGTCATTTATGTCTCATTTTTTAATTAATTTTTGAGTCATATTTGAGTGTTGAAATCCTTCAAACAATTTTTAACTAGCCTCATAAATAATTCAATTTTCAATGATGTATTTATAAATCAGAAATTTGAGCGTATGTTGCGTAAAAAAAATCATATTCAAAGATAACTGAATTTTGATTTACACAAGGCAAACTAATTCGAGTAGGGAACCATGTGAAAAATCGATTTATTTCGAAAAATTTCCTAAAAACTTAAATTAACTGTACTCTGTTAAAACAAAAATTTAGAACATTAACCACTCTCTGAAATGTCTCAAAGCAACCTAAACAAATATTCTTGGTAAGCTTTTAGAGCCACATTACTTTCCCACTTTACCCCACATTTACCTAAAACAAAGTGAAAAATTAAAAACGAACAGCATTTGGTGACATCCCGGAACTATTTTTTAAAAAGCCTTGAAGTTTAGAATTCTAAGTTTGGTATCCCTATAACCAACATTTGAAAAAAAGTCTTTAATGGAAAAGTAGTAGAACACGTTATTTGGTGTGCGATGATGATGCATTAAGGAAACATTGTTTAAAGATTTTTGTTAGAGATACTTCTTTTTATGCTTTTTTGTTGTTTTGTTTTGGCTAAAATGCAACCACTCTGCTGTTGAAAGCATTTAAGAACAAAGGAACGTATTTATGCTTTAAAAATAAAACATTTTTATTAATTTTTTCTTTCTTATTTTTTATTCATACGATACCTAATAAACCGGAAATACTTCCAAAGTCTTTGAAATTTACATACCATGCCGTTCAATTATGACTACCACAACAAATATCCGTTAAATTTGTTAGCATGTCGGTTGTTTATTGAAAAAAATGTGTGTTTGAGAGAAATACATTAAAATATTTTAATAACCGGAATCAGTGCATATCATCTGACAAGGTGTGAAATGATATTTCAATCAGTCAATAATGGCGGGCCTACAATATTAAACATTTTGGGCGAATAACTTTTCCAAAAACTAACCAGAGTTTAGCATTAGGCACACATATTTTAATATAAATTTTATATTCCTAACTACACTCAGAGAAAAAAGCTTCATCATTTTTATTAAACAGCTTCATTAAGTTTAATATTTAAGAAGTTTTCATTAATATGATGAAACTTTTCATAAAAATTTTTAAAACATTCTTCATAACTTCTTCATAATTTCACAAAAAATGTCATCAATATTTCTTTATGATAATGGCCCCATATCTTGAAAACAAAAACGGGAAAAACAGACACATTTTTTAGTATAGTTTTCGTTTTTTAAAAGCGTATATCATGAGATCCCTGTTACATCACAAATGCAATTTTTTTTTTTTACGCATTTTCGAAATTGTTCTCCTTTAAAATTTTTTTAACATATGTATATAAGTCGAAAATTAACCA
The DNA here is from genome assembly GCA_021234595.1 of Delia radicum. Classification (NCBI taxonomy): domain Eukaryota; kingdom Metazoa; phylum Arthropoda; class Insecta; order Diptera; family Anthomyiidae; genus Delia; species Delia radicum. Next base: position 169,608,025 of record CM037852.1, read on the forward strand.
TTTTTATATAAAATAAAATTTTGCTCTTTCTGTGACGCGAATATCATCTAATTTTCTCGATTTTTTGAAAAAACCTTATCCATTATTTCCATACAAAAAATAGTGTTTTAAACATTACCACACAACATACAATACAATCTGTCAACAAAATGCAATTTTAGAAATTGCATCTGCATCAAAAATGATTCTTTTTAGACAAATTAACTTAAATAAAGCACGTTTTTGTATTGTTAACAAAGGTCTGCGTGAATTTTTCACGAGACATTTTCTTGTGTGTACTGATGCCAGCTTTGACGATTTTTTAATAATAAAAGTAGCAAAAAAATAGGCTAGTTTGCTTAAAAAATGTAAACTTTTTTCACAGGATACTATAATTTTTATTGATGTTTTCAAAATGTACAAGATTTTTTATCACTGAAAAATTGTTTTGCGAATATTTCACAAGAGTTAAAACTCTAACAGGTAAGGCTGCCTCAGGGTAGCCTTCATAAAATTTACCACAAATGCGTCAAATGAGCGTTTTATACTTAGAAATTAATATATTCATTTGCAAATAAATGTTCACGCAGTTGAAATAGTGATTGAAGAGAAGTTATATTAGAGAGAAAAAAGTTATTTTATCAAAGCGTTTTTTATGAAAAATTCGCGATTTGCCAAAAATTTTACATGGTAACATATCTTTTGAGGATAACTCTAATGTCCAGCTTTTAATATGATATGTTAATACATCTCAAAAGTATGTTTCCAAATTTGCAGCTAAAAATTTTTATATTTGCAAAAGTTGCCTTAACAAAAACCTCCGTTTTGTTACATATTTGTCACAAAAGAAGGGTTTTTTGTTAGAAAAACTTTTGCAAATATAAACAAAACACCGTGTATTGAATAAAACTAGTTTTAATCGCAACAAAACTCGACCTGACGATAGATCAGTGGGCTAAAGCGCTCTATCTAACGTGTAGTGCGAGTGCATGTGGCATTAGAAATCAGTTTATCTATACCACGGTCAGTGATTGCACAGAAAATTTCATATAGACGCAATCGAACAAATAAAAACATAACAAATATTACATTATTCAAAAAAAAAACAGGGTCACTGACGAAGGTTCAATACCAGAAACTGCGCAGTCTGATTCAGAAAATTGAAAATTTACAATGTAGTTATGATTTTTAGAAAATACACTCATTCCTCTCTACCACGCCTTTCACAATTAAAAATTAAATAAAATTGCATATTAATTATAGTATTAATTGCAATTGTCTGAAAAAGACGTTAAAATTCAAACTCAAACAAAAATCAAACTTTGCTCTCTGGCAATTCTTCCCTAACTACGTAAGCGCCATCTATCGAATATACAAAGAATATATCATAGATGTGGCATCACTTACAACATATGGGAAAACAGTGGACATTAGAGTGAGTTAAGTATCTAAAAATAGAACTGTTGTGTTGTTGGAGTTGTACTTCTGAGATTATGTATGCAAGAACAAAAACACCGTGTATTGAATAAAACTAGTTTTAATCACAACAAAACTCGACCTGACGATAGATCAGTGCGCTAAAGCGCTCTGTCTAACGTGTAGTGCGAGTGCATGTGGCATTAGACATCAGTTTATCTATAGCACGGTCAGCGATTGCACAGGGTCACTGACGAAGGTTCAATACCAGAAACTGCGCAGTCTGATTCAGAAAATTGAAAATTTACAATGTAGTTATGATTTTAAGAAAATACACTCATACACTACCACGCCTTTTACAATAACATTTTTGGCTGATTTTTTGCACGTATACTTTTCAAAGATATTAACAACATATTATACTGAAAGATGGACTCTGGGTTCACCTTGGAAAGCTATGCTGCCATATATAATTTTTGACAAAGCGCGAGTTTTGCAAATGAGGCACCGTATTAAAATAATTGTTTTCTTGCTGAAACGCCTATTCCTAATATTCTCTTTCAACTGTATGACAATTTGTTAATGCCAATTGCTAGTTTAGCTATAAAATTTCGTAAAACCGTAAAAATTGCGAAAAATTTAAAAAATCTCTAAATACCGGGTTTAATATACAGTTTTGTGAATCAATTATGTACATATTTAGTAATGGCAAATACTTACAATTGTTATTACAAATTTCATTACTTATATATGGGGATGTCGCGCAAAATAATGGCAGTAATGATCCAAATATGAGTTTACCTGTATGCTTACCAGTATGGACAAAAACAATGTGTTTTTTTTAAATTAAATGTGCTCACACGGCATTCGAACCCGGGCCTCCAGGTTGTCAGTCAACCGCTCTACCATCTGAGCTAACTCGACATGTTATACTTCATAGATAAAAACATAAATGACTTGCTTGCACAAAATGTCATAACTTTCCAGCTTACAAAAACTCAAAAATAAGTAGTTACACACAGAGAAATAAAGTGCCAACCGAATTGAAAAGTGTATTTTAATGGTAACAACTTATAAATTCAGTTAGTACAACGATATTTACATTCGATTTCTAAATATGTTGGGTGCTGAAACTAAAATTCAGTTGAATTAACCGAGCTTTGTTGTGAAAACTAGTGTTTAGTTGTGGCAACTGACTGAAACTAGTAATAACCTAATTTGAGTCGTATTAACCGAAATTCAATTGGCAAATAGATAAATTTTTCTCTGTATGTATATATGAACTCACTTAAGCGTCTATTTTCCTTTTTTAGTTGCATGAAATTCCTTGCCCTAGTGATAAAGTAACAAAATCTTATGATAATATCGATTTGTCTCTTCTATTGCAACTTATAGAAGATTTAAGGATAGTAAAAAAGTTGTCTGAATAATCTGTCCTTAATTTTTTTTAATTTATTCTCAATTTTTTTCTTCAGTAATTTGCAAACATCATTTAAAATTTGTCCATCTCTGCACTTGTTAATATAAATCGCATTTGCAGTTTTACACTTATAAACTACATGATGCGGTTTGTTTTATCATACAATAAATAAATAATTATTAATACAATTAAAAACTAATTTCAAACTAGAATTCTAGGTAATTGTATTTTCTATTTCAATCATAAGTAAAAATCAAGATTAAATGAATTTGAAATTAATAAATTTAATTGCTGGAAATAAAAAACGTATAATTACTATACTAATCCTCTCCATTGTATATTAATCATGTACACAGTTTGTAAGTTATAAAAATCTTTTAAATCTTTAGATGGAGAAAAAAAATTAAAAATTAGTCACGTTTCATTTTTAAAATATTCATTGACGTTTTTTTTTTCTTTTGTAGAGCAAAAATAGTAAGTGGTTTTAGAATTTAAAAATGTTAACATTACAAATATTTAAAGATCGCTGCGGTCTTTGTAAAAACAAATAAAATTTTGGTTGAAAATAGGAGCACTAACCTTTCATTAAAATCAACTTACATTTTCATTTGCTTTTGACAGTTAAAAAAATTAACCACAAATTAGTAAAAACAAATAATTTTACTAACAAAAATGACTTTAATATTTAAATAATAACAAAACGAGGGGATTAAAGGAACGTAACGAATTTTGAATCATTTTATGTGGCTTCTTTTTTTCAAGGACTTACAAATTTAATAAAAAAAAAAAATACATAATTTCTGAAAGTTTATGCTTTTTTCCGTTGAAAATTACTAAACTGAAATACTACTTTAACAACTAACAAATCTTGAATGCAGAAGTTTGATGATTGCATATTTTAATATATTGAAATAGAAATAAAATCAAAAAAAAATATAATTAATCCCAGGAATAAAGTTTAAAAATTTCAACATATCCTGTACACTGCGTTGCAAAACTATAATTGCACATTACCTTCACTAAATTTCGTAAGTTAAAATAAAAGTAGAAGAGTTTAACCGGGATAAATGTAAAACCAATGGAAAATTAATAATAATTAACAAAAAGAAAACAATTCATTTTTTTTTTTATTTACTATTTAAAAAGTAGTAAATCAACTATAAAAATACACTTAACTTAATATATCAAAATTTTGCTAAATTTTAAGAAAAATATCTTAAAACAGCAGTTTTAATAATGTGTGAGGTCTCCTTTTTATTTGCAAAATTTGTGACAACCACCTGTGAACGGATTATTTTTCTAGCAATCTCCCGAAAACTTAAGCCACTTTTTAATAAATAGGCTGAAATTTGCCCTTTTTCAAAATCACTTATACACTGTGGTGCAAAATTATAGCAGCATGTACTTTTTACCAATTTTGTGCATTTACATAACAAGTTTCAGAAATCTGTGTTTGCCATCTGAAAGACCTTGAAAAATAATAAGAAAAACAACAAACAAATATTTGTTTTTGCATTTAAAAAAACAGTTACAACAAATTCTTAGTTTTTTTCATTTATAGTAATTAAATGTGCTAAAGTCCCAAAACTTATTTAACAAATTGTGAAAAGCAATCTGATGTAGGCGTGTCCCTATCCGGATTTCATTCCTGCCTAAGGAAATCTTCAGGGGACTTTGTTATTATAATTTCTAGAGATATTTGTTATGTTAAATCACAAACTCAATGAGAATTTCTTGTCCTCGTCTAGGAGCGAGATTCAAAATTTAAAATATCAAAGAAAAACCAAAACAACAACAAAAAATTGTCACAATTGGCTTTGTCATCTTCCAAATACTACTCTGTTTTTTTGACAGACCTAGCAATGTAGTGACGTTTATTCAAGTAAATCAACAATAGAAAATCCTATGTTTTCTATTAGTGTCAGTTACATTTAAATTTGCACAAGCACCAGCATATTTGTTATTTAAATTTATTTTCATCGGGATAAGTTTTTTTGTTGGTGCATAATTATAGCCGCATATTAAAAAAAAACAATTTAATCAACTAACTGTTACGCCAGTTTTAGTTTCTTTTCTTTTATTCTTATTTGCTTTGATTATTTATTATTTGGTGATTTGCAAAAAATAAATAATTTGCTAATTTTCGAAATGCCATGCGGTTGTTATTTGTCCGATATTGAAAAAGGCAAAATTACTGCTTTTCAAGAAGAAGGCGTTAGTTTTCGAGGAATTGCTCTGGGAATAAACCGATCTGAAAAGGTGGTACGCAATTTTTTAAAAAATCCTTCAAATTACGGACAAAAGAAAAAAAATGCTGGAAGAAAACCCAAACTTTCAGATCGTAATAACCGCAAGATTATCAGAAGCGCTAGCAACTCCACGAAAAATGCCAAACAAATTGCACACGAATGTGATTTAAATGTGTCCCGTTGGACTGTAAATCGTATGCTAAAGCCGTCTTCAGTTATCTGCCGCCAAAAAATGAAGAATGCACCACATTACTGCCACAGCACAAAAGTGCACGCTTGGATTTTGCAAAAAATAATATGAATACGGACTGGAATAAGGTAAGTCACATTTAGCTATCTCTAGTTAGCTTTGATTTGAATTTAAAATTTATTTTTACAGATAATTTTTTCGGATGAGAAAAAGTTTAACTTAGACGGTCCGGATGGGTACAATTCATATTGAAGAGATTTACGTAAGGAACCGCTATGTTTTTCCAAAAGAAATTTTGGTGGTGGATCATTGATGGTTTGGGGAGCGTTTTGTGCCGATGACATGCTAGAGTTGGCTTTTCCAAGTACCAAAATGAATTCGGCAAAGTAAGCAACTCTTCTCCAGACCATTTTTTGATCAAAATCGTGACAAAAATATGATTTTCCAGCAGGATAATGCAGCTGTTCACAAGAGTAACCATACTCGCATGTGGTTAGAGTCCCACAACATCCCTCAATTGCAATGGCCAGCCTGTTTCCCTGATCAGAACCCCATTGAAAACATCTGGGGAATAATTGTACACAAAATATATGGTGGCAACAAGCAATATGACACGATTGGGGATCTTAAAGCCGCTGTAATTGAAGCTTGGGAAGCCATCACAAGTGAAGTTCGTTTAAATCTAGTCAACAGTATGCCACAACGAATTTTTGATCTCATCTCTAACAAGGGAGGACCAACACACTACTAATGTATAAATAATTTTAAAATAATTCATTGCTTTTTTTTAATACATATTTTCTATTAATGTTTATAAGTGCTATAATTTTGCACCAAGAAAAAAACAAACTTTGTGTTAACTTATTTTAAAAAACTATATTGAATATATATAGAGTTATTATTGCCGACAATTTGATATTATTAAGTTTTTTTTAAATACACAGATAAAGATAAAAAATGCCGAAAATTTGGGTGAGACTATAATTTTGCACCACAGTGTATATAAACCACGTGGCATTTTATTGCAAATTGATTAAAATGTCATAAAAAACTCAAATAATTCTTCTGTTTTTCTTTATTTGCTATTCTACTTTGTTTACCGTTATATGTAATTCCGAAGGGGATAAGTTTTCGATGTATGAATCCTTTTCATTCTTATTAAAAAATATATATTTTTTTATTTTAGTCAAAGTTTCATCATATTTATGAAGTTTTCATAGATATGATGGAAACTTTCAGAAAAATATATGACAAATGTTTCATAAATCTTTATCATTTCATAAAAAAGTTTTAAAAAACCTTGTACACATATTTTTTTGTTTTCCTATCAGATCCGAATCCATTTGAAATTTATATATCATCAATAGAAATTAAGATTTTTCATTTGATATTAAAAAAAGTTATTTGTAATTTAGATTTCCTATTTAAAATTCAGAAATTATCATAACATCAATAGAAAATCAGAAATTGTAATCAGTTGATGTGTTCTAAATTTAGCATTGAATATGGGAATATAAATTTGATTTTTCTAAATTTCAGTGGAAATGGAAATTCTTAATCTCAATTAATGTTTTTAAATTCCAAATAAAAAGTCTTAACCTATAGTTATTTTTTATGAATTTTAATAAAAATTAATATCAATTGATATTTTCTGAATTTCAATTTGAAATTCTGAGTTTTAATTGATATATTCTGAATAACAGTTGCAGAAGTATCGGGGTTAAAAATTGATGTAGTAAAAATAAATTTTCATCATTGAGTTTGTACGCTTTCAAAGAAATTTATTCATTTCATAAAAATTTATGAATTTGCTTTATCAAATTTATATAGCATCTTATACACACAGAGAAATAAAGTGCCAACCGAATTAAAAGGTGTATATTAATGTTAACAACTTATAAATTCAGTTAGTACAACGTTATTGACATTAGATTTCTGAATATTTTGAGTGTTGCAACCAAAATTCAGTTAAATTAAGCGAATTTTATTGTGAATACAAATGTTCAGTTTTACCAACCGACTGAAATGCGTATTAACCGAAGTCTCAGTACGCGAATTTCAGTTGGCAAATAGCTAAATTTTTCTCTGTGTGTACCATTTATGAAAAATTTCATAAAAAGCTATGAAACTTCTTCATATTTATGAGAAATTTTATAAATATGAAGAAGTTTGTCATCAATCTGAACTTTTATGAAACAGCTTCATCATATTTATGAAGTGTTACATTGGACGAAAGTCTTTGAAGTTGTTCAACATACTTACGAAGTTTTTCATAAATATGACGAAGTTTTATATTTAAGTTTAATATATTGAAGCTAAAAAAAAAAGTGGAGCTAAGAAAAACCGGTTATTAGACAATAAAAAAAACCGGTTTATATGATATTCATAAATTTAACTTTTTAGAAAACCCGAAACTTACAACACACAAAAATCAGGTTGAAACCGGTTTTAAAAACCCAACTCGATCACCATAGAGGGAGTTTATCTATTATTAATGAATTTTTGAAAAAAAAGCTTACATCATGTTTTCACAGAAAAAATAACAATTTTTTTTTTATTGTTCAAAATTTAAAACATTAAATTTTAATTTAATTTTAATGAACTGTTAAGGCGCCGTTTAAATGTCTCCCTTTTAAAAATTATACATTTAAATTTTCAGATTTTTTCTGTACTTGAAAGATAAACAAATCTATTAATATATTATGTTTCAAAAATTTAATTTTTAACCCTCCAACCCCATGTTTATTTCTATAAAAAATCTGATATTTATTTTTAAAAGCAGAATTATAATAATTTAATTTTTTTAAATAGAATACTCTAGAAAATTATTTTTCTTTCATGCACAGCAAAAATCTTAGAAAAGGGTGACTTTTAAAGCGGCAACTTAACAATAAAATTAATCCTAATAAATTTAAAAAGCAAAAAATTTTCGTTTTTTTTTCTGTGTAAAAATGCTATAAGCCCAAAAAAGTTAAAGTGTAACTTTTTGACAAAAATTACATGTTTTGAAAATATGTATTGTTTTTAAAAATCGAGGGTGGTCAAATTTTAGAAAAATGCATTTTAAAAATAAATTCCATAAAAAATGCATTTATTTTTGATGCTGGAAAAGAATTTTAATCCACAGCATAAAAGTGTAGCAGTGTACCATTCCAAAGCATTTTAAATGATAATGATCCGATATATATTAAAGAAATTACGAATGTTCCAACTTAAACACTTTTTGTACATTTTGTATACACTGAAAAAAAAAACACCCTGCTGAAAATATAAATGTTGGTAATATACTTTTGTTTGGAAAACATTTCAGTTTCCTATGATTCTAATATAACATATTTGCTTGCAATTATAATTATGTTTGCCTGTTAACATATATATGTTTGGAAAAAGTGAAATCCGTTTAACGCCAAACCTATATATATGTTTGGCTGCAAATATATATATGTATATTTGCAAGTCCCAAACATAATATCTAAAAATTTTAAAATTGCAAATATATCTTTGTTTAAGTTTGAAAATTTGAATCATTGTAAACATATAAATAATTACCTGTAAACATATTCAAAAGTGTGTTTTTTTTTCTGCGTGTATTTTTCAAAAAAAGAAAATCGCGATTAAAACCATGGTTTTTCAAATTTCGAGAAAATAAAAACGGCAATGTTTTAGTGGTTCCATAGAGTTTGTGCGTTCAAAATATAATTTAAATCGGAGGACCCATGAACAAATTTTGGCCAATACATCGTGGAATGGCCGATATATGTACTCCCATAACTACTTTGCTGAATATTCGCAATTCATATTTAAAAAAATTTTTTTTTTCAGATTTCTGTAAAAGTTTAATTTTTTGATATACTAAAAAAATGGGGTCATTTCACCGCTGCATTTTTATTTATTTCTCTTTTACTGGTTGATGACACTGCATAATTTCTGTACATGAATATATAAAAATAATTTACATGACAACGTACAAATAAATATAAGTCTGAGCAATCTGAGTATGTCATATTAAAAGCGGTAAATGGTTTTGTGGTGTCACAATTATGGTGTTAAATAGGAAAATCAACCAAGCAGCCAACCAGCAGCAATCAACATTAAAACGGAACAAAATGTCGTAAAAAAAAATGCCAACGACAGGCAAGCAGGAAAGCAAACATAGGAGGCATTCCATATCAAATGTACAAATCGGTCATTATATTTAAAACAACATTTAAAACCGTTGGGACAACATTGGTAGTTAATTGACTCCCATTGACTTGATTGTCACAGTGTTAACACGAGACATGTCATTAGAGTCAATTGACTTTCCCTCCAAAAACTGAAAATATGAAAAAATCTTTAGTTCCCTCATAGCAATTGACGATGGCATCACTGGTATGAATTTCAAGATCCTTCTGAACTCCCGAAACTGTTTTTGTTTTTCTAATTTACTTGACATTTTGGACAAAGACGGCATAAAAATCTACACTCATAAAAATTCTCAAGTGCTACATAACAATTATTTGTGTGGTAATGCATTTGTACTTATTTAAACTGCAATTGCAGTTGTTTTACTTAAAAAATAATAATTTTTAATGTTTTTGATTGTTGATTTTTTACACAACCTACCACAATTCCTGCATTTCGGTAGCAGTTATTTTATGCAGTTGCTTCGACTTTTTGACAAAGTGTATGTGTATCAAAAGATATGAAAACATAACAGCAAAATTGCGTTGTATCAAGCGGTTTCACTCATAGAAATAAACCTGTAAAAATAGCAAAAAAAAATCTACTAAAAATTAGTTAAAAATTACCTTGCTAAAATTAGCAGATTTTTTTTTACTAAATATTAGTAATATAAGAATGGCAAAAATCGTACTATTAAATTTACAAATATTTAGTTATATTTGAGCTAAATTTAAGTTAATTGAAAGTAACAAAATAATCTGCTAAAATCAGCAAAAAAAATTTACTAAATTTTTTTAGTTTTTTTTTTTAATGCCCTTATGAAATCAGCAATCTACAATTTTTTTTTAAAAAATTCTGTGGAAATAACTGTTTTTTTGCATTCTTCTAAATTTGAGGTAAATATATCAAAACATTTGTTAACATTACAGTTTTTGTTTGCTATTTTGAGTCTACAAGTATTTAGTAAAAGTTTTTGCTAATTTTAATTTCAATTAACTCAAACTTACATCGAATATAACTAAAAATTTGAAAAATTAAGTGATTGTTTTTTTTTTTTTTTGCCATCAATCTTATGCCTGCGAATAAGGGACTGACCCATCTCCCTATGGGTTTTCTCCGATCTTAATGAAATTTGGATATGTGATAAAGATAAAAAAAAATAAGGGACACGTATATTTCTACGGTGGCTTTTAAATAAAAAAATATGACCCCCTCTGGAATTAGAAAAACCGGTATTCGTAGAAACATATAAGTGGATATAAGGAAATTTCTCCAAGATTTAAAAAATTATATTTATTATTTTTATGATCCACGATGTGTAGCGTCCTCTAAAGCTATTTTTTTTTTTAAAAGAGAAGCAACACTCAGGAAATTTTTCCTATTAATTAATGTGTTGCTTTCTTTGGAAAGGGGATAGTGGAGAGATGAAAGGTGGTGAAAGATGAAGGGCTTCAAACATGGCAACACTGTAATTGCGCGAGTAGATAAGTCTTAGAACAGTTGTTGCTCGCCACCTGATGTAGAGTTGGCGAATTTATTGAAGCTTTTTGTTTCATAGCCCTGATTCATTATTTTACTTCGGTGGGGTTAAGTGCTATGGGAACACCGAAGGTGGGCGCAGCGATACATATAAGTAATAGAAAACTCAGGCATATTATTTTTCTAAGTTGATGTTGTCGTCACCGGGACCACCTGTGTAACAGTCCAACGCGCTAACCATTACACAACAACGCCCAAATTTTAATCACGAAAACCACCGATTCAATAACTTTAATTGCTGAAATTCTGCCATCAAAGAAAACTTCTAATTCTATTATAAATTGATAGCTCTTCAATTGAATTATTTTTCAATTAAATTTTAATGCATTAACTTCTCAAAAAGCAAAAAATAATTGGATAAAGTGTTGTTGGCATACCAAATGTATTTTATAACATTTAATTTAAACCGGCATGTAATTCTCATTTAGTTTGCAGATTTATTTATACTTATGTGAACGAATTCACACAGAAATTTTCGTTTTCTTTCTATTGAAAGGTAGGGAGTATGGCAAAAGTTTTCTTTGATTTAGCCCTTTTGTTAAAACCAGAGGATTATTTTCTTTTTTTAAATAATTTTTAATTTATTTTAAGCATTTTTTTGTTTAAAAATTGTTATATTTTTATTAAACAAAAGTTTAACTTAAATTTAACTAAAAATTACATTATCAATTTTATGATAATGTTTAAGAATAAATAAATATTTAACTAATAAATTATTTAACTAATAAAGTAATAAACCTATTCAGTATTAATAAAATCTAATTAAAATGGATTTAAAATATTTATTACTAATACATAAACATTAATAAAAACCAACTACAGATAAATAAATATTACAAAAAACAACAACAATATGTTTTGAGTGATATTATAAAAAAATGTCTAGCAAGTTCCGAGCAAATATTTAATTGATTCAATTAATTTTTAATTGACGGCTGCACTGAGGGAATTCTTTGCATGATACCAATGAATTTTTGCATTAGATCTATGAAATGTCACTGGAACTCGTCCATTGACCCTTTTCATTAAATTTTATGAAATACTTCATTTTATTTATTAATAATTTCTACAACTAATGAAAAAGTTTCATTAAAAACAGTTTCATTAAAACTGTGAAGCTTCTCATAAAGTTAAAGAAAATGTGTTTCACATTTTGAAGAAAACTTCATCAGTTTAACGAAAAAGTTTCATTAAAACTCGCCCAGAATATTCTCTCTGTGTGAAGAAAGTGTTTCTGAGTGACCGGACTTCGATCGGCCTTAGGGGTTTTCCCATATGTGTTAGGCAGTTTAGTGGCTTGCTGAGTAAGGTTTTTTGCGTGCGCTGCCTTTGGCCGGACGTAGGGGTTTCTCCTATGTGATAGCAGTGGTTTTCTATTCACCTCAGCCGCTTTTACTCTGCCCTCATTTTATTTGTTCGTAAACTCGCACCGAGCTAATGAAAACATGTTGCAGAAATTTAAAAATTTAATTTTTATCATGTTTTTGAAAAATAATTTAATAAAATGTTTATTTAGTTGAAATTTTAACAATAAAATAAGCGAGACAAAATTAAAATACATTGAATTTTAATATAAAATAACAAAATATAAGCAAAATAAACAGTTTTTTATCAACATGATGCAATTATTTTTTAGTGTAAAAAAAATAATTTTATTTGCTTGCCCGAGTGCGGTATTTTGTTATTGAGAGGCGTGAGAAGTGTAGTCTCTATTTGTATATACTTTTTGATGATAGGCAATTTAGTGGCTTCACTGGTTAAAGTATTTTGCGTGACCGGCCTTATACGAAGTCCCCATAAAGTACAGTTTTGCCAAAAAATGTTCTGGCCAGTATTGGATAAGAGCTCGGAAGTTCATGTCTGGTCCCATTATTCCATTGTTGTTCCATTCAAATTTCCTTTTGTTCAATAAATATTTTAATTGATTTTTAAAGAATATGATTTCATTGCGTACACAAATTATGAAAAATCATAAATATTATTATTTTTTTTTTTCTTAACCCTTAATATCCTGATTTTTTGTTTTGAGCCGAAAAAAATTAATGTTATAAAACTCTCAATTCTGCACAATTTTTGTTCTATGACTTTGTCCATAAATGGCATTTACCTGAGCTAGAGGTAGAGAATACCTAGTTGGTTCTTGGCGGAACCACTAGGCTCCCGGACATCAAATTTAAAAAAAAAATATATTTTGTATCACAGAATTTTTTTTTTTTTGCAAAAATCAATCAATTTTATTCAAGAATATTAAAAAAAAATTCAGAAAAGTTAAAAACTATTAGTATAAAAGTGTAAACAATGGCATGTAGTTTTGGTGAAACTCAGCGAAACAGTTTTTTTCATGCGAAAAACACAAATGTATCCCACATTTTTGGCATCGAATTTTTGTATGGGCTCTTGAAGACGTTGACGGCGCGGCATTGTCTCGTTGTTATTGAAGTGCAAGAATTGGTGATTCTTTTCGTGACGATTTCGTGTCATGCAATCCGTAATTGGTTTGAAACCATAGTCACTCCAATACGATCTAACGCTCGGATATTTAAAGACCGACATGTAGTAATTTATTCCCATAAATCATTTGATTTCATCTGGCATGGTATTCAGTGGTTTCCAACGTTTTATTGCACTGCGTACAAGTTGCTCTGTTCGACGATATTCGATATAATATCGTCTGACATGAAAAACGAAAAAAACTAAAGCGGTGACTTCAAAGCCAATATTTCCGGTGTCAAAGCGTCGTCGCTTTAAAATTTAACACAATTCGAATACATTTGAAGATTTCCTTTTCTCCACAATTTTAAAAACATCTGACTCTTTATCAACCGACACGCCTTCAAACATTGTCGCATATTCTCGCCATTGGGAACGATCACCAACAATAACAGGGTCTTCTGCAACACCTATACACAGAAAAAATTATGGGCCAAAAATATCTAATTAATCGATTGTTTGAATATCAATGGCATTTTAAACAATTTTTTTAATTGATTCAATTAAAAAATTTATTGAATTTTCTAATATATCCATACAGTGTTGCTAACATGTAAACAAAATTTTTAAAAATTTGGCAAACTATTTTTTTTTTATTTTATTTAGATTAAATAATCAAACAAAGGTTTAATTATATTAATATATTATTTAATTTGTAAATAAAAAGAAAAAAAAATCGCAAATGATTAACTTTTAATAAGTTGAATAGTTTACCGATTTCAAATACACGCAAAATCGTAGTTATTTCACTAGAGTTTGCAACACTCTTTTTGTTGAGATATTCGTGTACGCACGAAAACTTAATTTAGTTTCGTCTTTTATCTGTGGTAATAAAAGTGCACATGTGGATTTAAATAAACCTCATCGAAAAAGGACAATTAAACTATTATTTTTGTAAATAATTAAATTTTCAATAAGTACAAGTACCATTAAACTATCATTTTAAAGTTGTGTGTGATTTTTTTAAAAAAGCAATTCAATTATAAGAAAAAGTTCAAGACAAGCTAAACAAAAATTTTGTCTTTACTTTTATTTGTTTTCTTATAATACACTTTTATATTAAAAAGCTTTAATTTTATTATAAATAAAATGTCAATTTAATTTACAAACCTACATTTCTTTTTTTATTTAATGGGGGGCATATAACAACAATAAAAAAATACGAGTTTTCAATTAAAACTACCATTGTTTTCTTCTCAAGTTTCAATTAAAGTTTTAATCAATTTAACTAAACTTTTTAATTGAGTTTGGAAAGAAAAACAATAACTCTTTTTTTTTAGTTAATACTATCATTTCAGTGGTAGGTGCAAAATCAATTAAAGTAATTGATTCAATAAAATTTTTAATTGAAACCCGTTTTTAGTTTTTTCTGTCTACACTACAAAGATCAAGGAAATATTTTTTTCAGACTCGATTTCAACGTATTTACCACAAAAATATTTTTTTGAAAGTACGCGATTTCACAAAAGTGTTTTTTCTCGAGGTTGAGTCACTCTACTGAACAAACACACAGGTCACAAATGAAGTTGATGTCAAGCGGCGACCAGCGTAACCGGTGGTGCTTGGATCAATAACGTTTTTAAAGTCGCAACGTCAAGTTTACAATAAATTTCTTAAACAAAGTTTTATTTTTTTTTTTTGGTTGGTTCCTAGCGGTACCAGTAGGATATTAAGGGTTAAAAGAAAACCACTGTTCCAAATATAAAACTCAAATAAAAATTACAATTAAAACCGCATTAAATCTCTAAACAGCTCGCAAAACGGTAGTAGGCAAATGCAGTGATTTGGAACGAATGGATAAAATCCAGAGAAAGAAAGAATACGAGCAATACCGCAAGCGAAATTACAAATGATAAATTAAATAGAAATTTTAGAAATGAACATAAATTTTGAATAAATGTTATGGTATTGTAGGTTTTGGAAAACAGTTAAGTACAATATACAAATATATTATGTATTTAAAGAAACTCATGTATAAATTTAGAAACTTACCTTAAATGTAAGTGCGTTTGCAGTTGAATGTAAGATGAATTATAGATGAAAAAAAAAGATATTAATGTATCTTACGAAAATAAAAGATTAATGATTGTAATAATGAATAATTCCAATTAGATTAGATTTGTTACAGTGTAATGACTTTGGCACTATTTAAATAATTGATTTTTCTTTAAAACATTTTTTTAAGGTCGATTTTTATGGAAAACATTTTTCTCTTATATATATTATTTAGTATCTTATAGATTTATTAGAATTATTCTTTAAGCTAGAAAAGAAACACAAAAGGATTAAACATTTTCTGTATTATGTTGTAAATTTTATTGATTTTTATTTTTATATTTTTTTTTTACAACAAAAGAAGATTCTTTTTAATAAAATTCCCAACACTTTCTGATACACGCGCACTTTTTTCCATATACAAAATTGAAAGAAAGAAAAAAAAAATTGTTTGTATCCGTTGGATACCGAACGAAGGCTAGTTGCAACAGCAATAACAAATGCTTCAACGAACCACATACAATGAAAAAACTAAAATCAAAGGGAGCGTAATGTAGAAACGTCAAAAAGTCATAAAAACGATTTTTTTTTTCCTGTTGAAAAGGTCAATTGTCCTTTAAAGACTGAATTGTATTGAAAATGTTTGTTTGTGTGAAGACAAAATAAAAATTGGCAAACAAAAATGCAACCACCCTTAATATGGCATATCTTATGGATATTTATATCTTGAAACTTGAAATTCATTTTACTTTCTTACACTAATAGAATTATCTGCATGATATGAATGAATTTGTGCATTCAGCCTACGAAGTGTAGCTGGAATTCGTTCATTGCAAACTTTTCATTAATCGAATGCCGTTTTTTTCAATAAATTTTATGAAAAATTTCATTTTATTTATGAAAAATTTCATATGAATAATGAAAAAGTTTCATTAAAAATTGTTTCATAAAAATTATGAAGTTTGAGTTAAGTTTACGAAATTTTTCATTTACTTTGTGAATTAAGTCTTCATTAGTTTCATGAAAAATTTAACTAAAAGTCGTCCAATAAAATTCTCTCTGTGTATAGTGTACCGCTTAGAAGTTGTTATTAAATCAAGAAATGTCTCTATGTCAAATTTTCTAAGTCGATTGTCTTAATTAACCCACCCTTTTTTAGCTAAAATTATTTTTTGTCTGTATCTTATAGATACACAGGTGTATCTATGAGATATTTAAAATTATTTTTTTTCAATATTTTTGTCATTCTTTTGTGTTTTTTTTTTGTTTTCAATTTTTATTTTGGCTAATGAATTTTGCAGCTTTATTTTGTTCTGCTAACGCATTGTATTAAATTTATAGTTTTACTTCAGTTTTTTTTTTTTGGTTTTCATGCGCTTTAACGTTTTTTTTTTATCGAACTCAACCGTTTGAAATACTCCGTTGAACTGTTTGTTTATACTTTTAGTTAATTGCTGTTTGTTACGTTTTCTCAGTTTTTTTGAACACAGCTCTCTTTCTCTTCTTTCTCAGAGTTTGCGCTCTGAGCCAAGTTAATGAGTTTTGATGTGGTTTTCGTTTGGGGGTATTTTCCGTTTTCTTTTTTGTTTGGAGCCACTTTTCCATTGTTTTGTTTTGATATTGTTATTCTTTAAAATCTTTTTTTGTGTTTCTACACAGAGAAAATTTTGTTGGACGAAAACTAAATTAAAAATAATGAAACTTTTAATCAATAAAGACGAAAATGTTCTTTAAAATAATGTAAAGCATCATACTTTTTATAAAACCAGTTTTTTAATGAAACTTCTTTATTGGGTTTAATTATGGCGTTTATTAATTAATTGTATGAAAACTTACATTACCGTAATGAAAAGTTTCAATGGACGAACTACAGTGACACTTCATAGATCTAATGCAAAAATTCATTGATATTATTCAGACAATTCTCTCAGTGTATGCAGTTAAGAAATGATGGACTTTTAAAATAATAGCATTTTCTAAAAAAAAACTATTTATTTTGAATAAAAATTTTAGTAATCCTAAATTTTGAAGCTTTGTTATGAAATTCTACATAAGGACGCGTTTTAAATACTTTTTAAAGAAATTTGGTTTAAAACGTAAATTTTTGTTCAAATTATGGGTAATCACAAATTTGTATCCTTTTTGCTCTAAATTTCAAACAAACACAATATTTATTTAGGTCTGATCATTAAGCTGCTTTAAAAAAAAAACAAATTTTCGAATTTTGGACTGGACAACAATTAAAAATTTAAGGGTTGCTACCAGACTTTAAAAATGTCCCCGATTAAAAACAGTATTTTTAAAACAATAAAATATAATTTTTTTATATTATATTTAAGCCCAAATAATCAGTAAAAAATATTTTGTTTTTAAAAGATTGTTAATCCTTAACCACACTACAGTGAGAGAATTATCTTCACTTCAATAATAAATTTCTTCATAGATTTAATGAAAATTGTCACTGCAACTCGTTTATTGAAATTTTTCATAGAATCTATGAAACACGTTTTATTAAAGTCAATGTTTAGGAAATGCATTGGAATTAATGAAAATATTCATGAAACTAATAAATTATTCCGGCAATGAAGCGTTTATAGAATTTTTTTTTTTTTATGTTGAACCAACACTCAGGGGATGCCCCTACTAATGCATTGCATTGTGTTGATATCAGGAAAATAGGTTATGGGGAGGAGGAAAGAGGGAATGAAATAATTTCATAAAATTTTTTAATATTAAGAAGTTTTTTTAACTAATAAAATTCTTCATGAATGTCTTGAAAAATGTATTGGAACTAAGCCAATGAACCGCTTCAAATGAGTTTTTAAACAATTTCATAAAAGTCCAAAATTAATAAAAGGCTACATTGAAATAATAAAACACTTTGTAGATTATGTTGAACACTTAAGAACAAAATCTTGAAATTAAAATTTAAAATGTATGAAAATTTATGAAATTATTAAATTTTATGAAAAAAATAAGTATTTTATAGCTCTAAAGAAGATTTTTATTAAATTTATGAAGAGTAAATTTATTAAATCGAAGGAATTTGTTTTTAGGAAACTATGAAATTTTATGAAAAAATACGTTTAAATTTCTTAATATTAATAAAATTGCTTGCATATAATGAAATTCTTCATTGAATCTACGAAAAATATTCTATGAAATTGTTTCATTAATATCATGAACGATAATTATTCTCTCAGTGTAATTAGGCCAAAAAAAAAAAAAATCAGAAACTTTGCAATATTGTCAAAGCTGCTAAAATTAAAGATTGTAAAACTTAAAATTAATTTGGGCGCTTTTTTTAAACACATAATTCTGGCGGATTTGTAGGAAAGTCGGTATTTTTGATAAAAAAAAATTTAATTTATTTTTGGTGAAAGAAACAAATTTTACATTGTAAATTGTTAAATAAGATCAAAATTTCTTAGTTCCAAAATATTAAATATTTGGCGCATAGTAAACCCATGTTAACCGGAGGCCAAAATTGTCGCACACAATAAAATTGATGGTTACAACTGAATTTTGTTTAATTTAACCAACTGAAAATAAGTTTAGTTCTCAATTAAGTAAAATGTTTAAAGTAATAAATCATTAGTACTAAAAATCATTAACCCTTGTTGACCTGAACTCGAAAAAGTCCCGACAAAAAAAAATGGAAAACGGATTTTGTATATGTGGTGATTTTGACGATAAGCAATTCAAACAGAGAAAAAAGTGGATGATATTATAAAAATGTCCGTTTTTTCCCTCATGTAATTAAAATGTTGTTCTTTTTCTAATTTTTTTTATTGGAAAATATTTATATTTACAATCAACCTTACTTAATATAACATTTTTGAGCTACGGAAAACATGGGTTAACGATGTGTCAAATATTTATTGTCTTAGAACTGACAAAAGAGGTATCCCGACCCGGACCAGCATTTAAAGAGAAAAAAAATTTCAGGGACCAGTGCTTTTAAGCTGCCCAATCTTATGCTTAAGCGTTACTAAGTGGGGTCAAAAATTACTTATTTTTATTTTTATAACGAGCTTTCCACCTCCGTATATTTACAAAACTAAAACTTATCAAACATATTAGCTAGGTTGATACTAGCATTTCGATCTGGCTAAAGATCTCATCAGAGCCCGATGTTTTAGAAAAGCTACAGCCTCCAGAATAGGCAGAGCCTTAACAAAAAACCTATTAACTATCAATTTTGCTCAATTTTGGAATTTCCTTATTTTAAGTAAAAAAAAAACACAATTTGAATTTAAAATATATTTATCGAATATGCAAGAACTGACTTTCTTGTTTAATTATCTGAATTGAAAATCGAATATGCCAATTTCTTTCAAAATTTTGCAATTTAATATAAAATTCCTAAAATTCTCTTCAAATATTCGCAATAAAATAAAATGATTTAAATTAATTTTCACAATTTCATTCGACAAGCTTTCAATTTCAATTAAAAATGGTTGGACAGAAAGAAATGTTTTACGATACTTTCAAAGTAACTTTTCTTTAAAAAAAAAAAACACTCTGGCAGCTTTTCAGCACTAAAAATTAACACTCCTGTTTTATATATTTACACCACCACCACTCTACAAGTGTGTTGAATATGAAACAGCTGTTTGCTACTAAATACACCATAACTTTGAATGTCACAACAAAACAAATCTTGATAAAAACAAAACCATAAAGAAAGCTGGTAATAAAGTATAAAGTTGTTTTATTTTTTAGCAAACACTTTTTTGTAATGAGTAAAACACACAGAAAATTAGTGAAAAATTGATTTTGCGGAAAGAAAGTTTACATTTTGCAATATTATACTAAGAAAAAAATTTATTAAAGTGCAAAATTAAGTAAATGCAATGGTAATTGTTATAATAATATATAAAATTATCGATATATATTATTAATTTAATGAAAAATTAACGAAATTAAAAGAAAAAGAAAAAAATGTGTGTTAAAAATTAACTGGTGAAAAAACGATAGATACAAGTTGGGGCATACAAAAAAAAGAAAAACCAAAGTGATGATGACAGGAAGGAACACAAATGGTAGTGATTTATTGATTTTTACACAAAATTCTTTTATGAATTTAATAAAAAAAAAGTGATTGTATGAAAAAAGCAAACAAATTAATTAAATATTTAACAAGTGTTTAAAAAAATGTGTAGACTCTGAATGGAATTTTTGTTATGTGGCAAGTAATTGTATTGTTTCATCTTTTTTCCTGGTAATCTCTTACAGACTCTTTTTTTTTTTTGTTAAATTATTTTTGGAAAAGGGTGTACTCCATACAGAAGAAGACTTTTCTTTCGGCCTTTTGTTTGTTGTTTTGCTAAATATCGTAACAAAGGTGTAGAGTGGGTCCTCTATAGTGGGTGTAGTTATGGTTATATTCGGTTTTTGTTTGAGTGAAAAAACATTTTCCTAGTTTAAATTCTTATGTATCTAATGCTGCTGCATTCCACCCAGTATTTTTTTTTTTTTTTTTGTTCTGTCGGTTTTATATCAGTCGCCTGCCACCTTCTACTTATTCGTCTAATGATGCTGCTGCAGTAACTGCATCTTCATCACCGTCAAACAAATAATAAACCAGAGATGTTGAAATTAATAAGTTTTGAGAAGGATTTTATACAAAAGTCCACTTTAGCGGGCACACGAAAGAAAATATGACCCCCTCTGGAATTAAAATCAAACAAAAAAAAAAAACCAAAATTAAAAATTAGTTGCGCCGTGTCCAAAAAACGGAAACGCGTATTTGCATACAAGTGTGGGTACTTAAACGAAAGAAAAATTTCCTCACGGTTTCAAAAATACATATTTTTTCAGATCCAATCGAAGTTGCCCAAATTATAGCTATTTTAGTAAATTTTGAAGAAAAAAAAAAATCCTCTACACACAAAAAAATCTTTGCCAAGTAATTGGGAGCATTTCAACTATTAAGTTTATTTACAAAAGTCATCAGAAAACATGTAACATTTTACCAAGTTTTTACTTGTTTTCATAATAATATATGCGAACAAACTTTATTAGTTGAAAGTTGTCCTTTTTGATAAAACGATAACGACTTATTCATAGTTATATGTAAAGATATATCGTTCCATATCAAAAAAGGGGAATATCTTTAATTGTCACGTACTCAAACGATAGGTATTATTGGATAAAAACCAAACATTTCATTTGCGGTACTCGAAGTAGAGTTTCATTTTTATTTAATTTAATAACTATATAATAATAAATTATTATATAGTTATGCTTTTTGAGCACTAGCTACTTGGGCCATCAGCTCGAGTTTAAAAGTTTGACAATGCTGAGCATACTATGGGACAAATATTTATAAAATTTACATAGATTAATTTACTACCACCACTGCATCATTTACGACAGTTTAAAACAAGTAATTTTATTTATTACTTAGTATTTTAGTATTAGTATTTTCTATGCGCCTAACATATTATTATATATAGTTACAAATGGCCCCATACTTAATTATATAAGCTCAAGATGTCCAAATTGTTTTCCTTAAAATTTTTTTAAAAATTTTATAAGAAATATATGCCATGAGATTTAAATAAATCCAATTTAATCTCAAAATATCTTATTCTATCCAGCAAAAATTACTTATCTTTTTGGATCTAATTAGATCGAATTAGAACTAAATATTAAATTATCTATCAGGATCTTAATATTATTGGATCCACCAATTTTGGGACATAATTTTATCTAGTAATATAATTGCGAGTCTAATTGGATATAACTGGATACCCCAATTTTAAGAATAACTTGAATAAGAATAAATTTTGATCTATATCAAATGATATGTGATTTTGTATTTGAGATATAACTTTTTTAATTCGTGCAATGAAGTCCCAACAAAATTTTCAATTATTCAATTCAATTGATTTTTTTAATACTTAATTTATTAATAAAACTATAAAAAATATTGTAAAATTTTTTTATAACATTCACTTAGTCAGAACAGTGGGAACACTCCTACGGACTCCCATTTGAAAGCCGTTGCACTATACTCAAAGGAAAAGCTTCATCATATGTATGAAAAACTTCAGAAATATATATGAAAAACTTTATTGATTTTCGTGCAATATAACACTTCATAAATACGATGAAACTGTTTCATAAAAGTTCAAATTGAAGACAAGCTTCATCATATTTATGAAATGTTTCATAAATATGAAGAAGTTTCATAGCTTTTAATGAGATGTTTCATAAATGTTATATGACGATTTAATAATAAAGGGTGTTTTTTATAGAGATATAGAACTTTGAAATGGAATAATACAAAGATGAATTCTTTAAATTGACCTAAAATTTACTTTATTCGAAAGATAATCTTCTGGCATTATAATTTAAATATGACTGCAGGCATATGACGGCCACGGATGGCTCAGACGTAGTCTTTTAAGGGAGAGTCCAATTTTCGATAACTTTTTCCAACACTTTTGGCCGTATATTGGCAATAACGCGGCGAATGTTGTCCTCCAAGTGGTCAATCGTTTCGGGCTTATCGTCATAGACTAGCGACTTCTCATATATAAACAGAAAATAGTCCAGCGGAGTTAAATCGCACTATGTTGGAGGCCAATTCACGGGTCTGAAACGTGAAACTATGCGGTTACCAAACGTTTCCTTTAATAAATCAATTGTGACACGAGCTGTGTGACATGTTACGCCCGTCTTGTTGAAACCACAGCTCCTGCATATCATGATTGTTCAATTGATGAACGAAAAAGTCAGTAATCATGGCTCTATAGCGGTCACCATTGACTGTAACGTTCTGACCAGCAACGTTTTTCAAGAAGTACGGATTAATGATTCCACCATCCCATAAAGCACTTCTCAACATACGCTTGATTATCATCACTCCGAAACTGCGAAAACGTTTCATAGTTTATCGAATAAATTGCTCTGATGGACAATTATGTTGACCGTAAAATGGACGTAGTGCACGATACGTATTTCGAACAGAACCATGATTTTCAAAATAAATTTGCACAATTTGGAAGCGTTGTTCAGGCGTCAGTCTATTCATGTTGAAATGCCAAAATAAACTAAACTTGACAGCTGACAAAATGGCCGCCAGTAGAAAAAGTGTTGCCAACCTAAAATGCTATACCTATACAAAAAACACCCTTTCTAATGAAGCAAATTCATAAATTTGTATGAAATGAAATTTTTTTTTGGTAGCGTACAAACACAATAAATTCTACAGCCAATGACGAACATTTATATTTTAATATATTATTTTTAAAACTCAATATTTTTGCAAATATTATTCAGAATATATCAATTAAAAATCAATAATGATAAATTCATAAAATTTTATTAAACATAAACCGCACTTTTGATAACCTCTCCCACCAACGACTCTGGCCTATCTTTAATGTATTCTGTATATGATGAATTTTTGTGCATACTTTTAAACATCATCACAGTCTGCTTGCTTCCTTTTGTTAATGGTTTCTTGTTTTTCTAACTGTTTTTGTTGTTGTTTTTTTTTTTTTTTTTGTATGTATTTAAAGGCCAAGTTTACTAGAATATTATCGACTGCACTCGAGTACTAAAAGTACATCATAGACTGATGATATTACAATCCTTTGTGTATCGTTATGTCGACTCATCATAAAAGGATTTCCCTGAATGTTTATTTTCTCTTCTTTTACTTTTTGTTGCTGTTGTTTGATTTTCGTTAGACTAAATCTTGTAATATGATGGATGCCCTTCTTATAAAAGGGGGTGACCTGAGTCTCGTTTATTATTTATTAATGAAAACATGTTTGTTTATTTTTTTTTTTGGTCACGTTCTAAGTTCAAAGATTTTTTTTTTAATTGTTGAGAGAAAATCAATGATGATTCATATACCTTTTGTGTTTTCATTAGGGCATTCAAATTACTCGGGTTTGGTTTTGTTCGAATTAAACAAGTAACTCGATTTTGAGGTTTTTAACTTACTCGATTAATCGATTAAGAATTTAAAATTACTCGAGTATCTCGAATAATTTCAATAATTATCTTTAATTAATTTTTCGTTAAAAATACATGATAACACACAAACAAATTACTCGGTTTCGATTTTGTTCGAATTAAACAAGTAACTCGATTTTGAGGTTTTTAACTAACTCGATTAATCGATTAAGAATTTAATTTACTTGAGAATCTCGAATAATTTCAATAATTATGTTTAATTAATTTTTCGTTAAAAATACATGATAACACACAAACAAATTACTCGGTTTCGGGTCTGTTCGAATTAAACAAGTAACTCGATTTTGAGGTTTTTAACTTACTCGATTAATCGATTAAGAATTTAAAATTACTCGATTAACTCGAATAATTTCAATGATTTTGTTTAATTAATTTTTCGTTAAAAATACATGATAACACACAAACAAATTACTCGGTTTCGGTTTTGTTCGAATTAAACAAGTAACTCGATTTTGAGGTTTTTAATTAACTCGATTAATCGATTAACAATTTAAAATTACCCGAGAATCTCGAATAATTTCAATAATTTCAATAATTTTGTTTAATTAATTTTTCGTTAAAAATACATGATAACACACAAACAAATTACTCGGTTTCGGTTTTGTTCGAATTAAACAAGTAACGCGATTTTGAGGTTTTTAACTTACTCGATTAATCGATTAAGAATTTAAAATTACTCGATTAACTCGAATAATTTCAATAATTATGTTTAATTAATTTTTCGTTAAAAATACATGATAACACACAAACAAATTACTCGGTTTCGGTTTTGTTCGAATTAAACAAGTAACTCGATTTTGAGGTTTTTAACTTACTCGATTAATCGATTAATAATTAAAATTACTCGAGAATCTCGAATAATTTCATTAATTATGTTTAATTAATTTTTCGTTAAAAATACATGTAACACACAAACAAATTACTCGGTTTCGGTTTTGTTCGAATTAAACAAGTAACTCGATTTTGAGGTTTTTACCTAACACGATTTATCGATTAAGAATTTAAAATTACTCGAGTATCTCGAATAATTTAAATAATTATGTTCAATTAATTTTTCGTTAAAAATACATGATAACACACAAACAAATTACTCGGTTTCGGTTTTGTTCGAATTAAACAAGTAACTCGATTTTGAGGTTTTTAACTTACTCGATTAATCGATTAAGAATTTAAAATTACTCGAGTAACTCAAATAATTTCAATAATTTTGTTTAATTAATTTTTCGTTAAAAATACATGATAACACACAAAACAAATTACTCGGTTTCGGTTTTGTTCGAATTAAACAAGTAACTCGATTTTGAGGTTTTTAATTTACTCGATTTATCGATTAAGAATTTAAAATTACTCTAGTAACTCGAATAATTTCAATAATTTGGTTTAATTAATTTTTCGTTAAAAATACATGATAACACACAAACAAATTACTCGGTTTCGGTTTTGTTCGAATTAAACAAGTAACTCGATTTTGAGGTTTTTAACTTACTCGATTAATCGATTAAGAATTTAAAATTACTCGAGTAACTCGAATAATTTCAATAATTTTGTTTAATTAATTTTTCGTTAAAAATACATGATAACACACAAACAAATTACTCGGTTTCGGTTTTGTTCGAATTAAACAAGTAACTCGATTTTGAGGTTTTTAACTTACTCGATTAATCGATTAAGAATTTAAAATTACTCGAGTATCTCGAATAATTTCAATAATTATGTTTAATTAATCTTTCGTTAAAAATACATGATAACACACAAACAAATTACTCGGTTTCGGTTTTGTTCGAATTAAACAAGTAACTCGATTTTGAGGTTTTTAACTTACTCGATTAATCGATTAAGAATTTAAAATTACTCGAGTATCTCGAATAATTTAAATAATTATGTTCAATTAATTTTTCGTTAAAAATACATGATAACACACAAACAAATTACTCGGTTTCGGTTTTGTTCGAATTAAACAAGTAACTCGATTTTGAGGTTTTTAACTTACTCGATTAATCGATTAAGAATTTAAAATTACTCGAGTAACTCAAATAATTTCAATAATTTTGTTTAATTAATTTTTCGTTAAAAATACATAATAACACACAAAACAAATTACTCGGTTTCGGTTTTGTTCGAATTAAACAAGTAACTCGATTTTGAGGTTTTTAATTTACTCGATTTATCGATTAAGAATTTAAAATTACTCTAGTAACTCGAATAATTTCAATAATTATGTTTAATTAATATGTCGTTAAAAATACATGATAACACACAAAACAAATTTTAAATTAACAAGATCTTCGAAAAAATATTATTGAGGTGTTTTACTTGTTTTCTTTCGTTTTTTTAAACTTCAACTTTAAGAAAACATTAGGGATATCACTTTTAGCATTTTTTGCAAATATTAAAAATAATAAGACATATCAGTCAATGCCTTGGAAAAATATAAAAAAAGTTCAATTACTTTTTCGCCATCGTTAAAAATTACCGCGTTGAAGTTTGGAATGCTAATGAATTAGGTTTAAGTCGAATCTTGCATTCTAATAGTTTTTCGATTGTTGCGATTTTTTATTTTGTGTTCAATATTTAGATATATTAAAATTTCGCTTTTTTATAGTTTCGATGTCTACATAAACTAACCCTTTCTTTTGAGTATACTAATGTTTGTAATTGTTCAAGAATATTTTAGAAATATCTTTAGAAATTGCTAGAAATTTTATATTTTAGACATTGGTCTCGGAGCGGACGTCTTTTTTTCAAAAATGCCAAAGAAAAATATTTATTTGTCAGTACAGTATTACCCATATCATAAAGGGTGATTTTTTAAGAGCTTTCGGATTAGATTAAAAAAAACACATAAAATTTAGAGAAATGTATGAAATCTTTATTTGAGTCGATAAAACGATCTATGTATATAATTCAATGCGTAAAGATGATTTCATGTAAATGTTGACCGCGGCTACGCCTCAAATGGTTCATACGCTGGGTCCAATTTTGGTATACTCTCTCCAACATATCGGCCGGTATCTCACGAATAAATTCTACAATATTGGCTCCAGTGCGTCAACCGTTGCGGGCTTGTCCCTATAGACATGAGCCTTAACATAGCCCCACAAAAAATAGTCTAAAGGTGTTACATCGCACGATCTAGGCGGTTAATTTACCGGCCCCAAACGTGAAATAAACTGTTCACCGAACTCGCCTCTCAATTGGAAAATTGTTTCGCGTGCTGTGTAGCATATGGCACCGTCTTGTTGAAACCACATGTCACCCAAGTCCAGCTCTTCCATTTTGGACAAAAAAAAATTTGTAATCATAGCACGGTATCGCTCGCCATTTACGGTAACGTTCCTGAATTCGTCGTCTTTGAAAAAGTACGTTCCAATGATGCCACCGGCCCATAATCCACACCAAACAGCATTTTTCGGGATACATTGGCAGTTCTTGCAATGCTTCTGGCTACTCTTCACACCAAATACGACAATTTTGTTTCTTCACTTATCCATTCAACCAGGAATGAGATTCTTCGCTGAACACAATTTTCTGATAAAAAACTTTGCCAGCGCCCATTCCCCAAAAGTTAGCCGTTGTTGTAGGTCGTGTGGCTTCAATTGTTGCACCAGCTGCATTTTAAAAGGTTTTACACCCACATCCTTCCGCAAAATTTTCCACTTAGTGGAGTAACAGAGGCTCAATTGCTGCGAACGGCGCCGAATCGATAATTCACTGTCATCAACAACACTGGCGGATACAGCTGCGATATTTTCCTCTGTCCGCCCAGTAGGTATGCGTGTTGGTGGTTTAATGTAAATTTGGTGCGAAATTTAGTCACAAGATTCCGAATAGTTGCCTCAGAAGGTCGCCCAAACTGACCATAAATTGGAAGAAGTGAACGATGCACTTTCTTTGATAATAAAATTCAATAATCTGTAAGCGTTGTTCGTAAGTAGATTCATGGTTAAATTATAGACCAAACTGAACATGTTTAACAGCAATATGCTACACGAAAACAGCTGAGTTGCCAAAGAAAGTTGCTAAAAACACACCCTTTATATAAAAAATTTATAAACTGAAATATTTTGATTTACACGATTAACTCTAATTAATTTACTCGAACAATTGTTTGATTAAAATTCATCGATTAATCGAGTAACGGTTAACCGATTATATACCCTAGTTTTTATAAATGCAGTAATCATTTTTAATGTTTTGTTTTAGAAGTTGTTTAAGTTAGGCATGAAGTAATTGTCAATTTAATTGTTATAGATGAGTGTACTTAATTGCCAGATAAATCATCTCTTATGAATGATTTCAATTCACATTCTAAAGATTAGTAATCATTAGGGCTCGCAAGTTAATGCATTTATATTCGTGTTTTGTGTACATAAAAAATGCATTAAAAAACGTAAAATGTGCACATTTTCAACATTAACGCACTAAAGTAATTTCTGTCTGCTCAATAACTTGTTAAAAATTTAAAGTAAAAATTAAATGATTTTTTTGTGGCTTCGTGATAAAGAAAATATGTATGTAATAATGAAAAAAAAATTAAATTTTAAAAATTTTAAATTTAAATAAAACATTTTTATAAAGTTATATACTTTAGCAAAAACGTTAATTTAATTAAAATATAAAAAAATGTGCAATGAAAATGAAAATTATTCAAGTTCGAGGCCATACTCTATATTTCTTCATTAGGATATTGTCCTAACAAATAATCTATAGAGTTTTTCAATTTATTTTTGATCAATGGTTATAATCTTTAACTTCAGACTCATATGTATATTAGTTCTCATGTAGTGAGTAAACTAGTTCATATGAATGTTTGATGTTTAGCATGGGATTGTTACCGCTTTCAAAACGTGTTTTGATGATGGGAACCTAGAAAATTCCCGAAATAGATCTATCAACACATTCCTGAAGGGGTCAAATAATAAATTTGAAAACAAAAAACTCTATAGATTATTTGTTTGGACAATATCCTAATGATGAAATATAGAGTATGGCCTCGAACTTGAATAATTTTCATTTTCATTGCACAATTAAAGGTCGAAAAAAACAAAATTTTTATTTTTAATAAAAATTATAACAAACTTATAAAAAAATGTTCTTATAAAATGCAAATTACGCATTTAGAGTAAAATATGCAACAAAAAATGCCAAAACATACATTTATAGTAAAATATGTATTTATAGCAAAAAAAAAAAGCAAAAATATTCATTAAAAAACCGATGATATTTTGTTGTAATTTTCTTGATTCGCAAAGATACCCAGCCAGAAAAAGACAAACGGACAACAAGTGGTACTAGTGCTGGCAACAAGTGCTTTTCGAATCCCAAAATGATAACATCCTTCGGCAAAAGGTCATTCTATTAAAAATGTGTCGGAAAAGCACTGGGTAAACAAAATTTCCAACGCTGGCATAAAGTTGGTAAAATCATACAATAGGTGGTCTAAAAATAGA
Organism: Delia radicum; assembly: GCA_021234595.1. NCBI lineage: Eukaryota > Metazoa > Arthropoda > Insecta > Diptera > Anthomyiidae > Delia > Delia radicum. Next base: position 169,637,914 of record CM037852.1, read on the forward strand.
TTTTGCAAAATAACATTACAAAAAAGTTCATTTATAATATTATATATATATACAGTAAAACTCGCTTAAGACGAACTCGGTTAAGACGAACCCTCGGTTAATACGAACTAATTTAAAAGTCCCGACGTTTTGGCAACAATTTTCATATAAAATACATCTTTTAATACGAACTCGGTTAATACGAACCCTCGGTTATTACGAACTGTTTTAAGCAGTCCCAAAAAACTCGTTTTCATACAAATTAACATGTTTAGTACACTCTTTATCCGTTTAATGGGATTGACCTAATATGAATTTCATAACCGTGGATGACTTTCTAGATATAGATGCTAATGTTTTGACGTCACATACTTTATCAGGTGAAGAAATATTGGAAATTGTTAATCCTGCCGATGTTGAAAATTTCTCAAGTGATATATTCGAACAAAATCGTGTGCCGAAGAAGCTGACAATCATATTTTGGTAATAGAAAAACTTATAACGAATGAAATCGTTAATTCAGTCATTCAGAAAAAATAACAGATTTTTTTTTAAATGAAGAATTTTAATTGAATTTTTAGTTGTGAATGCATAAAATGCTAATTTTATTTTTTATTTATGTAAAAATCTTGTTTTTGTTTTAATAAATACATATTTTTTATTATTAAAAAAAAAACCCGCTTAATACGAACCTCGCTTAAGACGAACTAATTTTTTTGGTCCCTCGGAGTTCGTCTTAACCGGGTTTTACTGTATATATATTTTTTGTATTTACAAAAAGACTCTTTGAGGCATGTTTAATATTACAAACTGTTAATAAAAAAAAATAATAAAAAGCTAATTAAAATCTTCGAGTCCTCCCAATTAAGTTGTGTTGAGAGATAATGACAAATTTTTTTTGTCTTTCAAAGATTTCGATTATTTCTTTCCAGGATTGTGGAATTCAACATCGCTGAATCAGAGTGTATCATTGGTAGTGGATTGGTTTCTTATCGAAATTTATTATATGATACCATCAATTTCTGAATTATTTGATAAAAAAATAAGACAATATATTTCAATTTTATGATGGACAAATCGCGAATTTACAAATATCTGGACCTTGATAGAGGGCAACATTATTTTAACAATGACTTGAAAACAGAAGAAATCACTAGGATATTTAAAGCTCATAGTTTCTTAATTTTCTTAGCTCATAATATATTAGGTGTGGAAGATGTTGTTGCTTGAAATAAAGACCTGAATTCCGTTTAAATCCCAAATTATGAGTATAACAAGAATAATCTTAGAAATATCGACAGTGATTAATACCTGTTATTTACAATTTAGAAAAATTTAAATCAAACACTACTCCCTCTTTCCTCCTTCCCATGCCATATATTCCTGATCAATACAATGCACTGCATGAGTAGGCGGCATCCCCTGAGTATTGCTTAAATTAAAAAACAATATATATATTTATAATATGATTAAGTCAAATCTGACTTTGAATGGAATCTTATAATATCTGATAATTGTTATTGAGAATTTTTTTTTATATGGTTCTTGATATAGTTATATGTCTCCAAATCTTACGCCATATACGAGTATAACTACATAAGCCATATAATAATAATCCAAATATATGTAGTGATCGATATGATTATATATGGTCCCATGCTAAGTCTTATTAAACTATGTATGAATTCATACTAAAACAATTTTGCTTATAATTTTATATAGCTTTATATATAATACCATAAATATTTTGGTAAAGTTCAATATCAAATTAATTTATCTGCAAGTTAAAACTTTATTACATATGGCTTCACATATAACCATATTCAGTTTTAGATACATGTAGATGACCCATTTTACCGATAAATTTGTATGTGTGTATATTAGGGGGTCTTTCGTTGTATGGGCGAAAAATAAAAATGAGATTTTGACTGTACCTCCCCCTTAAAATATTTGTTAGGGTGTCAAAATACGCCTCTCAAAAAAAATAGAGTTCTAGCATAACGGGAAGATGTCCCGCATTGCACTTGAAAATCGGGCCCCTTGGAAAAATGGTCATAATTTAAAAAAAAATTCAAATTTTTTTTTCTTTAAAATTAAAAAAAAAATATAAAATAATTTTTGTGTTGGGTTTAATCATAACTACTCAGATAAAAAATATTACTTTCCCAGAAAATCGCTAACTTACCCTAACTTTGTGTCAAAAAAATTAATAAATATTTTGGGGTACCTCAAAGTGACTTTTTTGCATTTTTGAAAATTTTATTCAACAAAAATCAAAAACCTAGTGTTTGCTGTCAAGTATTTTATTAAACACATCTCAAGTATTAAATAAGCCAAGTATTGTGGATATCCGTTAGCAAATTTTTTTTTAAGAGCATTTTGGTTCTCGGGGATTTCAATGTTTTTTTTTTTATTTTTATACATTTTTACTTTAAAACAAGGTTTTAATAATATTTCTTCAATATTATTGTATATGCTCTTTTATATGATTGTAATAACTTTATTATAAAATACTATTTTTTCTGTTGATAGTTAACCCATGTTAACCTGGGGTCAAATGTGACCCACGTAAGAAAAATGCAGCTTTATGGCAAAATTTATAAATAAAATAAAAAAAGGAATAATTCAATTTATAGTTATTCTAAAAAAATTTCGTTAACCGTTTCTAGTCTTCGAGTAGGTCAATTTAGTAAAAATTAGAACTTAAAACTTTTCCATAATAAAAATTTTGAGGGAAAAAAATTTACACTATTAAATTAAAAATACTTTTTTCGAAAATACTCCTGAATATGTACCAAAAAATCAATTTTAATATGAATAAAAATGTCTGAATTTATACTTAATAATTAATTTTAATTAATTTTAAAATGTAAATAAATTACAATTAGAAACATAAACAAAAATTAATTTTATGTCATTTTTGTGGGGTCACAATTGACGAGTGTCAATTGTGACCCCACACACAGAGAAAAATTTAGCTATCTGCCAACTGAAATTGGATAACTACTACTCAAACTCGGTTATTACGAATTTCAGACGGTTTTCATAACTTAACATTAGTTTTCACAACAAAATTCGGTTAAATCAACTGAGTTTTACTTGCAACATCCAATGTATTGAGAAATATAATGTAAATATCGTTGTACTAACTGAATTTATAAGTTGTTAAAATTAATATACACTTTTTAATTCGGTTGGCACTTTATTTCTCTGTGTGCATGAAAACACAGGTTAACTATGAACATTATTATATACTTTATAATAAAGTTAATACAATTATATAAAATAGCATACACAATAACATTGATGAAATATTACAAAAATCTTTAAAAAAAAAGTCTATACAAATTTAAAAAAAACGTTGAAATCCGCTAGAATCAAAATGCTCTAACAAAAATTTTTGCCAACGGATATCCGTAATACTTATGTTATTTATTTGGGATGTGTTTAATAAAACATTTGACAGCAAGAACTAATATTTTTTATCTGAGTAGTTGTTATTGAACCCAACACAAAAATTATATTACATTTTTAAATTTAGACAAAAACAATTTTTTTTTTTTTTTTTTCATATTTGGTAAATTTTTCCAAGGAGGCCTGATATTCAAGGGCGATGCGGGACACATTCCCGTTATACTAGCACTCTAATTTTTTGCATGGTGAATTTTTGTATCCAAACAAATATTTTAAGAGGGGGGCCGCCCCAAAAATCGCAAGTTGAAAAATAAGGACCACGCTAGTGTATATATGGGAACTTATCAAATGAGATATAATTATATTAAAACTTTTACCCGGGTGTACATTTTTATGTTTTCGAAGAAAATTTTTTATAAAATTTTTGACAATAAAATAAACAAACAAAAAAAAAAAAAACATGCTCTTAGTTTTTTCACACAAGGCTCACAAAAATGTACAAGTTATGACCCGATTCAGACTTTGACATATAAATGCTCAGAAAACATAAATATTTTAGAGTCTTATAAGAGTCATAATTTCTGAGCTCTCAGAAAATTGTTGGCTGGGTAATAAAAAAAAAAAATCATAACAGCACTGAGCTTTGAAGAACATTATTTTCTAAAGGACGATTTGTGGTTAAAAAATCACTGTTTTTTCTTATTTGCATTTTAAATGCAAATGGGATTTTTTAATGAACCTTTAATTTAAAATAGATTTTTGAAAAAGAAACGTTATTTCTGTATATTTTTCAGACGCTTTTTAAATTATTTAAATAGTCAATTTAGTTACTTCAGAACATAATGCTATTCGAAGTTCAGTACTGTTGTGATTATTTTGATAGAACTAAAAATTTAAAAAAAAAACTTTAAAATACTAAAAAAATTTAGTTTTATATGGAAAAATTAAGATATCCATTTTGAAAAAATCATTAAAAATAGTTAATATTTTGGTCTCAAAAAAGTCAAAGTCGTTATTTTTTAAAAAAAATTATAAATTTTTCAAAAATGATAACGTTTTAAAAATCTAAAATGAAAAATGCAATCAAAAATTGCATTTACATTATGAATGTATTTTCGCAAAAAGGTGGTTGTTTTTTAATTGACCAAAATTGAGTCGAATGAGTGTTTTCTACTTACAAATTAATATATTCCAAATTATGATGTGAGCATGATTATTCAAGTTCGAGATCATTTGTTTTTTGTTAAACAAAAAAACCGTGTAATGTTTATTTATTAATTAAAAAATTTCTTCAGCCGCTAATTTAAAGCAGACTTTATCTACTGACAGGTCCGACAGGTCCTTACATGTTTCATTTCGCGTCACCGAAAATCTTCAGAGGACCAATGTAGAAGGGCTACAAGATTTACCAAAATTTTGAAGGAAAAAGATCAACGCTTTACCCGTATTGTTTTATTTACCCGTATTGTTATATCTTCCAATTTTGTTTTTTACTTCTCATCGGGTAAATAAAACAATACGGGTAAAGCGTTGATCTTTTTCCTTCAAAATTTGGGTATTTTGTCAAAAAGCCTTTGATAATACATATAATCTAAGTAAGATTAAAGGTTTTTTTTTAATAAAAGTCCTTACACAGGATTTTATCAGGATATCTCAAAGGACATCGATTTATAAACTAATAAAAGGATTTTTATGCAATTTGACAGAAAGAACACATAAAATATTAGTTGCAAAGTGTTAAAGTTTTAACAATTTCGCTTTTCCCAAAAAACGAAAAACGCCATGTCTTTTTAAATAGAAACACAAAAAATGATTTTTGGATTGTGGTTATATCTTGGTAATTAATTTTTGTACAAGACTTCTCTTTTATATGCGTTAGTTTTCGAGATGTACCCTAAACTTATTTGGCATTTTTGTAGAAGAACTTATTGTTTATTTTTCGAGACGAGCACATGGTATGAATTTTATTGGAAAACAGCCTTCTCCCGTTAGAGGGTTAATTACAAATCGTAAAGTAGACAATTGCAACTTTCATATGCTTTTTAAATCTTTGAAATACTTCATCTATTTTAGAAAATATGGCTCTTCAAAGTCTGGCATTTTTTTAATTATTTTTTAAATTTAAAAACGGGAATAAATCACGAGTCTGCACAATTTTAAGGAACTGAAAACGGTAATGAGCAATATACATCCTAGGGTGTACGTATGCCAAATGTCAACAAAATAAAAGTGCCAGAGGCCAAAATATTACTGTTTTTAAACGTTCTCTAATTGAATGGACTATATTTTCTTGAAAATAAAATCTATAAATAAAGATTATTATCCTTATTTCAGGATGTTATAAAATCGTCTGCCACAAATTGTCAACTTATGAGAATCGATATAAAGAACAGATGTCACGAATAATTTTCCACACTTTACCAAATACCGAATATAATATGGCGTTCACACCATAATGCTTAAGAGGAGATTTGCCAAAGCGAGTGTAAAAGAATAAATATTTTTTTTTGTAACAGACTAAAGCAGGGACCCGAAATAACGTTTATTTTTTTTTAAATATGCAATAGGTTATAGAATAAATAACTAAAAAAATCTGTCCTGTAATAACAATTATAAATCACCCAAAAAAGTGTAGTCCTGCCATAAACGTTATAAAAGATTATTATTTTTTTTGGCCTTTGATAACCGTTATGAAATATTAATATTTTTTGGGTCTTTGATAACCAATACAAAAGATTTTTATTTTTGTTTGGTCTTTCATAGCCACTCCAAAATACTTTTATTATTTTTGGTCTTCTATAATCGTTATAAAAGATTTTTACTTTTTCGGTCTTCTGTAACCATTATGATTTTTTTTGATGTCTATGTATTTACTTTGGTTACTCATAATGATTACAGAAGACAGAAAAAAAAATGCTATCATAATGGTTACAGAAGACCGAAAAAATAAAAATCTTTTATAACGATAATAGAAGACCAAAAATAATAAAAGTATTTTGTAGTGGCTATGAAAGAAAAAAAAAAAAATAAAAATCTTTGGTAATGGTTATGGAAGACCAAAACAAAACAAAATATTATGGTTATCGAACACCAAAAAATAATTGGTTATTTGTAACTGTTATCCAGAAAACAGTTTTTAAAAATTCTGAAAAAATTATCATTTCAGGATTTTTTTCGATATTGGTTATAACAGTTATGTCCCTGGACTAAAGAGCTTTAATAAGAGAAAATATATTAGTTATTCAATTTAAACCAAAGTTTAAAATATCACAAAAATTTTACTACACTAAGGATATTATGTAGGCAAAGACGAAAGAAGAAAGAACGACTAACATTTCATTCAATTCAACTTACACTTGTCATTTGTTTTTACTGTCCAACAAATTACTAACAATTGCAGTAAAAATTAACCACATATGTTAGTAAAAAATAAACAAACATTTATTTTTTTAAATAACAAAAAACTACACTAAAAAATTAATATAAAATCATGAAACAGTCATTTGATGTGGTTTGTTTTTTTAAATGAACTACAAGAAACAAATTAAATTTGTCCTATAAATGACTGACATTTACATTAAAAATAAAGAAACTGTATTACAATCCAAATTTTTAAAGCAGAAGTTCCCTGCGTTTAACAATAAGCTAAATATTCCATAAACTTTAGTCTCTTTTTTAATAAAAAAAAAGAAAACTTAAAATTATTACACAATTATGTATTTACCAAATAATAAGGTAGAATAAAGCTGTATTCAACCGAACAGAAAAAAAATATAATTCCGAATAGTTATCAAATATTCGTGTCGTCTCTACTACTCTCGAAGTTCCTTAAAAATTTACATGAATGCCGTGCAAAGCATAATTGGAGGTATCAAGCATAAAATACGCCAAATAGAAGATCGAGGTCCGTTGTCTCTCTACAAAAAGTGAATTAGTAATTTAAAGTCTTTACTGTGTTATAAATACTTTTAGAAAAAAAAAATAATTCTTTTTTTAACTACAAGCGTTATAAAATTGTCCATTTACTAAATTGGCATAGGTTAGTATAATACTACATTCACACTAAACAGTAGTAATTTCTGAAAAATAATGGCCATAATCGGTTACTTATAAATTCTATAGCAGTGTTTAACAAAATAAAAGGTGCGGTATTAGGCCAGCTCTTAAATTGAACCAAAAGTACTAGTGTGGGCAACCATTTCGGCAAAAGGTATATCACAACTTTTCATTGAGGTTTCAAAAGCTATGGATGTAAACGCGGATGTTTACATTAAAAAAATATCACAGATAAACACTCTAAAGATGACAACAAATAATTTGGATAGATTTAGCGAGCTGTCATTATGCCAAAAAGTCAAATGGCTGAATGCAAAAAAAAAAATATACGCAAATCCTCTAAACGCCCCAAAAGTAGGTCCAAGTGTGGACTTTTGGGGTATTTTATTCCAAAAAGTATATGAGGTTGGTTAGAAAGCCAAACTCACTGAAGAATTGCAAAAAGAAAAGCAGTTTAAAAAAAATTTACATGAAGGTCGTCCAAGGCATAATTGGAGATATCAAGCATAAAATACTCCAAGTACAATATAAAAATCACAGACCGGAAAACGTTTTATTTTTTAATTTTTAACAAAAATAAATAGTTTTGAAATTTAAAAATTTTTTTTTTCACCTGTACAAAATCAAAACATATATTTTTATTTTCAACTATAAAAAACTTTAATAAAAAAAACGAACAAAAAAATTATTGTAAAATAACAAAGTTGAAAATAAAAAGTGGAAAAAAGTACTAATCTTTTTCAATTTTAGTATTAAGCCTTGTAACGACGTGTTTTTCCACCTTATGCTGGGGCAGAGCTCGCGGCTGCCCAGGATTCGTTACAAACCATTTATTTATTTCCAAGAGAGAGAAACACTGTTCATTTAAGTTTTTTCATACAACGTTATAATATTTATTTGTTAATTTTTCCGACGCTACGACAATACACGAATTACAAACACGACGATTAAACAATAAACAGGATACAGTCGCTATGGTAGGCAAGACGCTGGTTCAAAGGCAAATATGGGAGATCGTTTGACTCGGGAGAGACAAACGCTAATATTCTCACTACTGCTAATGGTTAAACGAGGGGTCCAATGAGTTGAGTCAGCTGCGGCAAAGAGAAATTGCAATCAAATCACGATAGCTCTTTGTCCCCTAATGTCAGTAACAATGTGGGCAGTTAAACCACCAACAAAGTTCGCGTATTATAGGCAGTCAAACCACCAATAAGGCCCTATTAGTATAGGCAGTCAAACCACCAATATTAAGACAATTAAATGTAGGCAGTCAAACCACCAACAAGGCCCTATTAGTATAGGCAGTCAAACCACCAATATTAAGACAATTAAATGTAGGCCGTCAAACCACCAACTATGTCTTACCTCCACGCGGGCTGTCGACAGACTAACTAAAATCTTCTAAGGCACCGCCTTTTATACAAAATGATCGCTCACAAACACACAAGACAAACAAAGCACACAGTTGAGATAAGTAGAAGTGGGTAACAATGCGTAGTAGTACTATAATAGTGTTGTATTAGTTGGTAGTGCTTAATTATTCTTACGCTAGTGAACGCTAGAGGGCGAGATAATAACCCGTTAAATTTGAATTTAAAAAGTATTCAGTCATTAATTGTTTTGTATGAAAATTATATAAAATAGGGTAAATTCATTTAATAATATAAAATAAAAATAAAAATAGATGTTGGCAAAAACGAGTGACGACTTTTGCCGTTACATTACACCTCTTCCCCGATGGCGCCTAATGGAATAACTAATGTTTCCGCTCTTATTAATAATAATTTGATACTCGTGATTGTTAATAATTTTTCGAAGCTTTTTCTTCGCTCCTTTCTTCGTTGAAATTGTTTTTTTCGTCTTTTCAAATCTCTTCCGTTGTTCGTTCATGTTGTTTTTCTTTTTATTTCTAGTATCTAGGCGAAAGAGAAAAAAAATCATATTAATAAAATTGAAATATATTTAATATATTAATTAATATAGGGTTTGATTTCACTAATGTGTGCAGTACGATTTTCAGAGTTTTTCCCCCCTTTGAGCCTAACAATTACAGGGGACAAAAATTCTTGGACGGAATAAGGCCCTCCATATTTTGGGGCAAGTTTTGCGGCAAAGTTTTCGCTAGCTTTTGATAGCGGGTGTAGTCGAACCAATACTTGGTCCCCGATGTTTGGCTTCCAAGACCGTCGTCGTAGATTGTAATGTCGTTGTTGATCCTGGGATGCTTTGGTTAAATTTCTTTTTACAATTTGGAAAATTTCGTTCATCTCTTTTGCGCGTTCTCCTGGGCTGGGGTTTCGTGCTCCTGTACCGGTGGTAACCTCATCATATAGTGCTCCTGGTAGTCTTGGTTCTCGTCCTTGTGTAAGGTAAGCTGGAGAATACCCTGTTGACTCGGAAACACTGGTGTTCATAGCAAGCATAATTTCAGGTAACAATTCATCCCACTTGGTGTGCTGTTGACTGGAAAACTGTGCGATAATTGTTTTAACTGTACGATTTGCTCGTTCCGTGGGGTTTTCTTGTGGGGTATATGGTGCGGTAAGCTGTTGATGAATGCCCATTTCTTCTAAAAACCTTTGAAAAATGCGTGATGTAAACTGAGTGCCGTTGTCTGTGATAAGAACTTTTGGAGTACCATATCGGGCAATAATTCGTTCCCGAAAAGCTTTTACTAAACCGTCTGCAGTCGCTTTTCTCAGTGGCACCAGTTCTGTCCACTTAGAAAACCGGTCAAAGAATACAAGTAACATAGTACATCCGTGTTTGGATCTCGGTAAAGGACCTACGAAATCGGCACAGATGGTTGCCCATGGTTCTTCGGGTACACGGGTTAGCATTTCCCCGGGTGGTTGCTGTTGGCTGACCTTAAATCGCTGACATGATTCACATCTGCGAACAAAACGGCTTACGTCTCTAAACATTCCGGGCCAATAATAACGGTTGGCTATTTTGTTGATAGTTTTTCGAATACCCAGGTGTCCGGCTGCAGCATTACTGTGATTTTCTTCAAGCACTCGTTTTCTCAAAGGTCCGGCAACACACAGCTTCCAGGGTGTACAATCATCATCGTTTAGGTGGCGTGGAAAATGTCGGTAAAGTTGATTTCCAATTATAGTAAAGTCAGAATATTTTTCAGGACTCTTGCGTACGTCTTCAATTTTTTTCTCTAACCAAGAACAGTTAGGCGCTGTTGTCGTTGTTATTGTCGATGGAACGCTGGCGATATTTAGTACTTCTAACGGCTGACGGGATAGGGCATCGGCGACGACATTATGTTTATTTATTTCTGCATCGATTATGGCTTGCATTGCAGGGTTCCGTTGTGCGTAGCGTATCTTGATGGGGCGATCGTCTTTCATACTAATTTCGTGAGTAGCTATGTTGGAAAATCCGTGAAGATTTTGAAATTTCGGCAACTCATTTTCCAAAAAATTTTTTATTTGTTGTTGTTCGTTAGTAGTGTGTTCCGTTGAAATTTGATAAGTACGTTCTTCGTCTGACCTAGCCGAGTTTAAAATATCATTAGAGGTTATTTTGTTCTCACTCACCTCTGCAATATTGTTGTTAAACGATTCAGCGATAGCCATGCATTTTTCTCTACTTGGATGTTTAGGTTCGCATATTAAAGTTAAACCGGCACATATAATAGTGGTGTTGAATTTTCGTAAAAAGTCTAATCCAAGAATCATATTTTCCGTTGCTTCGGGCATAATTAGAAAAATACACCTAGCTGTAGTATTTCCGAGGGTTACAATGTATTGTGCTCCCTCTGTGACCACTTTTATTGATCCATCAGCCAGAACCACGTCCACATCTTCATCTACAAGAGTAGGCTTAGCCTTCAAGTATCTGGTAAAGGTTGATTTTATAAAACTCTTGGTAGCTCCTGTGTCGATGGTAGCGGTAACCAAGTCTTCCCCGATTTTCACGGTCGCAGTCAGTCTCATTTCTTCACTCTGTAGAGAAGTTCGGTTTAATGAGGTTCTCTTTCTAGGAGGACCGTCATCCCTCAATGTTGACGACCTCCTACGGCATTTCCCGCACTTCGTAAGCAGCAATCTTCAGTGCGGACGCCCCGATGTCCACATTTTACACAAAATATATTATTATAATTATTGTTGTTAAAGTTATTATTACTATTAATTGGCCCAGTTAGCATGTGGCTATTTTCACCCCGGTGTTGTTGTGAATTTGTTGGTATACTTTCCAACTCACCTGCTAATTCAATTAAGTCGTTAAGTGATGAAAAATCTTTTCTTCGTATATACAGTTGGTAATCAGGATGAGAATTATGAAAAATTCTATCAAGTTTTTGATCCTCAGTAAGGTTACTGTGTCGCATAAGATTCTGTAATGACAATAAGTAGTCCTTAAACTTTTCTCTAGGACGTTGAACACGTTTGCGAATCTCATCTTCTAACTTCTCAAAATAACGCGGGGGAAGGAAAAATACACAAAAATCTTGTTTAAATAATTTCCATAATTGCCAATGCTTATTATTATTCCGGAACCAGGTAAGTGCCTTTTCACGGAAGAATTCCGGCATTATTTGGGGTAAATGGTCGAGGTGGACATCATACATTTCTGATAATTCCTCTACCCTATCAATAAATCCCAGGGGATCTTGACCTCCATCATATTTAAGACCCCACTTTCTTACCTGGTCTATCACGGCTACCTTTGGTTCTGATGGGACTGGTTTCGGTTCTACAACAACAAGAGATTTCTTATGTTGATGTTCGCTTTCCGATTTAACAGGTGATGTAGATTGATGACTGCCTCCTTCTGGAGGTAACAGCAACGTAATTTTTGGTGTATTGGGAACATCGTGTTTCGACTGTAATTCGCATAATCGTTGAAACCGGACCGGCTCATGTTCTATAACTAGAAATTTGGCAAAACGCTTTCGGAGTTCCTCCACGTTTCCCGTTGAATTTAATTCGAATTCGCTTAAATAAGAAACCAGTTCCTCCCGTTTTAGGGAATAAACCCATGTCGATTTTAACATTCTGTTGTTTTTAGTATTTTGTTCACACATAAATTTTAAAATCCCGTTTTATTATTTAGGAAAGTCTCAGCTCGTTTTTATAAAATTTGTTTTTTTTTTTTTTTTTTAATTTATTTACGACACTCAATTTATATATTTTTTTTTCAACCGCCACTTAATTTTCGTTGTATTTTCTTATCAGTTTATAGAGATGATCACGGAAAAAGTTTTAACTGTCACATTTATTTCAATCTTTAATATTTTTTTTCCGCTCTCTCTTGGTTGGAAACAGTTTACTACTGTCCCTGCTCGGGCGCCATTGTAACGACGTGTTTTTCCACCTTATGCTGGGGCAGAGCTCGCGGCTGCCCAGGATTCGTTACAAACCATTTATTTATTTCCAAGAGAGAGAAACACTGTTCATTTAAGTTTTTTCATACAACGTTATAATATTTATTTGTTAATTTTTCCGACGCTACGACAATACACGAATTACAAACACGACGATTAAACAATAAACAGGATACAGTCGCTATGGTAGGCAAGACGCTGGTTCAAAGGCAAATATGGGAGATCGTTTGACTCGGGAGAGACAAACGCTAATATTCTCACTACTGCTAATGGTTAAACGAGGGGTCCAATGAGTTGAGTCAGCTGCGGCAAAGAGAAATTGCAATCAAATCACGATAGCTCTTTGTCCCCTAATGTCAGTAACAATGTGGGCAGTTAAACCACCAACAAAGTTCGCGTATTATAGGCAGTCAAACCACCAATAAGGCCCTATTAGTATAGGCAGTCAAACCACCAATATTAAGACAATTAAATGTAGGCAGTCAAACCACCAACAAGGCCCTATTAGTATAGGCAGTCAAACCACCAATATTAAGACAATTAAATGTAGGCCGTCAAACCACCAACTATGTCTTACCTCCACGCGGGCTGTCGACAGACTAACTAAAATCTTCTAAGGCACCGCCTTTTATACAAAATGATCGCTCACAAACACACAAGACAAACAAAGCACACAGTTGAGATAAGTAGAAGTGGGTAACAATGCGTAGTAGTACTATAATAGTGTTGTATTAGTTGGTAGTGCTTAATTATTCTTACGCTAGTGAACGCTAGAGGGCGAGATAATAACCCGTTAAATTTGAATTTAAAAAGTATTCAGTCATTAATTGTTTTGTATGAAAATTATATAAAATAGGGTAAATTCATTTAATAATATAAAATAAAAATAAAAATAGATGTTGGCAAAAACGAGTGACGACTTTTGCCGTTACAGCCTAAAAAATTTCAAATATTTCTACAAATAAAATCGAAAGAAGTTTCTCGGTGTTAATAAACTTGTATGATTTGTGGTATCAACAAAACCGCTAAGTTGTGGTACAAAACAAAGTATCACAAAAAAACGGCACAGTCCCTAGATTATAATCATTTAAAAAAAAGTAATTTAAAAACTGCAATATAATTTCGGGTTGCCAAAAAATGCTTTATGGTGTAACAATTGAATTATTAAACTCATCCTCGGCTTACGTCCTGTATATAAAAACATATATTAAACTATTACTAGTTTTTTGAAATTTTTTTTTAATTTGATAATTTTTCATAAATACGCCTTTGAATTAAAATTACCGAGGTCACAACCGGTTGTAATATTTATGGTACAAATTTTATTCAAAATTTCGCGATTTGTCGCGAAAAAATTGGATTATGGGGTCATCTTGAAAAGTTATGATGAGGCGTCATATAAAATAACTTTTCTAATTTTTTATTTGACTCTTTGCCTTGGTTGGATATACATTTGTTTAGGTATTTAGTTAATTTAGCTATATAAATTATTTTTTAAAAAGAAGCAACACTCAGGAAATTCATCCTATTAATTAATGTGTTGCTTTCTTTGGAAAGGGGATAGTGGAGAGATGAAAGGTGGTGAAAGATGAAGGGCTTCAAACATGGCAACACTGTAATTGCGCGAGATGATAAGTCTTAAAACAGTTGTTTGCTCGCCACCTGATGTAGAGTTGGCGAATTTATTGAAGCTTTTTGTTTCATAGCCCTGATTCATTATTTTACTTCGGTGGGGTTAAGTGCTATAATAACACCGAAGGTGGGCGCAGCGATACATATAAGTGATAGACAACTCATACATATTGCTTTTCTAAATTGATGTCGTCGTCACCGGGAATCGAACCCGGGACCATCTGTGGAACAATCCAACGCGCTTACCATTACACCACAACGCTGGAAAATTTCAAGATTTTTGAACCCATTTTGTATTACTACACGTATTGTCCTGTGTAATTTTAATTCGTAAGAAATATATAAAAAATTTGCAAAAAATAAATAGTTTCATATATATGTTTATTTAAGGGATGTCTACTGCGGATAAGTTTTATGGAAAATTTGTTACACCATAACTTTTTTTTGCATTACGCCACTATTTTGCATTTTTAAAAATACATTTTTCAAATATTTACAATCTAGGGACAAGTAGTGCCTTTTCTGTGGTATGTAAATCTTGTACCACAATTTACAATTAGTGGTGTTGTTGATACCACAAATCACACCGGTTTGCCGCAATGTACGTGGTGGAAGGATTTACCGCTCTGTGTATTAGTGTTTTTTTTTGTTGCAAGTTTGTTCATTAACTCTCGCCAAATTCTTTCTGACTTTATTTGTAGAAATATTATAAATTTTTCGAGCTTAAAAAAAGTTGAGAAAGTATAACAACATTATTTTTAACTTTATTTTGTACTTTTTTTCAACTCTGTTCAACTTTTTATTTTCAACATTGTTATTTATTTTTTCAACTTTTCTAAAATATAAATAACTTTATAAAATAAAAAAAATTATTTGAACAAAAATGTTTTTTTTTTTTTTGAGGAAACCAACAAAAAAGTTTGTTTTAAAATGGTTAAAATCGGGTGTCTGATAAAAAGTAAAAATAATATTATAATATTGTTAAAATCAGAAAATAATAAAATATCGTAGGTATGAAAGGTGATTTTTAAGAGCTTTCGGATTTGATTAAAAAAAACACATAAAATTTAGAGAAATGTATGAAATCTTTATTTGAGTCGATAGAACGATCTATATAATTCAATGTTTAAAGATGATTTCATGTAAATGTTGACCGCGACTACGGCTCATATGGTTCATGCGCTTGTTCAAATTTTTGCATACTCTCTCCAACATATCGGCCAATATCTCAACTCCAGATAGACATGAGCCTTAACATAGCCTCACAAAAAATAGTTTAAAGGCGTTAAATCGCACGATCTAGGCTGTCAATTAACCGGCACCAAACGTGAAATAAACTGTCCACCGAACTCGACTCTCAGTTGGGCCATTGTTGGGCGTGCTGTGTGGCATGTGGCACCGTCTTGTTGAAACCAGTCACCCAAGTCCAGCTCTTAGGTTAGGTTAGGAAGGGTTATGTGCCCAGAGGCACAACTCCACTCGGAGACCAATACGGTCCTTTGTGAATCCCTTCAGAGAAAAACGGTAGAAAGAATAGAAATAGACAGAAAGATAGATTGAAAGATAGATTGAAAGATAGATATAAAGAAAGATAGAAAGAATATATACTCCCCAGAAACCAGCTCCTATCGTCCCCTTGCTAGAAACAGCCGTCCTATCTCCCTGACAAATCTCAGCAAATCTACTGGATTGTATCCAGCGACACACCCAAGTTCGTCGTGAAATCTATCTCCTAGCCATTTTTGTCTGAGACCCTGCCACCTAGGACAGTGGCACATTATATGCTCAACTGTCTCCAGTTCCTCAACGTCCTCGCACAACCTGCAAAAATCCGGTATGTCCCATCTGCTTGTGAAAGTCCTGACAGAACAATGACCGGTCAGGAACCCCGTAAGGGTCGTGAGACCTTCCCTGTCCAGTTCCAAAAGAATCTTGGTTGCCCCTTCGTCCAATGCGGGCCATAACGCCCTAGACACCCTGCAGTCCATTCTGTCCCTCCATGATTGGTTAACGGTTTCGCGGAATCCCTTCCCTATAACCTCAAAGTAGTAACATAATGGGGGCTTTACCCCACCGTCCCTTACTGCCAAGTCCAGATTCGAACCCTCCCTCGTAAGTTCGTCCGCCAACTCATTGCCATCCACCTTGCAGTGTCCGGGTACCCAACACAGCCTCACTGTGAATGCCTCCATGAGCTCCCTCAGAGCACACCTACATCGTGCGACCAGTCGCGAGCGCACCGTGTAGTTTGTCAGTGCTTTGAGCGCAGCCTGACTGCCGACATAGATTGTCACCCTAGATCCCCCAACGTCCGCTCTTAAATTTTAGGCAAAAAAAAATTTGTAATAATAGCACGGTAGCGCTCGACATTCACAGTAACGTTCCTGCCTTCGTCGTCTTTGAAAAAGTACGGTCCAATGATGCCACCGGCCCATAATCCACACCAAACATTGCATTTTTCGGCATGCATTGGCAGTTCTGGCAATGCTTCTGGCTGCTCTTCACACCAAATACTGCAATTTTCCGATAAGAAAGTGGATCTTCATCCAACTTTGCCAGCGCCCATTAATCGTTGTGGTAGGTCCTGTGGCTTCAATTCTTGCATCACGTTTTTAAACGTTTTGAAACCCGAATCCTTTCGCAAAATTTTCAACGTAGTGGAGTAACAGAGGTCCAATTGCTGCGAACGGCGCCGAATCGATAATTTACGGTCATCAACAACACTGGCGGATACAGCTGCGACATTTTCCTCTGCCCGCACTCTACGTATGCGTGTTGGTGGTTTAATGTCCAATAATGTAATTTCGGTGCGAAATTTAGTCACAAGATTCCGAATAGCCGCCTTAGAAGGTCGCCCAAACTGACTATAAATTGGAAGAAGTGCACGATGCACTTTCTTAACCGAGCATAAATTTTGAAAATAGATTCATGGTTAAATTATAGACCAAACTGAACATGTTTAACAGTAACATGTTACACGAAAACAGCTGAGCTGCCAAAAACAGTGTTGTCAAAAAGAAAGTTGCTAAAAAATCTCTCTTTATAATATAACAAAACTAAATGCGAAAGATTTTCGTTATTTTCGTTATTTTCGTTAAATTAATCAGTTCTTGTCTACCCTAGTAAAAAGATTTATATATGACAATATATGACCATATATAATTATAACCAAAATTAAAGTCTATCGAATTATAACAGAGTTCAGATCTATTTATATATACCTTCAGATATAATTATACATCACTTCAGACATGTTTATATATAAATATATATATAACATTAGTATATATGGAGTTATGTATAACTATATATGGACTCAGATATAATTGGATATACTCAAATTTTAGATATAAATATATATGGTCATACTAAATATTCGTATATATTACGAAAACAATAACTACGAAAGTTTTTTTCGTAGAATGTTGCAAAGATTTTTTTTTCAGTGTAGTTCCAATGAAGTTCAAGGAACTTTAAACAATTTTATTTAAAACAATACTAATTTAATTTCCTGTTTTTGTTTTCTTCTGTTCATGTTTTAGATAAAACCGAGTGTAAATTTTAAATTGACGTACGAAAGAGATTAATCCCACTTGAACAATGAAATTCAATTAACAAAACAAATGTGAAAGGTGATAGATAGAGAACCAAACATTAGAAATTAAACGAAAGGCAAACAACAAAAAAAAAAAAAAAAATATACAATGTCTTCAATGGCAAAAAGGAATACTATAAAAAATTTAAAAATCAATTAACTTTTGCCACTAAATACTCTTTGAAACAGTCAGTCCACTAGCGCTATTTCAAGATAAAAAGTCAATAGCCAACACTCTAGGAACTAAGAATTAAGAGAAAATCTACAAAGAAATTCAATTTAAATCAATCACTTTAAGAAAAGGACACACACAGAGTTAATAAGGATTAGTAAAGTAACAAACAACAACAACGACGACAGCAACAACAAAATGAATAGTAATTCAGATGTTCCAGTATCAGCAGCAGCAACAACAACATTAGCAGAATTTAAAAATAGTCAAAACAACATTACAACAACAACACATCGCAGTAGTTATGGAGCACCATTACCACACCCACCATCCCAACATCCAACAACTCTGGGTGACCTGTATCATACCGGTTCAACTGTCACAGGCACAGGCTTAAATAACAACAGCAGCAGTAGCTGTAATAACAAAATGACAGCAACAGTTGATGTCGGCAGTGTTGTTGGTGGTGTTGGTGGTGGTGCTATGGCCATTGTTGGGGTGGTTCCTAATGCCACAACAACTAACAGCAGCAGTACTAGCAGTAGCATGCATGATTATGATAACAGGCAATCAATAAATAATGGAGCAGCCTCATTGAGTGGCCTTATGGTGGGTAGCTGTGGGGCAGGAGGCGTTATGGGTGCTGGTATAGGTTCAAAGCCACAAGAACGTTATGTATGGGAAATGCGTGCGCGCAGTCCTAATGTTACACCAGCAAGTACCGTACTTAATTCACCAGATCTAAATACCGACATGCAGTATAGCATACATCCTCATCAGAGACAGTTGCAACAAATTCGTGTCGGTCGTAGTCCGGGTAGTCAATTTGAACAACATAATATCCTGCCACAGGTGGGTGGTGATTTTGTTTTATAAATTCTTGTTTTTTGTCTTAAGATGTGAAAGAAGTTTAGGATATGAAAGAATAATTTAATACTAAAATATTGAATCTTTAAACATAAAAGATTCGAAAAGGATAATCATATAAGTCGCAAAAACGTGGGAAGTTACGTAAAATTGAGAAAAATTGACAAAATGTGAAAAACTCGAAAAGATTAAATAAATATAGAACACAAGTTTTTTGTACACAGAGATAATTTTCTTGTACGAGTTTTAATGAAATTGTTCACCAAACTTATGCAGTCACAAAGTGAATAAAAAAAATTCTTAAACTTAATTTATTATTATTATTTCAAATTTAAGAACCAAGACTTTAAGGCCAAATAGGGTTCAAAAACCACTCCATTATCAAAAATTACAAATCAAGAGAAAAAAAAGTATATTTATAATAAACAATTTTTTAAAACTAAAAAGTTATATAATTAACCTAAATACTAAAAACTAACAGAAATTTATATAAAAAAAATAACAGAATTTTATATAAAAAAAGTTATAGTCGGAGATGGAAACCACCGAAAAAAGTGTAAATTAATCAATTAAAGATCATCAAAATGTTGTTTAAGTTTACGCTTAAAGGTGGTATCTGTGAATGCAAATAATTTTAAATCTATGGTAAGGATATTCCACACCCTAGTTATACGTACATGAAAAGATCTTTCATATATAGATGATGATGATATACGGTAATATATTATCTGAGGGTTTCTACTTGATCTAGAAAATCTAAAATTATCCCTAATGTACTCGGGACAATTTCGTATAACGACTTTTTGAAAAAGTAACAAAATTCTCAATTTAATAAAATTCTCATAAGAAGTCCATTAAAGCTTCATAATTTTTATGAACGATTTTTAATGAAACTTTTTTATCAAGTATGTGAAGAACTGCATTAATTGCAAGTAAAGTTCTTATGGAAGAATTCCAGTTACACTTCATGGATCTAATGGAAAAATTCATTGATATCATGCGCACTCGTAAAATTTTTTTTAAAAATACTACTATAAAATGATTAAAGTTTAGTGGAATAGTACACAAATTCAGTAAATATAAACACCAAATGCGTAAAACGGGTTTTGCACACTTTCATGCACATAATACACACTAAAGGGTAATATGAATATTTAAAAAAAATATTCTCTTGCACACAAAGTATTTCTACACACAAAGTACTTTAAGACACAATGTGAGCACTAGGGCAACAAAAAAAAAAAAAAACAGCTCTAAAACAACGTTTTAACCGCTTAAAAAGGCTCGACGAAACAGTAAAATAATCCGATTGAATATTTCATATTCATATTCAACTTGATATCATAATATATATTTATAAGTGTGGCAATATATTACGATATATGTTCATGTCTTATACTTAATTTATGAAAAATTTTTAATATGTCGCAGTATATCATCATATATCATTGTATCGTATGTTACATATTATCATATCTTGTACATCTGATCATATGAAATAGATATAGATCTATATATGACCATATATTACAACATATATGATCATATGTAAGTGTATATGGTAAGGTTAATCAAAAATAATTCCATCACTTTTATATATAATTATATATTGCAAAACATATCATTATATATATAAATAAATATAGTAAAATTTAATGAAAAAAATTGTATCACTTTTATATATTTTTTTAAAATCATTTATAATTATATTATAAATAAGTCTCAAAATTTACTATAAAAAATCATAAAAAACTACGGTTTTTTTTTGTATTGATTATTAATATTTTTTTTAAAGTACTTAAAAACAACGTTATAATTATTAGGTTTCAAATCAAATAAAGAAGAATCTAGGAACTCAGCATCTGTTAAATTTTTTATACCAACTGGTTTTAAGAGAATCAGTTTTTAAGAGGGTTTTAATGCATTTTTTTACACCCAAAAAAATTGATTGAAAAGTAACTAGGAGTATTTCAACTAATAAAGTTTTTTCACATAAATTATTCAATATATAAGTAGAACCAAGTAAAAACTTGTTAAAGTGTTACTAGTTTTCGCATAACTTTTGTGAATAAACTTTATTAGTTGAAATTCTTCTAATTACCTGGAAACGATTTTTGTGTGTGTAGTATATATAAAGAAAATGTTGTGTTAATTATACAAAACTAATGCATACAATACATTAAACAACACTAATTAACTTTAAACTTGCTTAAACTCATGAAAATTAACTAATTAAAAGTACCAGTAAAAATACTTCAGGTTATTTTAAGAGAGCGTAGGAAACGGCTTGTTTAAACAACTGAAATACCCCCAACCCTTATAACGTGAGTAATAGACTCGAAATTTTTAAATTTAAAAATTAAATAGTTGGCTAGTTTCACTATATACAGGCAATATACTTTCAACCACTGATCACATTTTGTGGTTAAAAAAAATAGTTGTTTTGAACAATCTGGAATTGCTGATGTACGATATAGGCAGATTTATCCTTCATAAAAAGTATCGTATTAATCCAAAATATATATAGTAATTATTTTAAATTATTTTTTATAACAAGGACGTGTAAAGTTTGCTGTTTATTTTTGCACTTAAAAAAATCTGTAAGTCTTCTGCTTTAAAGTTTTGCGAACAAAAAATTTGATTTTCTTCCTCGTTATATGTTGTTTTTTTGTTTTACCTAGCGTTTTAAATTTGTAATATGTTCCAACTTCATGTTCATAAAAAGCATACATTTTTAAATTTAACATTATTTTTTAAAATTAATATTTATGTTTTATAAATAAATTACAAGTAGTATATAATTGGATTAAAAAGTACTGATTTCTAAAACATTTAATTTTTTTTTATTAATAAAAAAATTATTAGATAAAATTGTATCAAATGATATATAATTTTATCATATTTTATAAACCAATTTTATGAATTAAACTATATGAGATTAGATTCTCAAGCGACCTACCATGCCATTTTTCGGATCAGATACGATGTGATGTTTAGTTATATATATGTTATACTATATATAATCATAAATGATTATATCGGAACTTTTTTCGTCGGGTATATATGATACAATAAAACCAAACAAATTCTATCACTTTTATATATAATGATATATGTCATCACATATAAATCTATATATATGTGTTAAAATTAGAAAGAACAATTCTATAACTTTTGAATATTTACGGGATATGGGAATACGAAAGATGGCTTCTTATGTACTATCTTTTCGAGGGAAACTATATAAATTAGAAGATGGCGGATTTCTTTAAAACGTTATAAATATATATGTATATATATATATATATATATATATATATGTATGCGTAGCGCATACTTTAGGGACATGGCCAAAATTGTCGCCGGAATATGCGGTGTATAGAAAAAATTGTCCTCATCTTAAACGCTAGATGTATGAAAAGGCGCGAAAATTTTGGGGACAGTCCCCAAAGTAAGGAAATGTCCCTAAACTATGCGGGGGAATGAATAAATGTCTCTAGACTATGCGCTGTGCATACATATATATATATATATATATATATATATATATATATATATATATATATATATATATATATATATACATATATATTGGGTTTTATTTAAACTTCACTTTGAAATTTAAGGTTAGGTTTAAGATTATTGTTTATAATTTAAAATTTAAGTAAATTTTAGTTTTAAGTATCTTTACACTTTTAGCCCTTTTTTAATTCAATTTTGTGCGCCCCTGTAGGCTAGTTGGTAGCGTGCTGGCTTATCAGTGCGGGGGTCGTGGGTTCGATTCCCACCAGAGGCACTGGTCTGTTTTCGCTACAATGCGCCGAAGTCCATAGTAGCTAGTGCTCGGTTAGGGTAATAGTATATAATTTGTAATTATATGATTATTAATTATATGATTATTAATTAATAAAATAAAAAAAAAATAATTAAATTTTAACAATTTAGTGTACGTATAATTTAACAGTTTTTTATTTAAATTTAGGGTTAAGTATTTTTTCTCCAGCAATTAAGTTATAATTACAATTGAGTAATTCAGTTTTTAACTTAAGTTTTAAGTATAAATTTGAGGTTTTACTTTTAGATTTAAGTTTAAAACTTATTTTTAATTTTATGTGTAAATCCAATTCTTTTTCACTATTGAATAATTCACTTTCGATTTAAATATAGCGGGTTGATTGCTTTTACGCTGGTTGAAGGTTTGAAAATTTATGACAATGTTTTGATAACAACTCAGTTGATTGTAGTTTTTATGACATGCTGATCAAACGTCATTAGTTAAGAAGGGTTAGTGTTATCACCTTTGGTACAATTGATGGTACCTTTGGTTCACTAAGTCAACAACTTTTATATAAACATATTTAGAAAAAAATGAACAAAAAACAAATCTTTCACTTTTATATTATTTTTAAAAGAAAAAAAAAAAATATTGTAAAAAAGTAAAGGCAAAAAAAAGTTACAAAAGCGAGAATAACTCAAATTTATTAGAATAAATGATATTTCATGAATAAAAACAGAGATGTAAGTCAGAATATCTTAAAAAAGCAATGAAAAGCCCAAAAATCTTAAGAAAACGCTATTGTAATATTCAAAAAAAGAAAATACAAATAAAGCAAAAAAAGCTCAAGTAAAAAAAGCTAATTTGTCTTTGATAATTATGTATAAACATATGTATTATGTACATACATAAACCCAAGAAAAAAATTTTATCACTTTTACATATAATTGTATATGATGATGTCATATATTAATTAGTCAAATTGAAATCACATCTAATATTCCAATCCATTAATTTATACATATTTAAATTTTCATTATTATTTAGAATATGATACAAAACAGTAGTGCGAATTTCCAAAGAATTTTATGAAGTTATATCAATAATTTGATTCGGTAGTTTTTAACTTTAAAGTTATGTGACACGCTCCCATCCCTGGAAAATAGAAATGTATATATTTCATTATAAAAAAAAATAAAAATTATCGAATCAGCTCACGTATCTGAATCATTCCTAAAGTTTTCATTAAAATCGGTGAGGTGCTAATAAAGTAAAGACAAGCCAAATTTTAAAAATTTTGATTGACCGCGAAAATACTGCCATCTAGAAATATAATCCGTTTTCAGGTTGCAGTAACACGCAAATTTTATTTAAATTTGGTCAGGACCACCGTGAAAGTTGCAATAGAGAACATGTTTTCAATAAGCTTTAAAGGTCAAAATATTTTTTTTAAACCAACAACATATAACATAAAATTTTAATTAAAAAATACTTTAAAATACCGATTGGTAAAAAATAACAGAAAAGCTCTTTTTTAAAGTTTTTTTGTTTTTATATACTACATCAAGATTATTATTATTTTTAATTAGAACGAGCTTCCAATCTCCTTATATTTACAAAAATAAAGCAAATCAAACATATTAGCTAGGTTGATACTTATATATTTCAATCTGGCCAAAGATCTCATCAGAATCCGAAGTTATAGAAAAGCTAGAGCCTCCAGAATAGGCAAAGCTTTAATAAAAAACCCACCATAGTTGTTCTTGCAGATTATCTAGATTTGTGATATTCATAAAGTTTGAGAACTTAACGTTTAACATTTTAATGGTTAACAATTTACCGGTGGAATCTAAAAAAATAAGATTATGAAACATCGCACATGTTTTAAGGATACAATTTTATTTATCCTAATATCAGCATGTGGTTTTGTTATCAAATTGCAAAAGACGATTAAAATTTCTTGACCTATCTCTCGATTTCTAGGCATCGCACATTTAATAACTCCACAACAAATTTCATTTTGTAAGAATTTTTAGCTATAAAATAACGGATTGTTGGTTTTTGTTGAATTTGAATTTAAATATTTTCCAATTTTATTTTATTTTATTTAAAAAATAATAAATTCTTCTTAGTTTAAACGAGCTTAAGATCATTTATTTATTAATTATTTATTTCCAATATTTCGTCTCCACATTGGGTGACTTACTTAGGGAACAATTATTACAATTTGTATTAAAAAAAGTTTTTCAAATTGTAATAATTGTTCTCTGAAGAAGTCACCCAATGTGGAGACGAAATATTGGAAATAAATAATTAATAAATAAATGATCTTAAGCTCGTTTAAACTAAGAAGAATTAAATATAAAAAGATCAAAGAAAACTTAACATTTTTAAAAATAATAAATTTGGCAGTGTGAGAAAATACAAATAAATTTAAATGAAACATTTCCAAACGTTTAAACTTGAATTTTACTTGAAAAAAGGGCTTAAAATCATGTTGAATAAAAGCTAAATTGCAAGCACTTGATTTTTTAGTGCTTATTGGGTAGGGTTTGTAATAGAAAAGTATAGCTAGTTACTTTTAATTTCTTATTCCCAAACCTATTACCAGGTAATAAAAAGTTTTGCTGGAAGAAGAAACATTATTTTTGTTAAAATATATTTTTAAAAACACTTGACACTACGTTTAAACTGAACGTGTTTTGGACGTTTGTTGAAATAAAACATGTTTTCCCATAATTTTTTTTCACCAAAACATATGTTTTGCTCAAAACACTTAAGTGGCAACATAGTTTAAACTAACTGTTAAAAACAGTTTTTTTTTCAGTTGTTTCAAAGTTTTTGTAGTAAAAAATTATCAGTTATTTTCACGACATTGTTAGCTATTTTAAATGAATTTGTTAGTTGTTTTTCCACAGTTAGAAATAACTAAATTTTTAATTATTTTAACGGTAATTACCTTTGTCGCCTTTTTAACTGAATTTACAGTTGTTTTAACTGTCATTTTCTGTTGATTCTACTGTCAAACTTTTTTGAGTCTACGCCGGATTAGGAATCTACATTCCTCGCTTTAGCTGTTTGGTTATGCCGACAAGTGGGAGAATTTTTCTCCCTTTAAACCCCTATTTGACCATATCAGTGAGTTAGGTTTTATTTAAAGGAACACAAATTCAAAATCTATCCAAAGGGACCCTCCTTGCTCTATACCAGAGGAGGATTCCCCATGACAAATTTAACTTCCTAGTTCCAGCGGAACAGGCTGGGAGATGTTGATTTAGTCAGTCAGTAACCATATATTTTTTTTTAATTATATGAATATTTTCAAATACGGTACAATATTTTAGTTTAATCTCATTGGAGTATGACATATTTTTTGATTTTATGGCAGTATGAAGATTTTTCCCATTTAAGTAATTTTTTTTATAAATTTCTTTCAACGATTGATATTTAAATGCAAATTTGATGTTAACCTTTTAATTTAGGGCCTAACATCACCAGGTTCACCAACAGATGTTGGCAAAGCAGATGGTCAGTGTTTGAGAGATGGTGAAATTGTTGTTTTTGATGATATCGATACAAATTGGATGAATAAATCAAATAATTCATATTCTTCTAATCATCATGTCAATCATACACTTGACTCATATCATGGTAATGAAGATATCTTAAAGGTTACCAAAATGATTGGTCAATTGCCCATAGCGGAATATGAGGGATCTCCTAGACGTTTTGGCAATCAACCACTGGCACAACAGCAACATCAACAACAACAAATTAAATCATCTGCAACAACTACTAACAACATGCTACCAAAAAGACCACCAGGTTTTCCCCAAAGAGTTTCTCCCATGGTTCCGTTAACGCCCCAACAGCAACAGCAACAACATCAAGAAGCTGCCCATGCACGTCATCAACAAATGCAACAGCAACATCAATTTTATGCTCAAGCCACTAGTAGTGGCAGTTGTAGTCAACCATCAATCTATAACAACGATACCAATAATACATCTATAGGCAATCTAATAGACATCGATGCAGAAGAGGAGAATTTGGCTTCCTCCAGCGCAGTTGTTCCTTCCACTAATCCACCATCATTGCCTCATAATGACTTACCGCTTACTAAAGTAAAGACACCAACATTTGATTATTTATATGAATTTTCGGAAACACGTAAAGTTTTAGAGGAATTTTTTAAAGCCAACCCAGAAGATGAAAAACGTTTTACTGATTTCACAGAAAGTGGTGATGATATGGCTAGTTGTGTAAGTATTTTGTTGTACAACAGGGGTATTTTTAAAGCAGTTTCACAATTTGTTATTATTTTTTTTTTATTTAAAGGATACCCATCCAGAGTATATACATCATCGTGAGGATGAAGATAAACATATCGAACAGTCTTATATTGGTCAACGTTTAGCTAGAATACCCAAAGAAGAATTATATATGGTGCATCGTTCTCCAATCAAGAAACAGGTGAGCAAAAATAATTTTCACAATTGTAATTTCAATTATTTATACGGATTACAAGAATGTATGTTGAGTATGTTGAGTATGTTTAACGATGTTTTTTGATTTTGATTCCAACGTGGTAAAAATAGGGGTTAGAATATCTGAAACTATCCCTTCTTTAACCGTCTAAGGGAGGATTTTAAAATTTGATATGTAGGTTCTTCGATTAAAAGGGATTTTTGGAAATTCCCTCGGGAGGGTTGCCCCTTGAGCCTGGCCAAACCGCTAAAGCGATAAACTTGAAATTTGGAGTGCGGGTCTTTAATTCAGCGTAGACGTCCGCTTAGAAGATGTTTTTGAGATTCCTACTTCCAACGGTCTGCCCATACTCCTTTGCCCAGGAAGCCGAAATTTAATATATATGTTGATTCGAATATGACCTAACTAATTGAATTTTTGGAATTTAAGTCAGGAACATGAAAAAATAGATGTTAAAATGGGAAAAGTCTCCCCCTTAACGGCCAGGCCATACAGCTAATCCCGCTTGAAGTGCTGCTCAAACCCCTATGGCTAAAATTTTGAAGTTTAAATCATATGTTTCTTATAATATGTCCTAATTCACTGTTAAAGATCTTTTAGAATTTTCTCCAGGAACGTAATGAGAATTGGGCAAAAAAGGCGATCAATTAAAATTTGATACGTTTGTTCTTCCATTGCCTTGGACTGGATTTTTGGATAATCCTTCTGGGAGGGGTGAAAAGTACCCCACTGACAGCATGCCTATATCTTTTAGTAAAAAATATTAAATTGGAAATATTTGTTTACTGTTGTATGGGCTTTGTTACTGATAAGTTATATTTTTAAACTTTTGAAAAGAACGGCGTAAAATGCTGGTTTATTTAGGGGGAAGTAATTTTTGAAACGGCCTGCCAAAGCTGCAGAAATAATGATCTTAAAATGTGGTTTGTAGACTGCTCAGCTAGCACGCAGTGGGATATATCATAAACATTTTTAAATAAAAAAGACCTTTCAGAATAGTATACACACTTTATATGTTCAGAAATAAATTATGTATCTGGAGGTAAAAGACTGTTTTTGCTTTTTTGGGTAAAAAAATCGCAAAAATTAGATTTTTTTGTAATTTATACTTTAAACGAATGTAGTGTTTGAGTGTTTAGTGAATTTATTTAGTTAAATAACCAATATTTAAAAAAAAAAATTAGCCCCAATTTCGTTCCGCAATGCGCGAAAAACTAGACCTGATTCGGACCAAATTTGGAATTTCACATTTGGAAAAGGAAATATCTCGGTAACTGTTAGAGATAGCCCACACATGAAAACTTGAACTAAACTTTTTTCTATGAGCAAAAAGTGTTATGTGTACAAACTGGTTTGAACATATTTAAAAAAAAGGCTCCATCAAAAGGTGTTATGTGTGGTTTTTCTTAACAATTCACACACCGCTCTGTAATAGAGATTAAATCTGGATTTGTTTTAATGCAGTATTTTGGTAAATGAGGTCATGAATCATTAAGGCCTTAAGGATAATATGAATAAATTTTTTCGATCTCCTGAAAATCTGTTGAAAAACACATAGCACTACTTGCAGGCTAGCCGGCGATATGTTTTTTTGGTGTATTGAATAATACATTGAATATACTTTTTGGATTTTATGAATCAGTTTTAAATACTTCCAAGCAAGCCGACGATATGTTTTTAGTGTATGAAATAACACACTGAATATACCTTTTGGGTTTTTATAAAATCTTGGTATAATTGTGGCTTAAAAGAAAGAAGTTACACCTTTGATTACCTATGTAATTCCTTCAACCCGAAATACCCTAGAATTTTTTTTTTTGTTGAATTTTAAAAAGATATTTTACGTATCGATACCTTATAACCAAAACACATTTTTTTCAGGAAAAGCAAAAAAACTGATTTATGCTCAAACTCTTAAAGTATGAATCAATCTATCTTCTGCAATATTTGTTAAATATGACTACTGAATATAAAAATAATATATTTTATTTTCAATTTATAACGAGCTTTCAACCTCCGTATATTTACAAAAATAAAGCAAATCAAACATATTAGCTAGGTTGATACTAGTATTTCGATCTGGCTAAAGATCTCATCAGAACCCGAAGTTTTAGAAAAGTTAGAGCCTCCATAATAGGCAGAACTTTAACAAAAAACCTATTAATAATCAATTTTGCTCCATTCTTGCCTTCTTAGTAATCAAGCACGTGGTTAGGTCTTTTCCTAACAAGCATCATGACGTTACTAAACTTTGAAGACCAAAAATGTTCTATTTGTTTTTTTTTACGTTTTTCGCAGCGCTTTGGTTGATAAAGGGTATAGCAATTGAAAATTTAAAATATTTTTTGGCTGATAGAGGGTCTGGCACAGTAAAACAAATTATATAATTGTCAATTTTATTCAAGTTTCAACGATTTCTTCAAAGTTTTTTCAACATATATATAACAAATATCTAGAAATAAGATAATTCGAATTGGACATTGCTACCAATCTTACTATTAATTTGACTTCATCTGAACTAAATTATAATGATATTCTGGGGCTATAACCGGCTTTAAAGCTAGTGATTTTCAAGAAATTTTTTTATAGAGGGTATGGAATATAAAAAAAAATCCACTCCCTCTGTTGAGTATTCCTCCAGGACATTCAGAACACCTTGTTACTATATGATAACTATAGGCGGGCTAAGGGACTGGTTTTTGTACATATAAGATTTTTTGTACATTGTAAGAAAACGTATTATACTATTATTAAATTAATATTTATTGATAAACTAATGTGAATTACGTTTAAAAATGCAAAGTTAAATAAATTTTAGAAGTGGAACAGGTTAAATCGGAATTTATTCTGATATCGTATGGTGAAAAAATGTGATTTAAATACAAACAAGTACATGCATTAAATTTGGTTTTACCAAATTTGTTCTTTATACCCTTCACAAAGAACCCTTACAAATCAAACAACACAAAAATATTTAAAAAAATATGTGTTAGAGATGGAAAACTTTTCTGGATGAAAAAAAAAAAAAAAATTGTGTGGAAAAAAATAATTTTTGAGTTGACAAATAATGTTTTTTGGTAAAAACAAATTTGAGGTGAATTAAAAATTTGAGGCAAATTTTAAATGTCTTTCACTTCCTAACGTCTTGAAATATGACGTTATATTTAATACACCAGACGCTATGAATTTTGTACTAATATACAGTGTATTATACTCCAATTTGTATGGAACATTTAGAGGTACCTTCACATTTTCACTTATAACTTTTGAACCGCTCGACCGATTTTGCTCATTTTCAATACCAAACTATTCAGCAAAATATACATCAATCTATGTTAAAATGCGCAGACCGTATTGTGTGTTCGCACTGTGATTGCCATTTCAACAGACAGATAGACGGACAGACAGACGGACATCGCTAATTCGTGTTAAAATTTAATAAGGATCAAGAATATATATTCTTTAGGGGGTCGTAGACCAATATTTCGATGCGTTACAAATAGAATGACAAACTGCAATATACCATCATCACAGTATGTAGAGGGTATAAAAATAACAACATCAGTAAAAAAATTGTCACAGAACACAGTATTGGACCTCGAAGTAGTAAATAATTCTTACACATATTCTTGACTAATTTGGACATAGTTCGTTACGTTAATAAAACAATACAATAAAATATGTGGAATAAAATATATGGTTTTTATTAAAGAGCCAACCAAACTTCAAACCATCCAAAACTTTGGCTAATGAACAACATTTGAAAAAAAGTGAGAATTTTTTAGAAAACGTCCAAGAAGTACACAAAGGTGCCAAAACAGAAACTATTTTAGACTAAAATTTTAAAAATCGAGAGTCAAATTAAAATTTGTTAATTTTCATCGAAATTTCGCTAGATAACACATAACATTGCAACATTCGCTAGATAACACAACAATTGCAAAAAAAGAAGACACGTATATTTTTTTCCAGGGACCGAAAATAACAGTTATCCCGAAAACTATAACTCAAAAACTCTCTATGTTAGAGTCAACGGAGACGTATACTATTATATACCAAACGATTCGTATTGAAGTGCTCTTTCAGAATCTATTGTGATCTTAAGGAAACGATCTCAACTCCACAGTTAAGACTTATTTTTCAACGAAAAAATAAAAGATCGGATGAAACTCTTAAGAAGAGAGTTTTATTCCGCCTTCATTAAATAAAACTGTTTTGAGGAGTTTTATTTTTTCCGTCTGAAATAAAACTCTTTTGAGGAGTTTTATTTTTCCTGTCAGAAAATAAAGCTACTTTGAGGAGTTTTATTTTGAAACTCATGTAAGGAGTCTTATTTTTCCGTCTAAAATAAAACTCATGTTGTTTATTTTCTTCTTTTTTTATTGACTTTATTTGCTATAATGTGTGTACTAATTTATTTATTTAATTTAACGAACATAACTTTTTCCAAATTTTCTGCGGAAAGATTTGAACGCAGGTCGCTCAATACCAATTTAAGAGCAGAAAATGCTCTTTCCACGCTTTCCTGTGTTGCAGGTACACACTGTATAGTTTTTGCCAATGTTTATCAATCGACAAGGTCCTTGCAGAAAAATTGTCGATTTCATAGAAAGCTTTTTTTCATACTCATTATCACTTCCTTCGCTTTCTTGTTCCATATCTACATACACATATAAGAAATAAAACAACAACCATTTAATAATAGGAATCCAACAATAACAAATTAAAAACCCATATGTTTTCATTTTAATGACGATTTTTTCAATTGCAATGCAAGTGATTAGATTACACTGCCTTACAAATTGTAATGATCTGGCAAGCTTTGAGTGTCAATCTACATAAAATGAGTTTTATTCTGTGACTGAAAAATAAAACTCCTCAAATGAGTTTTAAAATAAAACTCCTCAAATGAGTTTTAAAATAAAACTCCTCAAATGAGTTTTATTTTAGACGGAAAAAAGAAAACTCCTCAAAAGAGTTTTATTTAATGAAGGCAAAATAAAACTCTCTTCTTAAGAGTTTCATCCGATCTTTTATTTTTACGTTGAAAAATAACTGTTTTGGAATGTTTTTTTTTTCTTTTGAAGCCACAAAATAACTGTTATAAAGGAACTTTTTTGATATCACTTATAACCGTTACGGTCCCTGTTTTTTTCGCTTCCCAATATCAAGGGTTAAGGTACCCTGGAGTTTAACTCCAGGGTGTTATGGGTTAAGGTAGAAATCTGAAACTTTCAGCCACAATAAAGTATAAACTAATTTATTAAAAAAATAAATTCCTTAAAAAAAATTAATTTTCCATACTACGAGTAATATACATATACATATATTCAGTTATATAAAACTACCGGTACCAAAAGTATAAAGTATAAAGTACCCAAAAATTAACACATTTTTTTTTGCAAAAACAACTATACAACAACAAAAAATTACCAAAAGGTACGAGAAAATGGCTTTTGAAAATTCCTGCTATTCCTAAAACATTTATATATATAGTTTCCTTGAATTAAATGCTAAATAAATTTAAAACCCAAAAATGGGTAACCCTTTAAGTCACCACTATGACCGATAATCTTAGACACCCCTACGTTAGAATTTTGTTCTCTACAAAATATCTAAAATTCATCAGATAAGCAGATTGATTATCTCATAAAATACCTTTCTTGTTAGTGTTTTTATTTTAAAAGTCCTTACTAAAAAAGTCCTTAAAGTTGGTAAAAAAAGTTAGTTGAGTCAGCAAAATTTTTGCTGGCAGGATCCCTGCAGAAAAATTGCTAATATCTGCAAAAGTGTTTTGCTGACCATCAGTGAACTGATTTTTAGCAAAAAATTAGTAAATTCAGCAAAATTTTTTACTGACACTTAGTTCAATGAAAATGAAAATCGACTTGTTGAAATCACCAAAATTTTTCGCAGGAGCTTAGTAGATTGAAAAACTTAGTCCGGTTTCGGTTTAACCCTTCATTTTGTTGATAATTTTGGCCATTATTATAACATAATAAACTAAACCGCATTTCAGAAGCAGTATTCCATTTACAAACTTCGTTAATCTAAGTTCAAAGATAATCTACATCCCAAAAACTGGGCTTTAGTATCAAATTTTTACTTTAGTTAATTTATTTTGCTGAAATTTAAATGTATTTTTTGTGTGATTGTTTTAACATATATTATGTACTGTGGTTCCCATTGGGAACAAAGGGCCACAAACATAACATAATGTAATGAAATAAAAAATCTAGAAATAAACAAAATATTTTATTAATATAACAATTCCCAATTACTTACATTATGGCGGGTCGATTTGTAGGCAGGCAAAAAAATCGCTCAACGTACAAGGAAAATCATAATCTAGGGATTAAAATTTGCCGAAGGAACCATACCTCTAAAACGAATGCTGATGTTCCGACTTTTGACCCGTAGGGTCAAATTTTGAAAAAACCCACTTTGATATTTTAGAAAGTAGGAGGAATCTATCCAAGATTATGGGAGCTACTTCTTCTCCGGGAGACGCGCTAGCAGATTAATGCATAAATCATCATTCTAGGTGACGTTAAGGTTTTACAATTTAAGTTGAAAGAGGGCCTTTTTAGCCGTGTTTTTATCTCGGGATAGAGATATTTCAGAAAGTAGGAGGAGACCCGAACAAAAAATTCAAAAACCGCTTTTTTTAACAGAATATCCTTAAAAAATTAAATGGATGATCGTCCTTGGACAAATTGTATATACAGTTGGACGCGCCTTAAAAAAACCTTTCTTATGATACCCATATTGCATATGTTGGTAAGGAAACTGATTCTTAAATTAACAAAACATGCAAAAATGGACCCTTTTTCAAAATGGTCCAGCTCACGAGAGGTCAAAGCTAGAGCCGAAATATTTTAGATGTCATCATAAAAAATACCAATGTTCATTCTGAGTGGGGTACAGCTTGCACGAATTTCGCTTCCATACAACTTGAGTCGCTCTAATCTACATATATATGTATGGATGACGCAATTTTTAAAATTCTTTCAAATGAATATAATTCTAAAATACATAATTATCTTCATTTGAAAACAGACCAGTGTCTCTGGTGGGAATCGAACCCACGACCCCCGCACAGATAAGCCAGCACGCTACCAACTAGCCTACCGGGGCGCACGGTGATAAATTAAAATACATCTTTCTAGTGATTTAACATGACCGGATGACATTTTCCTAGTCGACACATCCTAGTAAAACTTGCTGCAGAACATATTCACAGAACATTTTAAACTCTTAAACCCACGTTTTATGATACTTTTTTGGTATTTATTGGAAAAGAGACTTAAATGGCCCATGAAAATTCCAGATATAGGGTTACAATTTTATATGAAAAATTTCCATTTAAAATTCTGTGGGGAACATCCGAACTCAGAATTTAGTTCAAAAGAACTATTACACAACTTTTTGAGTCTTATTCAATACTGTGTTGGCGAAAAAAAAACGAAAACTTTAAACGGCCATCCAATTTGCCTGTGTCCACACAAGACAAAACGCTTTGGGGGTGTTATTATACTAACCCAATAGAATCGTTCGGTATAAGAATCATCCATACCCTTACACTTATTTTGTTCCATAGTGTTATGTAACCAATTACCAGTAACTCCTTATTACATGTAAGTATTGTTATATTACATGTAAGTATTGTTATAACGCATTATCAGTAAGTCATTATTTTGTATTTTAAAGTAATGTAATAGGTAATGCCCTATCATTACTTGGTAATCTATAAGGTAATGATCTGCCGAAATTAGCAATTATTGTAAATTTGACAATTTTAAATGGATTAGTTCCATTACCTTATTTCTATTTAAATATTGAACAATTGTCTGCCTTACATTTTATTATTTTTTTTTTTAATAATGATCCGTAAATTAAATAGTTGCGACAATTTTAAAATCATCATAAGTTCATTGCCAAATGCATTTATTTATTTTTTCCAAAATCAAGCAAGCATAACAAAATTATCTCTATATTTTTAACTATTTGCTGCATTTCAAACATGTACTCTTAAGCCCCAAGTGAGACATACAATTAGAAAATGTACTATTTATGTATTTATATACCACAAAAACCAATAAAAGTTGTTTTTGTCACAGTTCAAAAAATCATTGCTTTTATCATACACTTACTGGCACAATTGAACGTGCAGGTTATACGTAAATAATAGAAAATCAAAATAAATTTAAAAGATTTAATCTATTTTATATCTAGCGTAGGACAAAGAAATGGTTTTGTAATCCCGCGTAGATATCTGCTTAGACGGGGTTTTTAAAAATGGCTACAGGTGGGGGGAAAAGTCACCCCTTGACGGTCTGGTCAAACCACCAAAGCGAATACCTTGAAATTTGGGTTTACTAATACCGCGTAGACATTCCCTTAGGCGACCTTTGTCGAAATTCATACGGGTAGGGACAAAGGGAACCGGCCTGAAAAACTCCCTTAACGACTTGCCTATGCAGTTTTTTTTTTATAAATTTTATTTTAAATATATTTATGTGTTAATTCACAGTAAAGGTACTATTTGGAACTTTCGCCTGTAACGTAGTTATATGGATGATTTAATAGCCGTGCCCAAACCGCTAAAATTAGAAAAACGATATTAAGATATACAGTGGTGTGAATTGAAATAGGGACACATAAATGCAAAAAAATTGAAGTACAAATTAACACATCAATCTTGGGGAAAAAACTCAACATTATTTTTAGATTATTGTACAACAATATCTTTTCATATTACACTGTAGTTTAAACTTTGTTGTTGTAATTTAGAAAAACCAACATTTAAAAATAATATAAACTCAGCCATAATAAAGTTTTTGGTTCGATTATTAATTTCCTCAAATTTATGTTTTTACATTGTTGTTAAAATTTCAGTCACTTTACCGCGCTGTTAAATAAAAATTTTAAATATTAGCTATGACACCAGTAAAACTCTAACGAAATCAATGTATTTTAACATATTTATTAACTAATTTTTGACAAAGAGTTACTTTTTCGGGCCAGTGCTTTTAAACAGCTATTTTTTTTACTGAAAAATAATAATAAACTTACAAGGAAACTACACAGTGGGAAGTCGTGTTAAATCCGAACGATAATATTAAATAAGCATTATTATATGAAGGGCTTATTGTAAAAACTTGATAAGCCACATTTAATTTTTAGTTTGTTTTCGCATTTTAAAGGTTGAAAAAATTAAAAAAATATGACTTTTGCAGGACGTTTATACTCTTGGTACTTGTAATAAGTGTTTAAGCCATTCTTCTATCAAATATTAATCATTGGTTGTCTAGAAAACATCGAAGATCCATAACAAAATAAATGTGGCTTATTATGTTTTTACAATAAACCCTTCATATGTTAATTTGAACTTAAACCAACAACGCGTTTCCATACAATTATATTCGAAAAAATTGTTTTTTTAACAACAAAAATGATCGGACATGCATTATATACCAGTGGATGCGTCCATAAAATGCCTTTTATTTGATACACAATTTGACTATTATTTAATAATTTATATAATATATTAAAAAAACGTAAAATTTGTTCGTTTTTTACCCTTTCTTTACCCCTAAATTTGAGATTGCACCTTAAAAAAAAAAACGTGTCATATATTTGTTGCCCTTTACAACATAAACTAGTTTTATTCCAATCCGCGGATTCACCACTGTGTAGTTTCCTTGTTAATCTTTTTTGTATTTACCACTTGGATTTGAGATGCATAAATAATCTACAAAATATTAACAAAGAACAATTACCTTTTTCCCATTTCCTTCGTTACAAACTAAAAACTGATTTAAAAACCTTAAAAATATTCAACATCTTGACAACAATCGTGCACAAAAAAATTTAAAAATTTTTATCCAGAGTTGCCAAATAGTTGTTTGAAAAAACTGTTTTCAAAAATTATTTAAAAATATAAAAAAGTCTAATCTATATTTATAAAAGAATATTGTTACTGACTGACTCACTTGACTGACTCAACATCGCCCAGACGATACCGCTGGAGCTAGGAACTTTACATTTGGCATGGAGGTCCATCCTCTGGAGTAGACGTGCGCTAAGACGGGATTTTTGGAAATTCATTCGGGTAGGGGCAATAAGGGGAAAAGTTCCCCCTTGACCGTCTAACCAACCCCGTTGGGATAGAAAGCAAACATTTTAAATATATGGTTTTTCGGATAAGACCCATTTCCCTGGTATGGAACTTTTCGGAATTTTCCCCAGAAACGTGGTCAAATAGGTGCTAAAAGGGTGAAAACTTTTCGCCCATGGCGGCCTGGCCAAACCGCTGAAGCTAGGTACTTGAAATTTGGCAAGTAGGCATCTATATACGGCGGATTCTCTTGTGGGCACATTTTATTAAAAACCTAATTTTTAATAATTTTTTTTTTGTGTTTGATTCTTTGGAAGGTGTTTTGTAATAATATGTTACTATTTTGCGTAATGCTTTTATACACTGGGGGGTGTTTAAGTTTTCTTCACAGAGCACGGTGGGGTGTATAACAAATATTTGGGAAATAATTCAGTTATATTTTGAAAATAATTCAGTGTGGTGTATAACGATTATTTTGGAAATAATTCAGCCATTTTGTACTGGATGTGCGGATTGCCATGAAACTTCACACATCCATATAACCAACGTAATATCAAGCTTAAGTTACAAAGAAGGGCCCACTAGATCCATCAGGAGCTGACCGATTAGACTCATAGTAGGACACCTAGGGTATTTAAAAGTTTTGATAGCTTGCCAATTTTATGTTTATCAACCGATTTTCAAAAATGACACATTTCTGTAATCTGCTTGTAATTTTCAATAACATATAAATAAAATAAACATGCTTACTCATGTGTGTTATCTCTTAAAGTGAAAAAGTTATACGCATTTGAAAGTCATAAACCACGACCTTTTTCCAAAAAAATTTAAAAATCGGTTATCTCAAAAAAAAAAAAAATTTAATTTATTTTTGAATAAAGACTTGTTCACAAAATTTTACAAAATTTGAATTTTTAAAATATCTGTAACCGTTTAAGATTTATATGATGTCAAAGTTTCAACTTTAGTTGTCGATATTTCTACTAGAGGGCTCTTAAAGGCAGCAAAAATTACAAAAATTTCTTAGTGAAGCATGGCTGGATACGATATACAAAAATGCCAAAAAAAGATACCTTAAGTTAAATTATTTTTGCAGTAAATTGGAATTATTTTACAAGTTGTAATTTGAAGGAATATATTGTTCTAGGGTTTGTAAAATCTTTTCTCAGCGTTAAAAAACAAAAATGTTTTTTCGTGAAAATCACTATATAAGAACTGACCCAGACCAAATTTAATATTATTTAACAATGGTATAAAGTAACTAATTTGCTTGGTTGTTAAGTTATGTCAATTTCCCCCTAACCAACAATAATCGTGAAAGTCACTGGTATATTTTTCGACCAGTGGTTGGAAATGGGTTAATGAGTTAAAAGAAGCATAAAAAAACGCAAATAACGGAATATTGGGTTATTTTTCCCCAAATTGTATCCCTTAAACATGAAATTGGGCCCATTCTTATTTATTTTGTATCCTACACTCAAAAAAAATGATTTGTGCTTAAAATTTTCATTTTGCGAAAGTTACAAGCAAAATAAACTCAAAAGATTTAATTTATTTTTATTTGGAATTTGGTTTTAAATGGTTTTGAAATAAAATAGCTTTTAAATAAAAATCAACTTTACGTTGAAAGTGAGTGGTTGCTAAAGTGGGCCATTCTCTACAGTGTTTGCGTTATAGAAATTTTTCTATCGAACAACTTTAACCGATTACAAAAAAAAATATTTTGAACAAAAAAGTGTTTGTTCAATAATGACAATAACTGTATTTATTTATATCGTTGTATATTTTCAGAAACAAACAACACAACAACTACAGCAGCAGCCGCAACAGCTACAACACCACCACCAACAACAGCAGCTACAGCAACAACAACAACAACTACAGCAACAACAACAGCTATGTGATAATATTGGGTATAATGACAACAATGACATTGAGCTGTATATCGATTCAAACAGTCGCAGCAGTCGTAGCGATTTAGCCGATACAGAATTGGAGGCGAATTTGCGGCATCATTCACGTAATTTTACATTGTCCCCAGAGACAACTGATTATGATTCCAATTGTGGTGATTTAGATAGTCTCTCGAATGATATTAATTGTACCACAGACTATGGTAAACTGTATACGAGTATGCCAGTATTAGAAGATGGTCTATCGAGTGGTCATGCATCGGATACCGAAAATAATTGTCAAAAATATGAATCAACAACAGCAACAACAAATGGTGACGATGACGATGATGAAGCCGATGATAATAATTGTATTGAGGGTGGATTGCTAAATGAAAAACAACAACATCATCAGCAGCAGCAGCAACAAATGCAAATACAACAACATGAAATGTTAGAACAAAATAAATATAATATTAGTTTAACACAAGAATGTTTAATGGATAATAGTTGTTTAGCGGTTAATAATTTAATAACAAATTTAGTAAATATCGATGAAAGTGAAGGATTAGAATTGAATACATGTAAATTACAACAACAATTGCTGCAACAACAACAACAACACAATCAGTGTAATGATTTATTAAATACCGATAGTGGTTGTTGTAATTTAGCTTCTTTAAATAATACATCCAACGAATTAAGCAACGATTCTTCAAATTATGAACCGATCTATGCTACAGTAAATAAACATCCACGACAATCACCCCCACCACCACCGGCTCCTCAACCACATCGTCAACAATTACAGCTACAACAACAGCAATTACGTCCTCCTAAGCTTCCTGGTCGTGCGGAATCTGTTGAAATACAAGAAGCTATGAAAGAAATACGATCAGCTCTTCAGAGAGCTAAAACTCAACCAGAAAAATTAAAATTTTGTGATGAAGTTTTACCACCAGGTCCTGATTCACCCATATGGGTACCACGTAAAAATAATTCCGACTGCAATAATGTTAATAATGTGTGTCCTTCGAATAAGTCACCGCACTGTGATGAAGAAGAACAGGATACAGATTTAGAAACAGATCGTTTGTTGGGTCAACAAAGAACTGATGATCAAGATTTTTTTGATGATAAGGTAAGAATTTAACCTTCCGTCCTCACACTGGGGTATAATTAGTGGTTAACATTTATTTCTACACTGCGTTTAAGTATTTGAAAAAACTAAATTTTTGATACACATATTGTCTATGTTGTAGTAATATAAGCGAAAAAAGCTTTTCGGGAAAAGTCGCATAAAACACGAACAGTTACGATTATCGGAAAAAGCTCAGATGCCCCTTCGATTAAATTAAATAGACATTAATATTAGGGTATTCAATTTACTCGGGTTTGCTTTTGTTCGAGTAATCGAGTAACTCGATTTTGAGGTTTTTAATTTACTCGAGTAGGCGAGTAAGATTTTAAAATTGCTCGAATAACTCGAGTAACTCGAACAATTTTAATACTTCAATTTTATTTTCCAAAAACTCACATTTTTGTAAGTTTTTATATTTTATTAGTACTAATATAAAATATATATAAAAATTAACAAATTAATTAAAAATTTTAGTAAAAAGTATATCTAAAAGAGGAAAACATTTGCTAAGATCATTTATTATTGCGGCAGTTTTGTCTCAGTACACTCAAAGCAAAAGCGTTATTATATCAATGAAATTCTTTATAAATATGTTGAAATCTTCATTGATTTTCTTTCAATATAATTGGTTCATAAATATGTATTAAACTGTTTTATAAAAATATTTGTAAGGTGATCCGTTTTGTAATTTCACTCAGACGACACAGTTTTGTTATATTAGTGTGTTAGTACTAAACGAAAAAATAGCCTATTTTGTCCTATCATTTTGGGATTTTGATATATGTAATTTTTCTAAAAAAATTGTAAAGAAGTTTTGAAACAACTTTCATGAATATTTAAGAAGATTTTCATCATATTAATGAAAACTTCATTACTTCTATATGAAAATTTTAATATGTGGAAATTTTGCGTAAGACCGCTATCAATTTCCATATAGGGCTTCTAAAATTGGCTTGTTACAACGACATAAAATGGACCAACAAAAAGTTTTTAGTAAATGATATTTAAAAATTCCTTTTTGAAAATATAGTATTTATATGTAGTTTCTTTAGATCAAATGGCAACTAAATTAAAAAAAAAATAATAATGTTTGATCCCACTTTTAACCTTTAAATCCGCACCAATAATCTTAAACACCCCAGTCTTAGAACTTGTTTCTTTAAAAAATATCCAAGTTTCTTCGATATCGGAGTTTTTCGCATTAAGTTCTTCGTTTTTCGTAATATAATTTCTTTAACAGTGTTCACTTAATATAAAAATACACTTAACATTTAAATATTCACTATAACAGTCACATTATTTTATACAAAATATTAAAATAATATAAAATAGTTCATATTTTTAAATTACTCGAGTTACTCGATTAATCGACCAAAATTGTTCGAGTTATTCTTTACTCGAAATTGGCCACTTCGAATTACTCGAACAATTGTTCGACATCATTTCATCGATTAATCGAGTAAAGGTTAACCGATTGAATACCCTAATTAATATACATAATTTTTAGCTTAAACCAGCTATAAGTTATCGAACAAATCCAATTAAAGTTGTCGGATTAATTCTACTAAAGTTATCGGACATGTTTCATACTTCAGTTAATGTGTCTTCAAAAACTCTTTCATTTGGTACCCCATTTGTCTTAAATTCCTTTAAAGCAATACAAAGTAAACTGAAGCTAAAAATGGGGTAATTTTTGACCCCACTTTTCAAAACAGTGAATATAAGATTGAACAGCTATAAAATACGTGCCCCTTATTTTTTCTTCTTCATCATATACCCGAGTTTCAATAAGAT
Organism: Delia radicum; assembly: GCA_021234595.1. Taxonomy (NCBI): domain Eukaryota; kingdom Metazoa; phylum Arthropoda; class Insecta; order Diptera; family Anthomyiidae; genus Delia; species Delia radicum. The sequence continues at coordinate 169,680,183 of CM037852.1, forward strand.
CGGAGAGAACCCATCAGGTAACTCTCCTTATTAGTCCAACGTTTCTCCAATTTTTTTTCGTTCTTTCTTTTTAATAGTCGTTGGATTGGTCCAATAAATTGGCATAATATACGCCGTTTATTGTTTTTTTCTTTTGTAGATAATCGATGTGGATTATGCAAAAAACTGTCGCCATGACCTTGTTGGCCGACAAAACCCACCTTGGCCTTATTCGGAGCCGGTTCACCCGGAGAACCCCATTGTTTTGACTGCTGATTGGTCTCCGCTGTGTTGTAATGAATCAATGTTTCTTGCGCAGTTACAAAGATAGCAAAAACTCATTCGAACTGCTGTTAAATAACTAAACGGAAAGCGAAATGAAGTGTTCATCCATAAACCTAAGTCTCCTGTCACAAAGCCTAGGACACTCGCATAGAATATGCTTCGAAGTGTCAGCCACCAACGGAAAAAATCTGCAAACATCGGTGTCTGATTAAGACGGTAACCGAGATGACAGTGTTGAGTGAGGTACGATGTCTGGTTCCAAACTGATTAAAAGTATGCATGCGCTCCATGACTAACCCAGATGACTCTTAATAGGCCATTAGAGCCCTTAGTGCCACCTGTCTGTTAGAAGAAATGTAGATGCGAGATCTGACCGTGCTCCTCCGTAGGCACATTGCCGCACAGACACAGATGGCGAAAATCTCAGCCCTCCATTAAGATCTCTGCGATAATCATCTGACCCCTTAGATCGCCACCTTTCATGTCAACAAATTCCCTAAAGGAACCTATACTGACAGCCTCTATTGAGAGCATCCCTTGCCTAAACTTGCTCAATATAAGGCCACCACGCGAGGCAGTGCATGTGATCATAGATTTAAAAATAGAATTGAACAACCAGTAGACCATATGTGGCCTTAGGCTGCATGTCCTTCCAAATAGCCTCTGAGAGGCATAATATGCTCTGGTGGCTTTTATGGCAACGTTGTGAAGATGTTCGTAGGAAAGGGATCTATCGAGAGTTACCTAACAGTGCCAGAAAAGTCTATTGTGGCTCCCCCAACAACAGGCATAGACAAGTTGTGCCTGTTGTTGACAAGATAATCGGCGTATCCATAGGTTCTGATACCCAATTCGTTCATACCCTCGAATAGTTCATCGATGAAAAGTGTCCATAGTAATGGTGACAAAACTCCTCCCTGAGGACATCCTCTGGTCGCATTTATTGTCCCACAAGTAGTCCCTATGCCAAAAATGATTATCGTAGAGCGGAGCATCTCCAAGGTCCTATTATAATTGGAGGAATGCCCTTTCTAACCATGGATACCCTAATCACATCGTAGGATTGAAAAAAAAATTTGTTTCCATGCATAGATAACATATAAAAATCACATATTTTCTGTGTAAGAATAGCTGTAATATGAAAAGGAATTTTTATTTTCATGCAAAATAAAGTTTATAAAGAAAAAACAACATATTTGTGGATTTGTAATCCAGTTATTGACCAAAAAAGGTGAAAAATGGGGAAAAATTAACATTTTTGCGATTTTTAAGGCACCGGATGCACTTTTTTCGGGTAGGATTGTTCCTCATTTTTATCTCCTATTCAATATCTACAACTTTGCTTCAGACACAAAAGAGATATTCCGTACGGTATACCGAGATATAACCGTGTTAAAATATAGAAAAAGTGCTAAAAATTCGCCTTGAGCCAAAAAATTCGTGTGGCCATTAAATTATCACTGAAGCCAACTTGACAAAACGAATGGTTCTTATAATTTCCAGAATTGAGTCCCAAAATCATGTGTTGAAAAATGTTGTACTGTGTTATGCAATAAAAATATTCCGTTAAAGAAAATATACAAAAATATGCATTTATAGCAAAATATGCAAAAAATTGCGCTAACAAATCGATGCCAAAATCCTCAAAATCCTTTGATTCGCAAAGATATTTTGTTTACACTGTTCTCCAACTTAAGGAAAAAAAAACATGCATTTGCATGAATTTCCGGTCCTGGCAAACTGACTAGAGTAAATAGAAAACTTCCACTGCTGCATTGGAGATGTTCCTTAAAATTACGCCACTTGATCCGGAAGAACACGACAATAACACTGATCAGGTAATATCGGAAATACTGTCCAAGAAACAGGCGTGTGCGGCATATTAACCTTCTGGGTGATTCGGTGAATGTACTCGTAACGGAGTACTTGATTCTGAACAACTTAACCGAGAGGAAGCCAAAAGTTACCTTCGATTGAGGACTGGGAAATGGGCAGAGCTAACTTTTCTTAGTCACTGAAATTCCTCGCTGTTGTTTTCAAAACTCAGGTCTAACTTTTCCAATATCTTATCAGGCGTTCGAGATATTTTAACACAAAGTTTAGAAAAATTCGGGTTTTTGCTATATTTCGGACGTTATAACATCGCGGGACGTTATAACATCGCGGGACGTTATAACATCGCGGGACGTTATAAACAATTTTTAACAATATTTGTTAAGTCATCTGAAATGTCTTCCTATTGTTTTCAAAACTCAGGTTTAACCTTTTTAATATCTTATTCCTTTCCGAAAAAACCGCCAGATTAAATTTTTTGATATAGTATTTTTGATATAAAAACAACGGACGATTTCACAAAGGGGAAATAAGATATCAGGAAGGAGTTTTGAAAATAGGAAGGAATTTCATATTACATAAAAAATTTTGCGAAAAAGTCATAATACACAATGTTATAACGTCCCGAATATAGCAAAAACCGGGGTTTTCCAAACTATTTTAATATATCTCGAAAACTTGATGAGAATGAAAAGTTCTGAAATTCAGATTCGGATTCAGAGGACCTTATGCCTGTAGAAAAGTATGTTTTAAATTTGTCTACAGAATTTTTTTTTAAATAGGGTTTTCTGAAATCGGAAATATGTTGTTTTCAAACTCTATACTCACCTTTTGTGGAGTATTATTTTTTTTTTCAATGCCTAATTCTAGACCACATGTGTACCCATTAGATTTTTCATTTAATTTAGCTTCTACGTACTAAAACTTCTTTTTATATTATTTTTCCGTAGACAATTTGGCCAAAAACGTCACGCATTGGTTCCGGTTTAAATTCTTTGGATCACTCACCAACACCATCAGATATTAGTAATAATCTTCATGTTAAACCACAACCATTTTCATCGGCTACCATACGACAAGGTATTGGTACATCTTTAACACCCAATTCACCGGAACATTGTCAAATTGTTGGTGGTTCTGATGTTGCTACAACATCACCGGAAAAACTTCAATATACTAAAAGTCCTACTGGTTCTATAAAATCCTTAAAGGATTCAGCTAATAGTGATAAAAAGGCTAAATCACGCAATAAAGAGGGTAAGTTTGGAAATTATAAATTGTATTGAAACATATTCTTAATGTGAAACATTTCTTTGTCATTTATTGTCTTTCTATTCTTTTTGCACGCATTCACTATACAAATTCTAAAATTGAATATGTTTGTTTGTTTTGTCATATATATTTGTGTGCGTGATGAATGTAAAACAAAAAAAATATCCTTGATATGACGTAAGTTGCAAAACGTGGACTATTTAATGTCTTTGTATTGTTTTATGTTGTAAATTTATGTACGTGTGCCTTATTTGTAAAATACTGCATTGTAAAAACCATCAACAAATATGAAATTTTCGACCTCTGCCCTCTTAAATTTTAACCCTCTAACGGGTAAGACTGCCTCAGGACAGACTTCATAAAATTTACGACAAATTCGTCAAATGAGCGTTTTATATATAGAAATTAATATATTCCGATAGAAAACTAAATTTGCTAAATATTTTGCGACGTAATTTTTCGTGTGCCGTCCACGGTTTGGAAGCGAGAAAGCTTCAAAATCAAAATCTCGTAAAATTGCAAAAACTAATTATTTCAAAAATCTAAAAAACCAATTTAAGTTGAATAAAAACTCTTTATAATAAAATATAAGTAAGATTGAAGCTTTATCTTTAATAATAAGTCCTTACTTTGGTCCAAGGTCTCACAGGATTTCATCAGGATTCCTCTAAAGGACATCGTCTTAACTTATAAACTAATAGACGGATTTAAATGAAATTTATCAGAAGGAACAATATAAATTGAAGTTTCGATACTTTTTCACCTAATTTCGCTTTTTCCAAAAAGCGAAAATCGTGATATCTTCTTAAATAGAAGCCGAAAAAAATAGTTTTTGAAGTGGGGTTATATCTTGGTAAGATAAATAAAATATTTTGGCTCATATCGCCTAAATTAGGCAACGATAAACAATTTTGTTGAAGAACTTATTATTTGTTTTTCGAGTGGAGCACATAGTATGAATTTCGTTGCAAAACATCGTTTGCCAGTTAGAGGGTTAATCAAACTTGGTATGGAAAGTAAGTGTCATATAAATATGTCATCGTTCAGGTTTTGGGTTGTTAGCTCTAACGCGCTGTGGTTTCAGATATAACTTTTCTTGGTCAAAATTAGATTTTTCTAACATTCACTTTTCGTTTCTTTGTTGTTGTAATGTAACACTAATCTAACACTTCAAAACAAAAAAAACAGATTTTATTGAAGTTTATAAGTAGATCTAATAAAAGAATAAAAAACACATTTTTTACAATTTATTTTATTTTTTGTTTTTAAATGTAAAAAGTTTCTAATAATATTTAATATGGAAACAAATCTAAATGTTAGTATAATAATAATTTTTAATTAAAAAAGTTGAAATAAAATTGGCGCCATGAAAAAAAAATTAAATCTTTCATGCAAACCAGAACAAAAAAAAAAAATGTTGATAAAAAGTGTAGCTTTTAATAGGCCTACAAAAAAATTATAGAAAGTGATAGTTATAAGAGCAATCAGAAAACATAAATTAATATCTGGTAATATTTTCCATTTTGTCAGGTTTTGCAACTTTTTAAGAAAATTATTTTTCTCAAGAACACCTTTTCCTTTAAAAATTACGATTTATTTCGAATTATTAGCAAATTACTGTAAAAGAATCGGTATTAACCCTTAAACTGTCGTAAGCTTTTTTGAAGTGAAATTTATACTTTTTCGGCACGCAAAATAGGCGATATGAGCCAAAAACCAATCCATAAAAATTAATAACCGCTTATCAAGAAATCACTTCAGTCCAAAAATTACACTTTTTGTGTTTTACTTAAGAACGTATAACGATTTTCGTTCTTCGAAAACGCGCCTAAACTTCAACGTATATTGATTAAACTTAAAGGCTTTGCTAATACCACTTAGTATAACATTTCTGACAAATTCAATGAAAATCCGTCCATACTTTTTCAATTTAAGGCGATGTTTTTTACAGGTATGATTTTGGAATCCAGTATGTCCTGGGTCAAAAGTAAGAGCTCTTTTTTTAAAGTTTAAGCTTCAATCTTTGTGTTTAGTATTAACGATTTCTAGTCAACATAAACGTGTTTTAAAAATTTTTGAAAATTGTGTTAATTTCAAAATATTTATTTTTTTTTGAAATTTTACGAAAGTTTTAACTTTAACGCTTTCTCGCTTACAAACCGTACCATACACACAAAAAATTACGTCACAAAATTTTTTGTAAATTTCGTTTTCTATTGAAATAGTTAAATTCTTATTTAAAATACCCCGCGTGGAGGCGGGTTAAATTGAGGGTTCGGCTTACTAAATATAAATATAATATTATTTAAACAAAATTGCAACCCAATAGTTACTTAATTATAATTAATATAACATAAAAAAAATTACGAAGGTGCATTAAAGGTTAATGTGACAAAAAATGCATAAAAGGATTAAATATTTAAATCATAGATGCCCAGTAGTAGCTGATATCAGCAAATTAAACTCACACGTATACTTACGCTCTTTTGTTTGATCGTCAATCAACCAATAGGAAATCAGCATGTTAAGAGGGAGAGACAAACTACACTTGCAGAAAGAATATTTAAAAGATTATCAATTTATTTTACACATGGCGTTTTTAACAGACATTTGTAACATTTTGAACGAGTTAAATTTGAAGCTGCAGGGAAAAGATAATAAAATTTCGGATATGTTTAAAATTCTTTCAGATTTAAAAACTCAGCTATTTTTACTTGCAGCTCAAATTGATTCTGAAGACTTTTCGGACTTTCCGAAAACTTCTGTTATTTACGACAAGGAGAAAATCTTGAAAAAGTTGGAACTTTTGGAAATATTAGAAACGCTTTTTAATAACTTTAATGACAGGTTTAAGGATTTTGAAAATATTCAGCATTTACTGGATATTTGTTAAAACCCTTTTAAATGCGATATATTAAAGTACGTATTTCCAATCCAAACAGAACTTATTATACTTCGAAGTGAAATAGATTTGCCGGATAATTTTAACAATATAGAATTCTGGAAAAATCTGGATGGTACAATATATCCTGAAATAAAGAAGATTTCATTGAAGTGTTTATCTTTATTTCCCTCAACGTATCTTTGCGAACAAATATTTTCAGATTTTAATTATATTTGCTCAAAAAAACGCAATAAGCTGAATTCTTCTAGTTTGAGAAATATACTTTTATTGCGTAACTGCAATAAGAGTATCAACATAGAAGATTTCATTACTTTTTAATTGCAAATTGAACAATGATTAATTGAGGGAAAATTTATAAACACTTCGAAGAATCTTTTTATTTCGAAATATATCACACCCGCCACACATGTGCTTTCGTCGCAATCTCGTTGACGACTAAATAAAATAAATAGCAAATTGTTTTCTTCCAGTGTTATTTCGTCACTCTCACTAATACTACTACCTTGGGCATCTATGATTTAAATACAAATCCTATTTTAAAACAAAAATATAATATTTTGCATTTTAATAATTTTGGCCAAGAAAAGTTATGTTTCAAACCATAGTGTAACGGTTGTGGAAATATCGCGTTTTAAAATATGAAAAAAGTCGAAATATGAATCCGCGGTTTAAAACGCTGTATTTAAAAAAAAACGGATTTTTAAAATGTTATTTTTTGAGCTCTTAAGTAAGTAAAAAAATACACAGAAAAAAGTATTTCCCTACTTTTTTCAATTAAATCGATTTGAATTAATTAAATATTCTGAACTTGTTTGACATTGTTTTATACTCAAAACATATTGTTGTTGTTTTTTGTAATATTTATATGTGTAGTTGTTTTTTTTTTATAGATGTTTATTTATTTAGATTTCTATTAATTTTCATTAGGTTTATTACTTTATTAAGTTAACTAATTTAATTTCAGTGGTTTAAATGTGAATATTAATTTAATCTAAAACATTATCATAAAACACATAATGTAATTTTTTAAGTTAAATTTGGTTTAATAAAAATTTAACAATTTTGTTAAACAAACAAATGCTAAAAATAAATTAGAAATTATTAAAAACAAAAAAATCTGCCTATTCTGGAGGCTCTAGCTTTTCTAAAACTTCGGGCTCTGAGATCTTTAGCCAGATCGCAATACTAGTATCAACCTAGCTAATATGTTTGATTTGCTTCATTTTTGTAAATATACGGAGGTTGAAAGCTCGTTATAAATTAAAAAACTCTGGTTTTAACAAAAGGTCTAATTTTTGGAAAAAAAACATAATCCAAAAAAAAAAAATTTCCTTCCATTTCAAGATAAATAAAAAAACTAATTTCTGTGTGAATATCAATGACAGTAGTGTATCAATGACAGTAGTGTATCCAACTCTATTGATTCATTGGAGCATCGTCGGAATGTGGGTTGTGTGACACTTTTCTATCGATATTACCATGGGAGATGCTCATCTGAGATAAGTGAACTTATTCCACGAGCCCGAGTTTTTATTCGTAATACTCGAGAAAATTACAGAGAAAATTCGTTTTTTAGTCGAACGATTCGTATGTGGAACAAACTTCCCGCAGAAGTCTTTAAATCAAATATCCACAAACACTACTCCCTCTTTCCTCCTTCCCATACCCTATTTTCCTGATCAATTAAATAAAAAAAAAAAACATAAGTACAAATAAATTTGCTAACTAAATGAGAATTACATGCCGGTTCAAATTCAATGTTTTAAAAACATTTGGTATGGCAACAACACTTTATCTAATTGTTTTTGCTTTTTGAGAAGGTATACAATATTGATCACTTTGTAATCAAATGCATTAATATTTAATTGAAAAATAATTAAATTAAAGAGCTATCAATTTGTAATTGAATATGCAATTTTCTTTGTTGGCGGAATTTCAGCAATTAAAGTTATTGAATCGGTGGTTTTCGTGATTGAAATGGGTTTTTATTTTTTCGTGTGTACTAAATATAGTAGAAAATCAGATTTACATAAAAACAATAATTTATTGAAAAAAATAAATACATTTAGCAGAATTTTTTGCTAAATATTAATAAATTAAAAACAGCAAAAGTAAATCTGTTAACTTTACAAAATTTGAATTATATTCGATGTAAAGTAATTTTTTTTTTTTTTTTAAAAGAGAAGCAACACTCAGGAAATTCTTCCTATTAATTAATGTGTTGCTTTATTTGGAAAGGGGATAGTGGAACACCGAAGGTGGGCGTAGCGATACATATAAGTGATAGAAAACTCATACATATTATTTTTCTAAATTGATGTTGTCGTCACCGGGAATCGAACCCGGCACCATCTGTGCCCACATTATTTGTAGACTCAAAATAGAAAACAAAAACTGTAATATAAACAACATTTTTGCTTTATTTACCACAAATTTAGCAGAATGCAAATAACGGTTTTTTTTTGCTAAAATCATCAGAAATTTTTGATAAAAATTTGTAGATTGCTGATTTCATAAAGGCAGACTTTTATTCGCATTAAAAAAAAAAAAACTAAAAAAAATTTCACATTTTTTAATGTTTTTTTTTTTTGTCTACGAATATTTAGTAAATATTTTTACCGATTTACCAGATTATTTTGTTACTTTCAATTAACTAAAATCTAGCTCAAATATAACAAACGAAGTTATTGATATATGATGTACATCATCTATACCAAGTTTGGTTGAAATCAGAAGAGGTGGGTTTTCAGTCTTTAGTAAAACTGGAAAAATTTAGCAAAGATAGATTTAGCAAGCTGGAAAAAGATATACGAATGGCTTAATGCAAAATACGTACCAAAATACGCCAATAATCCAAACGTCCAAAAGCAAAAATTTGATGAAAATGGTTGGAAAGCCAAATGCACTGAAGAATTAAATAAAAAAAATTAAAAGCAAATTGGCATGAATGTCGTCCAAAGCATGATTGGAGGTAACAAGCATAAAATACACCAAAATAGAAGATCGCGGTCCTTTTGCTCTCTACAAAAATTAAATTAATACTTTATAGTCTTTACTGTGTTATAAATAAAAATACTTTTTTTTTACAAGTTTGATATATAGTTTTTATTAAAAATAAAAATTATGTTTTTTTGACCTTTATTTGTGCAATGAAAATGAAAATTATTCAAGTTCGAGGTCGGCCATACTCTATATTTCTTTATTATTATATTGTCCTAACAAATAATCTTTAGAGTTTTTGTTTTCAAATTTATTTATTGACAACTTTCAGGAATGTGTTGATAGATATATTTCGGGAATTTTCTAGGTTCCCATGATCAGAACACATTTTAAAAGAAGTGACAATCCCATGCAAACATCAAACATTCATATAACCTAGTTATCCCACTAAATGAGAACTAATATATGAGCTCGAAGTTAAAGATTATCACCATTAATCAAAAATAAATTGAAAACTTGTTCGTTATGTGCAAGCTCTACCTTTGGTAGATATACAATTTCATTTTCATTGCACAATTAAAGGTCGAAAAAACATAATTTTTATTTTTAATAAAAATTTTATCAAACTTGTAAAAAAGACAAAGTACGGTCTTAGTTTACTTCCCCTTTACATCTTGTTTTCAAATAAAACAAAACAAGTGTTAAAATAAAAAGAAAAATAAAAACAAAAAGCGTGTATTGTATATCTACCAAAGGTAGAGCTTGCACGTGGAACCCAGAAAATTCCCGTAATAGATCTAGCCACACATTCCTGAAAGTGGTCAATTAATAAATTTGATTCCTACACAAGGCGTAGCATAGGTGCAAATTATACGTTACATATATGTAACGCCATGCAGTTAAGGGTTTAATAAATTATGTACTTTGTGTTGTATAAAATAATATGTTTATTTATTTATTGGAATAAATTAATTTAAACGTATAACATTAAAATTTTCTTTAATTCATAGGTTTTTTGGATCCGGCAGTATTAATTGAAGGCGTTTTATTTCGTGCCCGATATTTGGGATCAACACAGCTAGTATGTGAAGGACAGCCAACAAAATCAACACGTATGTTGCAAGCCGAAGAAGCGGTATCACGTATCAAGGTTAGTCAAAATTTTCATTTATTCTTAAATTACAAAAATTCCCTTTTAACAAAGCTAGAATTTGAAAAAAAAAAAATAAAATTTTTAATAAATAAAATTTTGAAATTTCCCTTTTATTATATGCTGCTTATTAAAAAAAAAAAAATAATGTTGAAAATAAAATAATGCTTAAATTTAGGCTTTGGTAAGTTAACAATTTGAATCCCTATTTTTTTGTGGTATCTTTAATCCTTAAATTGTAAATCGTAAAATTTAAAAAATAATTCTAATCAGCTCTTTTTTTGGTTTTAGGCTCCGGAAGGTGAAAATCAACCTTCGACCGAAGTCGATTTATTCATATCAACTGAAAAGATTATGGTTCTTAATACTGACCTCAAAGAGATCATGATGGATCATGCTTTACGTACCATTTCCTATATTGCCGATATTGGTGATTTAGTTGTATTAATGGCACGTAGAAGATTTGTCCATTCTGATCCATGTTCAACGGTCACGTCCGATAATAACGAAACATCCTCAAACAAAGATAAAGATACAAAAGATAATGGTGGTGCTGGTACTGCTAACAAACAAAATCGTACACCAAAAATGATTTGTCACGTTTTCGAAAGTGACGAAGCTCAATTTATAGCTCAATCCATAGGTCAAGCTTTTCAAGTGGCCTATATGGAATTCCTTAAGGCCAACGGTATTGAAAATGAGAATTTAGCTAAAGAAATGGATTATCAAGAGGTGCTCAATAGTCAAGAGATTTTCGGTGATGAATTGGAAATCTTTGCTAAAAAAGAACTACAAAAGGAGGTGGTGGTGCCCAAGGCAAAGGGTGAAATTCTCGGTGTAGTCATTGTCGAGTCTGGCTGGGGTTCTATGTTGCCGACCGTAGTTATAGCTAATCTTATGTCGGGTGGTGCTGCCGCACGTTGTGGTCAATTGAATATTGGTGATCAATTGATAGCCATAAATGGCTTAAGTCTAGTGGGTCTTCCATTATCAACATGTCAGAATTATATACGTAATGCTAAAAATCAAACAGCGGTTAAATTTACTGTTGTACCATGTCCTCCGGTTGTTGAGGTGAAAATATTGCGTCCTAAAGCATTATTCCAATTGGGTTTTAGTGTACAAAATGGAGTGGTAAGTTAAATATATATTACACTTTCTCTACACAAAATACTCATCTTTTTTTTTTTTTTAAAAAAAAGATGCAATTTTTGAAAAATGTATAACTGTAATTTCAAAAAAGTTTGACTATATAGACTCAAATTTTTAAAGATTAAGGCCAAGTTTTTGGAATGTAGATTATCTTTAAACTTTGATTAACGAAGTTTGTAAATGTAATACGACTTCTCAAATGTGCCCAAAATTCTAAACATAATTACGTGGTTTAGACAATTTTTTGTTAATAAACTTGGAAATGGCATACGAAATACGTTGTCGGTTTAACTAAACCGAATTTAACTGACATCCCAAAAACTTGGAAATGGCGGACAACATTCGTTGAGGGTTTAACTGAACCGAATTTAACTGACATCCCAAAAACTTGACCTAAATATTTTGACGCGAAAGATTTTTTTGTGGGGAAAGGTTTTAGTAGGAAACACGCCAATAATATTTTGGTTTTATTTTTCTTACAGATTTGTAGTCTTTTACGTGGCGGCATTGCTGAACGTGGTGGTGTTCGTGTAGGTCATCGTATTATTGAAATTAACAATCAGAGCGTTGTGGCTGTGCCACATGACACCATTGTCAAACTGCTATCATCGTCAGTGGGAGAGGTAAGTACAAAATTTTATTCAATTGAAATTTATAATATTATTTCACAAATTACACGATTAAACACTAAAAATGTATCGTTGATGTGACTTCAATCAAATGTGATAGATGTTAGAACGGAGATTACGAATATGCACACAACATTTGAATGTTAGCTACACTTTTTGAAATATTCGTAAATTTAATTTTTATAAAAAAAATCAAGTTTTTTTTTCTAAATTTCTTTTTAATCCATATTCTTGAATTAACTACAAAACAATGGACTTAGAGCATTATTAGCCACATTAATTTATTGCTGTGATTTATTGGGATATTGAATATCCTTGAAAGTAAATTGGAAACTTCAATTATTTTTATATTTTGTGAATATTATGAAATCCCTTAATTGAATTTTCAAAATTTTAGCACATCATGTTAATTATATTCCACTTAATTCATTTAATCGAAAAATCTATCCATTCTACATAACAATTTTTAGAAAATTCAATCTGAATACAATTTTTATAACTTTTTTTAAAATTAACTTTCTATGATTTTACTATGAAGAAAATAAAAACACTAATTGTATTTTCTTTTTTCTTTCAGATTTTAATGAAAACCATGCCCACTTCCATGTTTCGCTTACTGACGGGTCAGGAAACACCCATTTATATCTAAATCTATATTTATATTAAATTAAGCTTTAAGCAGAAATCCCCTTAACGAAATCATTAATAATGCTAGTATTAAAAATAATTCAATTTTTTATTTAATATAATTTCATACAATAACTTTAATAACACAGCGCTTCAAAATTGATCCCTAAAACCGAAAGCAGGAGTACCGACCATTGATGCTTAATATTTCGGCCACGCTAGTTTTAATTGCGTAACTAGTTTTTGCACTAATGGACCAGATTTTTCGCAAATTTGCATTAAAGTTTTACATGTTTTAAAGCGGTTTTATTGAACATAAAATATCAAATATTTTATCTTAGTTTTTATGGTAAATACATAAAATAACTTCGTTGACATTCGGGTATTAAGTTTGGTTAATAAATGTGAAGTGTTAACAAGCTATCAGCTTTTACTATTTTGGCAATCTATCAAAACATTTTTGTGCATAAGCAAAATTACAAAACTGATCAATTATTTCGTGTAAAGAAGCAAAAAAAAAAAAATGTCCTGTTCATGGAATTATTGCGAAATATGCCTAATATTTATATGACAGCATAGAGAAAAAGGACGACCTTTGAGTTCATCTTTTAATATAATATGTTAATAGCTTTAAAAATGATGTGTACCAAAATTCAGCCAAAAAAAGGTTATATATAGTAATTTTAGCAAACACTTTCATTACAGTGAATGTCTACAAAATATTTTAAAACATTTTTAAAATAAAATTATTAAATATTTTGTAAACATTCACTGTAATGAAAGTGTTTGTTAAAATAACTTTCGCAAATATAAACTTTTTTGGCTGAATTTCGGTACCCATAATTTTTTAAGGTATTTACACATTAAACTAAAAGATGAACTCATGTTTCGTCCATGTTTGCTATGCTGTCTATCATACACATTTTAGGTACATATCGCTGTTTTCCCATGAATCAAACTTTCTTTTTTATACGAAGTAATTTTTCAGATTTCTCTTTATGCCAATGCACATAAAAATGCTTTGGTCGATTGAAAAATGGGATAATAAATTGTGCAAATTTACGGATTTACTTGTTAATGCTGCACATTTATACTAAAAGATGAACTCATAGGTCGTCCTTTTCGCTATGCGGTCATATAAATTTTAGGCACATTTCGCGATTTTTCCATGAACAGAAATTTCTTTTTTTTTTCTTTTTTACACAAAGTAATTTTTCAAATTAGTCTTTTTGCTTATATACAAAAATGATTTGATCGATTACGAAATGGGATGATAATAAATTGTGCAAAAATAGTAAAATGTAAAAACTGAGTAAAAAGACGGATTTACTTGTTAATACTCGAATGTTAATGTATTAACCATAAAAATCAAAGATAAAATATTTGATTTTTAAAATTGTATGTAAAAAACTGCGTTAAAACATGCAAAAACTATAATGCGGAAAAACTGGACCATAAGCGAAAAAACTGAGTACGTTTTTAAAATCAGCGTGGCCGAAATATTTAGAATCAATGGTCGGTACTGTGGTTTTATTTTACAAGTTGCGCAGTGTAATTTATTAAAAAAACAAAACAAAATCCTTAAACTAAAACAACTACATACTTTAAAAGGCAGCAGTTAGAGAAAGAGAACATAAATTTAAAATCCCTAAGAAAAAAAGCTTTTGCAAATTTAAGCTTAAAATAAATTAAGGCAAATATAAAATAATTTTGGCTCAACAAAAGTTAAAAAGCTTATAAAACAATTTATAATTATTATTATAAGTTTCTTTGTTAAATTTTCATTTAAAATGAATAACACAAAAAGAAAAACTATTAAGCAAATTTATAAGAAAATATCACTTAATTAACACACTCTTTTTTTGTAACGAAACAAAAAAGAAAGACTGACTCAATTTGTGTTGATTAAACCACTTAAATAAAAATATTTATTAAAAAATACACAAAATATATATTTAAATATTTTCTTAAAACAAAATAATAAATTATAAATAAATTGATTAAAAGAAAAAAATACTCATATTGTTTATGTAACTGCTGTTAAATTGCATTTAGCCTAAAAAATATAAAAAAAAAGAAAATAATGAAATTATAAAAACACTCAAAAGTTACCAATTTGTCTTAATATTTAATTAACAAAAAAGTAAAAAATTAATCATGTAATTTATCTATAAAGTTAATTAACAAATTATTGTAATTTATATTTAGTTATAATTTCTTTTAACAAAATTTAGTGCCATTTTTTTATGTCTTAAACAATTTTCATTTTTAAGTTGTTATTTAAATATTTAAGTTTAGTAATTTTTTTTTTAAACGTCTGCAATATTAAATAAAATTTGTGAATTTATTAGACCAGTTTTTATTGCAATATTTTTATTATATATTTTATAATTTTCTGTATTCATTTATTAGTTAATTCTTTTATTATTTCTTTAATATTTTGTTTTAAGTTAAAAACCATTTTATTACATATTTTTATACCAAAAATTTATTAATTAAAAAAAAAATAAAAAATAACAAATAATAATGTACACATAATTAAAAATATAATTTAATATGAATGAAATTTTTTTTTTGTAGTTTTATGTTTGAAGAATTTTATTTTAATTTTGCATTAGATCATTTCAAGAGAGTTTTATAAAAGGTCTCAAACAAATTTTAGCAAAGTCAGTAATCTAAATATGAAAATGTCTCCGGCAGAAACTTAAGGTGATTTTTGACTAAAGCAGTGGTTCCCACCAACTTTTGCTTCTCGGCCCGCTTTGGGCGTTTCTAATTGTTTTCATATATTAAAAAAAAATATTTTATATTATTAAACTAAATTAAAATGAACTCCGAGAGAGATTATAACAGAGATTCGTATCTACTGGATTAAAATTTTTGTATTTTTTGTTATCCACAAAATATTACAAATTTGTATGTCCTTTTTTTTAATTATTTTAAAATTCTCTCATTTGATTTCATAAATGGAGAGTTTTTGGTACATTTGGAAAACAATTTCGGTGTGTTCGAATTAAAATATGTTTAAATTCAAAAAAAAATTTTAGAATTTTTAGGTATTTTTTGTTAAAAATGGAAAATTATATATAGATTTGTTTGTGGGTTTGTCAAAAACAATTCATCTTAACCGAGGGTTTATTTTAAACAAGTTCCTATTAGCCGATGTTGCATTGAAGTTGTTAACATAACGTCAGGACTTTCAAATTAGTTCGTAATAATCGAGATTTTATCTCGTGCAGTAAACTCATACTGCACGAGACTTCTAATAATAATCATAAAAAACACGAAAGTGTTAATAAAATTAGTTCGTAATATTCGAGATTTTATCTTTAATGAAATTATTGCAAGCGACTTCTAAAAAGAATCAAAAAACACGAAAGTGTTAATAAAATTTTTATATTTTTGGAACAATTAAAAAATTTTAATATAATCAATTATAAAAAGTATATGGGCTACTTCCAAAAATTGTCGCCACCTGCTGAACCCGTCTATATATGGCTCTTAATTCTCAAGGTTTTTTTAATTAAGATAAACGTTGAACAGGGTTTGGAAGACTATACTTAAAAGATATGACATGCAAGGATTCACGTTGAAGAGCCTTTACCTAAAGAATTCATGGCCATTTAAAAGTTGAAAAATGCAAAAAATTACTTGAAACTTATAAGAGTTTTTTGATTAAGTTTTCAATTTATTTTTGATCAATGGTGATAATCTTTAACTTCGAGCTCATATATTAGTTCTCATTTAGTGTGATAACTAAGTTATATGAATGTTTGATGTTTGCATGGGATTGATTCTTTAAAAACGTATTCTGATGTGGGAACCTGGAAAATTCCCGAAATAAATCTATCAACACATTCCTGAAAGTGGTCAATTAATAAATTTGAAAACGAAAACTCTATAGATTATTTGTTAGGACAATATCCTAATAAATAAATATAGAGTATGGCCTCGAACTAGATACTTTTAAATTTGATCGTTTTTTTCATTAATTTAATTTTTTTCTCATAGTTTTTAACTTTCAGATCCAAACCAATGCAAAATGGAGTCACCAGATCTGGATGATTTATTCACTAAAGAAAATTTCAATATCGCTGTTTGGTGAAAAGTTGTATGGTGGTTTACAAATGAAAACAAAATATTCCGAATTTTAAACTTGAAGTTTTTCCCATACTGTTTTTGCGCCGTGTAATTGAATTGAAATTTGAGAATAGTGTTTAAACCATTTTCTAATGTTTTAGGTATACCAAGTTGATGTCTGCGCAGCAATAACTGGATACGGACATCACAAACTTTTTCGTCTGACATTCAGAAATATATTAGAAATGAGCCAGCGTATTGCGTGAACTGAGTATATTAGTAAACTGCACCTCCGAGTCAAAAAGGAACTCAACAATTTCAAAATACAAAAATTTTATGAATTTTTTAAAAATTTTTGCGAAACTTAATTTTTTCGCATTTTTTTTTTATAAAAAAACATGTCTTGAGAACATATTTAGATATTTAGAGTGAATCTTAACGGCGGACATAACTGAAAATAAAATTGATATTTTTTTCGTTCCTACCTAGTACAGCGATAGTTTCTTCCAAACACATTTCGCTTTGTGACAACAAAATCGCTGTTTAAATTACTCCAAAACGTACATCAAATACAAGATTTTAATGAGCTTAATACTAAAATCGATAATGCATCAACAATTTTTAAGGACTTTAAATTTTTTGGAACAAACAAAATTTCATAACCGCAGAAAGCATAATTTCATAAAAATTTTAATGATTAACATGAGTGCTTTAAGGTGGGCTAACATATACACAAAAGGTTATTCTTGTCATCCAGAATTTTTTTTTAAATATTTTACCTCAAAGTGTCCGTATTTTTTTGAAGTTAAATTTGGTTTTACCAAATTTTTTCTTTATACCCTCCACAATGAACACTTACAAATGAAACAACAAAATAATATTTAAAAAAAAATATTTTAGGGGTGAAAACAAAATTTTGAGGAGAAAAACAATTTTTGAGGTGAAACAAAAATTTGGTGGTGAAATAAAAATTTGGGCTGAATTTTAAATATTATTCACATGTTACCGTCTAGTGAAAAAATACTATAAATTGTAATAATATACAGTGCATTATACATAACTTGACCAACTGTTTTTGATAAAAAAGCGGGGCTCGGAAAACGAAAAAGCGGTATATTTAAATATTCTTGCCTAAAAATACGAATTATATCAAATTTGCTATTTTTATTAGTAAAAATCTCTTAAAAAATTTGTGTAATTAAAAAAATTTGATTGAAGGTTTGTGTCTCTATAAAAAAATTTTTTCAGTTGCAAAGTTTTTTTTTTTTTTTTGTAAAGATTTTGTAATTCTCAATAAACATTACTAATTAAAAAACTCCTTCAATTCTGTTGGGTGGTTCCTCTAGATTTCCATTAAACTCTGACATAATAAAGAAATTGTTAAGAAAAATATCGGCCAACTCGCATATTTAGCGGGTAAAAATGAGTTTCAAAGTTGTTCGAAAAATTTTTGTTTTAAAACTTTTTATTATCCAAATACCTTTTGTTTGAATACCCAATTTGTATATTGTTTTTATGAAAGAAGCATGAAAAAGGTACTCATTCTCATCACATATCCAATTTTATCGCAATCGCAGGTAAACCATCAGCAGTACTTCCTTGTTAGAATTAACATATTATTTAATTGATGTTTTCTTTGCAGGGTTAAAAATCGGTTTTGACACAAAGAATTCCCATATGGCACATTTAATAAAAAATTTCGGAATCCTTTCGCTGGTTCATAATTTTATTTCATTAAAAAAAAAAAAACAAATTTCTAAAATATTCAAAAATAAAAAATCAATCTAAAATATAACAAGCGGAATTTTGGTTTAAAAATCGCATGCCGTGATCGCCATTTCAACGGACAGATGAACATCGCTAAATTGTCTTAAAATTCAATAAGGATGAATAATATATATAGTTTATGGTGTCTTAGGCCTATATTTCGATGCGCTACAAACGGAATGACAAACTGATATATACCCTCATCACAGTATGTGGAGGTTGAGAGATTCAGTGAGAGATTATTTCAAATTTGGTGAACAATTATTAAAAGGACCTATTGCAAGTAACATGCAATTTCAGGCGATAATGAATTTATCTAACTAATGGAGTCCAAAAAATGTTCAATTGAAGAGCTTGTTGTAAAAATTCAATAAGCCACAATAAACAATAAACCCTTTAATTATTCAATTCAATTTTTTTTAATGTTAAATATTAATAAATCTTTTAAAAATATTGTGTAATTTTTTAAAATTAGTTTTAAACATTAATTTTGTAGGAACTGTTAGCGGACTCCCTGTAATACCCCTGGTGGTCCGCGGACCCCCATTTGGTAACCGTTGCACTGAAGAAACTAAGAATTTGGGCATTTAAGGCGATTTGCCACGTTTTAAAATATTTTTGTATAGTTATTAATACGGAAGGTAATATTTCGCTTAACAGAATTATTTTTACAAACAAAACAGATGGTATACTTTGCAGTCGCTGTAATCTGTAGCATAAAATCAGCAGAAATGGTCATCTTACGTATGAGTGATATTTATTTGAATTAATATTACTTATACGCCACATATGTTTATCTAGATAACTCTAAAGCAGTCATCGCACAAAAGTTTTTGAAATAATTCGGCCATTTCTTACTTAGTAGTCAGATTTCAATGGTAAAAGTGACTTAATATCGAGCTTAACCCTCTAACGGGTATGGCTGCCTCAGGGCAGTCTTCATAAAATTTACCACAAATGCGTCAAATGAGCGTTTTATACTTAGAAATTAATATATTTCGATAGAAAACTAAATTTGCTAAATAATTTGCGAATAAATTTTTCGTGTGCCGTCCACGGTTTGGAAGCGAGAAAGCTTCAAAATCAAAATTTCGTAAAATTTCAAAAACTAATTATTTAAAAAAAATATATACATTGTTTTCAAAAATCTAAAAAACTAATTTAAGTTGACTAAAAACTATTTATAATAAAATATAAGCCAGATTGAAGCTTTATCTTTAATAATAAGTAATTACTTTGGTCCAAGGACTCACAGGATTTTATCAGGATTCCTCTAAAGGACATCGTCTTAACTTATAAACTAATAGACGGATTTTTATGAAATTTTGCAGAAAGAAGATATTAAGAATTAATAGCAAAGCGTTGAAGTTTGAACAATATAAATTGAAGCTTAGATACTTTTTCGCCTAATTTCGCTTTTTCCGAAAAGCGAAAATCCCGATATCTTCTTAAATAGGAGCAGAAAAAATAGTTTTTCGAGCGTGGTTATATCTTGGTAATAGAAATATTTTTTGTCCAAAATTTCTCTTTTTAGGCAACGATAAACAATTTTGTTGAAGAACTTAGAATTTGTTTTTCGAGTGGAGCACAAGTTATGAATTTCGTTGCAAAACATCGTTTGCCAGTTAGAGGGTTAAGTTTTGAGTTTGAACCTTCCAGACCCAATATGATCAGCCAAATCAGGAAACTTTTTGCATATAAAATTTTGAGTGCTCGCCATTTTTTTGTTGCTTTAAAAAAATTAACATATTTGTGATCTGCTAGTAGAGACTAACAAAAAAAAAAAACATGCTCACATGTATGGGTTATCTCTATAATTTCCCATTTGAAAATGAGAAATTCCAATTTGGTTTAGATCCAGTTTTTTGCGAATAGCAGAACGAAATCGGAGCCAAATTTTTTTTTTTAAATATTTGTTATTTAACTAAATAAGTTCTCGATGAAATAAAAATGAATTCAATATCTGGTTTCACTGAAAAACTACATTCGTTTAAAGTAGAAATTATAAAAAATCTAATTTTTGCGATTTTTTACCCAAAAAGCATCATCAGTATTTTACCTCCAGATAAATAATTTCTTTCTGAATATATAAAGTGTGCATACTATTCTCAAAGGTGTTTTTATATAAAAGCGAGATGTGTTACAAAAATGTTTGATTTGTATATTCCTTTTCCCCCAGCCGCTTCTAAAGTTGCCACATTTTTAATCCAAATATCGACTTTAACCCACTGTTAAAAATTGTGCACTCCTGCACTTAGGTAGCGGAAGCGTTTGTAGATACTCCAACTTATACCTAATTTATTGTGTATGTAAGTCTCTTCCAATCCTCTCTTTAAATGTAGACATGGCAGCAAAAACATGTAAGAAATCGTATTTTTGCATTTTTATTTTTGGGGATTGTGGGATTCCTTACATCAAATCAGAAATTGGGATATACATTTCACATTTCTGTCTTAAAAGTCTAAGTACAAAAAATCATTGGATTATATCTATTAATAAATATTTTATTGAGAAGTGAAAATTTACAATTTAACAAAAACTGAAATTTTTACCTTCATATTAGAATCCCACAAGTTTTTGTTCTAAATTGGCATAACCTATGCCATTTTAGTAAATGAACATATGATATGACAATGACATAATATTGACGACTTGATATTTCAAAATGCGGTTTTTGGGGAAGGATGGGTCTGGTTTGTTTCCTTTCTATATAAAAATATATATGAGAAATTTGGAGCGAATCGGATAAAGAGAATTATAAAAACATTACAATTCTTTTTAAAAAGTAATCTACACAGAAAAAATTATCAATCTAAAATATCTAATTAAGGATTTGATTTGATTTAAATTTGTTTCTAAGAAAATATTTAATCGAATCAATTAATACTTTAATTGACTTTTAAATATATAAATACATATTTTATTTTTGACGTAATTCTCAAATTATTTTTTCATACACTGTATGCTTAAATAGAAAATTTTCATTATAAAGTACCAAATGCATTTCAAGTTTACAAACAAGCAACAAGCACACACACAAACATACAAACATACGCAGCATTAACAAAAACACACATACCAACGTATCGTTCCCACACATGTTTTTTGTGAGTATCATATTTTTTTTTGTAGAAGTTATTTATAACTTTTTTTCCTTTTTAATTTTCAATAAAAGTTTTAATTAATATTATCATTTCCGTGATAGGTGCTAAATGAATTAAAATATTAATTGATTCAACAATTTTTTTAATTAAAACTCGTTTTTAGTTTTTTCTGTGTAATTGATTACTAATCGCAAGCGAAATTTAACAGCTATGCTTAAAACATTGTTTTTAGAGCTGTATTTTGGTTGCCCTATCTAATCAGTGTTAAAGAAAAAATATTTAAAAAAAAACATTTAAAAATCTTTGAATTAGTTAAATGAAAAAATATTTTCTGTGATTTCGTTATAAATTACACTGTACAACACAAAAAAAAAATACAAGGTCCGACCTATAAATTTTGATGGAAGGGACAAAAAAAGAAACGTATCGACGTTTTGAAATTTTACATCTGGGTTTCATTTTAGGGGGAGGTAAAGTTTCCCCCAAATGCAAATTTTGTAATGTCAATCGGCAAAGAAAATCGAGTAAAGCTTACGTTTAAAGTTTATGGTGTGTTTAGCAAATTCATGTAAAATGTTACGGAGAACATTTTTGTAAATATATTAACCCTCTAACTCCTCAAGGTAAGGGTGCTTTGTACTTATTTAAAAAAAAGCAAAAACACCATTAAAACAGGGATTTAAGGGGTTAAAATGTTCCGCAAAAATATTCGCCGTGAAATTTTACTATAAGTCCCTGAATACACCAAAATCTGAATACACTCAAATCACGAAACAAATTATGTACACAATATATGCACCGCAAATTGACACGTTTTCAGTACAATAAGAAATATAGCACTTGATTTTTGTTTTGTTTTGATTTTTTATTTTGTTTTTGTTGTAATGTAACGGATCTAATCAGCCAAAGAACAGCTGACAATCTATCAAATTTTATAGGTCGGGCCTTGTAATTTGTGTTGTACAGTGTAATGAAGTGGAATTGCGTAGAGCTAAAAAAAAATGTAATTAATGAATACTTCCTATCCAAATTTGCTATCGAAGGGAAAATAATAGAGATATTACTGATTTTAGTTAAATTTGAACTATTTTTTTCATGCTGAATTTTTGGGGTACTTTAAAAGAAAACTCTTAATAAATGCGAAATCGAGCCTAAGCTCTGTTTTGTTGTGTCTTATTTCTGACATATTCTACAAAACTGTTTGATTTTGGTGTATTCAGGGACTAATAATAAAATTTCACGGCGAATATTTTTGCGAAACATTGTAACCCCTTAAATCCCTGTCTTAATGGTGTTGTTTGTTCTTTTTTAAAAGAAGGACAAAAAAGACCTTGAGGAGTTAGAGGATTAACATATTTTACAAAAATGTTCTCCGGAACATTCCACATAAATTTGCTGAACACACCATATACTTTAAACGTACACCCAGAGAAATAAGGTCCTAACCGAATTTAAAAGTGTATTTTAATAGTAACAACTTAAAAATTCAGTTAGTACACCGATATTTACATTAGATTTCTGAATATTTTGGGTGTTGCAACTAAAATTCAGTTGAATTTTCCGAAATTTGTTGTGATAACTAATGTTAAGTTGCATCAACCGACTGAAATTCGTAATAACCTAATTTGAGTCGAAGTAACCGAATTTCAGTTGGCAAACAGCTAAATTTGTATCTGTGTGTAAGCTTTACTCGATTTTCTATGCCGATTGACAATACAAAATTTGCATTTGGGGGAAACTTTACCTCCTCCTAAAATGAAACCCAGATGTAAACTTTCAAAACGCCGATACACGTGTATTTTTTATTTTGTCTCATGTTGAACAGTGTTCCAAGTAAAAAACGCTGCTTACATGCAAGCAGGTTTGTAAGGGTGTAAGTCAAAAAGAATCCCTTACAAACCTGCTTACATATGCTATGATTTTTATATGGCAAATTCCCACTTGGAAGCATTACCTTTGGGCAAAATAAGCGCTGATTTCAGCGCTTATAAAAAGCTGTGATTTCATGGCTTGCAGTAAAATCATATTTCATGTCTATATTATTGCAATTAAAAGTAATAACATGAATATACCATACATAATTTATTTTACATAAAATTCTACAGACATTAATTTTTTGTTGTTAACATTTTTGACACATAATATAATCATTTTAGTTTTTTTACCGCTCCACGTGCTAACTCTTTAGAAACAGTTAAATGACTAATTATTTTTTATTACATACTCGAAAACAGCAAACACAATCGGAAATCACTCGGGAAAATTGGTACAGATCGTTTATAATACACGATATGAAACTTTCTGCATTACAACCTGCATCCTTATAAGGGATTAGGGTAAGCTGCTTACAACCTGCATCCTTGTTAGGGAAAACAGTAAGCTCAAAATTTTTGGTTGTTTATTTGTATACGAAAACTATTCGTTTCTTTTACTGCTTCTCAGTATTATGTAATAGTAAGCACTTACATCAGCTCATTTGTTTTATCCTGCTTCTAAAAACACGAACATTTTTTACTGGGTTATTAGTGTCAAAAGTTTTCAAAAGTCTTTACCAGCCAACAGGAAATAAAGAAAAGAGACTAACTAACAAGAGGTGTGTTCGATAACACAAAATTTTTTAAAAATTTGTAAAAGTTTTTACTGGAAGGTGTTCGTTTACACAAATACTCTATTCAACAGTCAACATCTATTTTTATTGCATCTCTTGACGAACAACATGTTTCGTCTAACTTGTCGAAGCTAAAAATTTCTTATGTTGGTGGCCCTGATGGTGTTCCAACTTGTATCCTGAAAAGCTGTTCAGACATACTGTGTATTCCTTTAACTTTCATTTTCAACCTGTCCCTTAAGCTTGGGTATTTTCCAGAAACTTGGAAACGGTCTTTTATAATTCCTCTTTTCAAATCTGGTAGTAAAATCAATATTTTAAATTACAGAGGTATAGCCAAGTTAAGTGCAATTCCTAAATTATTTGAGAAACTTGTTACGGAATTGTTGTCTCATCAAGTATCTTCCATATTATCACCAAAACAACATGGTTTCAGAAAATCCCGATCTACAGTTACTAACCTACTTGAGTTTTCTTCTTTCGTAATTGATGGTTTTACTAAAGGAAACCAAACTGATGCTGTATATACAGACTTTAGTAAAGCATTTGACAGAGTGAACCACGACCTCTTGCTGTTCAAACTAGATCTTTTGGGGTTTAGTTTCTCACTTCTAAATTGGATCGAATCGTATTTGAAAAACCGAATACAATATGTCAAATTTCGCAACTGTGACTCTAAATCTATAAATGTTCCATCAGGCGTCCCGCAAGGTAGCCATCTCGGTCCATTGTTGTTTACACTTTTTATTAATGATCTCCCAAACGCTATAAAATATTGCCAAACTTTAATGTATGCAGATGATGTGAAAATATTCCTTTCATTCAATAATCTAAACGATCAAGCTTTACTCCAGTACGATATTTTAAATTTTACTACTTGGTGTGATGACAACTTAATGGATCTCAATACTGGAAAATGTAAATATATGATTTTTTCAAGATCAAATCCTACTAACGGCTGTTACTTAATGAACAACGAATTGTTGCATTTGGTGCAAACATTTAATGATCTCGGTATATTACTAGACAAGCAATTGGATTTCAGATGTCATGTTTCAACTACTATAAATAAAGCCATGGGCGTGCTTGGATTTATTAAACGTTGGTCAAAAGAATTTTCCGATCCTTACACTACTAAGCAGCTTTTTACAACATTAGTCAGACCCATTCTAGAATATGGATCAATTATTTGGGATCCTTCTTGTAAAACTCGTACTCAATCACTTGAATCTGTGCAAAACAATTTTTGTTATTTTGTCTACGTGGTCTCGGATGGGATTATAATAATTTGCCTTCCTATACTAGTCGGCTTGCACTTATAAAACTACCTACTCTTAAAAGCAGACGACAAATGCTCAATGTAACATTTCTCCTAAAATTGATAAACGGTGCTATGGATTCCGAATATCTTTTGAGCAAAGTTAATTTACATATTCCAGTTTATTCAACAAGGAACTACGTGCCTTTACGTCTATCTGCTTTTCGAACAAATTACGCCAACGCTGAACCTTTTCGAAGAATTTGCGATGAGTTTAATCAACTATATTTTGTAGTAGACTTCAATAAAAGTATGGATGCTGTTAAACGTGATATAATTCGCCATCTTAATGAACTGTAGAATAATATGAAATAGTTTTTTCTTTTAAATAGTCTGTAAGGTTTAAATCTGTAGACTGAAATAAATAAATAAAAAAAAAAAATACTCAGTAAAAAATAGTAAGAAGAGAGAGTAAAGTGAAAGGTTGTTGACAAAAAACTTACAAGTTTTTACTGCATAAATTTTTGCCAGTAAGAATTTGTAAGTAGAAAAAAACATATGATTGAAAAAATATGCTTGTATTTTTAGTTAACAAAAACAAATATTAAATTAAATTTTAATTGTCTATGGCAGAAGTGCCCACGGCCTATGCGCTTGGTACTCATTTGTTTTTGTAAAAACACTTAGCTATAGGCTGTGTGTTTTAATACACATATAGAGCGCTCAGCACTAGCAATACGAAATACACAAACAACTTTGTCTTATTAGTTTTTTTGTCGTTCTTCACTTTATACACGCAAGCGCAAAGCAACAACACTTTCGTATTCTTTGCTGGTAAACATTGAAATATTTTTTTCTTTTTTCTTTGTATGTATTGCTTTTTACAACAAAAAATGTTGAATAAAATTAGTTTTTCTTTAAATGTATTGGTGTTTGCTCTTCCATAAGGAACTTTTGGGCACTCCTGGTCTATGGATTTAAAGTGCAAAATATTAAAGAATTAACTATGGAAGAAATTAAAAAACATTCTAAATTATTTCTGGTCGACAATTTCAATTAATTTTTATCTTTTCCATAACGACCAGTTGATTTTTTTTTTAAATTTGTTATTTAAAATCAGCTGTTTTATATATTTTACCAATTCTTACAAATTTTCCGTTCGTTTACTTTTTTGTAAATTTGTCTTACTCTCTGTTATTTTGTTACTGAGTAATTTTTACTGGACTTTACTGGGAAAGTAATCGAACACACTTAATATCTGATATAAGACGTATGAGCATTATTTATTGTAATATATAAATAATAACACTCATACGCCACCATTGAAACTTAAAGCAATTTTATTGTACGTATTGATTTTATTGTATCTCTTGTAAATTTGAAATTTTTATTATTGTATTTTAATTCAAATATAATTTAATAAAAAAAATATTTTCATTCATTATTAATAGATTAATATTTATTAAATAAAATGTTCATTAATTAGTTAGCAAAAAGAACAAAATAAAAATTAAATAAAACCGCATTTAATTAATAAGTAAATTAAAACTCTATCATAAGTTATATAAAAAAAATAAATTTAATTAACATGCAACACAAGATATTAATTAACAAATTTAATTTTTGTATGCAATCAGCAACAACAACAACAACAACAAAGAAAGTCAATCAATCATTTGCAATTCAAATACACCTAAATTTTTTTATACATAAAAAAAGACATGTAAAAAAACTCTATATTTAAAAACCAACCGACAACAAAACTAATAAACTACAAACAATAAATATTTTATTATTAAACAAAAAGTAAATAAATTTAAAAAGAGCTTATTTTTCATATTAAAAAATTGCTTGTGAACAAAATAAAATAAAATAAATAAATAAATAATTAAATAATTTTTGATACGCTCATATGCCATATAAAACATATTAAAACAACAGCATTACACGATATTTAAATTAAATTACAATAACAAAACAAAATATTAAATATTTTATAGCTTAGATTGAGTATTATTAAATATAATTTAAATGTTTAAACTTTGCTCTTTAGTTGCATTATTAAAATTGTATTTTGGTTGAATTTAGTTAAAAATAAAAAATATTGTAAAAATAAATACAAAAAAAAAAAATATATATCAAAATTGCTAATTTTAATAATATGTAAATTTATGATAATACTTAATAACAATAATTTATAAAAAAAATTAAATATTAATAATAAAATTAAAATATCACATCTTAATTGAAAATAAATTTATAACGAATAAAGCGACACAAAAAAAAAAATTATTAAAAAATATCTTAAAGCGCAGCTTTTTATGACTAAAAAAAAATACAAAGCCAAAAAAAAAAATAAAAAGTAATGAACAATAAATTATTCGGCAATTTAAAATCATAATTTGTTTTATTTCAAAATATACACCGAAAAAACTAAAAACGGGTTTCAATTAAAAAATTTATTGAATCAATTAATATTTTAATTGATTTTGCACCTATCACGACAATGATACTATTAATTAAACCTTTTATTAAAATTAAGAACGAAAAAAAGTTATAAATAAAAAAAAAAAATATGATACTCACAAAAAAAGTGAGTGATCTATACGTTGGTATGTGTGTATGCAATGCTGAGACTGTTTGTGTGTGTGCTTGTTCTGTTTGTTAACTTCAAATGTATTTGGTATTTTATACTGAAAATTTTCTATTTATGCATACAGTGTATGAAAAAATAATATGATAATTGCGTCTAAAATAAAATATCTATTTATATATTTAAAAGTCAATTAAAATATTAATCGATTCAATTAAATATTTGTTTAGAAACAAATTAAATTCAAATCAAATCTTTAATTAGATATTTTAGGTTGTGTGTCCGTGAAATGTTATCACCAAATGTTATTGCAAATGGTGCGAAATGGAAAGAATAAAGTTTTTTTTACACGTGCCGAATTTCTGCCAAAGAGCAAAATTTGTCAAAAAAAGTTTTTTTTTTTTTTTTTAATTTTCAAAAATTCTAACTTCGAAAGATTTTAATTTTTCATTTCATTTATTTATTTAATATGAATGCTCAATATTATTCAGATATGGAATTCTGATTACATCAATCCAAGTTTTTGTTTTTAATAACATTTTAAGTACTATTGCATTAATTAATTTTTTTTTAAAATTTGTCCGCTAATTTCTTGCACGAAAACAGTTTTGTATTTTTAAGAACGTTTTAGGTACTAAAGCATAAACCAAATTTTTTCTAAAACTTTTTGCATGAAAGCTTTTTTGAACACTCAATACCATAAAATTTCCTAAGACATGTCTGTTGTGAATGGATTTTATTCTAAATTTATCAAAAATTTATCTATACAATAATTCCCAAAAAAAAAAAATTTACCCGTAATCCCAAAAAATAAGTTCAAAGCGTTCCCAAAAAAAATATTTCCCGAATTCCCAAAAAAAGTTCCCCGCATTCCCAATCCCGGCATTCCACGCTACCATAGCGACGCTAATATTGCGCACGTAAAATACAATTATATTTTTTCAATCATATTGTTATTTTCTGCTTACAAATTCTTACTGGCAAAAATGTATCCAGTAAAAAACTTGTAAGTTTTTGGCTTCGAACTGTCACTTTACTCTCTGTATTTTCTATTTTCTTACTGAGTGTTGGGTAAACGAACACCTTCCAGTAAAAACTTGTACGAATTTGTACAAATTTTTGTTGTGTTATCAAACAAATTTAAAGTATGCATACTATTCTGAAATGGTTTTTCATGTACAATGGGATTGTGCCAAAAGCCTTTTTGATTTTTAAATACTTTTTCTCCCAGCCGCTTTTAAAGTTGACACATTTTTAATGCAAATATGAATTAACCCACTGTTCCAAAATTTTGCACGCATCCAACCTATACCTAATTCATTGGGTAAGTCTATTTTTATCTCAGCTTTAAATCTCATTTTTGGAAATTTTTATTTAGTTTTTGGGAATTGTGAAATTTTTTACAGAAAATCATAAATTCTGACATCAATTTCACATTGTCGAAAGTCTATTAAGTCCAAAAAATGATTGGATTATGTATGTATATTAATAAATATTTTATTGAATGGTAAAAATTTACATTTTAATGAAACCCTCAATTTTTACCTTCCTAGTAGAATTACCCAAGTTTTTGTTTCAGCAATACCAAATGCCATTATTTTTTTTTAAATATCTAGAGTTACTGTTAATTTCCTTTCCAATGATACCACCAAATACTAATACGATATGTTTATTAGACCGACTCACGAAAAAAGTTTCTTTTGTCCACGCCGCAAAATTTACTTTGGCTTGTTTTATGATGAACCCCAAAATATTTCGTGTCTACCATTAATATCCCGCTAGCTGGACCGTTTTCAAAAAAGATATTTTTTTTTAATTTTTTAAAGAATTTTGTACTTTAACTAAAAATAACGTATAAAATATTAGCATCGCATGAGAGTCGCCTGCAACGGTATATAAAACATGTCAACGCATGTACAGGCATATCCTTTTAGGCATATTCTGTAAAAAATTATAATGTTTTTTGTACGGATATTTTTGTAATTTAAATGTCAAATTGTCATATTTCAATCCTTAGTCGATTTAATCAAATACGTTTTTCAGCTCTTTTTGAAATTCCCACTAGTTTGCGTTATACCCAAAATGCAATATGGTGGGAAAACTATGTTTTAGTCGTATCAATATCGGTATCAAGATTTATCTTTTGGGAAGTACAACTTTGTATAATTTTTAATTCGTGAAAAAAATGAATCCGCAAAAAAAGCGAATTCATACATCAACATGAAACACAGTCGGCTTGCAGACTAAATTAATTAAAATTTTATTTTTAAATTTGGTTGGTATAACCGCAAAAAATGTGTTCAATTTGCAAAATTTTAAATTATTTCCAAAAATTGATGATGCTCTTAATTCCAAAATTGAGCCGATTAGAACATAGTTTTCCCACCCTATTGAATTTTTGCTAAAACAAGAACTATTGCGAATTTCGAAAAAAGCTGGAACACGTATTTACTTAAATCAACTAAAGATTAAAATATGATAATTTGACATTTATACCACAAAAATGTCTGTACAAAAAACTTAAAAATCCTTTATGATTTGGACATGATTTGACATGTTTTATATACCGTTGGATGCACCTAAAAAAACCTTTCATATGATACCAATATATACTTTGTCATTAGTTACAGTGCAAAATTCTTTGAAAAACTAAAAAAGAGCTTTTTTTTAACGGTCCTGCACACGGGATCTTACTGTTAGACACGAAATATTTTGAGAATCATCATAAGACACACCAAGTTAAATTTTGAGGGGTGGACAAAACACTCCTTTTTTTCTCTATATAAGGTGAGTCGGACTAAAGTTTATAACTCTTTAACTGAAAATCTTCAAAGTTACTTCCTTTGCAAATATTTTTTTTATAAAAAAATAAGGGAACGACGACAATAATAGCTACGAACCTCTAACGGGTAAAAAACAGAGAAGTCCGCGTTTAACGGAACGGAAATTGATACGCCAAAACGGAGTTAAAATGTATTTTTTCGAAAATCCGAGTAGACGGTCAGTTAATGGTCGGTATACGTACCAGCTTTAAATGGTACGTGTTTTACTGTAGCTAACGTGCCATTATAGCGGGTCCGTAAAAATGTTTCAGATAAAAACTTAAAAGTTTGGAATTTGGAAAAACAATACAGCACATACTTTCTATGATCTTCAAACTCATCCATTCAAAACTCGAATCGAAATTTCTTGGAATGACTCTATTAATAAAAACAAATAGTACAGCACGTGAATGAATACTAGAACTATTACGACGAAATACGTAGTTTAGTCGACATTTTGCAGAATGTATCAGTTAAAGTCCCAGTTAGTAGCTAACGGGAGATTGTGAAAATGATGCTAAATCGAATTAAATAAAACTAAAAATCATATTAGCAAAATATCAACAGGAAACGAAAAGAAGCATATTAATGTCAAAACTTGTTTTTCAGCGAGCAATATGAAATTTGCATTAAAACAGGAAATGTGTATGCAGTGCATTTCGAATATCAAATGTCTTTTTTTTCTATAGAATTAAAGAATATCAAATAGTTATGACAAGTCAATGTACGACGTATAAGCATGGTTGGCAAACACTAACCCTAAAATACCGATAGCGAGTCAATGCATTTTCAAAGAACTATTTTTAACTTTAAAATAGCACTAACGAAATAACTTAACCCTAACGAAATAACTTAAAATACCGTTAACCTTAAAATAAATTAACGAGATAATTCTAAAATACCGATAACCTTAAAATATGCTAACGAAATACATATTTTTTTTTCTTTCTCAAAAACATCATTATTTTAAAATTATAAAAAAAATGTTCAAAAAGGGTAAATTTTTTTAATCATATGGTGTTTTCTTTTCTGGAAAAAAGTATTGCATTTTAAAGTGCAAACATTTCAAACATTTCACCCTCGCCCCATTAAAATGCTTAATTTTTACAATCAAAATAGAACACAATTGTATCATATATTGCATTTTTTTAACATGTGGATTTATACAATATTGTTATGGCTGGCAGGGTTCCAATCTCAGCCAACGTGAAAGAATTTTTTTTTTAAATATTTTTTTTAATAAAAAAGTTTTTTTAATTATTTAAAAAATTTTGAAGTTAGCTTCTTATTTGTTTTTTTTTTTTGTTTTTTTTAGCAAATTTTAGGTTAAAAAATTATTAAATACAAGCAAACAGAAAAAATAAAATATTATAACATAAAACAAAATAAATCCTAAATTATAATAAAAAAAAAAATAATAAAAAAAAGTTTTCCAATGAATCAGAAGCCAGCACACTACCCCTCGGCTACGAAGGTGAGAATTTTCTCCCACACAACTTTGCACATGAGATTGATAAAACGAAAACAACAGGGCAAACAACAACCCTGTAAATAATTTGAGGGCGCTAAAATTGCACTTTTTGCCTTTTTTATGGCAATATTTTTTGAAAGAAACACGGTACCCTCTCAGAGCGTTCACCTCATTTTAGAAAAGAATACGAAAAAGGAAATTTAAGGCAAAGTGCAAAAAAAATGTGACATTTTTGTCAGAAAAGAAAACGCCAATAAATACATACAAACATACATAAAAACATAACAAATATTACATTATTCAAAAAAAAAAAAAACAGGGTCACTGACGAAGGTTCAATACCAGATACTGCGCAGTCTGATTCAGAAAATTGAAAATTTGCAATGCAGTTATGATTCTTAGAAAATACATTCATTCTTCTCTACCACGCCTTTCACAATTAAAAATTAAATAAAATTGCATATTAATTATAGTATTAATTGTAATTATCTGAAAAAGACGTTAAAATTCAAACTCATATCGTTCATTGCGTAAAGCAACTTTGAAAATTTAGCCATTTGTGAACTCATGTCATCTGACTTTCTTCATATTATGAACAGGCACCCTCTATTGACATTTTAAAAAATCGCGATTTAATAAAAGTTTTTAATTTTTCAGAAACTTGAAAAAAATTTAAAACTAGTGAACTTTGATGGCCTACAGTTCCTAAAATGACTACTACAAAAATTAAAATAACTTCTGAGAGCTGCGATTGTCTTCATTTACTGTCTGTAATCCCAAAATAACCCATTCTTTCTAAAACTGCATTTCTTGCAATTTTGAAATGCTGTTTGAATTTTTTAATTTAGGTGTGCTTGATATTGCTGTTATCTGCAAAATATACTAAAAAATACTTAATTTAACGTTAACAGTAAAAAAACAAAGAAATAACTTAAATTTACGTTAACCTTAATATATCATAACGATATAACTTAAAATAGCGTTCACATTAAAATACCCCAAAGAAATATTTACAAAATACCGCTATCGAATACCCATAACCGAATGAAACGGTTGCCAACCCTGATTACACTGTGCAACAAATTTAGGGCCACTGGTATCCCGAATGAAACCAACATTAAATGAAAGTAGATAAAACGCCCAAACGATTTTGAAAACTTAACTCGGATTTAATTTTTAAGGCCATTTGAAGTTGGGCAAGCTGCAAGCTCTACCTTTGGTAGATATACAATACACGCTTTTTGTTTTTATTCTCCGTTTTATTTTCATACTTGTTTTGCTTAAAAACAAGATGTACAGGGGGGGGGGGGCAAACAAGACCGTACTTTGTATTTTTTACAATTTTGATATAATTCCATTCATTCCATTTTTCTCTAAACTAACAGAAAAAATTTTAATTTTTATATGATAATTTACTTTGACTATTAGAAAAAACACAGAAATGGAATGCTAGTGTCTAATAACTTTTTCTGTGTTTTTCTAATAGTCAAAGTAAATTATCATATAAAAATTATAATTTTTTCTGTTAATTTAGAGAAAAATTTGTCATGATCTCAAACCGAACGAATAAAATCTCACAAATAAAAATTATGTTTTTTCGATCTTTAATTGTGCAATGAAAATGAAAATTATTCAAGGTCGGGCCCATACTCTATATTTCTTTATTAGGATATTTTTCTAACATAAAATCTATAGAGTTCGATCCTCCATAAAGGGTTAAAAATTTACTAAAATGGCTCTAGTACTTTATATAATGTTTTTTTTTTTGTTAATGTCCTTAATAGCTTTGCAGAAAAAAATACTAAAAATTCTTTTTATTTCGCAATTTGTCGCGATATTTCATATCCCAGACATTTTTGACTAGGTTCCAAACTTGGCACATTTATAATACAGACAAAAATGCATGTATTAAATACAATGCTCAATATTATATTTATAACAAAAAAACTTTAGGAATTGGAATTATTTTGCACAATCCCTCGACTAAAAGAATTTGTAATATTTTTTAATGTTCTTTTTATAAATTACAATATCAAAGTTTAAATTATAATGCAAAATGAAAAGTAATCTAAAAATACTATTGACAGTTTTCCCCCAAGATGTGCGTGTTAATTTTTACTTTAAATTTCCAACGCAATTGAAGATTGGTTAAATAAATGGGGTATTAAAGTCAATACTGAGAAATCTGTACATATCAGTTTTTCGTTAAGACATGGCAATAGCAACAATGTATTTATGAATAATATAGCAATACCTCAAAGTGACTGCGTTAAATATTTATGGATGCACATCGACAGAAGATTAACTTGGAAAGAGCATATCAGAGCGAAAAAACAGCAACTGAAAATCAACACAAAGCGACTTTTTTGGCTACTAGGCCCAAAATCTCAGTTAAGCTTTCAAAATAAAATATTAATATATCAAACTATTTTAAAACCTGTCTGGACATATGGTATACAGCTTTGGGGTACAGCCAGCAATTCCAACATCGAAATCCTACAAAGATATCAGTCAAAAACTTTAAGGTCAATAGTAAACGCTCCATGGTTTGTTTCGAATAAAACGATTCATGACGATCTCTTTATTCCAAATATCGTAGAAGAAATCAGACGATTCAGTGAGAACTATTTAACAAGGTTAAGTAACCATATCAACCCACTAGCTATTGCTTTACTTGATGACTCTGAAGAAGTAAGAAGACTTAAAAGGATACATATCCTGGAGTTACCGTTTCGGATATATTTAAATATTTATTATGCTAAATGTATATGTGTATAAATTTGTAAATATTGTTTAAAACTTGTAATATCCTTCGGATTATATGCTCATTGTTGTTCTCAACGGAGTTCAACAATTAATGTTATTTTTTATTGTTATTATTAAATTTACTTATTATCCTGGATAGATAGTAAATAAAAGAATTATTAAAAAAAAAAAAAAAATAAAAAAAATTTGTTGCATGTAAGTGTCCCTATTTCAATGCACACCACTGTATAATTATATATGATCTATACCCTCAAATTTCGGAACCGTACATATTTGGAGATTTATGAGAAAATTTATGGTTATATACTGAACTATATGCACATGGTCATATGTAATCAGCTATTTACATGTATGATCATATATAACCCCATGCATGAACATCATTTTGTAAAATTGCTCCCAAAGCGCACAATTTTGACAGCTCATTCCGAAAAAAAATACGGCAATACTAAAACAGCCAACTCAAAAATACAATTTTTTTTAATATAAACTCATCTTTTTTGCTCTGTGTAGAAAAAAAAATATTTTCTATTGTGTTTCAACATCGGCTCTAATAAGACAACACCTTAAAACATGCTTCTGTGTGCATTAATTATTCTTGTGGGCGTTTGTGTTGAAATGGTTAGCCGTTGGACTGTTACACAGATGGTCCCGAGTTCGATTCTCTGTGACGACAACATCAATTTAGAAAAGTAATATGTATGAGTTTTCTATCCCTCGTATGTATCGCAGCGCCCACCTTCGGTGTTCCCATAGCATTTAACCCCACCGAAGAGTAAAATAATGAATCAGGGCTATGAACCAAAAAGCTTTAATAAGTTAGCCAACTTGTCGTCAGGTGGAGAGCTACAACTGTTCTAAGACTTATCATCCTGCGCAATTAAAGTGTTGCCACGTTTGAAGCCCTTTATATTTCTGCACCTCTCATCACTCCACTATCTCGATTTCCAAATAATGCAACACATTAATTAATAGGAAAACTGTCCTGACTGTTGCTTCTCATAAAAAAAAAAAAAATAATAATAATCTTGTTATTATTTAACTTCATCCATTGTGGAAAAATTGATAAAAACGAGACAATTTTTAACACTGCAGTACTATCGTCTGAGTGGAATCCACCCATAAGGCTGCATTTTTGTTTTTTTTCAAGAGAGATGTACATTAACAAAATATTATTTAAAATAAATGAATTGCCAAACTTATAAAATTAAATTTTTTTCTGTATTTTGAAGTTCATTATTGAAAAAAACAAATATTATTATCATAATTGAATTTAACTGATATGAATGACAGATACTAATAACTAGGGGTGGATTACACCCAACGATAGTAATGGTGTAAGTTGAATAACGATAGTACTGCAGGGTTAAAAGGCTACACAATTTAAATTTGAGCTACATAAGTTTTCACAATCATTTGTGAGTTTTGGTCTATTGATTGTATATTTTCATTTCTGGTTGCTCAGTGTATAAGTAAACATACGCATGCCAAAGGAAATTGTCAAGATGTGTATGAATGTGACTAAAGAAAAATAACACGAAGAATGACATCTTTAGAAATGCAAACTAAACGCAAATCTCATTTGAATTTTATTATTTCTTCTCAAAAATTAAAAGAGTGCAAAAAAAAAGATGTCATAAATTATTATTATTCAAAGATGTGTGTACATAAGGGGCAAAACTTTTCAGAATTTCTGGAAACAATCAAAACTTAACATTAAAAACTATGAGGAAAAATTATGAAAATTTTTACAAAAAAATTTAAAATTCCAATATCTACACTTGAAATTCATCGTTTAGAATTTGAAATTTTGAAATTAATTAATTTGTTTTTGCGAAAAATAACTTTTTCTGTGTTTTTTTTTTCTAATTTTCTGTTAATTTAGAGAAAAATTTGTCATGATCTCAAACCGAACAAATAAAATCTCACACATAAACTTATAGATCAACGATAAAATTCACTATTAAAAATTATATTTCTATTTCCGGTTTAAATTTCGATTTGAGCATTTTTAGGTCAATTTGAAGAAATTGTTAAATTTCTGCTTCAAAAATATGTAGTTGTTTGGGTTTGTAATACATTTTCTTTATTTTCAATGTAAATGTCAGACATTTGTAGAACAAATTAAATTTTTTACTAATCTTGTAGTTCATTTAAATAACAAACCACATCAAATGACTGTTTTATGATTTTACAATTATTTTTTTCAGCAGTTGGTTGTTATTTAAAAAAATAAAAAAAAATGTTTGTTTATTTTTAACTAACATGTGGTTAATTTTTATTACAATTGTTAGTCATTTTTGAACATTAAAAAATAAATTACAATGTTAGTTGAAAATTTGCAGTGGGGTTTACCTACATAGTATTCTAAGTGTATATGCTAAACAAAAAAATATCTTTTGATTCAATTTTACACCCAGAAAAAGGATTGGTTGGAATTCGATCGAAACCATTAAAATTTATTTGATAGGACCTTATTTTATTTGGAACTACCAATAATCGATTAATAAAGCACAAATACTGTACTGGAAATTAAAAAGACGGGAAAGGACCTAAAAAACTATACATTTATACAATTATTGATATTTGCAATCAAATTTTCAAATAAAATTCGGTTAGTAATTGTGTGTGTGAGAAGCAAACATTTATTTTGTAATAATAAAGAGAATTGGTACCATCCATCAATTTTTTAAAAAATTGTCGATAATCAGAAGTTTTTACTGCAAATACGTTATTCGCAATTAAATAACATTTATAAGTGTTTGTGGTGTAGTGGGTAGAGAGTTTGCCTTGTACTCCGAACTTCCGAGTTCAAATCTCGGAAAAGAAAAACACAAATAGTTTTTTGTTATTTAAATAAAATAAACAAATGTTTAAATAGAAAATAAGGCAATGAAAATTAAAAGTTATTGTAGCGCAATCAGTAGGACAGAGGACTATTAGTCTGATATATACCAGCGTTCAATACCAAAAAAATCAAAAAGTTTTTTAATTTCAATAAAATTTTGTGGAACGCAATAGAATTTATTTGGAATGTTATATTGAACTTAATATTGGCTTTCACGACTAAAAATATAATTAACCATTACGATATTTGTAGTAACCGCTAGAATTGGATTGGAAAACAATACGGTGGCCACAACTGAGACTGTTTTCTGGGTGTACCAATATTGATTTTATGTTCCTATGTTACGCCATTTATAAATATCCAGAATTGAATAAAACCATACAATAATAAATAAAATTGATTTAGCTTGAACAAAAATTTTTTCACAAAGATTATAAAAAACTTTTTTTGAAATGATCTATACAATTTTTGTCTTCCATTTTTATAAAACTTCTGGTGTATTTATGAACACTACATTTATGAAATATTTTTGTTAATATGATGCAACTTTTTTCCCTGAGTGTAGCTAGGCTTTATTTTTATAGGTTTAGGTCTCTTTGTTTTGTAAGTATAGGTTTTAATTATTCCGAACAAAATTTTCTTAAATATAAAATTTGATGAAATTAGCAAAATGTTTTGCTAATATGGACAACTCTACTCCTATGGACAACTCTACTGCTATGGAAAACTTTACTCCTGATGATAATAATACGTTTGAGTTTTCTTGCATTACACAGTCTGATATCGTGTCAACTTTTGCACTAATAAAATCAGAAGCAGTAGGATACGATAATATGCATCCGAAATTTTTAAAGATACTTCTGCCATTACTTCTGCCTTATATAACTCACCTTTTCAATACAATCATTACATCCAGCACTTTCCGCAGAAATGGAAGCATGCCAAAATTATACCACTTCCGAAGACAAATACTGAGTTCCGCATAATTGCTATTTTGTGTTACCTTTCTTAAGTATTGGAAAAGATTCTACAGCTGCAAATGAGTGAGTATATAAAGGATAAATGCCTGCTGCATGATAAACAATCTGGCTTTCGTTCGAATCATAGCTGTATAACAGCTTTGATTGATGTTTTGGAGAGCAACTTAGAAATTTCTTTAATTTTGCTTCGTCATCAACACGGCTCTTATTTTCGTATCTAACTAATCGCACACAATCCGTAGACGCAGATAACACTTGGTCTAACTAGCTGACTCTTACTAGAGGCGTGCCGCAAGGATCTATTCTTGGGCCTCTACTTTTTTCTATATATGCAAATGATTTGCCCGATCAGCTTTCATACTGCAAATTACATATGTACGCAGATGATGTCCAATTGTTTTTGAGCAGTCCAGTACAATTAATCGCAGATGCTATTACGAAAATTAATTATGATCTTGATAAAGTATATATATATGGGCCACAGCAAATGGACTTTGTCTCAATCCGCTGAAATCAATATGTCTGATAATTCACCGGCAAAGAACTGTGCCAGTTATCGAAAACAAAATTCTTATTAACGGAGGAAGAATTGAAATCGTAGAGTCGGCTAAAAACCTTTGCATTATCTTCAACAGATTTTTAACATGGACCAACCATATAAACTCACTTGTTGGTCAAACCTATGACAAGTTAAGAGCTCTATTGTCAACACAGTTTTTTACGCCTTTATAAGTCAGAATATTAATTGCAAAGTCGTACCACATCCCTGGTTTAATTTACGGCTGTGAACTCTTCGAAAATTGTGATACTACTAGCAAACGCAAGCTAATAGGTTTGTATAATAATATCATCAGATATGTCTACGGATTGAGAAGGTTTGATCGTGTCTCATCTTTTGCCATTAAACTTTATGGCGTATCTTTAGAGAACCTTTTTAAAATAACAGTACTTTTATTTTACCATAAAATAATTTGTACCAAAAATCCATTATACCTTTATAAATTTATACAATTTGTCATATCCCCTAGAGGTAAAAAGACAATTATACCAAGGCATCGATACCAATTATCTGAATGGCATTTTTACATAAATGCCTCACGTCTTTGGAGACATCTTCCAGAAAACCAACAGCTCAACAGCAACGCAAACAGTTTTAAACGATTTCTTCTACATTTTTTTTTGCATAATTTGATTTAGATTTATATTTATATAACTTTATTTTTACACTTTTTTTGTTAATGGTCTGTTTCTCTATTTCGAAAGAAAGCTTTCTTTCGCTTTCTTAGCGAAAGAAAATTGATTTGGGTTTCTCTAACTAAATTTCTATGCGAACGATGACTTGAAGTACAAGTCGAATGAAAACGTAACAGTTTTCATACAAAATTTGGTTTCTCTATTTCGAACGAGTTGTCAACAGTGCGAACGTAAATGTCAAAACCAGTCACTTGCTTTTTTGTTTTCGAGTAACAAAATATTTTCAAAAAAATATATCATTCATTCCATTAGAAAACTCAAAAAATCTGAACACGGGTCCTCTGAATTTGTTTATTTTTTTACATGAATACTCTATGGTAACATTTGTACATTTCCTTTTTGAGATCTCCAAATTTGTAAAAACTCGTGATTTTAAGCACGTTTTTAGTTCTCATAAATATCAAAAAAATGCTAAAAGCACTTTACTTTGAAGTGCCATAACTTTTTAATTGTATATCGCATGTTATTAATTTAAACGATATTTGGAAGATGCACTTGTCTACTTTATAACTGGATTTTTAAACAAAATGATTGCTAAAAAAAGGCATACTTAATGCAAATGCAGTTTTCTAATGCATTTTTCAAAACTTTCCCCCTACGATTTTCAAAAAAAAAAAAAACAGTACTAAAATATGGAATATTAGCTACTTATAATAATACTGATTTTTATGGAACAAAAATTTCCCTTAATTTTTAATGATTTAAAAAAAAATTATTTTTTTTATTCTATAAAATGAAAATATTTTTATAAAACACTTTTAGCATTTTTATCAAATTTATGAAAATTAAAAACGTACATAAAATCGCGATTTTTACAAATTTCGAGATCTGAAAAAGGCTATGTGCAAGTGGGACTATAGAGTATTCATGTACAAAATATAAAAAAATCGGAGAACCTAAAAAAAAAATCGTCATTTTTCAATGTTCTTTGCTGGAATGAATTTTATAATAAAAAATTATAAATATTTAAAAAAAAAAAGAATGGATAACAAAATAACACGAATATTTGTAGTTTTTTAAGAACTTTAAATTTCAGCTTAATGAAATCCACAATGGAACAGCTTAAAACGCTGGTGTACTTTTTTGATTTTCTTGTTTTGATTTATTAATTTTGCTTTTGTTTTATTTATTTGTTTTAATTATTTATTTGTCATATACAGCTGATCACTGTTAAGTAGTGTTGTATTTATCTTCAAACAATTTAGTAGTATTTTTGGTATTTTTAAAGGAAATTGTAATAGAAGTTTAAAATATCCGGTCTGGCACCACTATGATTTGTAAATACGTAAAACACAAAAATTGACACACGTAAGTATAGGCGAACGATAGCTTTCGAAATAGAGAAACCCAAATTGATTCGAATTCGAGTGACTAGCTTGCGTTCGCTTAGGTTTTCGTTCGAGATCGAGGAACAGGTCATAAACCATTTGTGATGATAGAACAATATATTAGAAAGTAGTTTTAATTTTATTTTTGTTCTTTCTTTTTTTATTGTTATTTACGTGTATGAGTATCTTAAATTTATTTTTTTCTTTTTTTTATATATAACTTGCAATATTTTTTTACCCAAACTGCTTTCCTGTACTTTAACTATAAGATTTA
The DNA here is from genome assembly GCA_021234595.1 of Delia radicum. Lineage (NCBI taxonomy): Eukaryota > Metazoa > Arthropoda > Insecta > Diptera > Anthomyiidae > Delia > Delia radicum. The sequence continues at coordinate 169,722,108 of CM037852.1, forward strand.
ATCTTGTTGTACAGGATATGTGAATGTAAATAAATAAATAAATTTCAGCACTTGGTTTTGAAAAATTAGTAAAATGTTCTGCTGAAGTCTACAACAAAAATTAGTAAGAAATTCATTTGTAAAATAAGAATAGCAAAACTTACTACTAAAAAATATATTGTACTAAAAACTAGTAAAAAAAAATAGTAAAGTGGAATTGAAAAGCTTTTATAGATTTTTCTACTAACTTTTTGCCTGAGTGTAACTATAGATATTTCTAGCAATGGCTGATTGGGTTGCTTATTATCTGGCACTTTTTTTTTTATTGAAAAAAGTTTTTTATTTGCAAAACTATAAAAAACAAATGCACTACCGGCAATTAACTTCACCTAACAAGTCACAACTTTTTACAGTTATTTGCTGAAGAAAAAAAAAACAACTTCTCAAAATAAGTGTTACTACAAAACAGTAATTTTGGTTAGTTATTCTTTTAAATGACTGTCAGAAATAGTCATTTTACATTTGGTATACATAGAAAAACAACTACACTCCCTATGGAGCACATGGACTCTACAAAATTTCTCCAAAATTTCTCCATTCGCTAGTAATTTTAAATTGTTGTAGCTTCCTCCGCTGTTTTCAATAACTGTGAGGAAGCTTCTTTTCCAAGTGACCGACCTCTTTTTCGGCTGCGTTGTGGGTTCCAATCTAGTGCTTGACGGTTCATATCGCCAGGGTTCTTCCTAAGAGTGTGACCGACCATTTCCGTTTTCCTCTTTTTATAGAATGGGAATGGGGTCAATGTGGCATTTTCCAATGATCATAACATGGTCCGTAATTACCATAAAATCAGCCGTTGTGATTATAATGTGACTAGCCAGGATCATAGTTATTACCACTAGGATCATAATATGGTAAAATTGAAATTGCTACCATTATATGATGCTCTTAAAATGTACTTATACTCTGGGTGAAAGTGTGCATACATTTAAAAAAATGTAATGCCTTAAATATTTGTTACTCACCTTGGGAATAATCTATTACAATACATACATACGTATGTATATCTCATAATTTCATATACTAACTAGTTTATAATCACGATTTATGTTTCTTACAAATTGCAGTCCATTTTCGAGAATATAGTATAATAACACTGTGCAACAAGTAATTGTATCCTTAACGAAACCAAGGGGAAATAAAAGTATACTCCAGAGTAAAAATAATACATATTTGATATATTCCCATACATATTAAGATCTAAATATATGTCAATTAATATTACCGTAGAGGTGTCATATATTATTACATATGGTATATATTAATTAGCATGATTTCATATATAATTTTGTATATCTCAATTTAATGTAACGTTTAATAATATATGGGTATTATCATTTTTGGTAAAAGTTTAAAGTGCGATAATTTTTTGTTGTTTTTTCTTTGATATTTAAAACGCAAAATCATGTTTCTAGACGAAAAGAAGAAATTCTCATTGAGTTTGTGATTTAACTTAACAAATATCTTTAGAAATTCTAAGAACATTGTCCACTGATGATTTCCTTAGGCAAGAATGAAATCCGAATAGGGAACAGCCTACAACAAATTATTTTTCACATTTTATTATATAAGTTTTCGGAATAGTTTTTAATTTTATATTAAAACTTGCAAAAACTATAAATTACAATTAACAAATTTTAATAGAGAACATTTCAAGTAAATTCGTAAATAACGCGAAAATCTTAATTTAAATTTAAATATTCGAACTATAACTTAAAAATTGAAAATATATCTTTAATTAATTTATATCATCTTTGATGGCAAATGAACATTTTCAATATCAATTGCAAATTTTCAGAATTTCAGAGGCGATGGGTTTAAATGATGTGGGTTTTCATCGGTCCAGTACCTCTGATTTTGCTTGTTGCAATATCCTGACAGGAAAAAGTGGGCTTCGTCCGTGAACCAAATATCATCCAGGACATCAATCTGTATCTCATCAATAATTAGGTCAAGTAATATTTATTTATTTTTTATTTATTTATTTATTTCATTGACTGTCCTATGCTACAAGATTAAATCTTATAATTACAGCATAGGATTTTATAAAGCGAAACAGGTTAATTTGTTTATAAGAATTACATATGAAATTCAAAATGATATATAAAAAAAAAATTTTTAAATATAAAGAAAAAAAACTAAATTTAAATTAACATTAACATTATAACAAATTATATAAAATCAAACGTTAAACATTTTGAGAAAATTTTAAATTTTATCATAAAAATAATCAAAAATAAGAGTAATTAAAAATTTTAAAACATAAAAAACAAAATCATTAAACAAAATCATTACAGAAATTAAGCGTATAATTTAAGAATTTCATTTTTAAATTTTGATGCGTTACTATATAGCTGGATGTAATATGGTAAGTCATTCCAAAGGCGTATGGCATTAATAAAAAATTGTCACTCAGGTAAAAGCGTTCTATATCTAATGGCGATAATTCGTTTACCCCTACTGAATCTCCCAAATCTAAGTAGATACTTTGGTGTTTTATCATAGACAATTTTGTGTAAACATAAAAGAGTTCGTAGTTGAAGGAGATTTTCGAAAGAGATTCCGAAAAGTTTTTTGGTAAATAAGGTGACTGAGCCATATTTTCTAATACCAAAGACATATCTTACAATATTTCTGTAAATGGATTCAAGTTTACGCTTACTAGCAGCATCGCAGTTTGAGAAAATTTCACATCCATAGACAAAGATGGTATTAAATAAGCTTTAGCAAGAAGCATTCTAATTTTTAATGGGGTGCAGTGTTGAGTGGCCCAGAGTGTTCTTAACATTCCATATGTTCTTCACACAACATTGTTGAAGTGATTCTTCCAGGAGAGGATGTTATTGAATATAATTCCAAGGTTTTTGACAGAGGTTACGACTTCGATTTGCTTGTTATTAAGTTTCACGTCAAAAACACGATTAAGATTCTGTAATCGTTTATGTATAACGATGCATTTAGATTTTTTGCGGGTTGAGACAAAGCCCATTTGCAGATGCCCATTTATGTATGTTGCTTAAATCATCATTAAGCTTTGAAATTGATGTATTCAGCATTTTAATTGTGCTACTGCTACCTGGACGTCGTCAGCATACATATGTATATTACAATATTTTAGTTTAGCTGGTAGATCATTAGCATATATGGAAAATAAAAGGGGCGCCAAAATCGAGCCCTGAGGCACACCTCTTGATACAGGGACTGTTGTAGACATACGGTTATGTAGAAATACTGATTGTGAACGATCAGATAGGTACGAAGACATAAGTTTAGCTGAGGTGTTACTGATCTTTGCATATTTCCATTTAAGTGGGTAAGAACTTTTTATGATTATGTTGTTGAAAAGATATGTTATATAAGGTAGAAGAAATGGCAAAAGTATTTTTATAAATTTTGGGCGCATATTATCAAATCCAACAGCATTTGACTTGATTCTTGAACAGCTCAAAACGATATCAAATTGATTTACACATTCAAATTCAAATAAATCACCTAAATCAGTGTGTGAATTGGAATCACGGTTGTTGACAAATGAACTATTTTCAGTTGAATTGAGAATTGAATTATTGGTTTGTAAATTTATTGCTGAGGAATTTGTGAAATTGTAGTATTCAGGGTAAGAATCAACCATTGGTATGTTAATAAAAGTGTTACTAATTTCGTTTACGTCAGCCGAGAAATTCCTGTTATTTTCTACTCTTCCTATACCGATTTCTTTTATAGTTTGCCATGTTTTTTTGGAGTTTAGCGCACTGGAAAACGTTGAGAATAAAATTCAGGTTTTGTTGTTCTAATTAGACTAGTGGTATCTCTTCTTAATCGACGATACTCATCGTGCAACTCCGAGGTTTTAAAACGTTTCCACCTTGTGTATGCAATATCTCTTTGCTTAATTAGACGCCTAATTGATTGATTGAACCAAGGTTTGGAGTTCTTCGAAATACGTTTACTTTTTATTGGAACAAATAAGTCATACAGATGTAGTATATTAGATTCAATGAACGACAATTGTGAATCAACGGAGGGAATGGTATAAATCTCATTCCAGTCAATACTTAAAAACTTGTTAATTAAAAGTTGCATATTTAAGTTTTTGAATTCACGGTAAGTGTGCAGTTCTTCTTCCCGTATTAATTTAAAATCATAGGATGCAAATATTAGGTCATGTTTAGAAAAACATGGCGCTGCAATTTGATCATATAGAAGAACAGACGAAATATTTCCAACGAAAAATACATCAAGAAGGCTATTTCTTGTTGATGTGAAGTGCGTTGGAAGGCTATTATTTATGGCAGTTAGTCCAAGTGACATCATATTATCAGCTAAAAAGGTTTGAGTTAGCATATCTGAGTTGAAATCTCCAGATATAAAAATATCAGTAAATGACAAATTTATAGTTTCTAATTTTTTCATAAACTTAGTTCTATCTACGTTTCGATTAGGTCTATAAACACAACCAAAAAGCATTTTCTTACCAAGTGATAAGACCTCCACAAAAATATATTCAACCAAATCCTTTTCCTGTTTTTCTTCCTATTTCTTCTTATCAACCTTTTTCCTCTTATTAACCTTTTTCCTTTCATTAACCTTTTTCCTTTCATTCTCTATTTCCTCATCATATTTATCATCATCCTCATCTTTTTCTTCATCCTTATCACCAGACTTACAATAAAACTTACAGGGAATATTATTTCTCACAAAGATGGCAACGCCACCAGCTCGAGTCTTTCTATCAGCTCGGAAAGTATTGTATCCCGTGAGTGAAATAAGATTGTCAGGTGTTTTTTCATCTAGCCATGTTTCAGATACGCATACGACATCCACTTCAGAGCTTTCAAACGTAAATCGAAACTCATCAACCTTATTATTTAAGCTCTGTGCATTAATATGACAAATTTTGACACCATTATTTTGCTTAGCAAGTATACGAACCATATTCATTGCCATATCTTTGGAACCACTATTCACACTATTTAAATCTGACATTGTTAAAATAAAAGGAAATGACAGCCCTAATAGTAACACATATATTATTACAAATATAGGAAAAAACAATTTTTTTAGAATATATATGATTTTGTTTAAATGAAATTGTATTAAAAAGAAATTCGTTTAAAAAAGTTAGGAACAAATAAAAATATGGTAAATGTAAAAGTTTAATTGATAAAATTATTGATGTTTGAGGTATTATTAGGCGGCTCACGGTTCCCATTGGATCCAGGAAAATATCATTTAACTGATTAATATTATCAACACGGATAGCCTGATCGGACATTGTACGTTTAACATAAACTAGACCCCGAAAAGAATACGCTGAGTGTAAATGTTTTTCTTTTTTTAATTTCGACGCTTCCAAAAGTATTCTATAGTTTTTAACGGTAAGACTTTCATTTACGAAAAAATAATTACTGGAATCAAAGCCAATAAGATCCAGTTTAAGCTGTTTACATTCGGTTTGTTTTTTGAACGTTGCAATGGATTTTATTATTATTTATTATTATTTGTTGAATATGCTCATCCAATCTCTTATCAAGTAGTTGTAAAATACTGATACGATTATTTGAGTCAAAATGTGAGTTTCTTGGTGTTTGTGAGTATCGGACAGATTTTCTATTGCTCACTGGAGTATCTTGTTGTAATTCTCTTAATCGTTTAGCTTGGTTGCTAAACTCAGGACTTATATTGTCGTTATTTGCAATTTTATTTACTGATTGTTCCAATATATGTGCAGACTCAATTCTATTCCTCTTGGCCAAATCGCTCAGCATTTGAACAGGGTGGATTTTGTACGCCTTCATTTTAAGCTTCTTGTGCAATATGGTATGTACCGACGTTTTTCAATGTTTTCATGTTGTGCAGCTGCTTTAATTGACTGACCAGGTTCTTGAACAAAAAAATCGCGAAATTTCATAACATTCGCTTCAGTAGTTGCTGTTACCTTTCTGCCACTATTGCCTTTATGTTGATTTAACAGATTTTCCTTCAATTCAAATTTGTTAACCATTTACCGAATTGACTTTTTCCATGGAGCGAAGATATGAAATTTTTCTTGGAATGCCCAGATCACATTTTCAATATTTCCTTGTAGTTCATAATATTTTTGAACTATAAATTGCCGTTGCTCAATGGAAAACATTTTAAAGATTTTATAATTTGTTTCTTTATATTTTTATTATTCTGACTTTTTATTTAAATTTTTATTTTCATTTTTTAATCACCCTTTCTATTTTATAAAATAATTTGAAGATTACGGGTTGTTTTGAAAAATAAAACAAAAAATCACAACTGAGTGAGGGAACATTTTTTCTGAATTCCCTGTATTTAGTTAGAATATTGTCCTACCTCAAGTAAAAAAATTTCATATGATATTGTCATGTTAGATTTTATTTGTTGCCTTTCAAAAAGTTTGATCATTTTTATGATAGACAATACAATTGCCTCATTAGCATCACCCAAATCTTCAGGTGTCTGCAATATAAGAAGATAATTGGCTTAACTTAAACCGGGACATTACATACAACAGACAAAATAAACTCTATGTGAAAACTTTTTGTCTGCCTTAGTATATAAACTGCCTGATCTGGTAACCCTAATTAAAAAACCAAAAATATTTGAAAACTATTTTTTTTTTTTTTTTTTTTTTTTTTTAAAGAGAAGCAACACTCAGGAAATTCTTCCTATTAACTAATGTGTTGCTTTGTTTTGAAAGTGGATAGTGGAGAGATGAAAGGTGGTGAAAGATGAAGGGCTTCAAACATGGCAACACTGTAATTGCGCGAGATGATAAGTCTTAGAACAGTTGTTGCTCGCCACCTGATGTAGAGTTGGCGAATTTATTGAAGCTTTTTGTTTCATAGCCCTGTTTCATTATTTTACTTCGGTGGGGTTAAGTGCTATGGGAACACCGAAGGTGGGCGCAGCGATACATATAAGTGATAGAAAACTCATACATATTTTTTTTTTAAATTGATGTTGTCGTCACCGGGAATCGAACCCGGGACCATCCGTGCAACAGTCCAACGCGCTAACCATTACACCACAGCACCCACTTTTTGAAAAGCAACATATCAAATTTAATATGACAATATCATATTAGATTTTTGGACTTGAGATAGAACAATATTCTAACGAAATATTTGAAAATATAGAAAGTCAGAAAAAACAATTTTTGTATTTTTAATACAAAAATAAAAACATTTTTGAATTTTATATAATTAATTATGGGGTCATATTAAATTGGATAAAATTATATAAAGATCTATGTTAGGTTTTATAAATCGGGCTCTGAGTAAACCAAAAAAAGAAAAAGATATTTTAGCTCCAATTTTTTTAATTTTTATAGCCTTTTAAAGTTGGATATTTTGGACTGTTTTTTCCATTATGTGTGAAAATTAAAAATTTAGAAGCATATTTACCACATATAAAAATGTGTTTCTGCCAATGTATGATCATTAGAGAAGACTAATTTGCCATTTTTTGCATTTTTTTTATGCTATTTTTAGTCATATTTTCTTATTTTGTAATTTTGTAATTTTTTTATTTTTCATATGGTCTTTAAGATTTTGACTTTTGTGACTCTTTTCCAATATTTGCCATAGATACAATGGATTTTACTATTTTTTGCCTTCTCTGATGATATATACAAGACTATATATATTACATATAAATTACAAATTACATTTTCTTAAATACAAATGAAAATTTTTATTTTGCAATGAAAATGAAAATGAAAATTATTGAACTTCGAGACCATTCTCTATATTTCTTTATTAGGATATTGTCCTAACAAATAATCAATAGTTTTTGTTTTCAAATTTATTCTTTGACACTTTCAGGAATGTGTTGATTGATCTATTTCGGGAATTTTCTAGGTTTACATCATCAGAACACGTTTTGAAAGAAGTGACAATCCCATGCAAACATCAAACATTCATATAAACTAGTTATCCCACTAAATGAGAACTAATATATGAGCTCGAAGTTAAAGATTATCACCATTGATCAAAAATAAATTCAAAACTTGTTCGTTATGTGCAAGCTCTACCTTTGGTATATATAAAATACACGCTTTTTGTTTTTATTCTCCTTTTTATTTTTACACTTGTTTTATTTAAAAACAAGATGTAAAGGAATTCTTATTTTCTCTTAATGGTTTATAAATTTCTAATAGAAATTCTGAATTTAAATTTATAGGAAAACAAACAAAAATATGTTCACACTGTTGATGAAACTTTTTTTATGAAATAATGAAAATTTATGAAATTTTTGACATAGACTTTGATGAAACTCTTCATCATATCTATGAAAACTTCATAAATCTGATGAATAATTGAGGACAAAAAAATTATGAAACAGTTTCAGAAATATGATGAAACTTTTTCCCCTGAATGTATCAATGAATCACGTGGCTTTTAACGTTAAAAATATTAGATTACTTACGATTAAGAACGACTACTGTTGTTCAGTTTTCGATTTTTTTCATATTTTAAAACGCGATATTTCACAACCGTTAGAGCTAACAACCCAAAACTTGTACGCTGACATATTTATATGACACTTACCTTCCATACCAAGTTTGGTAAAATTTAAAGGTGGTAGAGGTCGAAAATTGGATATTTTTTTTTGATAGTTTTATATGGAATGAGTCATGTGTAGTTTATTTTATTTAAATACATTAACATCTCGAAAAATTTGTCTGAAAAAGGTGTAACTTCAAGAGACTATAAAATAAAATACGTCAAGTTTTTAAAAATCTTTGGGGGTTTGGATCTACTGATAGTATATTTTTATTTCCCTTTAATCTCATTCAGGATACAATCGGTGACTACCCAAAATTGTTTGCACAGTGTTATAGTAGTTTTAAAAGCAAATAAATTAATGCACTTGAAAACATTTGAAAATGCTGAAAAGGAGACAAAAAAATTTAAAATAAAGGTTCATAAAAGGAAACATGATGAAGAAAATCAAGTATTATAACTAAGTCTACGTACAAGAGTAAAATGCAAGTGAAATTTCAACAAAAAAATGTGTTTCCTTTATAGAAAGTGATGTTAACACAGCAGTACACTTTTCCATACTGCATTCTGCTAGGATGATGATAAAAAAAAACGAATATAAAATTTTTCAAACAACAAAAATCTGCTTCTACTTAAATGCTTCCAAGCAACACAAAACAAAAAAACAAAATAACGTTTTAATACTGGTGTTGTATAACAGCTAGTGGCTGTAAAAAATCTTGGATAAAAGGAAAAATTAAGAAATGCTTGATAGCAAAATCATTTTTCATTATTGGTACCATGCAGGCTCGGATCCAGAGAAAGGGAAATGGGATATATCCTACCCCAAAATAAAATTTTTAAATACAAAAATTAAAAAATATTAAAAAATCAGATGGTGAATAAAAACGAACGAAATATTGAGAAATAAATTAATTTTGATATTAACTACAACTGGCCTCGAGCTCGAGCATTTGTATTTTGTTTAATTACAACTGAAAGATAGAATAAATACAACTTTTAATTAATGAAAAAAGTTAGTTAAAAATACTATAACTTTCCTCCCCAAAATGTTTTCCTGGATCTGCGCCTGGTACCATAACTGGTAATGCATACTACTACTACCATAACTACCAAACAGCTTGTTAGCCAAAATAATGTGCTACATCCTGAACGATGCATTCATAAACATTGAACGCAATTTGATATAGCACAAGGATAGAACTATAATTTGTGGGTGTTAAAAAAGGATTTTATATATTTTTTATTTTCAATAAAATTTTCTATTCATTGTGCTATAAGTTTTATGTAGTAGCACACAGTGTGGTATTTAAAAAAAAAAATAATGGTAACAGATATATTACTTCTAAACTACTGATCCAATCGGTACGAATCGAATTGGAAATTGTTAAAGAGGTGTTATTCTTTTGTAATATTTTGATTGTGTCACCCTGTTTTAGTACAGGGTGTACTTACAGTTTGTCGAAATTGACTACCTCGTGTATAAAAACTCTTTTGGAGGGTGCAACTTTTGTAAATGTGGACCAATTTCTAAAGTAATGTCGGAGTAATGTACGCTGTAAGTTAAAGAAAAAATGTGTTTATAGTTAGTTATAAGTTATCTGTACAACACGTAACTTCCAAATCATGACTGCTTTATTTTTTATAAAAATTCTTAATCCAAATATAACAATTACAAAGTCAAAGACTACTATTAATTTATAAAGTCAAAGACTACTACTAATTCAAGAAACAAGTAAAATATTATAAAATAGTTTATAATGCAACATTATCTCCTCTACTTTAAAAGTTATTTACATTTAAAAATAAAAATGTTGTTCTTTTCCCATGACTTTTTTGGTTTATCCACCAAAAAAACTTTATTATTTTATCGATTTAAAAACAAAAACTTCTCCGTGTTAATAATGCTTCATCATAAGAGAAATAGCTAACATTTTTAAATTAGCTTTAATAATTTCGTTGTGAAAAATCCTTAAAATTCAAAAATTTATGACAAATTTGAATTTTTGGCTAAAAAAGAATTTATATTTCTTTAAAATTTTTTTGGAACCTTGTACAAGGTGGCGCAAAAGTAATCCTCCTATCAGAAAATGCTATAAATTTTGCGATTGGCCCCTAATGTCAGTTCTGTTTTGACATTTGTGTAGTAAACACATGCGAAATACACGTTAATAAACAATGTTACGCTACACTGCTCCAGAACGCGGAATATTGGTGACTATTTTAGGAAGATGATTTTTCATCAAAAATAATAATGAGTGATGAGGCACATTTCCATCTTAGCGGGTACGTAAATAAGCAAAATTTACGCTTCTGGGGCACGGAAAATCCGCGTGTAACCCACGAAGAGCCATTACACCCGCTAAAAGTCACTGTATGGTGTGCTGTTTTCGCTGGAGGAGTCATCGGACCTTTTTTCTTCGAAGACGTCGTGGGCCAAACGGTTACTGTGAATGGTGAGCGCTACATAGCAATGATCAACGAGTTCTTTTTGCCGCAACTTGATGAATTGGGATTGGAAAACATGTGGTTCCAACAGGACGGTGCAACGGCACACACTGCACGTGCCACAACCGATATGCTGAAGGATGCATTTCCCGGGCGCCTAATCTCCCGTTTTGGCAATTGGCACTGGCCAGCAAGATCGCCTGATTTGACCGCTCCAAACTTCTTTTTGTGGGGCTTTTTGAAGTCGCGGGTTTATGTCAACAAGCCTCAGCACTCTTGCAGCTCTTAAAGACAATAACTGTCAAGAATGTGAGGACCTATCGCCGGAAGTTTTGGCCAAAGTGATGGAAAATGCCATAAAAAGGGCTCAAATGACAAACAACTGTGGCGGCGGCCATTTACATGACATCATATTCTCGACTTGATGTAAAAAAAATTAAAATACCAAATAAAAATAGTCCACAAGAAGAATCAAAGTTTTTCATTTTTTTTTTTTAAAATTACAGCCAAAAAACATCGGAAGGTTATTTTTGCGCCACCTTGTACCAATACAAATTTTAATATTTTCTGAAAGATTGGGCCTTGAGAAAAATTTTAAATTTAATTTTACTTCTGGACATGCACCCAACGTCAGACATTGGTTCTTTATAACAAATGCTATAAACATGTTATACAATGTTATACACATGTTATAAAATGTTATATACATTTTTATTTGCACCAGTGTAAACCTATATTCAAAAATATAAGTTAGTAGAAAAATTAGTAAAACGTCTTGTAAATCAAGTATAATATTTCTCAGCAGATTTTTTGCTGAAATTGTGTGTTTAGCTAAAGTTTAGTTTATTCAGCAATTTGAACTAACTCAGTTTTGAACTAATGTTTTACTAATATTTTGCTAATGTTTCACTAGTTTATTTTGCTAAAAAAATTGCTAAAAATAATAGTGTTGACGATAACCAGATTGAAAAATATACGCAGAATGAAGTAAAGATGTAGTAGAGACGAATAAAATGATACTAAAAAGTACAACTCATGTTAGAAATATAAAAAAAAAACAACCATGGACAAGTTTTGTATCTGTTTTACATACACAATAAAACAAAAGGACGCCAACAATATGTATACATATAAATTGCGGATTAAAAACTTTGATTTTATGTTTTCACTGGCTTGCTAAAGTAATTGTATATTAATTAAATTGAAGACAAAATAAAATATTTAATAAAGCTTAAATGTGTATTTGTAAACTTAATGATTATAATTACTATTAAAAGTATTAATAACACACTGCTACAAAAAAAAACTTTTTGTCAGAACTTGAAAACCGACCTAGTGGGGGTTGTAGGCCTAGGTGAGGACATACAAAAACCGTTTTCAAAAATTTTGAAACACCCTCAAAATTTTGAGTTATTTTCAAAAAACTGTTTTAGGGTAGGTCGTAGCACTTTAGTACCTCTAACTCACACATTTTAGGTAAGTGTTTAGCAAAAGTTTCTCTTTTTTTTATTTTTTTTTCCAAATTTTTCAAATTCAACAAGAGTTATTTTAATTTTTTTTTATGAAAACCTATCTTTTTTTGCACTGTATTTTAAAGACAATTTTATATAGAAAAAAACGAGATATTATTTGTTAAAATCGGTTTCTATTTGCAAAAGTTACTAAACTTTTTCTAAAGTAAAATGTTAAGATTGCAGACTTTTCTTCTGGTAAACCACTTACAAAAACGCTTGTTTAATTTTTTTTTTTTTTTATTCATATGGTTTGCGCTGGGGGAGAAAATGCTAAAAACAGGTGTTAATGAAAAGTTGAATAAGTTTTACAATTTTCATCCGATTTGAAAAATTAAAACCATGTTTTGTTAAGAACTAAATTTTCTTTATACGTTGGTATAAATTTTTATAAGCTTTCATATTAAAATAAGCAATGAAAAGCTACTAAAATCAAAAAAGTTTATAATTTTCGTTTTTTTTTTTGTAGATATTCTTAACAAAAACAATACTTATAACTTACAAATGTATAAGAAATGCACGTCATTTTAAAGCCTAATCAGTTTTCTTTCCAAACAGGTTAAAAAAATGTAAATCGGACAAAAACTGACTGAGTAACAGGTCGATAAGTTGACGAACATCACTTGAAACGGTTTTTTTTAGAATAACTTCTGAATTTGAGGGTGTTTCTGAAATTTTTTGACACAATTTGTAATGTACTCAACAAGACCTATAACCCACGCTAGGTCGTTTTCCAAGTTTTTTTTCATTGTAGCACCGTGTAATTACTATTAAAAATAGATTTTGCTGACATTAGCAATTTTTTTGCAAGCACCCTCCTAATTGCACAGAAAATTTCATATAGACGCAATCGAACAAATAAAAACATAACAAATATTACATTATTCAAAAAAACAGGGTCACTGACGAAGGTTCAATACCAGAAACTGCGCATTAATATCGAAATAATAGCGGCAATAAGGAAAACGGTTACGGTATACCGGTATTTATGAAATCAAGGGATTCGGTATCATAGGTATCGGTTACAAATTTCAAAGGGGTTTGACTCGAATAACGCGGTAATAAAAAGGTATCGGTTGCCAACCTTGGTTTATTTTATTAAAAATATATGCAAGCAAAATTAAAAATAAAGGTAATAAAAATTAAATAATGTAATAATGAAATGCTTTAAACATTCCATCGGATAGCATTCGCTCAACGATTTTCATAGTGTCGATAAAAGCAACGGGAGATAGTTGCATACTCAGAGTTGCATATTCTCACTTTTACCACTGGATCCACTCGACTTGTATCTCTGACCAGGATATCTCGACGAGTTGACAAATATTCTGCTTGACGCCCTTTATAATGCCTTACTTAATGGGTTTTGGCAATCCTTTTATAGTTATACTGTGTACTTAGTTATACTGTGTTTTTTTTTACTATCTCGCACCCTCTATCCGCCAAAAAATATTAAAATTTTTCAATTGCTATATCCTCTATCAACCATAGCGCCGCGAATAACTCCAAATATTAGATTATTTGTATACGTAGGATTTAGTAGTCATATTTAACAAATATTGCAGAAAATAGACGATTGATTCATACTTTACGAGTTTGGGTATAAATCAGTTTTTTGCCTCTCCTGAAAAAATGTGTTTTGGTTCATATAGGGTATTGAATACAAAGAGATCAAAGAGATCACAAAAAAATTGTCACTTTTTGTCCTCATCGCTTGAGATTTTCTCTACATTAAAAACATATCGCTCATTTACTAAAAGACTGTCATAAGTCTAAAAACACGATTTATGAGTTAATGATGCAGATTTATTATTGCTTTATATTGTGTAACAATTTCATATTAATATCATGTATACTTTTCAAGTTAGATGAGAATATGTTCTATTTTTTCTGGAAAGTTAGTGCAAAGAGTATATACTTTATAGAGAAAAGTGCTACTCACGGGACTCTCGATAATTAGCGAATTCGCACCCAACTCTCAGTAAGAACCCTAAATATAAAAACCTGACCAAATAAATAGAAAACGGGTCTAGTAAGGCAAATATGGATTGAAAACTTTAAACACGTTTTCTGCAAAATCGTGTTTTTTGAGTCATGGCAGTCGTTTAGTAAATGAGCTATATATTCTCTATGGAGCCTATAACATATGTCTATATTCAGTTTTTAAAATTTCGAAAAACTCTCGATTTATTTTCACGGTTTGAATTTTTTAAAAATTCAAATATATCAAAGTATGTAATTTTGAAGAGCCATATATTTTGAAAGCACTCGACTCGCACGGTTGTCTTTTTTTAGATTTTCAAAATTTTTCTCCCCTTTCAAAAGTTTTTAAATATGCATCAAACGAAAACTTAAAACTTTTTATATACACTGTACAATATTGGCCGAATTAATTTTGAATATCTTTCGTGATCTGCAAGAAAAAATTTACCAATAAAAAAATATTTTAAAATATCTACTTTTAACTGATTCGTATTTATGTATTTTCTCAGATCATATACTATTCGCTTTTTTGTCTGTAAACACTTATTAGCGTGCCCTATACGATTATACAATTATATGATTTCAAAATAATTATTTTATATCTGTTAATTATCACTTGAATTTTATTTAAGCATTGAGGGTATTCACGATGGTCATTTGCACACGATGCAAATATGCACAGTTTGCATCGTCAATATTGCTCAAGGCTGATTATTTGCTAATATCCGCCTAGGCATATTTGGATCGATTGTGTGCAAATGACCATCGTGAATATCCTCATTATTTTCTTCCTTCAGTGTAATAAAGTGTAAATAAGCCAAGTATTTGAGTAAATATAGATGGCCAATAAGTTGTTAACAACAAATCTTAATGAAACTTTATATTTAAGCCTTGTTGCAGTACTACAACATGCTATAGAAGTGGTGGTAAGTAGTAGTGGTTAGAAATAAAAACAAATAACAGCACCCTGCGGGAAATGAAGGGTTGCTTGATACAAAGTGACAATTCTGTAATATATGTTTGGGGGCAATTCACGAAACTCTGGTGTGCCAAAAAGTGTCAAATTTGGTGAAATGACCAATCACGTGACTATAGTAAGTTACTAGAGAAAAATTAACATTATAACTACACTCAAAAAAAAAGTTTGTAAAGTCAGCAAAAAATTTTGCTGAGTCAGCAAAATTTTAGTCAGGAGGGTGCTAGCAAAAAAATTGCTAATGTCAGCAAAATCTTTTGCTGAAAATCAGCGAGCTGATTTTTAGCAACAAAATTAGTAGATTCAGTTTTGCTAACACTTAGTAGATTAGAAATAAAAAAGCGTTGGTAAAAATTAATAAATTTTTTGCTGAATTTTAGTAGACTGAAAAAACGCAAAAAAAATTGTAAAAAAATTGTAATTTAGTTAAAATATTTGCTGAAAATCATAAAACATATTTTTGTGATTCTATTAAAAATAATTTACAATAATTACGAAATATAAAAATTTTCATTTTCCGAAACGAAAAAATAAACAAAAACAAACGAAACGAAAAAAAACAATCCTTTTTTTTGCAATAAGAAAAAGGAACCATACTAAGATGTGTGTCTTTGTCTTTCGCTTTACTCTGTCTACATGTCTGTATATGTTTGTTTGCAATTTGACCACACTAGATTATTAATCTATTAACATTTATTATAGAAATACATATTAAATTTAAATATTTTCTTTTGTCTTTTATTTTATTAATAGACAATTATTTTCACAAGCCGGTGACAACGCAAAATTTAAGTTGTTTTAATCCTCAATTTTGTTTTATGTATGAAAAACAGATACAAAAGTCTTCCATTGTTGATTTTTTTATATGTCTTATTAGAGTTGTACTTTTTGGCGCTACGAAATAACCCCCAATGAAATAACCCCCCACGGCCAAAAATGAAATAACCCCCAAAAAAATTGTGTAAAATTGTTTGGGGGTTTTTTCTTTTTTTTTTGGGATTATTTCATCTTACGGTTTGGAGATTATTTCATTATGAAGCAACCCCCAATGAAATAAAGCCCAAAATTTAAATTCTTTGGAGATTATTTCATATGCAATTATTTTGGGGGTTATTTCATATTTTTTGGAGGATATTTCATTTTGCTAAAAGTGAAATTTTTTTAATATTTGTTAGTTTTTCTGCGTGGCGGCCTGCGGCCGCTCTTAGGGGTTTTCTCCTCCATGGGACGCGGCAGGTGGCTTCGCTGAATAAAGTTTCCCTGCGCGCGTCACACTAGGGAAGATAATGAGACGCGCGCAGGAAAACTGTATTCAGCGAAGTCACCTGCCGCTTCCTATGGAGGAGAAAACCCCTAAGATCGGCCGCAGGCCGCCACGCAGAAAAACTGAACAGTGTAACAAAAGAATCAAAAATATGAAAACAAAATATAAAAACAATTTGGGACATATTTCATTTCTTTGGAGCTTTTTTCATTGGGGGTTATTTCATTTCTTCCTTTGGGAGTTATTTCATTACGAAACAACCCCCAAATTTTGGGTGTTATTTCATTTTCACCTTTGGGGAATATTTCATTTCTTTTGGGTATTATTTCATTTTTTTTTGTTGGGACTTATTTCATTTTTTTTGGGATTTATTTCATTGGGGGTTATTTAATTTTGTCGTTTGGGTGTTATTTCATTGGGGGTTATTTCGTAGCGCCGTACTTTTTAGTATCATTTTCCTCTTCTCTACTACATCTTGACATGCCGCGACATCAATCTGGTTGTCGTCCACACTATTAATGTGCTTATCAGCACAATTTTTTTTTAGCAAAATTAATTAGTACTTTTTAGCAAAAGTATATTAGTAAAGCATTAGTATAAAACAGTTAAGTATAAATTTTACAAGACGTTTTACTAACTTTTGTACTAACTTATTTTTTGAGTGTATGGATGTTTTACATTTTTTGATGTCATGCCTACATTTAAAGCAGGGATTGGATGAGACTTACCCAATAAATTTCGTTGGAAGTTATCCCACAATTCCCAAAAATAAAAATTCCAAAAATGGGATTTTTTATATTTTTTGCTATCATGTCTACATTTAAAGTGCGGATTGGAAGAGACTTACCCAATAAATTAGGAATATGTTGGAGTATCAACAACCGCTTCTGCTACCTAATTGAAGGCGTGCACAATTTTTAACAGTGGGTTAAAGTTGATATTTGCCTTAGAAGCGGCTGGGCAACTCACTTTTATATAAAAAGACCTTTCAGAATAGTATGCAAGCTTTTTTGTTTAGAAAGAAAATATTTATCTGAAGTTAAAAGACTGTTGATGCTTTTTGTGTAAAAAGTCGCAAAATTTAATTTTAATTATATCTAGTTTAGACGAATGTAGTTTTTGAGCGGAACAAGGTATTGTATTATTTTTTTCTTAATTAATCAAGCATTTTTTTTTAGTTAAATAAAGAATATTTTAAAAAAGAAATTGTCGCATTGGGGAGCAAAAACTGGACCTGAGTCGGACCAAATTAGTATTTTTCCCATTTTTAAATGTAATATCTCAGGAACTATTAGAGATAGCCCACACGTGTTAGTCTCTACTAGCAGATTACAACCATTTTAATTTTTTGAAAATCGGGTTAGAAACAAAAAATGGCGAGCACTCAAAATTTTATATGCTAATTTAACTATTTTTGGTGGTCATATTACCATCCCCGTGAGTTTGGATGTTTCAAAATCAAAACTTGAGCCCACTGTGCAGCTGTACGACACAAAACTATTACATTGAAAGTACCCCCTGTAGCAGAACACATTGCGCTTAATATGTAACTAGTTGTCCATCAAAATGTCTCTACAATTCTACGATACGTACACCTACAACAATCACATGATAATTATTTTCCCACCGGTCCGGTTGCATTTCACATAAATATTAAAATGATCCTACTTTAACACTACCTACTTCTAACTTGTCCAGTAGCTTCATTTCAGCCGTTACGACGATAAGTTACCTTCGTCAAATTATTCGCCACGTCACAAGGTTCTCCAAAGGCCACCTTCTATGACAAGCCCATGTTAAAAGTGCCGGTATCTTTCATATAAAAGAACCGAAACTAGGACAGGTTCGCATACATACAAAGTTCTAGTCACGTGAGCATACCAGTGACTGGTTCATTTCCTGCAGGGCACTAAAGATAGTATTAAATTAAGTGATGCTCTCAATAGACTGAACGATGAAACATGTTGCAATATTAAGTCATGCAACGTAATACAAATATAGTTTGTTTTTTAAGGAAGAGTAAGAAGAGAAGAGTAGAAAAAAACAGTGAATGAATGAAATGAGTTTGTAAAGACAACAGCTGTTGTTGCGTGAATAATAATGAATTAGAAATAAAAAGCAAAAGGTTACTGACACTGTAAAAGTTAAAAGGCCATTAAATGCAAATAACTAACTGAAAATAGAATGTCAAATAAATTAAAAAACATAATAATTTAGTAACTGAGAGCGCGTAAATTTTCTATAAATAAGCAGGGTTTATATTTCAACACAGATATTTCAATATGAATTTGACATTCATAACTACCCAGCAAAATAAGAGCTGAGGAAGAAGTAGTAAAAACACCACATCTACTGATCCGGATGTGGTGCTTAGGTGAACTTAGGTGAATCATTAACGATTTTAACATTGTCGTGTCATTGGGCGGATGGAGTGAATATATAACTTCTTTAATATCATTATAAACAGTACATGAATGCTTTTTTCAATAGTTCATGGAAGGTCTTTTTTAAATATATATTAAAATTTTTATTTAATAAAAATGTGCAGCATACTCTAGGGGATGTTTTTTTAAATGTTTAAAAAAATCTTTTGGTGCCAGCGAGTATTGAATACACGAATCTGAATCACAATTTGTTTTATTCAAGTAGACCGCTCTACCATTAGCACTAACGGTACTTATCCAGTACAACAAACTTAAAACTAACTTAAGTTGAAAATATTGATATATTTTTATGAAAACAAGTAAAATATGCTATACAAATAAATAATATAAATGAGGTTAAAATTTTGAATTCATTGCATATTTTAAAATATTTTTTTTAATAATTAATTTGACGAGAAGTGCCTTTAATAAAATAAAATATACCTGACAATGAAAACAAGTATTGTACTTCTCCAATTTACTACAGGTAGGGAAAAGTGGTCTTCAATGAAACGAGTGTGCCTTGCAACTTAGGATCTTTTAATGTTTCCCACAGTTTTTTTTTCTAAAGATCTTTAGAAAGAGGTCGTTAAAAACCTTATAGGTAAATTAAAGTGATATATTTAAATTAAGCAAAAGTTATTAATTAATTAATTTACTAATTAATTATTATTATTAATTTTTTAACCTAATTTTTCTGAATATTGCACCCGGTGCAATTCACACCTAAAAAGTATATCTTGAAACACAGATTGAGAGCGACTGAAGTTATCAGAAACCCACTGGTTGCTGCCACAGTTTAATATTTTACGCCGGATTTTTTTTTTTTAAAGCTTTTTTTTTGTGTTGCAACTAAAATTCAGTTGAATTAACCGAACTTTGTTCTGAAAACTAATGTTAATTTGTACCAACTGACTGAAATTCGTATTAACCGAATTTGAGTCGTGTTAACCACATTTCAGTTGGCAAATAGAAAATTTTTTCTCTATGTGTAGTTATGCAACGCAGTGTATGGGGACACAGCACTGTGCGATGATTTGGTAAGGACAACAAAAATGTTTGTCTGTGTGCACAATCAGAAAAAATTATTATGAAAATATTAGGGTAACAATTTCAAAAGTTCATACAAATTTAAAGTTGTGCAAAATGTTTTTATCTGTGTGTGAGTTGGGGCCTCTTTCTTTTAATCACTTCAGATTTTTTGTGAAATTATTAACAAACAATAGAAAATTTTAACAATAAAATATGAATTATTGTGAAAAGAAAATATTTTTTTCTTGTGTTCCATATTTTTTTGTTGCATTTTTTTCATAAAATATTTCTATTGTTGGTTTTAAATGATTTTTATTTCATTGTTACGCGTATTCACTTCATTGTACCCCAGGTGGTATGAGTAATAAATAATTCTAATTACTTCTGCAATATGTCACTCATACGCCTGGGTGGACAGCTTTGTTTGCCGTTATGTATGGAGTATGTATATAATTATTTAATAATTAAATTTCTGCTTTTCTAAAGAAATATATGGGCTTTTACCAAAAAGATTAAAAATTAATGATTCATTTAAATAAACACACACACAGAAAATAAATTGGTTGAAATTCCATTGCAACCAACAAAATTTAGTATTTATTTATTAATGAAGTTATTTATTAATTTGAACTGCAAGTACTTAAAATTCATCATCAGACCAATTAAACTTAATTATGAACAACAAATATATAAAATTAACCAAAACACAGTCACATTACCTAAAAAAGTATTGTGCCAACAAAATCTGATAACAAAATTGACCTAACATTGGGTACTTTCTCAGAAATATTTACAATAAAACGAAGTCTTCAATTATTTAGCATATCATTTTCTTTGCCTATTTCCTGTGTTTTCCGATCAAAATAAATATTAGCAAAATATAAAGGAATTTCGAAAGGGGACAAACTTAATGACATACGAAAAAACATATATTTTCAAAAAATTTACGCTAATTCCTTTTAAGTTTGCGATGTCTGTATCCCGTTATTGGTGCGCTGACATCAACTTGGTATACCTCAAACTTTATAAAATTCCACATTTTTTCAATGCTGTTCATAAAACTCAATTCCATTAAACGGCTCAAAAACCCTATGGGAACAACAGCAAAAGCTTAAAATTAGAAAAGTTTTGGTTTCACTGGTAAATCACCAAACACCTTTTCACCAAGCAGCTACGAGGGCGGCTCAATAAGTCCGTGACTTTTTCAATGAAACACAGTTTTTTTTTTTGTGCCATTGAGACTGAACACGTTTGCATTATCTTGATGAAAATTAACTTTTTTCTTGGCCATATAGGGTCTTTTTTTTAAATCGTCGTTAAATCATTCAAATAAGATGGCATAACATTCGCCGTTTATTGTTTTTCCTTTTGAAGGTACTCGATGTGGATTATCCCAAAAAACGGTTGCCATCACCTTATTGGCCTTCTTAAACCAAACAGATCATTTAAAATCGAAACCACACTGGCAAATGAAATGGCTATGGCATCAACAATCTCAATCACTTTTACTCTTCGATCGGCCAACACCATATCCAGGATTTTTTCGACATTTTCGGGTGTATTGACCTCAATTGGCCGTCCAGAACATTCAGCGTCATTTGTACTTGTGCGACCACAACGAAAGTCAGTAAACCACTTTTTTACCATTGAAATCGATTGTGCAGAGTCCCCATAGTATTTATCAAGTTTTCATTGGTTTAATTATCGGGGTTTTTCACAAAAATTAATGTTTAAATTTTTCATTCACTTTTTCTCATTTAAAAAAAAAATCCAAGTGGTTGTATGTTTTGAGCAGCTGCTAAACGCTTTGTAAGTTTCAAGTAATTTTTTTAATTGTTCGACTTTTAAATGACCATCAATTCTTTAGGTGAAGTCTCTTCAACGCGAAACTTTGCATGTCATATCTTTTAAGCATAGTCTTACAAAAACTGTTCAACGCTTCTCTCAATTCAAAAAACGTTGAGAAATAAGAGGCATATAATGTCGGTTTCAACAAGTGTCGAGCATTTTTAAAGTAGTCCATATATTTTTATGTATGTTTAATAGTGTTCCCAATTATTCGACCTAGGCGGTTAAGGCATTATTTGAAAAATCGCAAAAATCGGTTAACCGGTTCTTCGGGTAGATTATGTGACAAAATTTGCGATTAACCGATTAATCGTTTCTTTTGTTTTTATCAATAAAAATACAAATAGATGCGTTTCTTGTTTAATATTAAGTCAAGTTGGCTACATTGCACTGTGGTTTCAAATATTTTTAACTTTTCTTGGCCAACATTAAATTTTACTCACATTCACTTTTCGTTTCTTTATTGTTGCAATCTAATTAAAAACACTTCAAAACAACAAAAAACTGTATTTTTTTGTTAATATTATTTATTTATTTATTTATTAAGTAACTGAATAATAATAAAATTATTACAAAGTTATTTGATCAAGCACTAGCATCTAAGGCCATCAGCTCATATTTTATAGATCTTTTTTCTTATAGAAAATATATCAAAATTATATTTTAGTTTACAGTTGTATAAAATTGTGCTTATAGAATAATTTAACATAAATATGTTTATATATAATAATTATTTCATTTTAAAACTTGTTTTATACTACTTAAATTTTATTAAAAATATTCAATTCTTTTAAGAGTTTAATAAGGTTGTTAACGTTTTCTTTTGAAATATCTGAGATTATATAATTTAGATTGTAATTATTTTTAATACATATTGATTTAATATATATACATTCATTGATAATATGGTGCATTGAATTAGTTGACGATCCACAGAAGATACACTGCGGGGCAGATTTACTTTCCATTAGGTGTTGATGTGTTAGACGGCAGTGGCCTAGTCTTATTCTAAGATACTTTTGGAAATGTGTCCTTGAAATGTCAGTGGGATAGGTAGATTGGATTCCGTCTGGATTAAATTGTTTGTAGATGTGTGAATAGCTGTTCCATTCGGTTTTATGTTTATTGAAGAAGAAGTTATCGATTGCAGAGTATATAGAGCTTTTGTTTTGGGTTTTATCCATAATAAGTGGTAATTTTAGTGTTTCTCTTGCCATTTTGTCTGCTGTTTCATTTCCTTTTATATTTGCATGCCCGGGTATCCACATAATTTTTATTTTTTTTGGGAAACGAATTAGATTATCTCTGATTTCGCAGATGATGTCGATTGAATTAGACATATTTTGTATTGCGGTTATGCAGGATTTGGAATCTGTACAAATGACAAATTTAAAGCGTTGCTTTTTAATCCATTGTATAGCTTTTAGTATTGCTTCTGCATAGAATACTGAATTATCATGATTAAGTAGCCCGTAGCTAATTTACCGTTATAATACAAAAAACTGCCAGTAGTGCGATTCACTAACTTTTAACACATTTAGCAGGTGTTATCTTTAACCACACATTTTGATGTTTGCACTAACCACTATGCGATTCACTAACTTATTTTTAACCACGGTAAACAGTTTTATATTTCCGTGCATTCAAATTGACTGTAGGAGCACTATTAACTGGCTCATTCTCCAATAAATTGTAGGCTAAATACTCCAAAGCCATTATATTTATTTTATATATTGGCACAACGATAAATAAAACCTTCTAAAAAAAATTAACCACACCAAAAACTCTGCTGTTAATAAACCACAATTTGTATGGTTAAAAATAACAGCTGACTTTAAACGCCAGAAAAAATCGTTTAAAGTGTTAGTGAATAGCAAAATGGTTATTTTTGTGGTTAACATTTTTAAACGAAAAAAATTATGGTTTAAAAAGCGTAGTGAATCGCACTACAGATCGAAATACTAGTATCAACCTAGCTAATATGTTTGATTTGCTTTATTTTTGTAAATATAAGGAGGTTGAAAGCTCGTTATAAATTGAAAATAACATAAAAATAATCTCGATGTATATAAAAACAAAAAACTAATATAACTGTAAAAAATATTACTAGAGCCAGAGTACAAACTAAAAGTTTTTTATATAAATAGAACATTTTTGGTCTTCAAAGTTTAGTAACGTCATGATGCTTGTTAGGAAAAGACCTAACCACGTGCTTGATTACTAAGAAGTCAAGAATGGAGCAAAATTGATTATTAATAGGTTTTTTGTTAAAGTTCTGCCTATTATGGAGGCTTTAACTTTTCTAAAACTTCGGGTTCTGATGTGATCTTTAGCCAGATCGAAATACTAGTATCAACCTAGCTAATATGTTTGATTTGCTTTATTTTTGTAAATATACGGAGGTTGGAAGCTTGTTATAAATTAAAAATAACATAAAAATAATCTCGATGTATATAAAAACAAAAAACGAACAAAACTGTAAAAAATATTACTTGAGCCAGAGTAAAAACTAAAATTTATTTATATAAGTTTGATATAATTTTTATTAAAAATAAAATCTATGGTTTTTTTCGACCTTTAATTGTGCAATGAAAATGAAGTGTCTACCTTTGGTAAATATTCAATACACGTTTTTGTTTCTTTTCCTTTGATATGTACATTTGTTAAAAACAAAATGTACAGGGGAAGTAGTAAACAGGACCATACTTTGTCTTTTTTACAAGTTTTATTTATATTTTGATCAATGGTGATAATCTTTTTTACTTCAAGCTCATATAATATATATTAGTTCTCATGTGGTGATAATCTTTTTTACTTCAAGCTCATATAATATATATTAGTTCTCATGTAGTGAGTAAACTAGTTTATATGAATGTTTGATGTTTGGCATAGGATTGTTAATTATTTCAAAACGCGTTCTGATGATGAGAACCTAGAAAATTCCCGAAATAGATCTATCAACACATTCCTAAAAGGGTCAAAGAATAAATTTGAAAACAAAAACTCTAAAGATTATTTGTTATTACAATATCCTAATAAAGAAATATAGAGTATGGCCTCGAACTTGAATAATTTTCATTTTCATATTTTTATATAAATTGAACATTTTTGGTCTTCAAAGTTTAGTAACGTCATGATGTTTATTAGGAAAATACGCTAACCACGTGCTTGATTACTAAAAAGACAAGAATGGAGCAAAATTAATGATTAATAGGTTTTTTGTTAAAGTTCTATCTATTATGGAGGCTTTAACTTTTCTAAAACTTCGGGTTCTGATGAGATCTTTAGCCAGATCGAAATACTAGTATCAACCTAGCTAATATGTTTAATTTGCTTTTTTTGTAAATGCACGGATGTTGGAAGCTCGTTATAAATTAAAAATAACATAGAAATAATCTTTATGAATATAAAAACAAAAAACTAACAAAACTGAAGTTAACGCTTATAAGTAAATCTAATAAAATAATAAAAAAAAACACGTTTTTTTACTTGTTATTTTATTTTTGTTTTAAATGTAAACAGTTTCTATCAATATGGAAAAAAATTTAAATGTTAGTATAATAATAATTCTATATTAAAAAAGTTAAAAAAATTGGAGTCATGGAAAAAGAATTAAATTTTTCATCAAACCAGAAAAATTTTTTTTTTATAAAAAAAGTGATAGTTATAAGATCAATCAGAAAATATGAATTGATATCTGGTAATAATTTTCATTTTGTCAGGTTCTACAACTTTTAGCAATTTTTAAGAAAATTTATTTTTTCAAGGACATCTTTTCCTTTAAAATTTACAATTAATGTAGAATTAATAGCGAGTTCTGTAAAATAATATGCATTTAATTGAAGAGTTCGGTTTACTAGATATAACCCAAAAATTAATTAATATAACGCAAAATAAAATTAAGAAGGCTCATTAAATGGTTAATGTGACAAAAGATGCATAAAAGTATTACAATTTCCATACAAATTCTATTTTTAACCAAAATATATATTTTTTTTTACCTAGAAAAGTTGTATTAGAAACCATAGTACATTGGTTTATAAAGTGTTTGTTGGGGATGATTGAAAGCAATCATCATGTTTTAATGAAACATTTATTAGAATTTTGAGGTTTTAGTTTGGATTAATCTAAGGGCTATTAAAAAAAAACAAATTTGTTATTAGCAGGGCAAATTTGTTTTGACATTTCCCACTTTTCCAAACTACATTTTTTCGGATCCTTATTATAAAAAGCCATTTGCTATAATGTCTCAGCAAAAAAAAAACTCGATTTGGTAAGCAGTTGCTGTCTTTATATGCTTCCAAAATAGCGCTTCACCGCCATGCAATTAAAATGCTTCACCGCCATGCATCCCAAAATGCCTTCCTTGAAGCAATAAAGTATGCATACAATGAATCAATAAAGAATGCATACAATGAAGCAGTAAATAATACATACAATGAAGCAATAAAGTATCAATAAATAAATTTAATGCATTTAGTAAAAAGTTTTTACTAAAACGTCATTAACTGTAAGAAAATTAAATTGTTTTTTCAATTTTTTTCATAAAAATTAATGATTTTTTAATGCTTTCAAAGAACATTGCAAGTTCTAATATGCAAAGAATTATTACAATTTAGAAAAGTAGTATTGGTTAAATTAAAAAAAAAAAAAAAAATTTTTATCAGCAGGGCAATTTTTTTTGACATTTCCCACTTTTCCAAACTACATTTTTTGGAAAAGCCATACCATAAAAAGCCATTTGCTATAAAACATATTTGAAACCCAAATTTTGTACATAAAAAAATGTATATTTTTAAGTGTTTGTAAAATTTTATTTCGGAATATTTTCTTTTAAAGCAAGGCAAATTTGAAACATTTAAGTCTTAATTAGTTTGGAAGTGAAAGAAAAAAAGTAAAGTAGCATTCTTGTACTTAATAAAAAAAAAGTATAAAATAGTATTGTTATCTTTTATCTTTCACATAGAGTCAAGTATAGAATTTGAAAATTTATATTTTCTACAGATTTTTTTTACGATTTTACTTCACAACAGTTTTAATGCATAAAAAAAGACAAAAAAACTGTTTCTTTACATTATAAACTCATTTAACCACTTCAAAGTTTAAAATTTGTCGGGTGCACTTCATCTTGCTTAGAATTTTGGTCTTTATTATGATAAAGAAAATAAACTACATTTTAATAAACTACAACAGCCCAAAAACTCTGTCTTAATCGTCTATAAATACGTTTTTTTTTTTTACTACACTCTGGGAACTTATACTTTAAAAATATGTATTTGTTTGGATTGCAATACAGTTTCCTTATTTTTAATGTAAATGTCAGTCATTTGTAGAACAAATTTAAGTTTTTATTAACCTTGTAGTTCATTGAAAAAAGCAAACCACATCAAAGGACTGTTTTATGATTTTACATACATTTTTTACAGTCGTTTTTTGTTATTTAAAAAAAAATGAAAAAAGTAAATGTTTATTTATTTTTTACTAACATATGTGGATAATTTTTACTACAATTGTTAGTAATTTTTTGAACAATAAAAACAAATGACAAATATTAGTTGACTTTAATGAAATGTTAGTAGTCCTTTCTTCAAGTGAAATTTCATTTGTTTTTGACTACAATTGCTGTCGTCTTTGCCTACATAATATCCTTAGTGTATAGGAACAGACTAATGAAACCTTTAAGTTTTTAATTTATTTATTATTCTTTATTATTAACTGTAAATTTCTTTATTATTGGTTTTTATTAAAAATATTATACAAAAAATCTTAACTGTTATTTTTACCCTTAAATATAATAATTTTCGTAGCGCTCAAATTTCTACATCATAAATGTAATCTAATTTATTCAACACTCACATATGACTCATAGATTAATCATAAATGGCTTAAAACTTATGAAATTTGCAATAATGCTCATATTTATGAGTCTTTTCTGAGTCATAAAATAGAGAAACAACCGCTCCAGCTACAAGTTTAGAAGATTTGAAGGCTCTTTTATGAGTCTTTTCAGACTCCTATTGTACACTGGCATGTTATAATATTTTATTTTAATTTTTTCTGTTTTCAAGTGTTTAAACATTTTTTAACCTAAAATTCGTTAAAAGAAAACAAAAATTATAATAAAAATAATAAAGTCAAAAATGAATTTTATGAATCTACCTCCAAATTTACTAAATACTAAAATTAAGTTATTAAAATATATGTCACGTTTTCTGTGATTCGAACTCTTACCTCCCACATGTCTGTATTAATGGCCTGAGTTAACAATATTGTATAAACACACATGTTTTAAACAAATGCAATATGTGACAAAATTGTACTCCATTCTGATTGTAAGCATTTTAAATGGATGAGGGTGAAACTTCAAAAATGTTGTAAAATTTTCCCTGAAAAGAAAACAGCATTGGTCTGCTATTTTTTTAATTTTGAATTTGCTGTAGGCAAATCTGTTTAAAAAAAATCCAATTTTCGCCACTGTGGACCGCTAAGGGAAAGGATTTTATCATTCATGTCTACATGGGATAAAATCCTTTCCTTTCACACATTATAAATTTTAAGTGTAAGGGTTTTGGCCAAGTCGCCAAGGAGAAGACTTTTACTTTTCCTCATTTTAAAAATATTTGTAAAATTCCATAAAATACCATATCACTGACATGGGATGTATCCCCATCCGAACTCGCAGATTTTAATGAACTTTCGATAAGTTATAAAGGAGCAAAAAAAAAATGAAACATTTAGTTTTTTTATAACTGCCCAATATCACGTTTACGGGTTAAGAAGTAGGGTTACAAATGCATTTGTTTTTGTATGAAAACTTAGCTTTAATTTACAAAAACTAGATTTATTTGTACGCATTGTTAAAGTACTCAAGAAAACAAAAAGCCATTCATTTGTCGATAGTTACTTTTAAAAGAATGAAATTAACAGAAAAAAAGTAAAATGGGGTAATGTTTGATCCCACTTATCAACGCCAAAACATTAGATAAGGCAGCTAAAAAACACTACATATCTGAAGTTCATTAAGATCTGCCGGTCCGAGTCGGGATACCTCCCTTGTCAGTCATTTTTAAAGCGAAATTTTTTTGAAAAGGTATTTTTCGGTATTAAACGGATTCGTGATGCCTCCGCTGTGAGTTAGATCTCTTTGAAGGGACACTTATTTAAAATTTCAGATTACTAGCCAATAAGGGAGACTTTCCCTTTTTTGTCCCTCGGTATATATTTAAAAAAATCTACGTCTATGCTGGAGGGAAACCAAAGTACCAAACTTCTACTTTCCAACTAAAGCGGTTTGGGCTGGTCGATTTTAAGTGAGTCAGTTATTCAGTCACGTTATATGCCAGATAAATTGTTAATAAAAGTTAAACTATTTAACTTTTTCCATAATTTATACAAAACTATATCAGCAAAATATTTATTAAAGCATTTATAAACTTTTTAATACGCCTATAATTAACATAAATCAAGCAAAAACTGCCAGTAGACTTAAAAAATTAGAACTAACAAAATAAAACTATTCATATGAAAACAACAGACAATAGACTAAACTTTTTTATAATCAAGATCAAATATGTCAAAACTAATGAGACCTTAAAAATTCTTGTTGAGAACAGAAAATATGTTGTTAATAGCTCCCACAAAAGGGAGCAAATAACTATAACAACTTGCTACCAAAAACATTATCAAGTTATTAAAACACATAAATCCTAAAATTTTCACTTTTATTTTTAACGCCAAATATACAAAAATTTTCCCACAAAAAGTTCATAAAACAAAAAGATTTTACAAAAGCACCACATGTGGCAAATAAAATGGGGGCATTAAAATTGTCGTGCCCACAAAGTGCCATAGAAAAGAAAACTATATAATAAAGGGTGGAAACGAAAAAAAAATTACCATTTTGATATCTTAATACGATATTATTACTAGAGTTGTCAGTCGATTAAGAATAATTCGATTAATCGATCAAACAAAACCAAACTCCTGTTCGAATAATTTAAAAATGACAATTTTCGAACAACGAATAAATCGATTAATTAACGTCAATTAATCGAACATTTTTTTTTATTGCAAAATAAATTAAATGAGAGCTTTTAATTTGATTTATTCTCATAAATTTTTAAAGAAGGATGACGAAAGCGATGATGATGATGAACTTAGTAATGAATATGACGTTGATAATGGATTTCAATAAAAAATTAATATACAAAATGTTATAAGTAAACTACGGAAATACGTCAAAATTTTCAACAAATCCACCGAAAAACAACAAAAACTGCAGACATATGTTTGTCAACAAGAAGGAAATGAAGTTCGCCTTATTCATGACGTGAAACACAGATGGTCATCATTATCAAAGATGCTGGAAAACTTCATTAGAATTCATAAATGTGTTAATCATGCATTAATTGATTTTGGTTTAACACCATTTACGGACTTTGAAGTAACTGTTTTATCAAACCTTTATAAAATTTTACAACCACTTGATGTTGCTATAAAAGAGCTAGGAAAAGATAGCACATCCATAATAGAATTAGTGGGAGTAATCAAGTTTTTAATACATAGTTTAGAAAAAATGAATAATTCTTTTGCAAAAGACTTACTAACACGTATTAAAATAAGAATAAATGAGAGAAGTTTTAAAGTTTTAAATACGTTAATAATATTTCTAAATTCTGAAAATTTTCCGAGTTTCCTAAAATATTCCAAAAAAAGTGAAACTAAAGAATATGCTAATGAATTGTACTCAAGATTATTTTATGTTGAAAGTAATCACAATAATTCAGATAAAAGTATTGAAATAGAAAAAGTTATTAGTAATGAAAATAATAATCTTTTATGCGAATTAAATAATTCAATTCAGAGTATTAAAAATACAGAAAATAAAAAAGACTTTAGCGATATATCAGACGATATAGTATATTTGGAAAAATCTAAAAAAATAACAGAAAAATTAGATAAACTATTCAATGCTCTTCTTACTATATCACCTACCTCAACAATTAGCGATTTTATTTTTAAGTTTTTTTGTATGAATTGTTTATTTTTTTGTTAATAAAAATATTATTTAAAAATAATTTTTTTTATTCGTTATTCTCATCGATTAATCGAATAATTTTTGAAATTTAATCGTTTGATCGAACAAGCGAAAACAATTATTTGAATTATTCGAACAAAGCTGAAAGGCGAATAATTGACAACTCTAATTATTACCCAAAAAAAAACTAGAAAAAAAAATATGATATCACAAATTAAGAACAATACTCTAAAGTTTTTGTCCATAGGACTTTTTTTTACGATTCGTTGCGAAATGTGGCGAATTTAAGCTTTTTTGGACACTTACAATTAATTATTTTTGGTAACCCGATGAAAAAAGTTCCTATATCGGTCTATATAAACATATATTGACATTTATGAAATTGCAGATCACATCATATCTTAGCTGGTCAGAAAAATGGTATATATAACCTTATCTCATGTGATCCTATGGAACAATTTCATATTATTTATGAAAAATTTCATATGCCTAATTAAAATGTTTCATTAAAAATAGTTTCATTGAAGCTATGAAGCTTTTTCATTACATTCAAGAAATTTTTCATTCGCCTTGTGAATAAAACTTCATTAGTTTATTGAAATTTTTTTATTAAAACTCGTCCAAGGGATTCTCTCTATGTGTAATAAATGTTACACTTCAGAGAATTTAAGAAAATTTAAATTTCATGCATACACTCATAAAAAAAAGTCCCATACAAATATTTGAAAATGCAGCTACGACAACCGAAATTAGTACCTGAATTTGCGACAGCAGAATTTTCAATGATGTTGAGAATCACAGTCTGCTAAACTTTAGAAGAACTAAATTTGAGTTTATGTAGTTAAATTGTAGTTGTAGTTAAATTAACTAAGAATTTAGCTAAATCAACAGAATAAAATCAAAAAATATATCTCTTTGGATCTGACCAGAGACAGGTCCATACTTATTATCGGGAATAAAGTGTTAATATAGATAGTTAATATAGATTATTTGATAGTGCGTCCCGGTAGGCTAGTTGTGCGGGGGTCTTGGGTTCGATTTCCTCCATATGCACTGGTCTGTTTCGCTACAACGCGCCGAAGGCCATAGTAGCTAGTGCTCGGTTAGGGTAATAGTATATAATTTGTAATTATATGATTATTAATTACTAAAAGACACAAAAAAAGATTACTTAATAAGAACGGAGTAATGATCCATTTTGCTCTTTCTCCCTTGGTTTTCGAAGTATAGCCAATTTTATGATGAAAAAACAAAACAACAGAAAAAGTTAACTCAACTGAATAAGAACCCGTTTAACAAACTTTTGAACTAACTGCTTTTTATGAGTATAGCTTCTGAACAATTTGCATTTAAAAATGGTAACATTTTTTTCGTTACCACCCTTTATGTATATTTGTCTTAAAGTACGCACTTCATAAATTTTTGTGGTATTAAAACCCGTCTGTTCATTTTTAAAATCTTTAACCCAGCGGTTCCCACCAAACAAAATTTTAAATAAATGCAAATACCATGAAACAAACAAAATTTAGATTTTTATTTTAAAATTTAAAAAAAATATTACAAATAGTGTTTCCAAAAAACCTACTTCAGTTAAATTGGATTTTCGGTTAACCGAATGTGAACAATCCAGTTAATCGGTTAACCACCCCTAATTAAATCAGCAGTTTTCATACAAAAAAATGTACAAAATCCTTACTTCAGAATTTAGATTAATTAGTTTATTATTTATTCATGCAAAACACTTAAAGCTTTCTATAAATGCATTACAGTTTATTTTATTCCAGACTAATACAACAGATTTTTCTGAAAACTTTCCTTTTTCTTAATTGCCATATGGAAGGGTTAGAAAATTGTAAAAATTGGAATTTGCCGATCTTTCGGGTTGCTTCCAAAGTAACTGCAAGTCAATTAGATGTAATTAAATGTATTTTAAAACTCCTTACACAAAAACAAACATCAACTATGGTAGACATGCGAGTCCCAAAATTAGCCGACCTGATGCATAGATGGCGGCAGTAGTTTAAAAATAATTACTTTGGTGAAAAGTGGCAACCTTATAATACATATCTTTTAAATTTCAAGGCGCCACGTTGTTTAGTATTTTTTTTTTTAACCATCAAAAATAAACAATCTCAGTGAATTTGTAAACATGGAAGAAATTGTACGCCGTTATGTAACTCAATAATTTCATTTGAAAAGTCTCAGTCTAACCAATATTAAAGTCGAGCGGAGTCTGTTTAAACTAATCCGTACGAGCTACCCAGACGAACACCTTATTTGACCAATTGATACGTACACTAAAGAGGAGCATGAATGTTTTGCAAGACATTCATCAATAGAGTGTTTGGCGATGTTTCACAGCAATAAAGCCGAGTTTTTGCGTTAATTCGTAACCATTGATCAGGTTCGTAACACCTGAGACAAAGGAACTGTCAAAGCATTTGACGAGAATGGGGAATCGTGTCCAAAGAAGGCGAATCCAGTTCCATCTGCAGGCAAGGACATGGCATCTGTTTTTGGGATGCGCGTGGGCGTTGTGGTGTAATGGTTAGCGTGTTGGACTGTTACACGGATGGTCCCGGGTTCGATTCCCGGTGACGACAACATCAATTTAGAAAAATAATATGTATGAGTTTTCTACCACTTATATGTATCGCTACACCCACCTTCGGTGTTCCCATAGCACTTAACCCCACCGAAGTGAAATAATGAATCAGGGCTATGAAACAAAAAGCTTCACTAAATTCGCCAACTCTACATCAGGTGGAGAGCAACAACTGTTCTAAGACTTATCATCTCGCGCAAATACAGTGTTGCCATGTTTGAAGCCCTTCATCTTTTACCACCTTTCATCTCTCCACTATCCCCTTTCCAAAGAAAGCAACACATTAATTCATAGGAAGAATTTCCTGAGTGTTCCTTCTCTTTAAAAAAAAAAAAAAAAAAAAGGCCGCATTTGGCGAAAAAGAAAGTGTTGTTTCATCAAGACAGTGCACCAGTTCACACAT
Organism: Delia radicum; assembly: GCA_021234595.1. Classification (NCBI taxonomy): domain Eukaryota; kingdom Metazoa; phylum Arthropoda; class Insecta; order Diptera; family Anthomyiidae; genus Delia; species Delia radicum. The sequence continues at coordinate 169,756,193 of CM037852.1, forward strand.
CCACAATTGCGATGGCCAAAATCAATGAATTAAAGTTCGAATTGCTTCATCACGCACCTTATTCGCCAGATTTAGCCCCTTTTGACTATTTTCTATTTCTAAACATGAAAAAATGCCTCGGTAGCAAAAGATTTGCCAACAATGAAGAGTTGGATTCTGCGGTTGATTACTATTTTAAGGAGCTAGCCAGTTCTTACTATGAACATTGTATCCGAGCTATTTAATATCACTGGAAAAATTGTATCGAGCTAAAACGAGATTATGTTAAGAAATAAAGAAATTTTTTTTTTTTCAAATTTGTAATGTTTTCTTCGTTTTGTCTAATTTTGGACAGCCCCCGTGCTTATTGTAAGTGAATTTATCTACCCAATATAGTTCAAACAAATTTTTAATTGAAGGGCTTATTGTAAAAACTTGATAAGCCACTTTGACAATTTTCTAGAATTTTGGAAGAAGTCTAACTGAAACACTTACCACACGTCCCTAGAGTATAAAAGTCCTGCGATATTCATATTTCACTTTGTTTTCCAACTTTAAAAGGCAGAAATAAACTAAAAATAAAATGGGGCTTATCAAGTTTTTACAATAAGTCATTCAATTGTTCAATTCAGTTTTTTATAATAATTTGAATTATTCATAAAATTGTAAAAAGTTTTGTGAAGTTTGTTTCAATTTGTCTGAACTCTACGCGGACCCCTGGGGGTCCTCGGACCACCATTTGGGAACAGTTATTTTAACCAAAAAGTAATAACAATGTTTTAGCATTATTTCATTTTAGTTTTAGTTACAAAGACTTGTACTAGTATATCACAGTAAAACAAAAGTCGTGAGAAACAAAAAAATTATATAAATATGTTAACGAAACAATCATTTTTCTTTTCCATACAAAAAAAAAATTATGGCAGAATATTTTTGGACAAAATGAAAAAGTTTTCTTAATAAATATTTAACACACTCTGGGGTAAAAATAGAAATTTGTTTGTGATTTTAAAACTATCACTCCAACTTAATTTTTTTGTCTGCCCGATTAAAAAAATTAATATAGCGATTAAAAAACACTATATGGCGGCATATCTACCCAGGCAGAAAAACACAATTGGCACAGTGTTTGCAAAGCGTGGGCTATGGTCAGTTATGCGTTAGCAGAACGCGGTATCAACCGTTAGTTTGTACGAACTTGCCACCGTTGGCATAACGTTGGTAATTCAAAAAATGTGGTGCTTTTAAAATACCTTAAATTGAATTAATTTTGAGAAATATGTAAAAAAAACACATTTAAGAAGCTGCAATACAGTTTATTCTACATACATCATATTTAAATGTGTAAAATATAATAAAATATTTAAAAAAAAAATGCTTCTAATTGATTGTAATATTGGTAAAGCCAATATTGGTAAAGAATTTTGTGGGTGGTACTGGCAAAACATATGCTTTGCAATTAAAATAGTGCTTCCATAGTATAATTGAAGTTGCGCCTTTGGTAATTTTTAACACTGTGGGTTTTACAAAAATACCAGTGGTTTTATATGAAAAATCGCCAGGATAACGTTCCTTCCTGCAATGGGTATGCCATTAATTTTTATTTTCGTTTTTAAGGAAGAGGATTAAATCAATATATTATATACAATTTTTTCATGCACAATGCCTCTTATAAATATTATATTAATTTTTTTTTTAACAGCAATTAAATTTTGTTTCAGAATTCATGAAGAAGTCATGAATTGAGTAGTTACAAGTCATTGAAAATTTTATGTAAACTTTTTTTCTGAATTTGTAGGTAAATTTCCATACAAAATATTCGAAAAAATTAAAATTTTTAGCGACCTTAAAACGTCATTTGATTTTGCTGAAATTTGGAACACTGTTATCCAGTCGTAAAGACCACAATTCGGACTACGTCTAGTTTCATTATACGATTTTGAAGTTCCTTATTATTTATAAAGCATTTCATAAAAAGTTATGACACTTCATCATACTTATGAAACATTTCATAAATATGAAGAAGCCTGTCAACAATTTCCCCTTTTATCAAAGCGTTACATTGAACGAAAATCATAAATATGATGAGGCTTTTTCCCTGAGTGTGGAAATACCCCCATTCTTCAGTTGTTCGCATTGTTTTTTAAAATTTTGACAATTGTTTTACAATTTTGTTTTTTTGACAACTTTTTTTAAATTTCAGTAATTTTAAGAATATTTTTTAATTTTAGCGATCCTTAATTTTTTGCGATGTTTTCAATTTAGCGATTTTTGAAATTTTTTTTTTTATTTGTAGAGACTTTTTTATGTTTTAAATTTGTATGATAATTTTGCTTTAAAATATTGTAGTTGTTGTTAGTTTCAACGTTTTTTTTTTTTTTGAATTTGGCAATTTTTTTTACAATTTTGTAATTTTTTTAATATTGGCGATTTTTTTCAATTTTAGTGCGTTTTTTTTTATTTTTAGAGATTTTTTTCCCCAATTTTAAGCACTTTTTCAACTTTTAATTAAAGTTTTAAAAGTATCTACTAAAAATTTGTATTCAACTTAAAAACAGTATTCAACAAAATATTAAATAAATATGATTACGACTTTAATTGAAAATAATATCAATAAAAAAGTTACAAATTATTTTAATTGATACTACAATATTCTCAATAGAACCGAAGTCAATTAAACTTTTAATTGAATCAACAAATATTTAGTTAATTAAAACTAATTTATTATTTTTTGTCCCCAGAGAATTTTGTCCAAATTTATTATTTTTTAGAAGTTCAGATTTTACTGTCCCATTGTGTCAAATATCAAACATACATAAGTGGCATTTTTGAACTAGACTTACAGAAATAAACACACGCAGACATTCTTTGAATATTTTGAATAAAATTTTAGTTATTTTTGGCAAACATTTTATGGTGCGGTTGACTTTATTTTTTTCTGAAAAAGCTAGAGTTGTGGAGGTTATAAGTGTGAACAAAAGTATATTTTACTATACAGTGGAGTTCGGTTATAACGAAAACCAGTTGCAATGAACTTTTTTATAACGAACGATTTGTCTGGTTTCAACGAAAAATACAGAACAACAGAAATACAGAACTTTTTTTTATAACGAACAAATTTGTTGATATTCTAAAATAAAAATTCTGCTGCAAAACTTAAAAACTTTGGCTTCTTAATTTGATTTTTTTTTTTTTTAAAGAGAAGCAACACTCAGGAAATTCTTCTTATTAATCAAAGTGTTGCTTTCTTTGAAAAGGGGATAGTGGAGAGATGAAAGGTGGTGAAAGATGAAGGGCTTCAAACATCGCAACACTGTAATTGTGCGAGATAATAAATCTTAGAACAGTTATTGCTCGCCACCAGATGTAGAGTTGGCGAATTTAGTGAAGCTTTTTGTTTCATAGCCCTGATTTATTATTTTACTTCGGTGGGGTTAAGTGATATGGGAACACCGAAGTTGGGCGCAGCGATAGATATAAGTGATAGAAAACTCATACATATTATTTTTCTAAATTGATGTTGTCGTCACCGGGAATCGAACCCGGGACCATCTGTGTAACTGTCCAACGCGCTAACCATTATACCACAACGCCCATCCAGTAATTTTAAAAATTTTTGCAAAATGTTTACTACGCTTAAGTTGATCTTCGCTTATAACGAACTAAATTTTTCGGTTCCCACAAGTTCGGTATAACCGAATTCCATTGTATATTTTTTTCTACTATTTTTGCAGACACATTTGCATGCAAAACATTGTAAAATTATGGGTTTTTGTTTATTCGCCCCAAAAAATATTAAGAAAGACTGACTGAATGAGTGAAATAAAATATTTCGGTATTAGACTTACCATATAAGGTTCTATATTAGGTGCTAAGTTATGTTATAGTCACAACAAACATTTGTGAATTAAATTTATTGACGGTTAAACGAAATTAAATAGAAAATCTTTTTATTTTTCTTTCTTAAATGTTTTTTTTCTATTTTTTTTTCTTTTAACAGATGGTCTAGTTAGCCCAGCAATTTAATACACAAAATATATTAATGTTGACAATTTTGATATCATCATGAACTTGAAATCATGGTCAAGAAGTAATCAGTACACCCAGAGAAAACAAGAAATAAGTTTCATCAATTTTCGTACAATGTAGATCATCAATATTTACGAAACATTTCATAAACAACAAGAAATATAATGACCATATTATGGTTTCGATGAACTATTTTCTACACAAAAACAATGAACTCCTTACTAATGGTAAATATAATTCATATATATAGTGAAACATTTCATAAATATGATGTAATTTACTTTGTTTTGTATTAAAAGTTTCATAGATACTATGAAACGTTACGTCTATGAAACATATCATAAATATGATGAAGCTTTTCTTTTCAGTGTACTTACGCATTAATTACCCACTAGTAAAATACAAGTATCTTGTACTGTTACTTAAACATTATAAGAATCTACAAGTACTTCAAAATAGGTATTCGATAATTATAACAATTACTTAGTACTTGTTAAGGACCAAAGTAACCACAATACTTGATAGAACTTAGTTAGTACCCATAGAGCTTAGCAAGTACCTACAGTAATTATTTATTTATTTATTTAAGTCTATGGATAGAATATCCTTACAGACTAGCATATAAAAATTAAGATATTTAAAATAAATTATTTAACAAAATTTTAAATTGGGAGTGAGAAACACTTATGAGAAACACTAACTTATTACAATAAATATTAAATAATCTCATAGATCTATTTAGTGGTTCGTTTAATACATATTCAGTTAAGTATATATCAATATGAAAAAATTTACTTATATTTCTAAAACTTCTTGGTGGAACATATATTGAAATTAACTCTAATAGCTCAGGAGAATCAATAACACCACAAATAATACCATGTAAAAAAGTTAAACTAGCAATAATACGACGAGTTTCCAGAGTTTTTAAAGAAATAAACTCACACTTATCTGCGTAAGAAGGGCTAGAAAAAGAAGGAATGTTAAAATGATTCGGATAGTTAAAACATGGTAGGGCAAACTTGACAAACTTTCTTTGAATTCTCTCAATACGACCAATATGAAGAGCAGCATTAGGACTCCAAATAAATGAAGAATATTCCAATCTAGATCTAACAAACGAAGTATAAACCACTTTCTTCGTTATGTGATCAAAACATTTATCCAAATTACGTCGAATAAATGCTAAAGCGAATAAGCTTTTGGTACAATAAAATTTAAATGAAATAAAATTTAAAATTTAAATTTAAATTAGCAAGTTCCAGTAGTATTTAGCAGTACTAGAAGTACTTAGCTAGTAAACGTTGGACTTAATAGGCACCAAAGTACTTATTAAGTTGTCATAGTAATTAGCAAGTACCATAGTATATACTTGAATACCTTGGTAATTAGAAATATATTTTACTACTTTTAAAGTGCGTAGTATATTTCCAGATAGTGGAACACGTAGTATATTATTTATGTAAAGGCCACTGCGAATGTAGTTAAAAACAAATAAAATGTCACTTGAAAAAAGGACGACTTACATTTCGTTACATTCAACTAACATTGTCATTTGTTTTTTACTGTTGAAAAAATCAATCACAAATGTTGTAAAAATTAAGCACAAATGGAGTAAAAAACAAAAAAGCATTTATTTGTCTTATTTTTTTAATATAAATGTAAAATCATAATACAGTAATTTGATGTGGTTGGTTTTTCTAAATGAATTACAAATGTGGTCCAAAATTAAATTTCTTCTACAAATGAACATTAAAAAAATATTGTATTACAACTCAAAAAAAAAACAACTACAAATATTTACAGAAGTTACCTGAATGTGTTCAACTTTCTGACGGGTAAGGCTGCCTTTATTAAAAATTTAGAATAGAAGTTTTGAGGTTAAGAAGAAGAATAAACGTTTTTCTCTAAAAATTATAAACACTATTAATTTTTAAATCAGACTAGACTAGTTACTGCCTTTATTATGGACAGGCTCATCAGTGACTTTTCATTTAAATTGTATTATTATTTGTGTCTTATAATTGTCAGATTGTCTCTATATGATAATTTTTTCAACAACCTGCGGCTGTAAGAATCATACATGCGCTCATCTTACATTAAAAACGTAACAATACTATGTCATGACCGTTTAGCGATCACACCCAAGTATGTCCTCGAATCTAATGCAGCTAAATTGCAGTTTTCTTTCCTGTTAGCTTTTTCTGTTATTGTATATTATACTTAGAAGTGACAACACTAACAACACAAATATTCTATTTTTGTTTATTTTTCTAATCTCCTCCGCCTCTTAGAATTATTTCAAAAAATAAAATTAAAAAATTACTAGAAACTCTTGATAATGAACTCTCTATACTATGGTCCAAGGACACGTATTATTCTAACAGGATACCTTTAAAGGACATCATCTTAGCTTATCAACTAATAGACGAACTTTTATGTAATTTGCAGAAAGAAGACATTTAGTATTAGTAGCACAACGTTAAAGTTTGAACTATACATATTAAAGTCTAAGTGCGGTTTCGCTTAGTATCTCCTTTTACAAAAAAATAAAGTCGTCATATCTTAGTGAAGACAGGCACAAACAAAAAGAATTTTTGGATATTAGTTATATCTTAACAAGTCCATTACTTTTCTTATTTAGGCATTAGTCTCGAAGTTCACCCTTAAAATAATTTGGCTCATATCTCCTAAAGTATGCAACGACAAAAAAAAATTATTTTATTTTTTTAGCCGAGCACATGGTATGAATTTCGTGGTACATTAGGGGGTTAACTGTCAATTAAGTCCCTAGTACAAAGAACATATAAAATATGGTAATGGCACATACAAAATTACAAGGTCAATGTACGTGTACCAAAGAGTATAAAATTAATAGAGAGACTTCACTTCCGATGCCACTCAGAAACAAAATAATTAACTTGATCAAGCAAATTAAATATATTTTTTTTTTAATAACAGGTGGCGTGGTATATTCCGCCTGAGAGTCTCAAATCTAAATAAATATTACATATTGACGCTGCTCTGGCCAGACTAGTTGTGTGTTTTTTATCAAGTTTTCAGGAGAGCACTGATTTTTACATCTAAAAGGTTTATTGGACATCTAAAAAAATTGACTGATTGTATGTAAAAATTCAATAGTGCCTTATTAGTCTTTAGAGAGCTATTTAGATGTTTTCATAAAAACAACACATACCTGATTTTCTTAGAACACTTTTACTAAAACATTTTAATGAAAATGAAAATTATTCAAGTTCGAGGCCATACTCTATATTTCTTTATTAGGATACTGTCCTTACAAATAATCTATAGAGTTTTTGAATTTATTAATGGACCACTTTCAGGAATGTGTTGGTAGATCTATTTCGGGAATTTTCTATTTTATATTAGATCTCATTTAGTGGGAAAGCTAGGTTATATGAATGTTTGATGTTTTGCATGGGATTGTCACTTCTTTGAAAACGTGTTCTGATGATGGGAACCTAGAAATTCTCGAAATAGATCTGTCAATACATTTCTGAAAGGGGTCAATTAATAAATTTGAAAACAAAAACTCTATAGATTATTTGTTAGGACAATAGAGCAATTCCATTTAATATCACCGAGAAATTGATCGATATTTTCCGATTTTGATAACATTTTGTGAGTGTGTGCGGTAGTGAACGCAAGTAGTAAAAAAAATTTTTTTTTTTTTGAAAACTATGGCAACCCTATGGCTTCGAATTGTGGGGTAGGGACTTCACTCAGGTTAGAACTTTTTTAGTGAGTAGAAAAAAAATCGGTCTTCTTTGTGAATAATTTTTATATAATACAAAGCGTCGGCGACGGTCGGTTATACGTTGGCAGAACGTGGAATTAACAATCTTGACAGTATTGTCCTGTTACCTGATTGATAACAGTGGCCAACCTTTGGTTTGAGTGAACTTGCCACCGATGGCATAACGTTGGTAATTCAAAAAATGTTGGGGCTCTTAAAATACCATAAATTTAATTAATTTTGAGAAATATGCATAATAAAACACATGTAAAAAGCAGCAATACAGTTCGGTATTAGTCTTTTATTTCATATTTAAATGTGTAAAATATAATAAAATGTAAAAATAAATAATGCTTCTAATTGGTTGTAATATTGGTAAACACAATATTGGCAAAGAATTTTGCTTGTGGTACTGGCAAAATACATGCTTTGCAAACAAAAAAGTGTTTTTCTAGTACAATATAAGTTGTACTTTTGAAAATTATGTGTACGGTGGGTTTTACAAAAATACCAGTGGTTTGCCAGTACTATATTATTTGTACGTTTGGTAATTAATACATGGTTATATATAAAAGCGACAGATTTTTTTCGATCATTTCTAACATATATATAATTATTAAGGCAACCGAAAAATAAGCTAGATATTGTTTTTTATTTGAAAGGATAGAACTATTTAGACAAATATAAGCTGTGATCATGAAATTGTGAAAATTTGGAGCTAGCTATATTTGTAAGATCGTTTTTTTAGCTTATTTTTTGATATTTGCTTATTTAAGCTTATTTCGTTAATATTAGCTACTTTTTGACTTTTTTTATTTACACAATCTGCTTATTTTAGCTTTTTTGTTTTAAAATAGAGCTTTTATCAACTTTTTAGCGAACGGTATTTTGAAGATTTTTTTTTTAAATTGAAAGTTGACAATTTACAATAACACATTGTGAATAAGTATTTTTTTATAAACCAATTTGAACTTTTAAGCTTAGGAAAACAATTTTTATTTTGATCCTTTGTTTGATAGACGAAGTTCCACGGAACAAATTTTACAAAAATCTTATTTGTAGTAACGATTTTATTAAAAAGTTATAACATTTAACGGCTTATTTTTATATTTAAACGGCTAATTTTACTCTTTTCAAGCTTTTGTTAAGCGCTTCTTTAGAGCTGTTTTTAGTTGCCCTTATAATTATACATAAAAGTGATAGAAATCGATTAATTTTATTGCATCGTAATACCTATATATAATTATACATTAAAGTATATATGATCTCATATTTTGCTATATCAATTATATATGAAGACATAAAAAATATATGTAACATAAGATAAAATAATATATGATGTTAGCGCTGTATTAGAAATTTTCGTAAAAATAAGTATTAGATGTAAATATATATCGTTACATATAACCACATATATTCTATTAAGCTATATATAACTATATATAAACTTTTTTCGTCGGGAAGTTATATATAAGATTGTTGCATAGCACATAATTTAAAAAAATTGGATGAGGACAAAATTCGGACAAAATTGTATCAAATCACTTATAATTGTATCTAAATTTAATCTGATATGATACAGTTAGATATAATTTGATACAATGTTATCGGGCCATTTTTTGGATGAAATTTTTTGTAATTAATTATGGGGTCATATTAAATTAGATACAATTATATAAAGCTCCGTATCAGTTTTTTCAATCGGGATTTCACTTTTGAGTACTCGATGAAAACCAAATTTGGATAAAACAAAAAAAATTTCGGTGCACAATTTTGGAAAAAAAATATTCCGGCCCCTACCCAAAATACATTTTTTTCTACGGCCCTGGTCGGTACTCTTGTTTTATTTTTCGAGTTGCACAGTGTTTTTTTTTTTTTTTTTTTTGTTGGACGAAAATATAATTTTCATTAATGACCTTACGCAACAAAAAACAAACTGGATTTGGTAAGCAGTAACTACATTTTATGCTTCCAAAATAGCGCTTCACCGCCTTACATACTATGAAGCAATTACGGAAGGCATTCTGTAGTGCTTCCCAAAATGATTTATTTGAAGCAACGCATAATGCTTACAATGAAGCAATAAAGAATGCATACCATGAAGCATTAATGTTGTCAATATACAAAAAAGCGCTTCTTATTGCCTAAGAAGGCATGAATTTATTGCTTCTAAGAGCACATGAAAGAAGCGCTTTTCACCTGCTTAAAAGAGAGATAACAAAAATCATGCCTTCTGGATATGCTTTGAAAGCGCTTCGTAATAAAATAATGCCTTCCGGAAGCGCTTCTGGGTAAGCACTATTTTTTGCTGGGATAGTTTTATTATCTTAAAAATAAAAACTTGAAAAATCCTTTCAATTTATTTTTAGCTATAATTTCTAAATCAAAAATATAATTTTTTTGTTTGTATTATATTAACTTAAAAAACAAAATTATCAAAACAAAATTCCCAAGCATATTTATAAAATAATAATGAAATTTATCTTTTCATTAGGAAAAGTTTATTAACACTTCAAATGTTTCCCATTTTGTTTAACATACAAACAATTTTTGACAACTTATTTCCCAACGAATTGACACTGAAAAGGTTGTTCTATAGCAAATGCCAACAACAGTAACAAAGAAGGATACAAACAAATTAAGAAATTCACAGGTACACTCACAAGAACTTTTCCATAAAAAATCAACAGTTATTTAAAAGTTTAATCGGTAAAGTTGTTTCAATGGAATATACAGTTAAATTAACAAAGAAATATATTTTTTAACGTTCTGTCTGTTATTCAACAAAAAAAATAAACAAAAAAACGGACTTTCCGTAATAGTTAAAATATTCAGTTAAAATTTTCTATTCAAAACAAAAAGTTGTTATGTTATATTGAGTATTGAAATAAACGAAAACAATCTATTGTTTTTATGGATTTTGTCAGTTAATTGTTCAACAGTTGAATATAAACTAAAAAATACAATTGTTTTAAACGAAAAGTAAGTAGTCCTGTTTTTAACTGATTTTCAGTTAATTTAATGGTTATATTCAGTAGTCTTTACGGACAAAATATTGTGAGTGTATTTAAAAATTATAGTACAATCACCTTAACTCAATATCAAAACAAACACCCAACACCTGAAGTAACAAATTTTGTAAATGGCATTTAATCATAAAGTTTTAGTGAGACAAAACAAAAAATTATATTAAACAATTTTTTCAATAGAAAAAATAATAATATGAAGCGTGAGTAAACCTTTTAAAGTAATGAACTCGGAACTCCCACAGTCTAAAGGTGGATGAAAAGAAAACACTAAACGTTCTACAAGTGTCACCTATCCTTCATAATATTAACGAAACAATTTCATAAAAATTTTTTCGTAGATTCAATGAAGAATTTCATTGCATCCAATACATTTTATTATTATTAATAAATTTTTCATAAAATTTCATAGTTTCATAAAAAAATTCATTCGATTTCATAAATTATCTCTTCCTAAATTTAATGAAAATTTTCTTTACAGCTTTGAAATTATTTCAAAGACTTAATTTTTTTATTTTTTCATTAAATTTCATAATTTCATAATTTCATTAATTTTAATATATATCAAACGTAAGTTTTAAGATTTAATTCTCAAGTGTTTAACATATTTTATAAAGTGTTTCATTATTTCAATGTAATTAATTAATTTTGGATTTTGGACTTCTATGAAATTGATTAAAAACTCATATGAATCGGTTCATTGGTTTAGTTCTAATGCATTTTTCAAAACCTTAATGAAAACTTCAAAAAACTTCTTAATATTAAACGAAATTATGAAACGGTTTCATAAATTCTATAAACGCTTCATTGCCGGAATGTTTCATTAGTTTCATGTGGATTTTCATTAATTCTAAAAACATTTCATAAATGAAACCTGACTTTAATGAAACCTGTTTCATAGATTATATTAAAAATTCCAAATGGACGAGTACCAGTGACAATTTTCGTTAATGCTATGAAGAAATTAATTAATGAAGTGAAGATAATTCTCTCAGTGTACCTGGTGACAATTATAGAACTTTTAGTGTATTTTTAAATAACAAAAGTACAAAAAGAAAATGTTAAAGCACGCAACAGGTCCCTTTTATGATGATTTTCATCATTAAACAAATGCAAAATTGTACACTTTTATTGCAAAGAAAGAAAATCACCATAAAGAAAATATTACAATACTATCACGATTATTATAAATTCATAAAAAATGTGTGTGATTATAATGTAGGGGTGATTGTTGTGGGAAGAGTTTTTAAGTTTCGTTTTGGGTAAAGAAAATTTATCCGAAACAATTTGTTGAGAAGAGTTTTGCTTTAAGAGAGTGTTTATCTTCAACGTTAGTTTTTTTTAAAGGATAAAAGGAGTAATTTATCTACACACAAATAAGGAGAAAAATAGTGAGAACAGTTATAAGGTATTAAGAGAGTGTGTAAGAGAAACAAAATTCAATATATATGTGTAAAAGAGTTTGTCAAATACTGTTCCTGAAGTATTTTTTTATATTTCGGTTTTTAATTAAATGAAAAATTGCCCACCAGTTGCTGTTTCAAAAATGTATATCTATAATAAAAAGATTACTCTAATCATAGCAAATTTTTTCTAACACATATTTCATGAAGTATTTTTCATTCCGAATTTTATACCACACTGAAAATATTGCTTTGTAAGCTCAACAGAAAAAATCATAGACCATACACCTGTAAAAATAGCAAAAAAACTACTTAAAAAAATTTAAAAATTACACGGCAGAAAAAACTGCTAAGATTAGCAAATACTTTTAACTAAATATTAGTATTATAAGAACAGCAAAAATAAATCGATTGAGCTAAATTTTAGTTAAAGGAAAGTAACAAACTAATCTGCTAAAATCGTCAAAAACAATTACTAAATCTTAGTAGAAAAAAAAAAACATTAAAAAAATTTAAAATTTTTAAAGTTTTTTTTGGGTTTTTTTTTTTTAATGCGAATAAAAGTTTGCCCTTATGAAATCAGTAATCCACAATTTTTTAGTAAAAATTTCTGTTGATTTTAAAAAAATAAAGTATTATTTGCATTCTACTAAATTTGAGGTAAATATAGCAAACATTTTGTTAATATTACCGTTTTCGTTTGCTATTTTGAGTCTACAAATATTTAGTAAAAGTTTTTGCTAATTTTCCAGAGTAAAATGCTATTTTAATTAACTAAACTTCATATCGAATATTACAAAAAAAATTTAAAGTTAACAGATTTATTTTTGTTGTTCTTATTTTATTAATATATGGCAAAAAAATCTGCTAAATTTATCAGTTTTTTTTCAAAGACATTTTAACTAATTTTGAGTAGATTTTTCTGCCAGTTTACAGTTTTATTTCTATGAGTGTAGTTAATATTCCAAACGCAAAAATAAAGTTTTTCACTTTTATTATTTTGAGCAAATATAAAAGTTGTTATTTTTTTAAGTTTCTCATTTTGAGCCAAAATAAAAGAAATTTGTTCGATTTTTATATTTTAAGCAATTACTTTCTTCTATATTTCTTTTTCATAATTGGCAACTAAAAATTCCTCATTTTTTTATGGGACTCTTCGCATTCAAATTACTTTAAATTACTGTAATATGAATTTACATTCATTTTATTAATTTTTTTATTTAAAAAAAAAAAAAAAATAAACATTTTTTACTGCATTTATGGTTAATTTTTACTAGAGTTGTGGCTCATTTTGCCAACAGTAAAAAACAAATGATAATGTTAGTTAAATTTAATAAAATGTAAGTCGACCTATCATTTGTTTTTAACTATATTTGCAGTGGTCTTTACCTACATAATACTCTAAGTGTAGTATTTTTTATATGACCATCTATGGGCAAATCCAATACAAAAAATTTTGCTTTAGGATATATTGATAAAATTAAAATTTTTCAAATCATATCTTATACATTTTGTCCCTGGACAAGAAACTTTGACTAAAAAGCAGATATGGCTAGAGTTTAGCGATTTGGTGGAATTTCTCAGAATTTACCTTTTATCTTTTTGTCCTTGATCAGAGGCTTATTAACAGTGTTTCTTCTAAAATATAATTTTTATTAATTAAGGTACGCATTGTTAAATCTTTGTTAATGCCTCATATACTTTATTGTGTTGAGGTTTTCTCTGGTACTACCGATGGTGAATTTGAGAAGTTTTCTAAAATTTTTAATAGAATTGTTAGATTTGTCTACGGGGAAAGGCTTCGTATGCATATCACTCCTTATGTGATCAAGTTTCGGTATGTCGGTATTAGGATCTTATTGTTTTTCTATAAAACAATGCTAAATGGTTTTCCCGAATATCTAGTGGATAATTGCCACTTTAGTCAGCGCGTAACAAACCAGCAATTAATTTACCCTCCTTGTCATGCGAACATTTATGAGATATCGTTCCAGAAGAGAATGTCTCGATTATGGAATCACTTACCTAGGAATCTGAGGTGCTTTTCGTTTTCGCCTGAAGTATTTAGGCGAAGACTTGAGGAATATGTTACTGAACATGACTTAATCTTTTAGATTTTTCGTTTTCTTGTTTGATCGTTTTCAATTCTCTTTTATATATATATATATATATATATATATTTTTTTTAATATTTTTTGATCTCTAGTTGCTACAGCCTGCTAATTGCTAAAGGAATATGGTGATTGCGTATAATGCCATTTTATTTGTATCCTTTGTTTATTTACTTTTTTCTACATAAATTATTTTATATATTATATTTATATTTTTATTATTTATTATTTTATAAATTATATTTTTATTATGTATTATTTTTTATACTCTGCATTATTTAGTAGATTTTAATAGGCATATATGGCCTAAATAGGCTCGGTACATAACCGAGCCTATTTAGGCTCGGTTATAAAATCATTATTCTACAGCTGTTATGAAATTATTATAGCACACAGTTATTTTTAAAAAGTTGTACTATAACCTCGCGGCTTCACATGCAATAGCAAGCTTCACATGCATAGCAAGCAATTGTCAAAATGACATCAGCTCAATAAATTTTACGTCTGTCTGATGTCTGACATCAAATGTCACATTTAGTTTTTGTTTGAATTTAGCAAATGAAATTTTAGTTTTGTAGACAAAAAAAAATTTGTGTTAAATGTTATTATTTTTAAAAAAAATTATTACATATTTTAGCAATAAAATGTGCAAGTGTTCTCTACTACAGTGCAATTGACATAATTTTGACGTTTTTCTGAAATCTAGTTGCCAATTTGGAAACTATCGATTATTGCATTTAAGTGGTTGAAAAAACACACAGAAAAAATTATTGTCAATAAAATTTTAGTTAAACTTTTGTTTGATTTCACACTTACTTACTTTTAATTAAAAGTTAAATAATATATATTTATAGTTTAATTGAAAATGTGTGGTGCACACAAAATCTCCAGTTATTATAACCCATAATGACAACAAATTGAAATAAATGTCAAAATTTAAAAATATCACAAAATTTGCAAAAAAAAAATTGCTAATACAAGTTACTTGTATAAAAGACAAAGTACGGGCTTGTGTGAAAAGAAAATTCCCTAAATTGAACTATCAACACATTCCTGAAAGTGGTCAATTAAGAAATTTGAAAAAAAACAGATATTTTAAATATGATAATAGAATATATTTACAACGAAAGGGTCTTCCAATGGGATCTCCAGCTTCTCCGATTGTGGCTGACATAGTAATGGAAGAATTATTAGATTCTTGCATTGAGAAATTAGATGTAAAACCAAAAATTATTACAAAATACGTTGATGATTTGTTCTGTATTATTCACTATAATTCAGTTAATAATATTTTGTCAACATTTAATTCATTTCATGAAGATATAAAATTTACGATAGAAGAAGAATGAAACTCTAAAATTCCCTATTTAGATACATTGATAATGAGAAGGAATAACATCTTAAAAATAGATTGGTATCAAAAACCAACAGCTTCAGGTAGGATTATAAACTACCATTCAAAACACCCCAAGAGAATAATAATTAATACTGCGAAAAATCTAATTGACAGAGTATTAAGAATAAGCGATGTAGAATTTCATGAAACTAATATAAGAAAAATTAAGGATATTTTGAAGGATAATAATTACCCAATACATTTAAGCTGCAAATTAATAAGACAATTTAAAAACCGGAATAATGTTAATACGATAAGGGTTGCGGAACCCAAAATTTATAAATCTTTAACTTATGTTAATCTTATATCTCAAAGATTAGAAAAATCCAAAATTTTCGATGATAAGAAATACTTAGTAGCACATAGAACATATAACACATTAGGTTCACTATTTAGCAAGACAAAGTTTATAAGATACCATGTAGGAGTAATGACACAAAAAATTGCACTAAAGTATACGTAGGTACCACAAAGAATAAACTGAAAACTAGAATAGAAAGTCATATATCCGATCAAAAATACAATAAAACCACTTTTACGCAAAAAACAGCATTATCATTACACTGCAGCAACTCCAATCATTATCCAGATTTTGATATCACATCAATTTTAAACACAGAAAGCAATTACAAACGAAGATATACATTAGAAATGTTACAGATCATAAAAGTACCATCAACACAAAGGATTAACTATAAAACAGACACATCCAATATTGCACAGAATTACAGACATTTAGTCAATAGGAAATAATAAAATTATTATAATTCTCATTTAGATTTTAAGAAACTATTAATTTAAAATTGTTTGCTGTGTTATGATATTTCAATTATTTATGTTTTGTTTTCTGGGTTAATTTTCAATTTGACATTAGAAAATATTCCCGCTTTTTTTTTTTTTTTTGTAATTATTATTTTTAAATTTTTTAATAATAAAAAATTTTCCCTGAAGAAGTCTTCCAATGCGAAGACAAAATATTGGAAATAAATACTTATAATTATAAAATAAAGGATCTTTAGCTCAATAAAACAAAAGACAAAAATTTATTCAAAAAGACCGAAGAAAAATAAGAAAACTCTATAAATTACTTGTTAGAACAATATCCTAATAAAGAAATATAGAGTATGGCCTCGAACTTGAATAATTTTCATTTTCATTGCCCAATTAAAGGTCGAAAAAACATAATTTTTATTTTTAATAAAAATTATATCAAACTTGTATAAAAGACAAAGTACGGTCTTGTTTACTCCCCCTTTGCATCTTGTTTTTAAACTAAACAAAACAAGTGTGAAAATAAAAAGGAGGAATAAAACAAAAAGCGTGTATTATATATCAAGCAAAGGTAGAGGGTGCACATAACAAACCAGTTTTCAATTTATTTTTGATCAATGATGATAATCTTTAACTTCTTGCTTATATATTAGTTCTTATTTAGTGAGAAAACGGGTTTATATGAATGTTTGATGTGTTGTACGGTATTGTCACTTCTTTCAAAACGTATTCTGATGATGGGAACCTAGAAAATTCCTGAAATAGATCTATCAACACATTCCTGAAAGTGGTCAATTAATAAATTTGGAAACATAAACTATATAGATTATTTGTTAGGACAATATTCTAATAAAGAAATATAGAGTATGGCCACGAACTTAAATAATATTAATTTTCATTGCAAAATTGCTAATACTCAAAAAATTAACCCCATTAAAAAAAAAATTACCATAATGTAAATAATTCGCTAAAACTGAAAAAAATCATTAAAAATTAAATACACGTTAAAAGTTAAAAAACTACAAAGTTGAAAAAAAAAATCCATAATATTGAAAAAATTAATAGGACCAAATTCAATTAAACTTTAAATTGTATTTTCAAATGTTTTAATTCAAACTCGATTTTAGTTGTTTCTGTGTTTATTCAATTTATTTAAAATATATTTTAATCTTGGAAACAATGCTATTTACTATCATTTTTTTAAATACCAGCTAAACCAGATTTTTTGAACCCCAATATATCAGTTTTTTTTTTATGGAATTATATGTAAAATCGAATGTCGTATGAATGTAGTATTAATGATTTTGTCTAATTATATTTTGTTTAAAGAATTGTTCATTAAAATATGTAAAAAGTAAAATATATCACAATTGGATCATTTTCAACGAACATTATTTTTTTTAGTTATTGTGGTGGAAAATGTCAAACGGCTTAGCCAAAAGCCGATTCAAGCCGATAGTTTCCGCGGTGGCGTCGCCTTGAAAAAACTTGTCGGTGGCGGCTAACCGACTAACGGCCGGCGGCTTTCATCACTGATCTACACTGATAGAAATTTGTGCGTAGTATTAATGAATTGCTTCATTAATCCAATGAATTTTTTCATAAAAAAGTCCCCAAAGAAACGTTTCATTGAGTCAATGTAAGGTGTTTAATTAAATCAATTTTAGTGAATATTTTCATTGACCCAATGAAAATTTCATAAAGTATATGAAATTTTTTTCATTCATCCTAGCCTAATCGTTATAAAAGTTTCATGTGTTTAATGAATAAAATTCATAGTTTGTATGAAATATTTTCGTTAATATTTAATAATTTGCACTTTTTATGATTATTTTATCATACAAATTACAAATTTTGAAAATAAAATTAGTTTATCCATAAAAAAGAAATATTTTAAATATTGTATTTTTTTTTTAAATTATGTATGTTAAGAACTTTAATGATTGAAAAAATCGTTTAAATGTAATTAACAGGCATTAAAATATTAAAAGCTGAACTAAAAAGCCAATTAATTTATTTCTGTTTTGATTGTTTTATATTTACAAAACTGTTCAACCTTTCTTTACATTTTTTATAATTTGTGTTAAAATATGACATATTTTCTTATATGTCGGTACAAAATATGTAATTTTTTATCGATCTGGCTTGGAATTCTGTAGAACGATCGACGATTATAGTCCACTTTTTGTAGTTAATTAGATAAAAATGGTAAATATTGTTAACAATGTTGTTGAAAAAACAAAAATGTATTATCGTTTAGCATAACGTTTTTGTGAACATCGTCAAAACGATAACAATTTAGGTCTCGTTTTGAACAAAACTGCATCGTTTTTCTTAAAGAATCTGTTCCCTGGTATTTTGGGACCAACTATTCAAATTCGTCAAAAACTGTTAGCTCTAGGCAAATTTAATAAAAAAAAAAAAATATTTATTTCAAAGTTTTGGTTAATTCTGTTTAAAAGAAATTTTTCAGTTTTTTTTTTCAAAATGATAATACAAAAAAATAAAGTTTTTTTCTTATTGCAAGTCAAAGTTTTTATTGAAAAAAATTTAAAATTTTTAAATTGATTTAATGAATTTTTTTTATGAAATTATGTAAAAATCATAAAAAATGTTAATGAAAAAAATACCAATATTAATGAATTTTCATTCAGTTAAGGAAATTTTTCATTAAACCGATGAATCGATTTTAATGAAATCGTTTTATTAATACTTTGAATGAAAATTCTATCAGTGTAAATATAATTAAGTAAATATTTAAATTTCAGTTAACAAAACAAAAACTCTTAAACAAATTAGTTTCCATTCTTAACATCATATTTAATAACCAACCCCATATAAAAAAAAATATTCATAAATCATTAAAAATAACCATCAATCACTTGCACTTTATTGCAAAATCTTGTCTTATACTATGATGATGCATTTTTCATTCATTATTTAAGCTTTTAAATAAAATTCATAAATAAAAAAAAAATAAAACTTCTAAAAAATTATATTGCATTTTTATGTTTTTGTTATAAATTACCCCCATAGGATATCCATTAAAGAAAACTATAAACAAATCATGTAATAAAACCTTTTGTAATAATAGTCAGCAGGAGCATGCTGGGGAAATTATATGAGACAAATAAGGATAACACACAAACACACACACCCGCACACACCACCTCCTACACCAACAAAAACTGCACAAATAGATTTTTAGTGGACGAAAAATAATGAAAATTTTCAGTAAAGTAATGATTTAATGAAATGGTTTAATGAAAATTTTCAATGTACGAGTTACAGAGCCATTGTATGGCTTTTATGCAAAAATGCATTTATATCATGCAGATAATTCTCAAAGTGTGACATGAATTTTATGAGTGTAAATAACGAGTGGTGCAGTTTTTGTCGTTGAATTCAAGTCAACAAATTAATGCAAATAGTTGCAGAAGCAACAGCAGCATTAACAATTACTACAATAACACAAATGTACCATTAAAACCATTTAGAAAATTACCCCAACCAAAGGATCTCTTTACTGAAATATAAAAGTCACTCTACATTAGAATGTCCCTTAAAAAAGAGATTTATCGAGTTTCGTTCATTACACACCTACAGTTTTATTGTAAATGGTTCCAAATGGAAGAAATCGTGTTTTTTTTTTTTTTGAAAACGTGAACTCGTGCCGAATTTGGCCCGAAAAATGGACCATTTGTGAAAAAAGTGTATTATTTTAGAAAATTCCAAAAATTGGAAATTTTGCAAAAATTTAATTTGTTTTTTCATTTATTCCTTTAATAAACTTAAAATTATTCAGATATGGAACTCTGACTACATCGAATATTATAAACCCACTTTAGCCTGGAATTCAAAAGGACAAATGAAAATTTGATAAAAATGCTAAAACTTGTTGTTTTCAAATTTAGATTTTGTTAAACTCTTAATTTGGAGATTTCGATTACTATTTTTATAATATAGTAATTTTAATAAAAGCAAAAAAAAAATAAATTTAGAAATGATAATTCGTGTTTATGTTTGGATTGACTCCTTTCCAGGGCATTTTATAAAAATTGATTATTTTGTCAAAAGTTGAACAAAATTTTAATGTTTCTTAATTTGACTAGAAAATAACTATATTTATTATTAATTAAAAAATCGTTAACCCTTAGTGGTCTGGGAACAAAAAAGACCCATAAAAAGTAATTTTAATTATGACTACAAGATTGCAAAGCTTTTAAATTAATCAAAAATTTAATTTATAATGAAAAAATTTAAAAAAGTTTTTTTTTTCAGTTTTGTCGACTATTTTAAATTTTACCGATATTTTAATTTTAATAATTTTTTTTATTTTAGAGATAGTTTTGATTTTGGTGATTTAATTTCAAATGTGTTTTTACAAATATTCGTTTTTTTTTCAATTTACGATTTATTTTTCAATATTGGCGATTTCTTTTTTTAAATTTTGGAAATTGTTTTCAATTTTTTTTCACTTTGTTGACATTATGGGTTAGCAAAACTGTAAGTTTTGTGTGCACCAAATTTGTTTTCAATTAAACATTTAATAGATATTATTAAGCTCTAAATTTGTTTAATTAAAATTTTATTGACAATAATTTATTTTGAGTGGCATTATAACTCAGTTTCATGGGTCTTTTTGGTCCCTTCGCCACTATGGGTTATAGTTTTTTAAATAAAAGCAGGGAAGACAGGCAATACTGCTAAAGTACCGTTATTGATTCAAACCCTTTTCAACTGAATATCGTTTTCCCTAAAATAACATTACACAAATAATTGAAATACCGTTATCGGTAAAATAAAATGACCGCTATAACTAATATATCAATATCCTTTAAATACCGTTGCCGAAATAACTAAATAGCGTTGCCCTTAAAAAACCGTTACCGAAATAATCTGAAAAAATCAGAAAAAATAATCTCTAAAAATATATATATTTTTTCGCACTTTGGTCCCTAAAGTTTGGCCAGTCATTAGAATTCGTGGATAATGAGACTAGAACTATCAGTGTGCTTTGACATTACCTGAATAACTAAAATAACGTTTCCCTTAAAATACCGTTACCAAAATAACTGCAAACCGTTATCCCCAAATTAACGTTATCGAAGTAACTTAAATACCATTACCGAAATAAACTAAAATAACGTTGACGCTAAAAATCCGTTAACGAAATAACTGACATATCGTTATCCCTAAAATACCGTTGCCAAAATAAAACATACACTCAAAAAAATAAGTTAGTACAAAAGTTAGTAAAACGTCTAGTAAATCAGGTATACTATTTTTTAGCAAATTTTTTGCTAAACTCATGATTTCAGCTAAAATTTTTGTTATACTTATTCAGCACTTAATTTGTTTTACTAATATACTAATGTTTTACTAATTAATTTTGCTAAAAAAAATTGTGCTGATAAGCACATTAATAGTGTGGACGACAACCAGATTGAAAGATATACGCAGAATGAAGCAGATGTCGCGGCATGTCAAGATGTAGTAGAGAAGAGGAAAATGATACTAAAAAGTACAACTCTAATAAGACATATAAAAAAATCAACCATGGAAGACTTTTGTATCTGTTTTTCATACATAAAACAAAATTAAGGATTAAAACAGCTTAAATTTTGCGTTGTCACCGGCTTGTGAAAATAATTGTCTATTAATAAAATAAAAGACAAAAGAAAATATTTAAATTTAATATGTATTTATATAATAAATGTTAATAGATTAATAATAGTGTGGTCAAATTGCAAACAAACATATACAGACATGTAGACAGAGTAAAGCGAAAGACAAAGACACACATCTTCCTTTTTCTTATTGCAAAAAGAGGGTTGTTTTTTTCGTTTCGTTTGTTTTTGTTTATTTTTTCGTTTCGTTTCTATAATTATCTTCGGCAGTTGCGTCCTTTAAAAGAAAGCATCATTTAGACAACCATTGATGTAAGTAGAAAGTAGAAAGTAGAAAGAAAATTTTTGTTATGTTATATATATTTTTTTCTATATATTTTCAGATATTAAATTAATTCATGTCGTCAATGTGGGAAAATGAAAATTTTTATATTTCGTAATTATTGTAAATTATTTTTAAAAGAATCACAAAAATATGTTTTATGATTTTCAGCAAATAAATTAACTAAATTACAAATTTTCTACAAATTTTTTGCTTTTTTTCAGTCTACTAAATTTCAGCAAAAAATTTATTAATTTTTAGCAAGGCATTTTTATTTCTAATCCACTAAGTGTTAGCAAAACTTTTGCTGAATCTACTAATTTTGTTGCTAAAAATCAGCTCGCTGATTTTCAACAAAAGATTTTGCTGACATTAGCAATTTTTTTGCAAGCACCCTCCTGACTTTACAAACTTTTTTTTTGAGTGTACCAGCGTTACCTTTACCGATAACTGCATCGCATCGGTTACCATCCATAAATAAAAGTAAAGATAATTAAAGTCTAATCCAATATAAATAATAATTTTCTTAAAATTATGCAAACCTTTAAGAAAACATTTTTGACAAAAAATAATTTCCATAAAATATCCTTAAAAGGAATCGCTCCACACATAAACACGAATTATAATTTTTTCAATTTATCAATTTCGTGAGTCATTTTTGATTCCAGACTAATAAGGGTTAATGATATACGATAAGGTCAGAATTCCATATCTGAATTATTTTGAGTATATTAACTGAACAAATGAAATCATAAATTTAATATTTCAAAATTTCGAATTTTGAGAGTTTTTTATAAAAATACACATTTTTCAAAAATGGGACATTTTTGGCCGTAACTCTGAAAAGCTTAACGTTTTCTCCAAACAAAATTGACTTCTTTCTTTTGCACATAAAACTGCGGGTGTAATGACAAATAGCTTTTTAAGGGACAGCCCACTCTACATATACTACCGAGAGAGATGCAGAGTCAACCGCAGGAACATCAATAATAATGATAGCAGGATACAGGATGAAGAAGACACACTTTCGTCTCTGTTTAAGGACTCATGTGTTCATGAGTGCATATCGCTATTACCACAGACTACAAGAGAAAGTCATTTTAAATAATTTTATGATAACTACTATAAATTAACACTGAGAGAAATGTGTATATAGGGAATATTTTTAAATATGTCATTAAGTATACCTAATGTCCTTAATTTAAGGGGACTTTTGATCGAAATATTTATTAGTATAAAAAAATGTAGTTCTATTAAAGAAATCCATTAACAAGTATAGGGCTTATTGTAAAAACTTTATAAGCCAAATTTTATTTTTAGTTTATTTTCGCCGTTTAAAGGTTTAAAAAAATGCAACCAATATGACTTTTGCAGGACTTTTATATTTACTATATGTACTTGCAATAAGTGTTAATCAATACTTCTATCAAATATTAATCAATGTATGCCTAGAAAACTGCTAAACTCTAAAAACAGTAAATGTGGCTTATAAAATTCTTACAAGAAGCTCTTCAATTATAAATTAATGTTCTATTATTAATTTTCTTTCAGTGTCTTTGTTTGCGTTAAGTATACATTTCTGTTTTTGATAGTTTGCATAAAGAAGCACAATGAAATTTTAGTTGTTTTTTTTTTGTATTTTATTTCGACTAAAAAGGATTTTATGATGTGCATACACATTTATAAAATTCATTCCATTATTTTCCTTTTTTTTGTGTGTTTCTTTTGTCTTCCTGATACGTTTGTGTGATAATAAATGAAAATAATTTATTGTTTGTTTAATTTTGTTTCCTTTTTATTCTCGAGCTTTGTTTAATATGGTGTCAATTATTGAGGACATATTTTCTAATGACTGCAATAAATTATAAAAGTTTATTAAAGAATATTAAATGAAAACAAATAGAAAATATGATTTATTAAGTGTTTGAAAAATTATACAAATTAAATTTGTTATTCAATTTAAATTTAATTTAATTTCTTCGTTACAATATTGCATTCAAATAAGTAGCGTATGAGTAATTAGGGTGGTCCTTATTTTTCAACTTGCGATTTTTGGGGCTACTCCCCTCTTAAAATATTTGTTTGGATACAAAAATTCACCATGCAAAAAATTAGAGTGCTAGTATAACGGGAATGTGTCCCGCATCGCCCTTGAATATCAGGCCTCCTTGGAAAAATTTACCAAATATAAAAAAACAAAAAAATTTTTTTTTTGTCTAAATTTAAAAATGTAATATAATTTTTGTGTTGGGTTCAATAACAACTACTCAGATAAAAAATATTACCTTCCCAGAAAATCGCTAACTTATTCTAACTTGGAGTCAACAAAATGCACATGTATTTGGGGTGTACCTAAAAGTTACTTTTTTACATTTTTGAAAATTTTATTCAACAAAAACCTAGTTTTTGCTGTCAAATGTTTTATTAAACACACCCCAAATATTAAATAACATAAGTATTACGGATATCCGTTGGCAAAAATTTTTGTTAGAGCATTTTGATTCTAGC
Source organism: Delia radicum (assembly GCA_021234595.1). Lineage (NCBI taxonomy): Eukaryota > Metazoa > Arthropoda > Insecta > Diptera > Anthomyiidae > Delia > Delia radicum. The sequence goes on from CM037852.1 coordinate 169,781,125, forward strand.
GGATTTCAACGTTTTTTTAAATTTGTATAGACTTTTTTTTTAAAAGATTTTTGTAATATTTCATCAATCTTATTGTGTATGCTATTTTATATAATTGTATTAACTTTATTATAAAGTATATAATAATGTTCATAGTTAACCTGTGTTTTCATGGGGTCACAATTGACACTCGTCAATTGTGACCCCACTAAGATGACATAAAATTAATTTTTGTTTATGTTTCTAAATGTAATTTATTTACATTTTAAAATTAATTAAAATTAATTATTTAGTATAAATTCAGACATTTTTATTCATATTAAAATTGATTTTTTTTGTACATATTCAGGAGTATTTTCGAAAAAAGTATTTTTAATTTAATAGTGTAAATTTTTTTCCCTCAAAATTTTTATTATGGAAAAGTTTTAAGTTCTAATTTTTACTAAATTGACCTACTCGAAGACTAGAAACGGTTAACGAAAATTTTTTAGAATAACTATAAATTGAATTATTCCTTTTTTTATTTTATTTATAAATTTTGCCATAAAGCTGCATTTTTCTTACGTGAGTCATATTTGACCCCAGGTTAACATGGGTTAACTATCAACAGAAAAAAAGTAGTATTTGATAATAAAGTTATTACAATCATATAAAAGAGCATATACAATAATATTGATGAAATATTATTAAAACCTTGTTTTAAAGTAAAAATGTATAAAAATAAAAAAAAAACTTTGAAATCCCCGAGAATCAAAATGCTCTAAAAAAAAAAATTGCTAACGGATATCCACAATACATGGCTTATTTAATACTTGAGATGTGTTTAATAAAATACTTGACAGCAAACACTAGGTTTTTGATTTTTGTTGAATAAAATTTTCAAAAATGCAAAAAAGTCACTTTGAGGTACCCCAAAATATTTATTAATTTTTTTGACACAAAGTTAGGGTAAGTTAGCGATTTTCTGGGAAAGTAATATTTTTTATCTGAGTAGTTATGATTAAACCCAACACAAAAATTATTTTATATTTTTTTAATTTTGAAGAAAAAAAAATTTGAATTTTTTTTTAAATTATGACCATTTTTCCAAGGGGCCCGATTTTCAAGGGCGATGCGGGACATCTTCCCGTTATGGTAGAACTCTAATTTTCTGAGTGGCGTATTTTGACACCCTAACAAATATTTTAAGGGGGGGGGGGGGGGGGGGGGTACAGTCAAAATCTCATTTTTATTTTTCGCCCATACAACGAAAGACCACCCTAATGAGTAATATAAATATAAATTAATATCACTCATACGTATGCGGACTTTTATATAGCGCACACCTAGTTCAAAAGTGACTCAACTCAAAATTTTTTATTTTTCAGAAATCGAAAACAAATGTTTGCAACTTTATACCAATTGAAACATAAAGAAAGACATACCTGTTTTTTAGCAACAGCTAACACCAACAAAATACACCGATATTTTTTTATAGATAAACAAGTGTATTGTGCATAGTTTGAGCATATAAACCCGAAAAATTAAAATTTTGAGTTGAGTCACTTTTGAACTAGGTGTGTGATATGTGTTTGAGGTATACACTAAAGGGTAGCGCAAGATCATTAAAGTGAACACCAAGACAATTTATATCGTAACAGTCACTTACCAGGGTTGTCAAATATATATATACTTTTTTAAAGAGAAACAACACTCAGGAAAATCTTCTTATGTATTAATGTGTTGCTTTCTTTGGAAAGGGGATAGTGGAGAGATGAAAGGTGGGGAATGATAAACGGCTTCAAACATGGCAACACTGTAATTGCGCGAGATGATAAGTCTTAGAACAGTTGTTGCTCGCCACCTGATGTAGAGTTGGCGAATTTATTAAAGCTTTTTGTTTCATAGCCCTGATTCATTATTTTACTTCGGTGGGGTTAAGTGCTATGGGAACACCGAAGGAGGGCGCTGCGATATGAGGGATAGAAAACTCATAAATATTATTTTTCAAAATTGATGCTGCCGTCACCGGGAATCGGACGTGTGACCATCTATGTACCAGTCCAACGATCTCAACATTACACTGCCCACATTTATTCATATTTTTGTAAAGTTTTCATAAATTCGAAGAAGAGTTACATAAATATTGAATACAAATGTTTCATAGATATTCATCATTTCATAAAAAACTTTCATAAACTCTTCGGGAAACTCAAAAACTATCAGAAATATTTTCAAATTCTGTAACTAATATAAAATAAGATATAAAATTAGATATAAAAATAAATTATTTCTTTTTGTGTCATCTAATTTTATCATTAATCCAATCTTATAGAAATTGACATAATTTGATATGGCAACATATGTTTATATGCTGAGCCATATAAGCCATATCAGCCATATAAACAATATCAAATAATATATGCTACAATATAAAATTGGATATAGTAAAATATAAATTTATTTTTAACCGGGAATATTATTTAATGTGTTTTGTTAAATGGAGCTTTTTGAACATATCTAAACTTAAATTTTTCTTAATTTAAAATTATGTTTTTTAAAGCAAAGCCATGTACGATGTTTTCTAACAAAATTTTTAAGTAAGTGGGCGTGGCACCTCCGATACAGCTCGAAAATTTATATTGGTTTACTTCGACTCCTATTAAACCAATATGACCAAACCTTGGCAAGGCGTTTTATGAAAACTAATTAATATTGTGGAAAAATTGGGCTGAATATGAAGAGGGGGCGTGGCAATTCCCATACAAACCGACATTATAAATTGCTTTAACTCGGCATCTGTTAAAAGTATGAGAACGATATTTTGCACGGCGTTTTATAATAAATTTATTAGTAGTACTCCAAAGGTGGGAGGGATACGACAAGGGGGTGTGGCACCTCCAATCCGAAAATTAAAATTGATTTTCATTGGCTTGTGTTAAACCAATATAAACAAAACTTGGCACTGCGTTTTATAAAAATAATATGAATTAGTATGCCAAAAGTGGGCTGGACAGGTAAAGGGGCATAGCACTTACCATTTAATGTTTGATATATTACTACTTTAAACGTGACTACTACAATTTTATAAATGCTTAACGTTGGATTATCTGAAATATAATGGAACAAAATTTGGCGTTTTATAAAATCTCTGCATACCTAACATATCCGAACTAAATTTGTAGTGGAGTTTTATATTAAGGTTTTGATCACTGTGCAAAATGTAAAAAAATATATTTCGGTCTGCTTTGTATTAAATATGGTGAGGGTTTGATTAAATATACGTAATTTGATTCCTAGTGAGGAAAAATTTACATCTTTCGTACAAATTAGACAAAAGCTCATAGTTTAGAAAATTTTGAAAAAAAATATGATTTCCAATCTCCTGTCATTATTATTTTTTTGATACAATCAAATCAAACTTAAAATAATCACTTTTTACTGTAATTATGTGTAAATTTTCTGTTAAATAAATAGATTAAATACTTTAATTTCATTATTTAAATGTTGTTTTATAAAGTGTATCAATGAAGCAGAATAGGGATTTTTTATCCTGATATAAGATCATTGCCATTGGTAAGATTTTAAAGATTAGCGGATTTGTCAAATAAAGTCTATAGAGTTAAAAATCCCAAATATCAAAAAAAAAAAACTAAAGTTGACTTTAGCGATTTATTTAAAATAGAAATTAAATTAGTTTAAAAAATCCTGCATTAGTCAGCTAATTTTAGTTTTAATAAATTCGCTTAAAACTGTATGCTGTAGAAAATTTGCTATAAAAAAGTAAAATTTTTCCCATTGTGGCCGGTCTAGACCATGTGCAAAAATACATAAGAAGATATGTTATTATAATAAGAAACAAGGTAATTACGGTTAAAATCAAAATCACATAAGTGAATTTTTTTAAATCGGCTTTATTGATGATTATAACTTAGTTTTTGCAAAAAAAAATTTTAGCATTCTTTAGTCAAAACTATTACCGTCGATCTACGATTTTTGTTATCAAGTAAAAGTATTAAAAGTTAAACGTGGAAACCTTCAGAGAAAAATATATATATAAATAAATTTGAAATTGAGCGTCTTAGTCGTTATTATTGAAACATCAACTATTTTATTTGATGCGTCGCGTTCAATGTTATTGAAAATATGAATACGTTTTCCTATAGCTACCTACCTCCAAATAATTACTTTTTCTGTTATTTATTTTCTGTATAAACTTCATATTAGTGTTCTTCCCCCGTATAACTAACACGCTTGTATTTCATATGTTTAATATAAGAAACCGGGATCTTAAAGATCAATTTACAAACCGAAAGTAAAAAGAGCTATATAGTGATGTGATCAAAAAAAATCTAGCTCTTTTCTCACCCATCTAGCACTATTTTTTAAACGATCTAGCACTTTTCAATATTCAAAATATGGCAACTCTAGAAACTTGCTTTAGTTTGTATAAATACTGAAGCGTATGAGTAATATAAATAAATATTCATTATACGTACAGGTGGACTTTCAATTGTTCTAACAATAAGCTAAGCTATTCGTTAGTTAGGAATATTTTCAGGATTAGACCAGGTTTTGTTGTGGAATTTCATCGATATGAACTACACTCAGAAAAAAATGTTAGTATAACAATATGTAAATCGTACTTTACTATTTTGATAGTTTACTAATTTTCAGTGCAATTTTGTATTTTACTAACATTTTTTGATATTCTCATTTTACAAATAACTGAATTTTTGCAGTTTACAACAATTTTACCAAAACTTAGTAGCGGTTACTAATTTTTCAACTAATTTCATTGTTTTTCAACTCAGCAGACAGAAAAAGAAAATTAATAAGAATTGTTGATACACACAGAGAAATAAAGTGCCAACCGAATTGAATGGTGTATTTTGATGGTAACAACTTATAAATTCAGTTGATACAAATATATTTACATTAGATTTCTCAATATTTTGGGTGTTCCTACTAAGACTGAGTTGAGTTAACCAACCTTTGTTGTGAAAACAAATGTCGAGTTGTACCAACCGACTAAAATTCGTAGTAACAGAATTTTAGTCGTATTAACCGAATTTTAGTTAGCAAATAGCTAAATTTTTCTCTTGTTGTAATTTTAGCAACTCATGTTTAAGCCATAGTGAAATATTTTGCTAAAATCTGCAACGAAAATTAGTGAAAAATATTTTAATTTGTAAATAGAGAATAGGAAAAATTTTGGCTAAAAAATAATTTTGTAGTAAAAATTAGTATAAACGCTGGAAGTTGGGATATAAAACTTTTTATTTATTACGAATTTGTACTTAGCTAGCTAACAAAAGAGTTACTGCAAAAAAGTTTTTGTTTGAGTGTTAATAGGTTACACCCAAAACCCAACGGTTTTACGCCCAAACAAAAATTTGTCTCAAACAAAAATGTTTCTCCATCAAAACTTATAAATTGTTGAAAAGAAAAATTCGAGCGACAACTGTTAATTCGTTAGCTTTGAATTGTTGGTAATAAAAAATTCTCAAAATTTGCTCTACCCTAAAAATCTAAATTCGATCTATATGTTTGTCTACAGTCATACATTTTAATTTTATTGTACACAACTTTTCTGCAATAAGTTTTTCTCTATGTATCACTTAGTTTTCATTGATATTGATATACCCCAAAAACAAACCCAATAGTAGCAAACGTATTTGTCGCCAATCGAATGGTTCGGTTATAGCTCTCGAATTTTTCAGCAGTTACAACCAAACTTCTGTTGAAACTATCGAAAATATATTGTCGTGTCACAATTTTTGTTGTTTCAATCAAAGATTGTTAGCGGAATCCCTAAATGCAGTCGCTGTAATCGAAACATTTGATTGGCAACAAATACAGGTGCCACGACCGAGTCTGTTTTCCTTTACCTGATAATTTCACTAACTATCTAAACTTTCGTTAATAATTAAACAATGCTAGTAGAAATTCTACAATTTCTTTGCTTGAAATTTGAAATAATATTGATTTTTTAAAAATGCAATTACACCCCAAAAATAATGTTTGGGGAATTATTTAATTTTGAAAATTTGGGGATTTATTTTCTAATGAGTTTAAAAATTAAATAAAACCACAGAAAATTAAACATCTCCCCAATTATCGTTGCTTTTATTTTGGCTCTACGCCATAAGTCCCAGATGCAAAAAGTCCCAGTGCAAAAGCTCAAAATGAAATAAATTCTAAAAAAATGAAATAAGTCCCGTCTCAAAAAAGTGAAATAAATTCTAAAAAAATTAAATAATTTCCAAAACAAAAATGAAACAAATCCTAGCTTTTGGTTGTTATTTCATCATGAAATAATTTCCAAAGAATAAAAATGAAATAACTCCCAAAAATAGTCCATGCAACCGTACCGTAAGGGCGTACCGTTATATTCCCCAAAGTCATATTGCCCAAAAACCAAAACGACATATTGCCCTAATGTCTGCATATCCCCCAAAATTGTGGATGTTAATATGTTATAACGACCAAATCAATGACAGAAAATCCCAAACTTTTTTTTGGGTGCTATGGCATTTTATTTTGAAAAAACTTTTTTTTTTTTGGGGCGCTATGACGGTAAAAAAAGAAGTTTTTTAAATGTCATAAGACATAATGTCTTCTGTGTCGCACGCAGAAGAACTTGTTTTTCAAATCAGATGTCGAATCCGTTGAAATCTTATATTTTTAAGACATCAAGTAACATTTATTTGACCTGTCATAACTTTTTATGTCCCAAAATACCAACCCACACCAAGATTTATTGTTTTTTAATGATTATTTTTTAAAAGTCTATTTTATTAAAAAAAATTTTACGTATATATTAGTGTCTTAACGTTAAATAAACAGAAAGCCAATGCTCTACTCTTTTATTTAAGATAAAAAACAATCAATTAGCTGTTTAAATGTCAAAGCTATGACTGTTCAAATTATATTACTTATTATCTTAAAAATAAGATTTTAACCAGGGACCGTAAAAATTATTCCTTTTTTCATAAAAGTCAGATGATAAAAGTTATTTTCTGATTTTTATTTTTTCGAGCAAATATAAAAGTTATTTTTTGATTTTTATTTTTTCGAGCAAAAATAAAATTAAGTTTTTGATTTTTGCTCAAAAAAATAAAAATCAAAAAATAACTTTTACTTTTGCCCGAAAAAATAAAAACCAAAAAATAACTTTTATTTTTGCTCGAAAAAATAAAAATCAGAAAGATGATAAAAGTTATTTTCTGATTTTTATTTTTTCGAGCAAAAATAAAAGTTATTTTTTGATTTTTATTTTTTCGAGCAAAAATAAAATTAAGTTTTTGATTTTTGCTCAAAAAAATAAAAATCAAAAAATAACTTTTACTTTTGCCCGAAAAAATAAAAACCAAAAAATAACTTTTATATTTGCTCGAAAAAGTAAAAATCAGAAAATAACTTTTATTTTTGCCCGAAAAAATCAAAAACTTACTTTTATTTCTGCTCGAAAAAAATAAAAATCAAAATATAACTTTTATTTTTGCCCGAAAAAATAAAAACTAAAAATAACTTTTATTTATGCTCAAAAAAAATAAAAATCAAAAAATAACTTTTTTGCCCGAAATATAAAAGCAATGCATTTTATTATAGACTAGTTCATAAGGATCAAAATGGTATACTTGAAACAGTTTTCCGACATTTACTTCTAATTGTTTTTTTTTGTTTAAAAATTTGAAAATAACTGTTATTTTCGGTCCCTGATTTTAACGGATGTCTGTGTGGAGGCCTTCGGCCGCTCTTAGGGGATTTTTCCTCCGTAGAACGCGGCAACGCGAAATAAAGTTTTTTCTGCGTGCGACACAAAAAATAGGATTGAAGCAATTTGACATTTAAAAAATAAAAAAATTATGATTTTGGGCAATAAATTCTTTTTTTACCGTCATAGCGCCCAAATTTATTTTGGCCAAACAAAAACCCGTCATAGCGCCCAACAAAAAATTTTATTTCGTCCAAATCAATGTCGTATTGCACAAAAACAAAAACATTTTTACAACAACAATTTACATATATTTATTTTTGCCGCTATGTCGTTTTTTTCTTAGGCAATATGACTTTGGTAAATATAACGTTACGTCTTCAAAATTTGTTAAAACACATATTAAGCTAGGTCAATTTAAGAAAATCATCAAAATATTTTGAAAAATCTCGATATACGAACCGTTTAGAATATTAATAATATTAAAAAAAATATTGAATTTTTGAAAATGAAATAACTCCCGCAGCGAATGAAATAACACCGAACAAGAAAATAAAATGAAATAAGTCCCAAGCTAAGTTCTGTTGGGACTCATTTCATTTCGGAATTACTGCATTATGAAATAACACCTAATAACAAAAATGAAATAAATTCTAAAAAAATTAAATAATTTCCAAAACAAAAATGAAACAAATCCTAGGTTTTGGTTGTTATTTCATCATGAAATAACTCCCAAAAATAGTCCATGCAACCGTACCGTAAGGGCGTACCGTTATATTCCCCAAAGTCATATTGCCCAAAAACCAAAACGACATATTGCCCTAATGTCTGCATATCCCCCAAAATTGTGGATGTTAATATGTTATAACGACCAAATCAATGACAGAAAATCCCAAACTTTTTTTTGGGTGCTATGGCATTTTATTTTGAAAAAACTTTTTTTTTTGGGGCGCTATGACGGTAAAAAAAGAAGTTTTTTAAATGTCATAAGACATAATGTCTTCTGTGTCGCACGCAGAAGAACTTGTTTTTCTAATCAGATGTCGAATCCGTTGAAATCTTATATTTTTAAGACATCAAGTAACATTTATTTGACCTGTCATAACTTTTTATGTCCCAAAATACCAACCCACACCAAGATTTATTGTTTTTTAATGATTATTTTTTAAAAGTCTATTTTATTAAAAAAAATTTTACGTTAATATTAGTGTCTTAACGTTAAATAAACAGAAAGCCAATGCTCTACTCTTTTATTTAAGATAAAAAACAATCAATTAGCTGTTTAAATGACAAAGCTATGACTGTTCAAATTATATTACTTATTATCTTAAAAATAAGATTTTAACCAGGGACCGTAAAAATTATTCCTTTTTTCATAAAAGTCAGATGATAAAAGTTATTTTCTGATTTTTATTTTTTCGAGCAAAAATAAAAGTTATTTTTTGATTTTTATTTTTTCGAGCAAAAATAAAATTAAGTTTTTGATTTTTGCTCAAAAAAATAAAAATCAAAAAATAACTTTTACTTTTGCCCGAAAAAATAAAAACCAAAAACTAACTTTTATATTTGCTCGAAAAAGTAAAAGTCAGAAAATAACTTTTATTTTTGCCCGAAAAAATCAAAAACTTACTTTTATTTCTGCTCGAAAAAATAAAAATCAAAATATAACTTTTATTTTTGCCCGAAAAAATAAAAAACTAAAAATAACTTTTATTTATGCTCAAAAAAAATAAAAATCAAAAAATAACTTTTTTGCCCGAAAAAATAAAAGCAATGCATTTTATTATAGACTAGTTCATAAGGATCAAAATGGTATACTTGAAACAGTTTTCCGACATTTACTTCTAATTGTTTTTTTTGTTTAAAAATTTGAAAATAACTGTTATTTTCGGTCCCTGATTTTAACGGATGTCTGTGTGGAGGCCTTCGGCCGCTCTTAGGGGATTTTTCCTCCGTAGAACGCGGCAACGCGAAATAAAGTTTTTTCTGCGTGCGACACAAAAATAGGATTGAAGCAATTTGACATTTAAAAAATAAAAAAATTATGATTTTGGGCAATAAATTCTTTTTTTTACCGTCATAACGCCCAAATTTATTTTGGCCAAACAAAAACCCGTCATAGCGCCCAACAAAAAATTTTATTTCGTCTAAATCAATGTCATATTGCCAAAAAACAAAAACATTTTTACAACAACAATTTACATATATTATTTTTGCCGCTATGTCGTTTTTTTCTTGGGCAATATGACTTTGGGAAATATAACGTTACGTCCTCAAAATTTGTTAAAACACATATTAAGCTAGGTCAATTTAAAAAAATCATCAAAATATTTTGAAAAATCTCGATATAGGAACCGTTTAGAATATTAATAATATTAAAAAAAATAATGAATTTTTGAAAATGAAATAACTCCCGCAGCAAATGAAATAACACCGAACAAGAAAATAAATTGAGTTCTGTTGGGACTTAAGTTCTGTTGAGACTTATTTCATTTCGGAATTACTGCATTATGAAATAACACCTAATAACAAAAAAGAAATAACTTCTAAAAAAATGAAATAACTGCAAAAGAACTGGGTATTATTTCATTTGAAATTACTCCCAAATTTGTATGTAATTTTTTTGGGACTAATTTCATTTTTTTTTTGTGACTTTTTTCACCTGGGAGTTATTGCACAGATCCTTTTATTTTACATACAAATTTTTGGGGACGTATTTCATTTTCTTTTTGTGGAGTTATTTCGTGAGGGGTTATTTGATGGAGCCGTTTTAAGAACATATTTTTAGTTACCGTGACTGTAACAAAACCTGAAAAAAGTTTTTTTTTAGAAAAAAATCTGTAAATCTTCAAATTTTCATCAAAAATTTAAAGGATTATGTTAACCCCAATGTGGCCAAATTAACAAAATATTCAGAATTGTTGTAAAATTTTGTTTAAAAAAACTGAAAATGGCCCAAATTGGATTAAATCACATATAAAAGGTTTTTTTAGTTTCATAAAAAAAATTATAATTATAAATCCGTGAAAAAATTAGGAAAAATATATTTGTGGCAAAAAGTGTTAAAAAAAAGGTCAAATTTTTTTAAAAAAAAAGTGCTATCTAACATCTAGCACTTTTTTTTATAAAATTTGAGTGTGCCAGATCTCGCATCCGTTATCTTAAACTGGCAGGCCTGCAAGTTTCTCATTATGTATAATAGGCCGGGTCGATTTGTATGAAGGCAAAAAAATCGCTCAACGTTCAAGGAAAATCGTATTCTAGTGATCAAAATAAGAAACTTTGCCGAAGGAACCATACCTCTAAAACGAATTCTGATGTCCCGACTTTTGACCCGTAGGGTCAAATTTTGAAAAAGTCCACTTTGATATTTCAGAAAGTAGGAGGAATCTCTCTAAGATTATGGGAGATACTTCTTCTCCGGGAGACCCGCTAGCAGATTAATGCATAATTCATCATTCTAGGGGTTAAAATTTAAGTTAAAAGATTGCCTTTTTAGCCGTGTTTTTTTTTAGCAAAATGTACAAATCTCGATATAGAGATATTTCAGAAAGTAGTAGGAGTCTTTCCAAGATTAGGGTCTCTATTTCTTCTCCGGAAGAAATAGAGTATAAATATATTCGATTGGGTTGGATTCGATTGGGGCACTCTAAATGGGTCAAAGTGGGATTTTTCAAAATTTCACCCTACGGGTTAAAAGTCGGGACATCAGAATTCGTTTTAGAGGTATGGTTCCTACGGCAAAGTTTCTTATTTTGATCCCTAGAATACGATTTTCCTTGAACGTTGAGCGATTTTTAAATCGACCCGCCCTAATGTATAATGACATTTAATTTCAATTAAAACATGCTATAAATCATAAATACATACGTAAATCTTAACTCAAATGTAATCCATCTTCCATTTTTATTTACCAACAAGTGTATTAAGAACAATTTCAAAATCATCATTCAATATTCCATTAAAACAAAGAAGAAAAAAAAGATTTATTGTTTATATGTACTCGTAAGTATTGCACAAAAGTATAAATTCCCATTCCAAGACAAATAATATAATTTTAATGCTTTTTCTTGTGCAAGTTTGTTTCTGTTTGTAATACAAACAAGAACATTTTTTTGGTAATTTCCTTTATCCGGTTTCACAAAGAAATAATGGAAATATATTAAGTAAAAATAAATCGTTTGACTGTTTAAAATTTCCGTTCTGTTGTTTGTTCTTTGGAAAATTTTATATTTTATCGTCAATATTTAATATTTTGAATTTATATTATTTTACCATTGACGATTGATGATGTATTTTGTATTTTTAAAAATATTAAATTACACTAGGTAACAAATTTCAAGCCAAAAAATATATATGCGACAAATATGCGACTTCTTTTTTAATATGTACTTAGGCCTTCTTAAACCGAAAGTCGCATTCAATTCTTTTTTTTTTTATTTTATATTTCCTAATATAAATTTTTGAATAATTTGACTATTTTGACTATATCTCGATACAGAATCATACTGATTTGGTCAGTCGAATTGGAAAATAAATATCATTTAAAGCGTAACATATATTACATTAAATACTGATTTCAAATAGATTCGGTAGTTTTACACCTATGGATTGAAACTACACGGAAAAATCAATTTTTTTCTACAAAAACTAAAAAAATTTAATTTTGAAAAATATATAAGCTATTGGGCCTGCAATGAAAAATGCAAAATATATATTTTTTTTAAACGTTGCGCTTCAAAAAAAATCACTTCCGAAGCAAAACTATGGATAAATAGCAAAGTTATGACCAGGGCAGCGACTTTCATGCTAGTCCATGTTTTTAGTCAGTAGTAGGGTATTTGAGGTTTTTAACTCACTCGATTAATCGAGTAATATTTTAAAATTACTCGAGTAACTCGGATAATTTTAATAATTTTATTTCATTAAATAATTTACAATTGTGAGGTTTTAATTTTTTTCTTTCGTTTTCATAAAGATCGTTTTTAATCATTTTTTTTTTGCAAATATTAAAAATAAAATGGCATGGCTTGGAAAAATATGAAGAAAAAGTATATTACTTTTTCGCCGTCATTAATAAACGAAAGAGTTTTGTTCGATTTTATTTTGTTTGCCAAATAGATAATTTTTAATGTATGTGATTAAGTTGAATAAAGATCTAAAACCTATAAATTTAATTTAAATCGAACTTGCAAAAAAAAAAACGTCATTATAATCTTATAGTTTTGCGATTGTTGTGATTGTTATTGTTGAATATGTCAAAATTTTGCTTAGTCTCTGTAAATCGGACCTTTTGGTCTTGCATTTATTTATTTTTTGGGTTTAAAAGCAGATTTTTCTGAAGATTTTTAAGCTTTAAAATTGATTTTTAAAGATGATTTTTTTCTTAAATTTTTTTACATTGTTGCCCATATCGTGCTGACATTAAAAAAAAAGTTGTACCCCTACTAAAAAGTATTACGTTTAAATTAAAACGGTAACTGTCAAACGGCTATATATTTTATAAAAAAAAAATCTTTTTAAAAAAAGATTAAAAGATTAAATTTTTTTTAATTAAATCTTAACTAGAATAAATTTATATTTACTCGATTAACTAAATTAATCGAACAAAATTTTTCGAGTTATTCGTTAATCGATATAGGCCATTTCAGTTTACTCGAACAATTGTTTGACTAAAATTCATCGAAATAAAATCGGTGTTGACTAAATACTTTTCCGAATCTAAGAATTTGAAAGAAATTGTAAGGAAATAAAATAATTAGGCTCGGGGTCCAAATATTTTATTTTGGAAATTAATTTGAAAGAAAGCGACATCGATTTGTTGTTGCATATTTTTGCATATTTTTTGCATATTTTAATGCATATTTGAATGCATATTTTGTAATTTTTTGTAGCATATTTTGAATTTAATTGCATATTTTGAAAAAAATATTAATTACACTCAGAATATTATGTAGTTTAAAATAAAATTGCAGTTGAGTTTAAAATAAAGTAACATGCATTTATTTTTTCAAATAAATATTTATTTCAACTTTTTTTATACATTTGTTCAAAATAATTTACTACCATTTAATGATTTGTTTTTTAGTAACATTTATTATTTTCATTTATTTAAAGTTTCTTTCAAATTTAACCACAAAAACGGAATATTGTAATTTATTTGTATCCGTTGCAGTTAATATAAACTATTTATTTTTCCAAAGAAAAATATTCAAAAATTCGTGTCTGTTTTTTTGGTAAAATTGTTTGTTTATATACAAAATTCTTTCAGTTCAAATTCTTTCTAGAAATTGAAAAAGTATTTTACCTTTAAATGTGAAAAAATTAAAACCAAAAGTTTACTTTTTAATGTTTTATCGTAAATTATAATTTGAGCAAGATTATTCAAGTTCAAGATGTTTATTTATTAATTAAAAATGTCTTCATCCGCTTATTTAATGCACACCTTATCTACTGACAGGTCCTTACATTTTTCGTTTCGCGTCACGGGTTTTAATTTTTTAAAATTCTAACTAAAATATTTGACAATTGCGGAGTACGGCAAAACTGACTTATGGCCCTAATGCTATAGTCAAAAAGTGTGATTATTTATTTAATAAACAATCGGTTAGCCGTTACTCGATTAATCGATGAATTTTAATCAAACAACTGTTCGAGTAAATTTAAATAGCCAATTTCGAGTAACGAATAACTCGAACAATTTTGGTCGATTAATCGAGTTAACCGAGTAAATAAAAATATGTTCTATTTCAGCTTATATTTCATTAAAAAATTTAAACTGCTTCGTATTTTTTAAAAATAATTTTATTTTAAATCGAAAACGTATTTTGGGGTTCAATATGAACGTAGTATGAAATATAGAGCAATGTGTCAGTTACCAAGTTCATTTAAATATTATATGTGTGTAGTAAGACTATAACTTTTTTACGTGGCACCACGATATAGGCAATACTGTACTGATAAACAATATTTTTGTTTTTTTTTTTTGGTAATTTTGGAGAAAAGACTTTCGGCACCGAGACCAATGCCTAAAATATCACATATTTAACAATTTCTCAAGATATTTTCAAAATATCCTTGAACAATTACAGACATTATTATACTCAAATATATATTCTCAAAAATATAAAAAATGTTACACCAAAAGGTCCCATTTGCATAAATTAAGCGAAATGTTTAAGTATCTAACTATTCAACAAAAAATAAAAATCGCAGAACCTTTAGATTGTGTTGCATTTCTTTTGAAAGATTAGAATTGTACTTAACTTATCATAGTTTCAATTCGGATCTATATTGAACTTAATCAAATAAATTAAAAGTTAATGTAATTTATATGATTTATACTCTATATTTTTCCTCTATATTTTTCCTCTATTATTATAAAATATTATTCCTCTACTATTCTTTTATTCCTCTATATTATTTTTGATATTTGCAAAAAATTTTAAAAGTTATATCTCTAATGTCTTTTAAAGTCGAAATTTATAAAAACGAAAGAAAATAATTTAAAACCCCTCAATTGTATATTGTTTTAAGGTACGTTCAGATTAGTCAAATATTTGACAAAAAACATGAAATATTTCTTTGCCGTAATCTGAACACAAAATATTTTTGTGTGTCAAACAGCAAATCAGCTGATTTTGGTCAAACAAAATTATTTGCATTCAAATAAATATTTGACAAACTTAACCATAGTGTGAACACTAGCTATCAAATATTTTCTTCTGATTTCAGCAAATATTTATTTGATCTTAGAAAAAAAAAATGTAAGAACAAACAATGGCAAATAACAGGTGGTAAAATCGTCAATTATAAATTTTTTAAATAAATTTATTAATAAAAGGCTTTATAAAAAAACTGAAATGTAAATAGATATTAAAAAAATTTGAATCACTTAGATAATGGATTGGAACATTGGTCCAAAATGGAACGATATGGAATGAAACGGGGAACGATTGCAATCGGAGCTTTGTACACAATTGTGTTGTCGTACGTGAAAATAAAAATGTAATCATTCCGATAACAGAATGGAACATTGGTCCAAAATGGAACGATATGGAATAAAACGGGAAATGATTGGAATCGGAACACTGTACACATTTGTGTTGTCGATGTGAGGCCGTTTTTTAAGGTTTGCAAAAATGTTGTCCATTTTGCGATATCATGCTTAGTTTTCGAGATACAAGCCATTTTACAAAATGGCGATATTTTAAAATGTCCAGTATCTCCATAACTAAGCGAGATAGACCAAAACTGACAAAATTTTTGCTTCAAGGGAGTATTAATATACCCTTATAACATAAATAGGCTAGGTCCGAGAGTGATAAGTTTTTTAAAAAACAGTTAGTTTTTCGATTAAATAAATCTATGTTTTTTTACACTTTGATTAAATAAATATTTAATACAAATATTTGTTTCAATCTGAACACTCGACAAATATTTTTTCGTTTATTTTTTTTTGACACCATTTGAGAGCTGTTTGAACAAACAAAAACTATCAAACATTTGATCATAAAATAAAATAATTTTTTATTTGGCACAATTGGAAGCAAATATGTAAACAAATATTTTGTTCAAATATTTAATTAATGTGAACGTACCTATAGAATATTTTTTTGATTTTAAATTAATTTTCCCATCTTGTTTTATTTTTTTTGATAAAATACATTTCGGAACTCCCGATTTGTATTTATTTTGTGTTTTATTATGAATTTTTAAGGAAAAATTAATTAAATAAAACTATTGAAATTATTCGAGTTACTCGAGTAATTTTAAAATCTTACTCGCTTAAACGATTAAGTTAATAACCTCAAAATCGAGTTACTCGTTTACTCCTAATAAACACTAACAACACATTGTAATCTGACTAGTCAAATAATGTTTTACACAAACAATGTTTGTTAGTTAAAAATGTTATACATTTTGGTCCGAATTAGTTCAATTCTTCCAAGTTTATCAAGTAAATAAAACAATACGGCTAAAGCATTGATCTCTTTCCCCCAAAACTTATAATTTGGGTAAATCTTCTACCCCTTCGACGTTAGTCCTCCGAGGATTTTCGGTGAAGCGAAATGAAACATGTAAGGACCTGTCAGTAGATAAAGTCTGCATTAAATTAGCCGATGTAGAAATTTTTAATTAATAAATACGCATATCACGGTTTTTTGTTTAAGAACAAACAAATGATCTTGAACTTGAATAATTTTGCTCACATCATAATGATATTAAAAAAGTTTACACAAATGTGCGTGTGTGTGTATACATTTTGTAACAAAAAAAAAAAAAAACGAAAAAACTCAAACAATTTCAAATAACTGAATATAACTTTAATTTTTACTGATTTGTAATTAAAGTTTGAACATTTGTTCTTAACTTACCATTCAGTTGTTCTTATTAATTTGTTAGTAATTTAAAAAACGTTTAAAAATATGTGCGCCCCGGTAGGCTAGTTGGTAGCGTGCTGGCTTATCAGTCCGGGGGTCGTGGGTTCGATTCCCACCAGAGGCACTGGTCTGTTTTCGCTACAACGCGCCGAAGGCCAAAGTAGCTAGTGCTCGGTTAGGGTAATATTTATATAATTTGTAATTATGTGATTATTAATTAATAAATAAATAAAAAACGTTTAAAAATAAATAAAAAGAAATATTCTATGTAAATGGATAGTAAGTAGACCGGATTTCAATGATTTATCATTTATGTTAAATTACATTTTCAATTAATTTAAACTACAAACTATTTTGAGTGTACGATTTAATTAACCCTCTTATGGACAAATGCTGTTTTGCAATGAAATTCATACCACGTGCTCATCTCGGAAAATAAAAATTAAGTTGTTCTACAAAAATTTGTATCGTTGCTTACTTTAGGCAATATGAGCCAAAATATTTTAAGCTGCATCTCGAAGACTAACTAAGTTTTGGACAACAAACTAAATAAATTTTGGACAACAATTATTGCCCTTACCAATATAACCACAATCCAAAGAATAAATAGTAAATTCAGCAAAAAAATTTAGCTGAATTTTCTATTTTGTTTGCTAATATTAGCAATTTTTCTGCAAGGACTTTACGGACTTTTTTTTTGAGTGTAATAAAAGTAAGATTTTCTGTATATTTATCCCATGTATTTGTTGTTAGCACGATTATATTTGTTGGCACGATATTTTCTAATTTGTTCTACCCCAAGAAAAAACCTATTAATTTGGGATAAAATCCGTCCATGTTTAGACCTATTTCCCATAAATACATCATAAATACGTCATTCCTTTGGTATTTATCCATAAATTTGCTTCGGAAACGACTTACACTCGTTGTTGAAGTTCTAAGTTTAAGAAAAAAAAAATATTTTATATTTTTCATTGCAAGACAAATATCTCAAAAAAATTTTAAATTTAAAAATTTTTAATTTTTGTAGAAAAAAAGGAGATTTTTCCATGTTGTTTCGACCCATAGGTCCAAAACTATCGAACCGGCCTAAAAACAGCTCTCATTATGCATTAAATTATATTTATTTTCCAATTTGACTAACCAAAGTAGCTTGAGCCTAAATCGAGATATACACTCAAATAAAAAAGTTAGTAAAGTCAGCAAAAAATTTTGCTGACTCAGCAAAATTTTAGTCAGGAGGGTGCTTGCAAAAAAATTGCTAGCTGATTTTTAGCAACAAAATTAGTAGATACAGCTAAAGTTTTGCTATTAGAAATTAAAAAACCCTTGCTAAACATTAATAATAATTTTGCTGAATATTAGTAGACTGAAAAAAACTCAAAAAACTTGTAGAAACTTTTAACTTTAGTTAATTTATTTTACTGAAAATCATAAAACACATTTATGTGATTCTTTTTAAATTAATTTACAATACGTTACAAAATATAAAATTTTTTATACTCCCACATTGGCAACATGAATTAATGTAATACACTCAAAAAAATAAGTTAGTACAAAAGTTAGTAAAACGTCTTGTAAATCAGGTATACTATTTTTTAGCAAATTTTTTTGCTAAAATCGTGTTTTCAGCTAAAATTTTTGTTATATTTATTCAGCACTTAACTGTTTTATACTAATGCTTTACTAATATACTAATGTTTTACTAATTAATTTTGCTAAAAAAAATTTTGCTGATCAGCACATTAATAGTGTGGACGACAACCATATTTAAAGATATACGCACAATGAAGCAGATGTCGCGGCGTGTCAAGATGTAGTAGAGAAGAGGAAAATGATACTAAAAAGTACAACACTAATAAGACATATAAAAAAATCAACCATGGAAGACTTTTGTATCTCTTTTGCATACATAAAACAAAATGGAGGATTAAAACAACTTAAATTTTGCGTTGTCACCGGCTTGTGAAAATAATTGTCTATTAATAAAATACAAGACAAAATAAAATATTTAAATTTAATATGTATTTCTAAACTAAATGTTTATAAATTAATAATCTAGTGTGGTCAAATTGCAAACAAACAAACATATACAGACATGTAGACAGAGTGAAGCGAAAGACAAAGCCACACATCTTAGGTAGATTTGTAGGGTTCCTTTTTCTTATTGCAAAAAAAGGGTTGTTTTTTTCGTTTCGTTTGTTTTTGTTTTTGTTTATTTTTTCGTTTCGATTCTATAATTATCTTCGGCAGTTGCGTTCTTTAAAATAAAGCATTATTTAGACAACCATTCATGTAAGTAGTTGAAAGAAAATTTGTGTTATGTTATATATATTTATTTCTATATATTTTCAGATATTAAATTAATTCATGTCGTCAATGTGGGAAAATGAAAATTTTTATATTTCGTAATTATTGTAAATTATTTTTAAAAGAATCACAAAAATATGTTTTATAATTTTCAGCAAATATATTAACTAAATTACAATTTTTTTACAATTTTTTGCGTTTTTTTCAGTCTACTAAAATTCAGCAAAAAATTTATTAATTTTTACCAAGGCTTTTTTATTTCTAATCCACTAAGTGTTAGCAAAACTTTTGCTGAATCTACTAATTTTGTTGCTAAAAATCAGCTCGCTGATTTTCAGCAAAATATTTTGCTGACATTAGCAATTTGTTTGCTAGCACCCTCCTGACTAAAATTTTGCTGACTCAGCAAAATTTTTTGCTGACTTTACAAACTTTTTTTTTTGAGTGTATTTCCAAATATATAGAAATAATTATATATAACATAAACAAAATTATCTTTTAACTACTTACATCAATGGTTGTCTCAAAGATGCTATCTATTAAAGGAACGCTAATGCCGCAGAGAATTATAGACACGAAACGAAAACATAACAAAATGTAACATATACAACCCTTTTCTGCAATAAGAAAAAGGAAACATAAAAACTTACCTAAGATGTATGTCTTTGTCTTTCGCTTTAGTCTGTCTACCTGCTGTATATTTGTTATCAACTTGACCACTCAATTTGACTACAAATACACATTTAATCTTTTTTAAATTTAAATATTTTATTTTGTCTTTTATTTAATTAATAGACAATTACTTTCACAAGCCGGTAAAGAGCTAAATTTAAGTTGTTTAAATCCACAATTTTGTTTTATGTATGAAAAACAGATAAAAAATCTTCCATGGTGGATTTTTTATGTGCCTTACTAGAGTTGTACTTTTTAGTGTTATTTTCCTCGTCACTACTACATCTTGACATCTAATTCATTCTGCGTATAACTTTTAATCTGGTTGTCGTTCACACTATTGATGTGCTAATTAGCACAATTTTTTTTAGCAAAATAAATTAGTAAAACATTAGTAAAATATTAGTAAAACAAAAGTTCAAAACAGTTAAGTGCTGACTAAGTATAACTAAAATTTTAGTTTAAAACATAATTTTAGCAAAACATTTGCTGAAAAATAGTATACCTGATTTACAAGATGTTTTACTAACTTTAAGTTACTCAAAAATTAAAATTCAAAAATAAATACTAAAAAATATTTCCATAACCTCTCCATAAACAATTTGTTTAATATGATATTCGGTTTTAGGAGGCCTAATAATATAGTAAAAAAAAATTGCATATTTTGAAGCTTGTGAATTTTTGCTATAACCTAGTGTTATCAATGTCTCTATATATTGGTTTATCGGAGATGTTGTTAAATTACTTGACTGCTGCCTCCGGTACATGTCTGAGAATGGATATTCAGTGACAAATAAAATAAAAAGAAACAGAACTACATTCACATGAGAATTTAATTGGCCATTAAATATTTTTATTGCCTTTTTTCTTACATCTTTTGACTTTTAAATTGACAAATAAACATTCATACATACTCAGGCTATTTATTTGAAATGTTTTCCAAAAAACTAAATTGTGGTTAAGTAGTTCTATCTGTTTCAATATTGTTTGAATTTGAACAATGAATTTTAGTTTGATTTCATTTTGCTGACCACTTCAATCATTGAACAAGATAAAGGGTCTTGAGTCTGTACAAACAATAAAGTTTTTTTTTATAAAAAACTGCTTTCAATTGTGTTTAAGGACGATTTTTTTTTCTTTTTTTTTGGAAATTCTATGGAAATTTCCTAAGTAAATGTTTGCACTTAAAAATTATATGGTAAATAAAATAGTTTTCAAAAAATAAGGAATTGTTTAAAAAAAAATAGAGATTAAATCATTTACAAATATTTCCATGGAAAACAAGTTTTACAAAAAATAATTAATATGAATTAATAAAAAAACGGCGACTCAATCTCTAACCTACACTTGGTATCCAACTATTGTATGTGAATAAAGCGCATCATAAAACGTGATAATTACTTGTTGAAAAGAGATAGGATTAAGAAGAAAAAGCATTCTAGTTGAGAAATGAATTGTGCATTGGTATTAGCTAATTCTGTCTCTTCTGATCAAAACAATACTTGTGTGTACGTAGTGTGACCAAACTCCAATTTAGTCGCAGTCAACGCTGTGTCGACCGTGGCTCAACTGGTTAAGAGGTGAGATTACGATGCATAGCTTTGATGCTAAGACTGTGAGTTCAAATCACAGTACGACACCAAAAAAAAAAAAAATAAAAAGTTTTTCATATAGAGCAAAATTAACAATATAAAATACTTTGTTCAATTGACACATAAATTAACCACTGACGAGTCCCAGGAGGGGGACGAAACTGCGGCAGTCTGGTGTATCCCTTGTGTCCGTAAAATTTTTCAATAAAAATGTTTTCTTCTTCTTCTTCCTGTAAAGAGACTAACTAAAGAAATATTCTACAGTAATTAATATAAAAAAAAAAAAAAAAAAATTAATTACGATTGTCATTGTCTGACGGTTGCAAAACACTTTCTAACATAAAATTTGAATAAACTTGCTTAACGGCGACTCAATCTCTAACCTACACTTGGTATCCAACTATTGTATGTGAATAAAGCGCATCATAAAACGTGATAATTACTTGTGAAAAAGAGATAGGATTAAGAAGAAAAAGCATTCTAGTTGAGAAATGAATTGTGCATTGGTATTAGCTAATTCTGTCTCTTCTGATCAAAACAATACTTGTGTGTACGTAGTGTGACCAAACTCCAATTTAGTCGCAGTCAACGCTGTGTCGACCGTGGCTCAACTGGTTAAGAGGTGAGATTACGATGCATAGCTTTGATGCTAAGACTGTGAGTTCAAATCACAGTACGACACCAAAAAAAAAAAAATAAAAAGTTTTTCTTATAGAGCAAAATTAACAATATAAAATACTTTGTTCAATTGACACATAAATTAACCACTGACGAGTCCCAGGAGGGGGACGAAACTGCGGCAGTCTGGTGTATCCCTTGTGTCCGTAAAATTTTTCAATAAAAATGTTTTCTTCTTCTTCTTCCTGTAAAGAGACTAACTAAAAAAAAAAATTTAATATTTTTTTTTTCAAAAATTTTTAATTTTTATCCAAATTTGGTTTTCTTTGAGTAGTAAAAAGTGAAATGGCAGTTCTCAAAGTCTAAACAAATTTTTAGCAGAGGGCTAAAATATCAACTTAAGTCAAGTTTAAATAAAAATAAGACTACAGAGTTTTTATGCAAGACCAAAATACATTTTTCGACCAATTTTAGATGGTAATCATATTTTGTTTAGAAAATTTAACTTTGGGGTATAGTAATTTTTAAACACGTTTTGCATCTAGAAAGTGGTGCAAAATGTATTAATTTTATTATAAAATAAAAGTTATTTCAAATGGCAGAACTTAAATATTGTGTATTTATGGAAGCGCAAACATTCTGTTAATTGTCGCATTACAACGAATAATTTACCGATAATACGACATTTTAAACAACTTTAAAATGAAGTATAATACGACCACATTAAATTAAAACGTTGCACAGAGGAGTATTTGGCCTGAAAAGCTGGCCAAAAAGGCAAAACTGAATTTTAAGAAATCTTAAGAACTAAGTACGCAGCTCGACAGACAACAATATTTTACATTATATTGTAAATTTTGAAGACTTTTAGTTGCGATTTGTAGCTCTGAGACCCTGCTAAAGTCAGGAAAGTGAAGAAAATTATATGAGATTTAAATGTTTTTTTCGGTTTCTGGATGTTTATATGATATTTTTTTGCGGCTAAACGAATAAAGGTTTAACAAAGATTATTTTGATCAAAAGTTATTTAAAAAAGAAAAAAAATTTAAAATATGTTGAATATTCATGTTGAAACAATTCGTTCAAAAGCTAAAAAAAAACAAATTATACACTTTTTTTTGCAAAAAAAGGAAAAGAAGAGGTTTTTAAAAGTGAGGTTAGCATGTCTACGAATTATGTTTGATACCACAATAAAATTTGGAATCTCTAATTTTAAAAACAAAAAAAAAGTGTGCTCAAGTTTGCGCCATTATTTTTGACGATTTTTTTAAATTTTCCTATTTCACCGATGATGCAGCTAATGAGGATACACATACGACATAATAATTAGTAAGGAATTTTTATTAGTTTAACTTTTCCGTTTATAAAGTATTAAATAATATAAAATAAATATAATAAAGCCATTTTTCATAAAAAAAATACTGTTTTATAAGAGCCTTACAATTTTCAAAATTTTTTTTTTAATTAGACTGTAAATCATATGTATGTATGTATGTATGTATGTATGTATGTATGTATGTATGTATGTATGTATGTATGTATGTATGTATGTATGTATGTATGTATGTATGTATGTATGTATGTATGTATGTATGTATGTATGTATGTATGTATGTATGTATGTATGTATGTATGTATGTATGTATGTATGTATGTATGTATGTATGTATGTATGTACATACAGTCTGTCAAGAATGAGTTTAAACCTTTAAAATCAACATTTGTTAATTGAGTTTTGCGATTTATACCAACTTTTATTCCTTAGGAATGTGGCCTTTAGAAAAATCTTAAAAATTTAAACTTTTTGGTTCTTAAATTTTTTTATTGCATTTTGAAAACAAAAAGTTTGACGCATTTTGCATGTAATTTTTTTTTTCGCCATTAAATTTTTAATAACTCCAAAATAGTAATAGATATAAAATAAATGTGCATGGTTAGTTTAAGCAGAATTTTCCGGTGCATCTTCTGATCCTCCTGCTATTAAAATCGGAGAACATGTTTTCAAGTTATGGCGAAATATATAAGGCAACCCAACGATTTAGGGGGTGAAGTATGCCACGCCTTTAAAAGAAAATCCTTACGTACTAGAGAAAAACGGAAAACAGATTTGAATTAAGGGCATCAAAATCCATATAGTCCACATACTTTTATTTCTAGGGTAGAGAAAAATTTTTTTGTTGCGCAGTGTAATTTTTTCAAAATGTGCCACTAGACTTTTTATATCATACTACAACTAAAACTATCAAAAAACTAAAACTTTTAATTCAAAAAACACTTTTAATAATTTTGGCTAGCTTTTCAGGCCAAATACTCCTCTGTGCGTTGTGAGCAATATTAAGTTTATAATTTACAGATAAATATACGAATTACTCAGAAGTTTTAATTTTGTCTCTTACAATTAAAAGAACTTTTAATTTGTTATTTATTAGTAAGACTTAGCCTATGGGGAATGAGGAGTCAATTGACCTACACTCAAAAAAAAAGTTTGTAAAGTCAGCAAAAAATTTTGCTGAGTCATCAAAATTTTAGTCAGGAGGGTGCTAGCAAAAAAAAGCTAATGTCAGCAAAATCTTTTGCTGAAAATCAGCGAGCTGATTTTTAGTAACAAAATTAGTAGATTCAGCAAAAGTTTTGCTAACACTTAGTAGATTAGAAATAAAAAAACGTTGGTCAAAATTAACATATTTTTTGCTTAATTTTAGTAGACTGCAAAAAACGCAAAAAATTTGTAGAAAAATTGTAATTTAGTTAATTTATTTGCTGAAAATCATAAAACATATTTTTGTGATTCTTTTAAAAATAGTTTACTATAATAACGAAATATAAAAATTTTCATTTTCCCACATTGACGACATGAATTAATTTAATATCTGAAAATATATAGAAATAAATATATATAACATAACAAAAATTTTCTTTCAATTACTAACATCAATGGTTGTCTAAATGATGCTATCTTTTAAATGACACAACTGCCGAAGATAATTATAGAAACGAAACGAAAAAAAACAACCCTTTTTTGCAATAAGAAAAAGGAACCATACAAATCTACCTATGATGTGTGTCTTTGTCTTTCGCTTTACTCTGTCTACATGTCTGTATATGTTTGTTTGCAATTTGACCACACTAGATTATTAATCTATTAACATTTATTATAGAAATACATATTAAATTTAAATATTTTCTTTTGTCTTTTATTTTATTAATAGACAATTATTTTCACAAGCCGGTGACAATGCAAAATTTAAGTTGTTTTAATCCTCAATTTTGTTTTATGTATGAAAAAGAGATACAAAAGTCTTCCATGGTTGATTCTTTTATATGTCTTATTAGAGTTGTACTTTTTAGTATCATTTTCCTCTTATCTACTACATCTTGACATGCCGCGACATCTGCTTCATTCTGCGTATATCTTTCAATCTGGTTGTCGTCCACAATATTAATGTGCTTATCAGAACAATTTTTTTTTAGCAAAATTAATTAGTTAAACATTAGTATATTAGTAAAGCATTAGTATAAAACAGTTAAGTGCTGAATGAGTATAACAAATATTTTAGCTGAAAACACGATTTTAGCAAAAAAATTTGCTAAAAAATAGTATACCTGATTTACAAGACGTTTTACTAACTTTTGTACTAACTTATTTTTTTGAGTGTAAAAGTGACTGGTTAAAGAAGGACTTATCACAGGACTGGTTTTATTTAATACTGAAGTGGGTTAAGCAGTGCCAATTGTCCTAAAATTACCAATCCTGTGACTGGTAAAGAGAGGACATACCACTTAACCAGAATGCTTATTAACAAGAAAAAGCCAGTTGGCCAGAATTTTACCCACTGGAAGCTGTTTATTTTTCGCTTATTTTATACGACATGTCCCTTTTGCGACAGTCTTGTGGTATGCCTATCTTCGGTTAGTCCTGTGGCATGCCACTATATGGTTTAAAGCAGGACAAATGATCCCCTCCTATGACAAGCCAATGTTAAAGTTGCCAGTTGTTTACATAGGGTAGGGTTTAGCAGAGGACCGGTCTTTGGCACGAAGGGACCGATCCTGTGGCACATGCAGAACCGGTCCCATTCCCCATAGGGATTCAATGTAAACTAACAGTTCGACAATTCATACTTATTGAACGTTTTGATTGTTTCATATTTTTATATGTGAGTTCCTGTTTAGAAAACCCTATAATCTTAAATTTGTCCACAATTTTTTAATTTAACTACCGGTTATACTTCTATGTTCACCTTAAAAGATTAAGAATAATTTCGGAAACACATGTTTTACTATTACATGGACAAATTTGTCAAAAATAACAATTTTAAAATGATGGTAAAAACCATTTCTGAATTAAATGAAATTTTAAAATAAGAGTTAAATGCGTTAATATTGTCGCATTGAAGACAAAAGTAGTTAGTAAAAAAATCTATTTATTTAACTGACAAGGAGAGTACAGGAAATAGTGGGGATTCTCAACTGATGTACTTCAACTCAAACGAAATTTAGGTATGTCCTTCAAATAAAAATATGAATTAGAGTCATTATGAATTAGATTAAGAATTGAAGGTGTTTACAATCGAACTTTAAAATGAGTTTATAAAACTGATTGGATACAACATTTTTATATGTTTCATAATCTTTCCTATCATATATATTAGCCTTTGGGTATATAAAGTCACAAATACTTCTGCATATATTCATATATAAGATCTATTTGCATATATGCCCATTAGAGTGGGGCGATTAGTATGGAATAAAAAAAATCTTAATGGGCGCTTCGCGTTTCTGATTCTTGGGATTGTACTGAGCAAAAAAGTCCACTAGACCATACGTCTACGGTGAAAATCGAGCTTCCAGATTTTGACTTGCAGTTTTTTCTCAGACTTTTGTCACGTTTTTTTGGATATTTATCTGCTAGAGAATCTTCCAAAGAAGAGATTTATTTATTTATCTATTTATTATTAAAGTCTATAGAATAATTCTTACAGACTATTTTAAGTACAATATATACATAATACAATAAGGAAACTACAAAAAAAAAAAATTAATATGAATGGCATTTAAATAAAGTTCTTAGTTTAATGTATTTAAGTGTAATATAATATCTCTTTTCACAATTTCCAAACTTTTATTAAAATCTATAAATGAACACAGCATATTAAATTCATCACAAATTCTTCGAAATGGATCAAAATTAGCATAGTTTGTGCTATAATATTTTATACTTAGAATATTGTAATTTCTTAATGATCGAAGACTACCATTCATTAATTTTAATAAAAACGTAACATTTAACATATGTCTACGACTTTTTAATGTCGGCAGCTTAATTAGGGCGAGACGATTTTCATATGATTCCAACGCAAACCACGAAGACAAAATAATAGAAATTGTTTTTGAACTGATTCAATTTTGTTAGAATTGACTTGATATTGAGGGTCCCAGACAACAGATCCATATTCAAGAATAGGCCTAACCAGGGTGGTAAACAATTGCTTTGTTGTATATGGATCGGAAAACTCTTTAGCCCAACGTTTAATGAACCCAAGTACACCTGTAGCTTTATTGACAATTAACGATATGTGACTTTTGAAGTCTAATTGTGTATCCAAAAGTACGCCAAGGTCATTAAAAGTATCAACCAAATCTAGAACTATATTATTCATAATATAGTCACCATTTATTGGACTTGATCTTGTAAAAATCATATATTTACATTTTTGCACATTTAGATCTATTAAGTTATTGTTACACCAGGTAGTTAAATTATTAATGTCATTCTGTAAAAATACTTGCTGATTATTGTTGTTGAAGGAAATATATAGTTTTACATCATCTGCATACATTAATGTTTTTGAGTGTTTAATTGCAGAAGGAAGATCGTTTATAAATAGTATAAATAGAAGAGGCCCCAGGTGACTACCTTGATGTACACCTGATATTACATTTATATTGCTTGAATACGAATGACGAAATTCAACACATTGTTTTCTGCCTTTCAAGTATGAACGAAACCATTTTATAAGCGATAAACTAAAACCCATCCGTTCAAGCTTAAACAGCAATAAATCATGGTTTACTCTATCAAATGCTTTACTAAAATCGTTATATATAACATCCGTTTGCTTGCCATTAATAAACCCTTCATTTACCCAAGTTGTTAATTCTAGCAGATTCGTAGATGTAGAACATGATTTACGAAATCCATGTTGTGTTGGAGATAACATAGAGGATGCGTGATGTGACAATCTATCATATATAAGTTTTTCAAATATTGATACCATAATCAAATATTGATACCATAATCTGGGATAAGCTCCTCCTACTTCCTGAGATATGTCCATCCCACACATTGTTACAAGCAAGTCAAAATCTGTTTGCAAGCCAAAATCTGGAAGCTCGATTTTCACCGTAGACGTATGGTCTAGTGGACTTTTTTGCTCAGTACAATCCCAAGAATCAGAAATGCGAAGCGCCCATTAAAATGTTTTTCCTTCCATACTAATCGCCCCACCCTAATGTCCATACATGAACATATTTGTACATATATAAACTTTTTTAACCAGGAGTTGAAATGACTACAATTGTAGCAATGTCTGTATTTGTCATAAAAATGACTAACCCTATAGTAATTTTTAACTATTGAGAACACAATTACAATAATAGGAAAAACTAGCAGTAACTAAATAAATGCAAAAACCATAAAAACGAGAAACCAAACAATAAAACAATGTTATTTTTCTGTACTTTAAAAATTTTATTTAATAAAAAAAGTATATTTTTTTTCTTTTAATTACAATAAAAGTTTGTATAGGATGTAGGAAATCCTATTTAATTGCAAAAGTCAAGTTTCCATACGGTATTCCAGTTATGACATTTTAATCACCAAGGAAATTTTCGAATTATTATTTGCAAAATATGAACATATCATAACATTTTTTAAAAACTAGACATAATTTTAAATTTTTAAATAAATAACATAAATTAACTGTTTACTGCAAAATTACTATTTGGGTAGTTGTTTATTAAAATACTAAAATAACTACTCAAAACAACTGCAGCAAGAGTATAGTATTTTAGGTTACTTATTTTTTTCAAATAACTGTCTAAAATAGTCGTTTTTCATTTTCTCATAGAAAAATTACTACAGCAGCAGTTAAAACAACTACTACTGTTTACTACCCGAATGACCTACATGTAGTTACTGTAAGAATATTCTAATTGTACAAAACTACAAATTGCTTAAAGACTATGGCTATGATGATTTTAATTCAAATTTTTAACGGAAACCCTTATTTTAGAGTAAATGAAATGTTCTTCCAATATAATAAATAAGACTTCTTAACTTTTTTTTTGAATATTTTGTACAAAATTTGCATTAGAAGATACATTTTTTGCTATAGGGTATAGACATATCTATAAGTTTCGGTTCAGACACAAATATATCTCGGTTAAAATCCTCCAAATTGAAATACATTAAAGATTGCAATACAAAAATTATGAAATGGTTTTTTTATTTTACAAAACATTTTTTTTCATGGAATATAACTTGAACAGAACGTTAAAAAATACACAAATTCTTTGTCAAAAAAACTCTAATTTAATGATATTTCAACGTACACTCAAAAAAATAAGTTAGTAGAAAAGTTAGTAAAACGTCTTGTAAATCAGGTATACTATTTTTTAGCAAATTTTTTTGCTAAAATCGTGTTTTCAGCTAAAATTTTTGTTATACTTATTCAGCACTTAACTGTTTTATACTAATGCTGTACTAATTAACTAATATTTTACTAATTAATTTTGCTAAACAAAAATTGTGCTGATAAGCACATTAATAGTGTGGACGACAACCAGATTGAAAGATATACGTAGAATGAAGCAGATGTCGTGGCATGTCAAAATGTAATAGAGAAGAGGAAAATGATACTAAAAAGTACAAATATAATAAGACATACATAAAAAATCAACCATGGAAGATTTTTGTATCTCTTTTTCATACATAAAACAAAATTGAGGATTAAAACAACTTAAATTTTACGTTGTCACCGGCTTGTGAAAATAATTGTCTATTAATTAAATAAAAGACAAAATAAAATATTTATTTATTTAAACTAAATGTTTATATATTAATAATCTAGTGTGGTCAAATTGCAAACAAACATATGCAGACATGTAGACAGAGTAAAGCGAAAGACAAAGACACACATCTTAGGTAGACGTTTATGGTTCCTTTTTCGTATTGCAAAAAAGGGTTGTTCTTTTCGTTTCCTTTGTTTTTGTTTATTTTTTCGTTTCGTTTCTATAATTATCTTCGGCAGTTGTGTCCTTTAAAAGATAGCATCATTTAGACAACCATTGATATAAGTAATTGAAAGAAAATTTGGCTGAATTTCAGTTTATGGGGGACACCCCTAGAGAAAAAATCTGAATATGCCATCCCCTTCAGAATGTTCCCAGGAGTACGAAAATCATAATGAATAAGGGGGCTCACGCCCCCTATGGGCGTGGCAGTCGAAAAACGACCCGGCCCACCTACGTAGACAATATGGGTATCAAATGAAAGCTAATGTCTTCACGATTCCAAAAATAGCCATAGTTGCCAGATCGGGCGGTTTTTGCAGCCGATACGGCCATTTTTGTTAAATAGGGGCGGGGGTGAAAAACGACCCATGCCACCTACTTAGGCAATATTGGTATCAAATGAAAGGAAATGTCTTCACGATTCCAAAAATACCCGTAGTTGCCAGATCGTCCAGAATTTGAGGAAGATATGTTAATTTTTATAAAATGGGGGAAGGACTTTTTTTTGTTTATTTCTTTTTAGCTCGGCCAGAGGCCGAGCACTCGAGATCCCCGCCGTCTAGAATTAAGACATACTGGAGTTAAAAACCCCTAAGCCCGGCCGTAGGCCGGTCACGCAGAAAAACTTTACTAAGCGAAGCCAGTATAACAAATTTTCATTAACCAATCAGAAGCTTGGCAAAATTTCAGTTTATAGTAATCTTTTCGCACAAAATGCTCATTTTTGTTTGATTTTAACAAAATATAAGCAAAAAAAAAGGAAAAAAAAAATTTCCCCCACCCCAAATTTTGCCAAAATGGCCATATCGGCTACAAAAATCGGCCGATCTGGCAACTACGGCTATTTTTGGAATCGTGAAGACATTAGCTTTCATTTGATACCCATATTGTCTACGTAGGTGGGCCGGGTCGTTTGTCGATTGCCACGCCCATAAAGGGCGTGAGCCCCCTTATTCATTATGATTTTCGCACTCCTGGGGTCATTTAAGGGGGCGTGGCATTTTTTTTTTTTCCAGGGGTGTCCCCCATAAACTGAAATTTTGCCGAAAATTTTTGTTATGTTATATATATTTATTTCTATATATTTTCAGATATTAAATTAATTCATATCGTCAATGTGGAAAAATGAAAATTTTTATATTTCGTTATTATAGTAAATTATTTTTAAAAGAATCACAAAAATATGTTTTATGATTTTCAGCAAATAAATTAACTAAATTACAATTTTTCTACAAATTTTTTGTGTTTTTTTCAGTCTACTAAAATTCAGCAAAAAATTTATTAATTTTTAGCAATGCTTTTTTATTTCTAATCTACTAAGTGTTAGCAAAACTTTTGCTGAATCTACTAATTTTGTTGCTAAAAATCAGCTCGCTGATTTTCAGCAAAAGATTTTGCTGACATTAGCAACTTTTTAGCAAGCATCCTCCTGACTAAAATTTTGCTGACTCATCAAAATTTTTTGCTGACTTTACAAACTTTTTTTTTGAGTGTAGATTGTAATAACCATAATTTTAAACTAACTAATAATTATAACAACCAATAATTCAAAAACATTTTCTTTTAGTTTTTGTAAAATTTAACTGGCTAATAATGGTTAAAATTTATATAATAAAAGATTTATAGAAAATTCACAAAGGTACGTGGGCGGTCCCAAAATAAGCGGACCTGGACTAACATCCTAATAAAACATATGTTTTAAGTTTCAAGGCGCCACGCTGTTTAGTATTGTTTTGGAGCCATAAAAAATAAACGATCTCAGCGATTTTGTAAACATGGAAAAAATTGGTCACCGTTATATAATTTAATATTAAACTATTATGTAATTTAATATTAAAGCCGAGCTAAATTCTACTCTGGGTGAGTCTGCTCCTACGTTTACGATTATAAAATATTGGGTAGCAGAGTATAAATGAGACTGCACTAGCTACCAAGATGAACACCGTAGTGGTCGACCAACTGAGGTTTCCATGCCAGAAACTGTTAACGAAATCCTCAAAATGATATTGGATGATTGTCGGCTAAAGGTACGTAAGCTGGCATTTCAAAATGTGCTATACATCGAGAAAGCTGTGCGCAAGATGGGTGCCGAATGTTTTGTTGTCATACCAAATGTTTTTTACAGCTTGAATTTAATAACATTGAATTTCAATCGACATGAAATTCTCATTTAGTTAGCAGATTTCTTTTTACTTATGTAAACAAATTCACACAGAAATTAGTTCTTTCGTTCTATTGAAGCGTAGGGACTATGGCAACAAAAGTTTTGGATTTTTTTTGCAGAAATTATCCCTTTTGTAGAAATCTGAGTATTTTTTAAGTTAAAATTATTAAATTTATTTAAACGAAATAAAGCTTTTTAAAATTACATTAACAATTTTATGATAATGTTTTAGAAAAAAATAATATTCAGATTTAAACAACTGCAACTAAATTATTTAACTTAACAAAGTCATAAACCTAATAATAATTAATATCTAATCTAATAAAAATGAATTTAAAATATTTATTACTAATACCACTAAACATGAACATTTATAAAAAACCACTACATAAATATTTCAAAAAACAAGAACAATATGTTGATATTTGCTTTGGAGCGATAATCTAAAAAAACTTTAAGCAAGTTACGAATTTAAGCAAATATTTAATTGATTTAATTAAAACAACCTGATTTAATTGAAAAAAAGTATGGAAATATTTGTTTCTATGTAGTTAACAGAATTTAATTGCTGTTTTCGTTTGAACAAAAGTAAATAAATGTATTTTAATTTATTCGTCCTGCAAGTGAAATAAAGGGGTTTTGCAAATATTTTTTTATCATGTGGTTTAACACAAAAAAATGAAAAAATTTATACATTTTTTTTCTTTTATGGAAAATACATTTATCATTTCCATACATACCACAGTGGGATATATTACAAAATATTTGAAAATAATTCGGCCATATCTAACTTAGTAGTTGCAATGAAATTTGAAATAGGCATAAATGATATAATATCGAGTTTAAGTCTTGTTTTTGACCCTTGTAGACCCACCGGGCGTCAATATGACCCCCAAATACGGAACTTTTTGCAAATAAAATTTTGAGTGCTCGGAATTTTTTTTTTTTTGTTTAAATCAGATTTTCAAAAAATTAACATATTTGTAATCTGCTAGTAGAGGATAACAAAATCATGCGGCACGGCACGGGGTAACGTTGTTTAATTTGTTCAAAACTATTGGCACAGAATCTTCAGATATTGTGTTATAATATTTTAGATCACGTTTCTTAAAATTCAATAAAATTCTGTATAGGGTCATTTGGGTCCACATGGCCACATGGGTTAATGATGTTCGAAAAAATTTTTCTTTCAACCTTTAGTTACTGTTTTAAAATAAAACAACAAAAGCTAAATAATTTTCGATTTGAAATATTTTATGACAACCAAAAACACAATTTCCTCGAAATCCGTAAAAATCAAATCGTTGCCCTACCCAAATGTACTGGGGGATAATTTTAATTTTTTTACTTTAAGATGTTTTAAACAAGACCCTGGAGTGCAAATATCAATTTTTTTGCTTTTGTTGAAGAAAATTTGTTAAAATTTGAAATTAGAGATTTGAAAAGCACCCCAAAAATGTTGCGCGTTTTGGATATCACCTTAAGACAGGTTAACGACATCCAAAAAATAAAAACTTCTTCCATGTCTCACAATTTTGAGTCTTTTGAACAAAAAATTCTATTCTAGTAATTAATTTCAAAAATTTTGAAGATGTGTGCTCGAATTTTTCGGCAAGTAATAATTGGCACATTAATGGTCTGGGGCAGTATTTGTTACTGGGCTAGTTATTAACCGATTTTGGATTTTTATACCTTTTTGGATACATAATAATAGAATTATGTCGAATAATTTATCATTTAGAATAAAAACTATTGCAATATTTAAAAAAATTTGCAAATACTGAAAAATAGTAATTTGTCCCCATATAAACGGATGTTTCGCTCTTTAAGGCCTAGTCGCTTAGGGTAGGCGTTATCTTAGAGGCCTATAATTACAGATGAGTTATATTCAAGTCAAATATAAAAAAATTAGAAGTTACCGTATTAACATTTCCAACATTTTTACTTAAGGGACACTCTAATGTGTATGTAACATCGTAATAAGACAGCATTAGTTAAGTGATATTTTTGATATTTTTGAAACAGTTATTAATGGTGTTTTCTTTTCTGGAAAAAAGTGTTGCCTTCTTAATATGCAACATTTTTCAAATTTTGCTCTCGCCCCATTAAAATGAAGCATTTTTACAATCAGAATAGAACACAATTTCATCATATATTACATTTATTTAAACAAATCTGTTTTTTAGTGTTGTTAAGGTTCGGGTTCGAATCCCAGCAAACTTTAAAAAAAATTTAATGTTTTTTTAATAATTAATTTTTGTTTTTTTAATTATTTAAAAAATTTGGATTTAGCTCCATACATTTTTTTCAATTAAATTTTTTTTATAATTTTGTTTGTAAGCGAATTTCAGATTTAAAAAATTATTAAATACTTACAAAAAGAAAAAATTAAAAAAAAAACAGCAAAAACAAATTTAAAAAAATCGTAAATTAAATTTAACAAAAAAAAAAAAAAAAATATAAAAAAATATGATACCAATATAGGTTCGAACTCGGGATCTTCTGTGTCAGAAGCCAGCACACTACCACTCTGCTACCAAGGTAAGAGTTTTCTCGCCAAAAACATTGCAATATATACACATGAGATTGATAAACCAAAAAAAAACAGGGCAACATCCAACGCTGTAAATTTTTTGAGGGCAGAAAATGTTGCATTTTTTGCCTTTTATAAGGCAACATTTTCAGAAAGAAACACGGCACCCTCTCAGAGTGTTAACCTTATTTTAAAAAAGAACACAAAAAGGTAATTTGAGGGCAAAGTGTAAAAACAAAAAGGTGACATTTTTGCCAGAAAAGAAAACGCCATAAGGGTCTCTGAAATTAATTCTTGATTAAATTAAAAAAACTAATGAATGCACTATCCACTCAAAACTACACTCATAAAAAGAACTATTTGCGTAAGAGATAACATTTGAAAATTACATGTTAAGGAGCTATTAACACATCATACAAGTGTTTGGTATCGTTGGAAAACAAATAACTTGTAGATTACGAGATTTTTAAAAAGAGTCCCATTTAAACCCTCTTGTTACAACAAAATATTGCGTAACTCTAATTGGAAGGTACAAAATTATGTTTTTGCTAAAATGTAAATTTTTATTATTCAATAAAATATTTATTAATAGACATAATACAATTATTTTTGGTCTTAAATAGACTGTTTAGTCAACTATGTAAAATATATGTCCGAATTTATGATGAATAAAAATAATAATGAATGAAAAAAAATAAATTCCTAAAATGGAATTTTTTATATTTTTTGCTGCCATGGCTACATTGAAAGCGAGGATCAGAAGAGACTTACCCAACGAATTTGGTATATATTGAAGTATCTACAACCGCTACCTAATTGGGTTAAAATTGATATTTGCCTTAAAAGCGGCTGGCGGGAAAATTATATACAAATCAAAAATTTTTTTAACACAACTAGCTCTTATTTAGACATTTGAGAATAGTATGCAAATGTTCAGAAGGAAAATATTTATATAGAGATAAAAGACTGTTGGTGCTTTTTGGGGAAAAAATCATTTTTTTTATTTCTACTTTAAGCGAATATAGTTTTTGGGTTTAACAAGATATTGCATTCAATTAAACAAATAATATAAAAAAAAAAAAACTGGACCTGATTTGGACAAAATTTGGAATTTCACATTTTCAAATGGTAATATCTCGGCAACTATTTAGAGCTAACCCACACTTGTAAGAAGGTATTTTGTTGGTCTCTACTGGCAGATTACAAATATGTTAATTTAATGAAAGTCGCATTAGAAACAAAAAAGGGGGAGCACTCATAATCCCTTTGTCCAGATCTGGTATAAGATCTAAGCCCTTTCAAATGCACCAAAATCAAAATGCACATACGATACATTTTTTTACGACATTATATGTCGTAAAAAAATTTTCTTCTTTTTTTTATTGTGTTTGTTATTTTTAAAATTAATGAACATTTTTAAAGTTTTTCTAAAGTTTGTATTCACCTATTATCTATTGTTTTTGGAATATACCGTTTTTTGAAAAAGAGAAAGAAGGTAAAAGAAAAACATATCCCAGCATTAAATAGTGCTTACTCAGAAGCATGTCCGGAAGGCATTATTTAATTACGAAGCGCTAACAAAGCAAATCCATAACGCATGATTTTCGTTCGCTATGTCCCACTTTTTATGTCTCTTTTAAGCAGTTGAAGAGCGGTTATTTCATGTGCTCTTAGAAGCAATAAATTCATGCCTTCTTAGGCAATAAGAAGCGCTTTTTTTTGTATGTTGATAAAATTAATGTTTCATGGTATGCATTCTTTACTGCTTCATTGTAAGCATTATTCACTGCTTCAAAGAAAGTATATTGAGAAGCACAACAGAATGCCTTCCTAATTGCGGTGAAGCGCTATTTTGGAAGCATACAAATGTAGTTACTGCTTACCATATCCAGGTTATTTTTTGCGGGGATATTGTTTAGAAAGTTTATTTAACAATGATAGTTTTGTCGATCCATAAACCAATATTTTGTACATAACAAATGCAAGAAAAGAAAAAGATAATCGCAAAAACTTTCCTAGTTTGTTTGGTCATACTGCCGCCCGTTGTGTTTGAAAGGTTTAAAATCAAAATTTAAGCTCGATATTACATCACGTATGCATGTTCCAAATTTAACAGCAATCGAAGCACTAAGTAAGAAATTCCCAAATTATTTTCAAAAATTTTGTGATATATCCCACTGTACATACATTCATTTCTTTTTATTTTGCTTTCTGTTGTGTTTATATAAAAATATCTGAATGTAACGTTTGCGGCATGAAAACAATACAAAAAACGTGAAAGGTTTTTTTTTAAATAAATTTTTTTTTAAATCTTACTTTAATTTAATGAAAAAAAAATTTGGCCCAATCTAACCAATTTTGAGGCAGTTTGAAAGAACTTTGTATATAGCCATTGAAAACTTTGATGTCAGGATTTTACTGAGCTCATTTTAAAAATTTTATATTACATTTTTTGTGATGTTGGTATTTGTTTGATCCAAATATTTTATTTTACTTTTTATAAAGTTATTTGCTTCGGAAAAGTGTTTCCCTGCCATCTAAGATTTAATATGACTAATCGTCCATCATGCAAATAATGCCGTTTTTGAATACTTTTAAACAAATTAGTAAATTGAAAATTTAAGGTTTCTTCTTATGTATCAGAAATATCTGGCTAATTCTTTCTGGACTTTTGTTGTATTGCCGCGTAATTATGAATTTTTTCTTATGTTTTACTATCGCATTGAACGCTTTTTTCAAGTTGGCTATACGATTTAGCGATATACCCAGCAGTTGTTTGTCAAAACTGGGATCTCATTGATAAGCCCGTCAAGCTGCATTTTTTACCGGAGCAAGCCATAACCTTAGTACTTTTTCTTTAATATTCTATATACCATACATACATCGATTCTTTAGCTGTTCAACAAATAGAGAAACTACTTTCGATTTCTTTCAATAAGTGTGATTACACTGCTTTACAAATTTTAAAAAATTTTGCGACCCACGACATTTGGCATTTATTTTCCATGTAAAATAACGCACTGAATCCGAAAATTAAGTCGAAAAGTCCAAAAGTAGAACAGTTTTTAAGATATCGCTAACTTTTAAAATTTTCGATTTTAAAAAAATAAAAATATCTCCGGACCAAGACGGTGGCTTTAAATGTTTTTATTTTTAAATTAAAGCTAAATTTTTTAATCCGATTATCGGCTTAGAAGCTATTTATCGATATATCGACAACTTCGCTTAAATTTTAAAGAAATTTAGAAAAAAAGGTAAATTCTATTGTAAATTTCGCTAAGTTAAAATTGTTTTAAAATTTATTTCTCTCTTTGTAGTTCAAGTCTGCTCCTTCAAAAAGAAAATAAGATGCTCCCTAATAAAATCGGTTAACAACTGTAGACGCTACTTGCATTTGACTAAAAATGCAGAAATTCAGTTTCATAATTATCAAACAATTTACAAATTTTTGTTAAGTTGTTCTAGTTTTTTTTTTGCAATTTAATAAAAAAAAGTATATATGCTAATTTTGCATAAAATTGATGCAACAAACTAACAAACCATCAGGCTATCTGAAGGTAAAGTCAAAAGTTTGACAGCATAATTATTTTTTTTATCAGCTATCCAAAATTTGTTGCAATTTGCTGCAATTTCATTCCACATACGCTATTTATTTGTATATTTAAATTTGTGTTTTTTTTTATTTTCTTTATGTGTTAGTGTATTTTAACCCAATAAAAGTACACAATGAAAATACTAAAAATAAAAATAAAACCTTTAAAACCTACACTTATTGAAAGTCATATATGTTGCTTTACTGGACACAAAACTGACATTTACTCAACATATTACTATGACATCTAATAAAGCTCGTGGGGTACTTGCCTTTATTAAACGTTGGGCTAAAGAATTTACTGATACAAGCATTACAAAACAATTATATACGTCTCTTGTTAGACCAATTTTGGAATACTGCTGCGTTGTCTGGGATCCGTATTACGACGTTAACAGTAATCTTATTGAGTCTGTTCAAAAACAATTTTTAATTTTTTGCTTACGAAATCTTTTTCCTGATCCTACTAATCTTCCTTCATATAAATCAAGGTTA
This sequence comes from Delia radicum, assembly GCA_021234595.1. Taxonomy (NCBI): domain Eukaryota; kingdom Metazoa; phylum Arthropoda; class Insecta; order Diptera; family Anthomyiidae; genus Delia; species Delia radicum. The sequence continues at coordinate 169,820,457 of CM037852.1, forward strand.
GCTCAAATTAAATTACCTTCATTAATTAGCCGCAGAAAAATGCTAAATGTAACATTCTTAATCAACCTGATAAATGGCGACGTTTGCTCTGAATTTTTGGTGAACAGTCTTACATTTAACGTTCCTCAACGTCCAACACGTTACTTCAGTCCATTATATATTGATTACTTTCGCGTAAACTATGCTAATGCTGATCCATTTAGAAGATTATGCGACGACTTTAATACATTTTATAATTTAATAGATTTTTCCACAAATATTAACGTAATTAAACGCAATATAATATTGTTCCTAAATACGTAGATTTAAAACACTATTTTAATTTATTATTTTTAAGAAAAATGTCTGTAGGGATCTATCCCGTAGACTTAAATAAATAAAATAAAAAATGACAACTGCCCTGCTACAGTATATCGCAAATATGGTAAATAGCAAAAATTGTTAATAAAAAATATTATGTACTAAAACTTAGTACAAAATATTCGCCCAAAATTTTTAAAAACAGTCCTCCCTGTAATGCTTCCTTATACAACATTCATTTTTAACACAATTTTAATAAAGAGTGAATTTCCTGTAAACTGGAAATGTGAATAATGAATATAGGCCAATCGCTATACTGCCGTACTTGTCAAATGTTTTTGAGCAGATATTACATCACCAAATAAAGGGTGTTTTTTATAGAGGTATATAACTTTGAAATGGAATAAAAAAAAGATGCATTTTTTAAATTGACATGAAATTTACTTTAATCGAAATATAACCTTCTGGCATTGTAATTTAAATATTACTTTTGACATATGATATGGCTGCCTCGGAAGTAGTCTAATCTGGAGGTCCAATTTTATAACATTATTTTATGACATTATTTTATAATAATAAAAAAAAATTGCGTCAAAATGCACTCATGCGTCCATCTCTAATATTAATTTAACTTTAAACACTTTTGTTACGTATTTTTAATTTTCGTTTGAACAAAAAAACAAAAATAAAACAACAACATCCTATAGTGATTTTTGTCAAAATTTTGATTGCAAAAAAAATGTCAATATTAAAAAAAAAAAACATAAATAATTGTTATTTTTAATTTAACTATTAAAATTCAATTTTTAAAAAATTCATTAAAAAATAATAGTTATGCTTAAGATTTTTTTTTTCTTATTCATAACTATTATAAAACAATAATAAAAATATTAATTGGATGATAATAGTTATGCTCCAATTATTATTTTTGAACTTATTCATAATAATTATGAATCAATTTTTAAAAATAACTATTAAAAATTGACAATTTTTTTCGGATTTTTAAATTTTGATAATAGTTAATTTGGGTCCTTGTTCAAAATAATTGTCTGTGACATACTTGTTTCCAAGACAACTGTCCATCTAAAAAGAAATAGATCGCAGTAAAACCAAACTAACAGTTTTTGTTGCCCACAACAAAAGGTGGAACATTTTAAATTTTTCGAAAAACTGGGCGAAGTAGGAGTAGTGAAATATTGTCAAATTTTGTGCATATTTTTAGTTTATTATATTTTTTTTTTCGTTCATTCTGTCATAGTATTGGTCTATCTCAAGTCCAAAATCTAATAAGATTATTGTCATATTAGATTTCATTTGTTTTTTTTTTTTAACTTTGACCAATTTCATGATAGATAATACAATTGTTTCATAGACCTCATCCTAATCTTCAGTTGTCTGCAATAAGAAAACGATTATTAGTTTAATTCAAACTGAGACATGATATACAGCCGACAAAATTAACTTTACGAGAATTTTGTTCGCTTTGGTGTATAAACTGGCTGATTTGGTAAAATCAAATATTCTGTGTTATATACATATATTTTGTTGTATTACAATTTGTAAAAACAACACATATTCCAACACACAATGTTTGTATGAGAAGAGCCGTTTTATGCTGATTGTTCAGAAATGAATTATTAATTAATTAATAGTGAAAATGAAAATTATTCAAGTTCGAGGCCATACTCTATATTTAATTATTAGATATTGTCCTAACAAAAAATCTATAGAGTTATTGTTTTCATATTTATTCTTTGACGCTTTTAGGAATGTGTTGATAGATCTATTTTTTGATCAATGGTTATAATCTATAACTTCAAGCTCATATATTAGTTCTCATGTAGTGAGTAAACTAGTTTATATGAATGTTTGATGTTTCGCATGGGATTGTTACCGCTTTCAAAACGTGTTCTGATGATGGGAACCTGGAAAATTCCCGAAATAGATCTATCAACACATTCCTGAAAGGGTCAAAGAATAAATTTGAAAACAAAAACTCTATAGATTATTTGTTAGGACAATATCCTTATAAAGAAATATAGAGTATGGCCTCGAACTTGAATAATTTTCCTTTTCATTGCACAATTAAAGGTCGAAAAACACATAACTTTTATTTTAAAAATTATATCAAACTTGCATTAATTAATAGTGTTTATAATTTTTAGAGAAAAACGTTAATTCTTCTTCTTAACCTCAACATTTCTAAATTAAATTTGTCAAATGCATATTAATTAGAAATTAATTGCGACTGTATATATGATGTGAAAATAACACTGTACTAAAAAAAATGTTTTAGTTTTTGTATTTTTTTTTTATTTAACTGATTTTGGCAAATACTAGAAATTCGACTACATCACTATATTTTTTTATGGAGAATTTAAAAAAAATAACTTGTTTAATTTGCAGCTTTTAAAATTTTCAACAAATCACTATAATTGAAAAAAATTGGGAAATTTTCATTTCTTGGTATACCCAATTAAAAAATTCTAGTTAACTTAATTAGTACAAATTTTACACAGATGCAAAGTATAATTTCATACATGGGTTATAAATATGAAACAGGCATTATTTTTGAGAAAAACACATGTGTATAAAATCTATCCAAAACAAGTTTATGTCTAAAATTTTATTTACAACATTTCAATCATTTAATATCTATAATTAATTTCCATAGAAAACTTAAATCAAAGTTTTTTTAAAACCAATAATAAGTTTAAATTTTTATTTTTTTCCTGCCTTTTGTTTAAAATATAATGACTATTTTAAAATATATCATTTATATTTAACTACGCAACAACATTTTTGTTTGTAACTACCCAGTCAGAAAAATATAATCGGCAGAACGTTGGCAAGACGTTGTAAATGGTAGTGCATATGTTGTCAAAAACGACTGAGTTTCAACGTTTACGGTGTAATTTTAACGTCGAAATAATAACACCATTACACCATTACACCATACAGCAATTAAAAACTAAAAATTCAGTAGCTATAAAAAACATCAAAAAAAAATGTACACTGCCATACATAACATTAAAAAAAAAAACAGTATTTTTGCAAACTAAATAATTTATATAGCAAATTAAAAATAAAAATCAATCAATAAATAATTAAAAATTCTTTTGATTAAAAAAAAAAAAAATGAAATCAAATGAATTTAAGACTTTATTACATGTGTTACAGATTTAATAATTGCTACATAAAACGGGCATGTTTTATGTAGCACTATATGCGTCTTCAGAATACCTTTCATTTGATACCCAATTTGCATATAACTTAACCCTCTAACAGGGAAGGCTAACTCAGGGTAGCCTTCATAATATTTACCACAAATTCGTCAAATGAGCGTTTTACACTTAGAAATTAATATATTCCGATAGGAAACTAACTTGCTAAATATTTTGCGAAGAAATTTTTCGTGTGCCGTCCACGGTTTGGAAGCGAGAAAGCTTCAAAATCAAAATATCGTAATATTTCAAAAACTAAAAAACAATTTAAAAAAAAAATATAGTTTTCAAAAATCTAAAAAACCAGTTGACTAAAAACTCTTTATAATAAAATATAAGTAAGATTGAAGCTTTATCTTTAATAATAAGTCCTTACTTTAGTCCAAGGACTCACAGAATTTTATCAGGATTCCTCTAAAGCGCATCGTCTTAACTTATAAACTAATAGACGGATTTTTATGAAATTTTGCAGAAAGAAGACATTAAGTATTAATAGCAAAGCGTTGAAGTTTTAACAATATAAATTGAAGTTTAGATACTTTTTCGCCTAATTTCGCTTTTTCCAAAAAGCGAAAATCCCAATATCTTCTTAAATAAGAAGAGCAGAAAAAAACTAGTTTTTCGAGTGTGGTTATATCTTGGTAAAAGAAATATTTTTTGTCCAAAACTTCTCTTTTACACGCTGTAGTTTTCAAAATGCACCCTAAAATATTTTGGCTCCTATCGCCTAAATTAGGCAACGATAAACAATTTTGTTGAAGTACTTATTATTTGTTTTTCGAGTTTAGCACATGTTCTGAATTTGGTTGCAAAACATCGATTGCAGTTAGAGGGTTAATAACTTATTTAGGAAATATATTAAAAAAACATTAAATTTGGTCATTTTTGACCCCACTTTTTAACCACTAAGCTTGAGATTGCCCACCTAAAAAATACTTGTCTAATATTTGTTTGTCCTTTACAACATATTCTAGTTTCATTCAAATCTGAGTATTCACCGCTGTGTAGATTCGTTGTTAGTAAAACCATATATGGGACTAATTAATTGAATTGACTAATTAATTGATGATTTAATTACAATTTCATTGATATCAATTGCAATGAAATTATTTTCATTAGCATTTCTTTAATTAGTGATAATGAATTTCATTGATTTGATTTCATTGATTAAAGCCAATAATTTTAAATTTCATTACCATTACTAATGCATTAATTCAATGAAACAAATTACTAATGATGAATATCGAGCAAATCAGGGCTTCACAGGCGCATTAGGTAACCCTCATAATACAAATTGGCTATGTGCGGGCACGATCCCGAGAGATTAATTTTTTATAAAACAGCCACAGGGTGTCCGATAACATAATGAATTGGTCCAAAATGGAACGATATTGAATGACATGGGGAACGAATGGAATCGGAACACTTAATATATTTGAATTAACGGCACGTTTTGCAAAAATTTTATTCGTTTTGCGATGTCTCGCGTAGTTTTCGCGATACTAATCATTTCATAAAATGGCGATTTTTTTAAATAGCCAGTATCTCCGAAGCTAAGCGAGAATATTGCAAAACGGCTAATTAATGCTCTACAGAAGTACTAATTAACTCATATGATACAAATAGGCAAGGTCCGGGAAAGATCACGAGAGATTAATTTTTTATGAAACAAGGTGCCCTAATTATTTGTTTACCCAAATACGTACGTGACAAAACCAATTTAATCACTCCGATAATAAAATGGAGCATTGGTGTTACATGGAACGATATGGAATTAACCAGAGAACGAGTGGAATCAGAACACTTAACACATTTCAATTATCGGAACGTGTTATGTGGGTTAAGGTTTGCAAACATTTTTTCCTTTTTTCGATGTCTAGCTTAGTTTTCGAGATGGGCAGTATCTCCAAAACTAAGCAAGATGGGGCAAAACGGACCAAATTATTGTTTCAAAAGAGTATTAATTAACCCTGAAATAGGATTGTCAGATTCAAATTTGGTAATTGCTTGACATTCACCAAGAAAAATATTGATTTGGAAAAAAAATCTTGACAATTAAAACCACCCATACGTTAGTAGTTGCATTTCGATTTAATTTACTTTTTGTATAAAAATATATTTTTAATATATAAAGTATAAAATAAATGGTATAAAATATTGTTAGTTGGAATAATCCGATTCATCATTCAACCTTTTCAAATAAACTGTATATATTGCATTTTTTTTTTTTTTTTGTCCAACATCCTCGTTAGTTTTCATATATTTCCACGAATTAAATAATCTTTTATAATAATAACGCAATCGTTAAAATAAAAAATAAAAAAATATAAATAAACGAACTCACTATTTGTCAGCTGGTTCATGTTTTTAATTACACTGTGCAACCTAAAATTGTATATGTAGACTATCAGTAGACCAAAAACCCAAAGGGTTTTGAAAACTTAGCTCGTACTTAATTTGTAAAGCCTAATGGAATTTGGCTGAAAATTTAAAGTTATAAAGATTATTTAATGCAGACAAAAATATGTGTTTTTAATAAGTTTCCATATTCTAAAATATGTATAATTTTTTAATAAAAATTGCTTAGATGCATTTAGACTTGTTTTCTAAATATTAAATGTTTAAAAGAAACAAATGCTAAAATAACAGCACTGGCTGTTTCATACTTATTATAAAAAAAATACAACACACCCAGGAGAGTGAGTGATATATAAATATTTTGAATAATTGGTATTGCGTGAGTGTTAGTGGTGCAAACCAAATTTTTTGTTGCATACTTTCGAGAAACATATTATGAGAATAAAGACGGACCCAGACGTATGAGTGATATTTAAGCTTTAAGAAAAATAAATTTTACGCTTGTATGTGTTTCATTTTTTAAACTTGCTGTTGCATACCGAATGAGTGATATTTATAATTTTTATAATTTATAAACATAGAAGAACAAAAATTGAAAAATTATAGCAAAAAATATTGGAAAAACGCAAAAAATATGTAAAATAATTTAAAAAGTGTTAAAAGAAGAATTAAAAAAATTTAAGGAAAAGCGAAAAATATCTGAGAAATGAAGAATGTGAAGCGAAGAATATCTGAAAAATGTAATTTTAAAGCTCAAAAATCTTAACAAAAAGCTGTTTTAAGGTAAAAATGTTTTAAGTAATAACAGTAAAAATTTAAAAACATATTTGTCTTCTATGAAGTACAAGCCTATTTTTAATTCTATTCTTTTTAACAAAAGATTTTCTTAAAATAAAACAAATTTTCTGCATATAAAAATAAGTTTCATAAACAATTCATTTTCCAAAATAAATTTATTATATATTAATTTTCAGAAATTTTTTAACGCATTTTCATAAACAAGCCCATATATGTTAAATAGCGATCCAATTTTCGTCTAAGTAGTTTATTTTATTCAAACACATACAATAAATTGAATAATACACCTCGACAAGCTTCCTTGGTTAGAATGCCGATATGCGGTTTATAAACTCTTTGATGCCCTGCTTATAAATCCGGAATCCTAATTTTTCCATCACGTCACAATTTGTACCTATAATAACCGTATGGGGAATGAGGAGTCACTTGACCTAAAAGTGACTGGTTAAAAAAGGACTTATCTCAGGACTGGTACAATTTAATACTGAAGTGGGTTAAGCAGTGTCAATTTTCCTAAAATTACCAATCCTGTGACTGGTAAAGGGAGGACATACCACTTAACCAGAATGCTTATTAACAAGAAAAAGCCGGTTGGCCAGAATTTTAGCTGTTTAGTTTTCGTTTATTTTATACGACATGATCCTTTTGCGACAGTCTTGTGGTATGCCCATCTTTGGTTAGTCCTGTGGCATGCCACTATGTAGTTTAAAGCAGGACAAATGACCCGCTCCTATGACAAGCCAATGTTAAAGTTGCCAGTTGTTTACAAAGGGTTAGGTTTAGCAGAGAACCGGTCTCTGGCACGAAGGGACCGATCCTGTGGCACACGCAGAACCTGTCCCATTCCCCACAGGTAATAAACAAATTTGAAACGTATGCTTAACTCATTATAGAGAATAAATCTCAATATATCTACCATCGTAATAAAAATGCTTAAGCTGTGCGGATGTGTTGTGTACACACTTTCAAAAATTGTTAAAAACGCATTTTTTGCGATTTTAATTGCGGTTTTCTCAAAATTGGGACGTGTGGTAAAACTTTTGAAATCAGATTGGAATCAGCTAGACAAAATCTATTAAAAATATATATCGCGGTTAAAACCAAAACGACTTTTTCTAATTTTGTGACTGTATGAAATTGGCCTGAAAACAGGACGATTTCAATGAAATTTTGTTTGGTTTTTATAAAACTGTGTTCAGAAAACTTTGAATAAATTTTAAAATTTTTTTTTTTTTGATTCTTGACGAGCTTTAAAGATTCTTTTCCGGCAACCCTTCCCTCGTAATACAAATAGACAAGGTCCGGGAAAGATCGCGAGAGATTAATTGTTGATAAAACATCCACAAGGTGTCCTAATTATTTGTTTACCCAAATACGTATTCTATTTAATCACTTCGATAACAATATGGAACATTGGTCTAAAATGAAACGATATGGAATGAACCGGGGATCGAGTGGAATCAGAACCCTTAACACATTTGAATTATCGAAACGTGTTACATAGGTTAAGTTTTACAAAAATTTTGTAAGTTTTGCGATATATCGCTTAGTTTTTTTGATACTAGTCATTTTATAAAACTACAATTTTTTAAAATGGCCAATGTCTCAGTCACTAAGTTTGATAGGGTAAAGCGGAGAAAAATTTTGCTGCACAGGAATACTAATACAACTTTATAATATAAATGAGCTAAGTCTGGGAGAGAGCCCGAGTGATCAATTTTTATTAAACAGCCACAGTGTGATTTTTTTTTACTTATTTACGTGATGATACAAATAAACATACTCGGACAATAGAAAGTTAGTTAATCGTGCCATTTCGTTTTCCGTATTCAGTGTTACAATTCCTATTGATCTCCGTTCCATTCATATGTAAAGCAACCTTTTTTATGGGCAAATGGTTTTTCTGCTCAACTGTAATTACCCTGCGGGAAACGAAGTGTCGCTTGATCTAAAGTGACAAATCTGTGGTATATGATTTGGGGGGCACGTCACGAAACTGGTGAAACCAAAATTGTGGTGCACCAAAAAGTGTTCATTTTGGTGAAATGACCAATCACGTGACTATAGTTATGGTGACAAAAAATTCACTGTTTGCTACCAGATATATCATGTAACTAGAGAAAAATTAACATAACATAACAAAGTGTACTGAAGCAACTAGGTCCGTTGCAGTTGAAGTTATTACTGGTCATTAAACTTGTTCAAAACCATTAGCAGTGGATGAAAACATGGCAATTAGTGCCAAAGGATTCAGTCACTTGACTGCTACACAGCAGACATAACACTGAAGGAATTTTATGTGTACCGAGTATGTGACAGTAGAAATGAAGTAACACTCCACTGGTTTAAAAGAACTGAACACGGAACTGTGACCAGGGTTGCCAGATATGGCGATTTCTCGCCAAAAGTCGCGATCTTAAACTTACCCTGCGGGAAATGGACCAGTTACTGGTATGGTCACGTGACTAGAACTTTGTGAGTATGAACCTGTCATAGTTTCGGTTCTGTCATATGAAAGTGACCGGTACTTTTAACATGGGCATGTCATAGGAGGTGACAATTGCCACCTGTGGAGCACAGTGTGACGTGGCGAATAACTTGACTAAGGTAACCTATCACCGTACCGACTGAAATGAATATGTTACGGGACAAGTTAGAAGTAGGTAGTGTCAAAGTATGATCATTTTAGGATTTATGTGATATGCAACAGAACCAGTGGGAAAAACTTTATCACGTGATTGGTGTAGGTGTACGTATCGTAGAGCTAGAGAACATTTTTTGAAGGAAAACTAGTCACATATTAAGCGCAATGTGTTCTGGGTTAGGGGTAGTTTGACTGGAATAGTTTTGCGACGTACCACTACGCTGGTCTAAGGGCTATATGTCTCCGGACTTTCCAAAAATAATTAACAATTAACCTTTCACTTTTTATTCAGCGTGTGTCATATTATATACGGGTTGCGAAATAGCCCATCCGGAACCAGACACTGCACTTATCCAAAACATTGTGTCATGTCACCTGTTCAAAAAACCTTCAAAAAGGCACAACAAAAATCAATTTTAAAATTTTTTTATTTTGTCTATACCCAACAAACAATTTAAATTTGGAAAAGTACATAAACTAGATAAAAAGTCCGGATGTTCAAAATATAGATTTTTTTGCAAGTTTTTTCTTTATTTGCTAACATTTTATCAAACAATTTCCATGAATTTTTATGTTCCAACAGTTCTAAAAAGCACTTCATGAACATTTTAATTTTGTATGCTGCATTATAATTCCAGTTCACAATAATATCTTTATAAAAAGAAGAAGCAATTCAGAACAAATTTAATGTATAACTTATAAAGCAGAGTAACAAAATATATAATTTAAATTGTGTACCCAAAGAAATTATTGCAAATCGCCAATTACTTTTAAATAAAAAAAATCGTTAAAATAAAAAAAAAAATCGTTAAAAAAATCTTGTGAAATATCTAAACAAGAAATTTCGAAACCAATATGCAGATATATTGAAATTTTAATTTATATTCTTGTAAAGTGTTTCAAATTTTTGAATAAGATGTGCAAAAAAATCATATTCTGGTGATAGTATTTTGGTAGCGATATTTTATGTGTAAAATCGCCATTCACTAGAAAAATCGCCAGTCGGCATTTCAAAAATTAACTTGCCAAACGAGTTTTAATATCGCGACTTTTGGCGAGAAATCGCAATATCTGGCAACCCTGGTCACTGTCTAAACAGTTCCGTATTCAGTTCGTTTAAACCAGTGGAGTGTTACGTCTTCATCTTACTGTCACAAAGTCGGTACAGATAAAATTCCTTCAGGTTTATGCCCGCTTTGTAGTGACAGGTTACTTGCTAATTACTTTTCGCATGCCCGGCGACATGTACCCCTTAGACCAGTGCAGTGGTACGTCTCAAAACTATTTCAGCCAAACTACCCCTATTACAGAACACATTGCGCTTAATATGTGACTAGTTTTCCTTCAACAATTTTTCTCCAGTTCTTCGATACGTCCACCTACACCAGTCATGTGATAATTTTGTAACCACTGGTTCTGTTGCATGTCACATAAATCCTAAAATGGTCATACTTTGACACTATCTACTTCTAACTTGCCCCGTAGCATATTCATTTCAGTCGGTACGGTGATAGGTTACCTTGGTCAAGTTATTCGCCACGTCACACAGTGCTCCACAGGTAGCAATTGTCACCTCCTATGACAAGCCCATGTTAAAAGTACCGTTCACTTTCATATAACAGAAACGAAACTTGGACTGGTTCATACACACAAAGTTCTAGTCACGTGACCATACCAATGACTGGTCGATTTCCCGCAGGGTAGTTTTTTAAGCATTAGTGTGATTTCGTTAGCATTAGTAGCAGAAATTCTAATGCCAAAAAATTACAATTAAATGGTAATGACATTTTTTTTCTATACAGTCAAAGTATTTATTGAATGGGCAGCATTTTATTATATGTATGAATAAAATCCAAAAATTTTCCAAAAAGATTGGTAAAATATGTTCAAAAATATTCTTTTAAAACTTGGAAAAAAAACAAAAAAGTAGTAAATCGCATCTTCATTTAAGTAAAGGGTGGTTAAATTTCAAGGGCCGATGTTGATTTTGAATAAAACACAAACTATATAGGAAATTATTGTAATTTTATTTTATTATGATATATTGGTATTACTCAATTATGTATGGAACAAAATATCGGCCAAATGGGCACCGCGACCACGGCGGCACACCTCCATCCGATGGTCCAAATTTTCGATGACGCTGAGGCATAATGGAGGTTCTATGCCGTTAATGTGCCGAATTATCTCATCCTTTAGCTCTTGAATTGTTGCTGGCTTATCGACGTACACCTTTTCTTTCAAATAACCCCAAAGAAAAAAGTCCAACGGTGACAAATCACATGATCTTGGCGGCCAATTGACATCGCCATTACGTGAGATAACACGGCCATTGAATTTGTTGCGCAAAAGAGCCATTGCTTCGTTAGCTGTGTGGCAAGTGGCACCGTCCTGCTGAAACCACATATCGTCCACATCCATATCTTCCAATTCGGGCCATAAAAAGTTCGTTATCATCTCACGATAGCGAACACCATTCACAGTAACTGCCTGACCGGCCTCATTTTGGAAAAAAATACGGCCCGATGATGCCGCCAGCCCATAAACCGCACCAAACAGTCACTCTTTGTGGGTGCATTGGTTTTTCGACAATCACTCTTGGATTCTCATTCGCCCAAATGCGGCAATTCTGTTTATTGACGAATCCACTGAGGTGAAAATGTGCCTCATCACTGAAGATGATTTTCTTCGAAAATTGATCATCCACTGTTGCCATTTCTTGCCACCATTCTGCCCATTCACGGCGTTTGGAATGGTCAAGAGGCTTTAGTTCTTGAGCCAATTGCACCTTGTAAGCGTGTAAAAGCAAGTCTTTATGCATAATGTTCATCAACGACGAGCGTGAGAGGTGCAATTGTTGGGCACGACGACGAGTTGAGGTGGACGGCTCTTCAGCCACACTATCGCGAACAGCAGCAATATTTTCTGCAGTACGAGCTGTACGAGCATGCACTGGTGTTCTCACATCTTCTACAGACGCGGTTTGCTCGAATTTTTCCACGATTGTTGCGATTGTACGCACATTTGGACGATCAAATTGACCAAAAAAATCACTAAGTGCACGATATGCATTTTGATTTGAAAGCCCATTTTCATAATAAGTCTGGATAACTTTAACACGTTGTTGGATTGTGTATCTCTCCATGGTTCAAATTGAGTAAGTCTGAAATAGAGAAATGTCAAATAAAATTCGGAAAAAAAACTTGGCGTTTAGGTGTGGTTCACATTCAACATCGGCCCTTACAATTTAACCACCCTTTACATGCCACTTTAGAGTACTTTACACTTTTAAACCACTCTATCGAAAAACACCGAAAAATTAGGAAAATCTTAAAAAACCATTAAAATAATAATGTAAATTAAGTAAAAGCAGTACTGGCAAAATACAACTAAGGATGGTACTGGCAAAATACTGATTTTACAAAATATTCGTAGTTTGCCAGTACTGAAGTTTTTGAACCATCGGCAATTTCTGGCTGGGTATGCGAATATAAGATATGACATAAAATATAGTATTTTCATTTTTTTATCATTTGTATCTGTTTCTGTAGGTCTGTCAAAAAAAGATGATAGTAATAATGATGTTGGAAATTTGTGATGGGATAATTTAAATTCAAAAGTTTCCTTTTTCATGTCATTTCATGGAAACGGTCCCAATTGTTGCAAAATCAAATTTTCTTTTTATATTGCAAATGTTGTCCTCTTAAGTTTTATTAAAGATATTCAAAATAAATGAGACATTTATGTAGAATATTTTAAACAAAAAATATAGAAAAAGTTTAATAATAATATTGTTGTCTTTAGTTGATTTGGGTTAAGAACTTTTGAGTTTTATTTAATACATTAAACCGTTTACTAAACAAAATCGTATTTTGGGATTAAACCTTAAATAAGCACAGCAGTCTAATGAGATTTAAAAAATGCGACAGTTTAAGATGAATAAAAAAAAAAACGGTGTTAATTGAAATGATTTTTATTCAAAAAATACAGACTTTTATCAATTAAGTTTTTGCTTACACTATAATTTCTAAAATGTCAATTAATTTTGGTACGAGTAATTTTGGAAAATTTCCAACAAATATTTGATTTGTATCATTTAATTAAATAATTGCCTTTATTCGCAAACAACCCAAATAACCAGCGCACAGTGGGGTATTTAAAAAAAAATAATAATGGTAATTTATAGTAATTAAATGTGCTAAAGTCCCAAAACTTATTTAACAAATTATGAAAAACAATCTGATGTAGGCGTGTCCCTATCCGGATTTCATTCCTGCCCAAGGAAATCGTCAGGGGACTTTGTTATTAGAATTTCTAGAGATATTTGTTATGTTAAATCACAAACTCAATGAGAATTTCTTGTCCTCGACTAGGAGCGAGATTCAAAATTTAAAATATCAAAGAAAAAAACAAAAACAACAACAAAATATTGTCACAATTGGCTTTGTCATCTTCCAAATACTACTCTGTTTTTTTGACAGACCTAGCAATGTAGTGACGTTTATTCAAGTAAATCAACAATAGAAAATCATATGTTTTCTATTACTGTCAGTTACATTTAAATTTGCACAAGCACCTGCATATTTATTATTTAAATTTATTTTCATCGGGATAAACATTAATTGCATTTATAGTAATTAAATGTGTTAAAGTCCCAAAACTTATTTAACAAATTGTGAAAAACAATCTGATGTAGGCGTAATAAATATAAAACTTCTAAACTACTGATCCGATCGGTATGTATCAAATTGGAAATTTGAAAATTTATTTAAATTTTCAAATATTGTGATTCGGTTGCCCTGTTTTAGTACAGAGTGTCCTTGCAGGTTGTCAAAAATTTAGTACCTTTTTTCGAAAGTCGGTAAAAAAAACGCCATTTTTAGCAAAATTCAACACACAATTTCTTAGAAACCATTAGTGCGAAACTGAAGCAGTGTACCAAAATTAGTTAAATCGAAAAATTCAACACACAATATCTTAGAAACCATTAGTGCGAAACTGAAGCCGTGTACCAAAATTAGTTAAATCGAAAATTTTAAATAAAATTTCCATATGCAAAGGTCGCAAAATACTTTTAATTTTTTTATATTTTTTGCTATTTTTACTCATATTTGGTTATTTTTGTATTTTTAATTTTTGGGTTTAAAAACAAACAGCTTTTTCTTAAGATTTTAGAGATTTAAAATTAATATTTTAATATATTGATTTGAAAACAATAACTTTTTGAAATTTTTACAAATTTTTCAGATTTTACAAATTTCTATCTTTCTATCCATATTTCTTTATATCTATTTTTTTCAATTTATTTTTTGGAAATTCGGCGTTTTTTTTTTGGCAACTTTTTTAAATTCAGTTTTCAGATTTTACAAAATTTCTATCTTCCTATCCATATTTCTTTATATCTATTTTTTTTTTAAATTTATTTTTTGGAATTTCGGCGTTTTTTTTTTATTTTTGGCAACTTTTTTAAATTCTGCCATTTTAAAGATTGTTATAATGCTATTTTTTCTCAAAATTTTACACTTTTTCTTTTAAAAGCGTAACTTTTTTACTTTTTTTCTCGTTTTGCTATAAATACCTCGGATTTTGCCATCTTTTGTCTTCTTTGCTTACAACTACTTCAAAGATTTTAGACACCTGCTCAAACTGACTTTAGATGCCTCTGATTTATGAATTGAGAGGAACGATGGACAGGGTTAGGTAGAATGCACTTAAAAGCTATGACGTGCAAAGTTTCACGTTTAAACGTCTTCACTAAAACAAAAGTCAAAAAATAAAAAAATACTGAAAAATATGTCACCAGATGCGTGCGTACACAGAAAAAACTAAAAACGGGTTTCAATTAAAAAGTTTATTGAATCAATTAATATTTTAATTCAATTTCAATTAAACCTTTTATTAAAATTGAAAATTGATTTATTAAACTTCAATAAAAAAAAAAAAAAATATGATACTCACAAAAAAATTGTGTGATCTATACGTTGGTATATGTGTTTTTTGCAATGCTGAGTCTGTTTGTGTGTGTACTTGTTTTGTTTGTTAACTTCAAATGTATTTGGTATTTTAAACTGAAAATTTTCTATTTATGCATACAGTGTATGGAAAAATAATATGATAATTGCGTCTAAAATAAAATATCTATTTATATATTTAAAAGTCAATAAAAATATTTATTGATTCAATTAAATCTTTGTTTAGAAAAAATTAAATTCAAATTAAATCTTTAATTAGATATTTTAGGTTGATAATTTTTTCTGTGTAGCAAACCAAATTAAAATAAAGAGATTGCACAGTAAGTAAAATATCAACTTTTGAAGTAACACACTACACTCAAAAAAAAAAAAGTTTGTAAAGTCAGCAAAAAATTTTGCTGAGTCAGCAAAATTTTAGTCAGGTGGGTGCTAGCAAAAAAATTGCTAATGTCAGCAAAATCTTTTGCTGAAAATCAGCGAGCTGATTTTTATTAACAAAATTAGCAGATTCAGCAAAAGTTTTGCTAACACTTAGTAGATTAGAAATAAAAAAGCGTTGGTAAAAATTAATAAATTTTTTGCTGAATTTTAGTAGACTGAAAAAAACGAAAAAAAAAATTGTAAAAAAATTGTAATTTAGTTAATATATTTGCTGAAAATCATAAAACATATTTTTGTGATTCTTTTAAAAATAATTTACAATAATTACGAAATATAAAAATTTTCATTTTCCCACATTGACGACATGAATTAATTTAATATTTAAAAATATATAGAATAAATATATATAAAATAACAAAAGTTTTCTTTCAACGACTTACATCAATGGTTGTCTAAATGATGCTATCTTTTAAAGGACGCAACTGCCGAAGATAATTATAGAAACGAAACGAAAAAATAAACAAAAACAAAAACAAACGAAACGAAAAAACAACTCTTTTTTTGCAATAAGAAAAAGGAACCATAAAAATCTACCTAAGATGTGTGTCTTTGTCTTTCGCTTTACTCTGTCTACATGTCTGTATATGTTTGTTTGCAATTTGACCACACTAGATTTTTAATCTATTAACATTTATTATAGAAATACATATTAAATTTAAATGTTTTCTTTTGTCTTTTATTTTATTAATAGACAATTATATTCACAAGCCGGTGACAACGCAAAATTTAAGTTGTTTTAATCCTCAATTTTGTTTTATGTATGAAAAACAGATACAAAAGTCTTCCATGGTTGATTTTTTCATATGTCTTATTAGAGTTGTACGTTTTATTTTCATTTTCCTCTTCTCTACTACATCTTGACATGCCGCGACATCTGCTTCATTCTGCGTATATCTTTCAATCTGGTTGTCACTATTATTGTGCTTCTCAGCACAATTTTTTTTAGCAAAATTAATTAGTAAAACATTAGTATATTTGTAAAGCATTAGTATAAAACAGTTAAGTGCTGAATAAGTATAACAAAAATTTTAGCTGAAAACACGATTTTAGCAAAAAAATTTGCTAAAAAATAGTATAACTGATTTACAAGACGTTTTACTAACTTTTATACTAACTTTTTTTTTTGAGTGTACGGCACAGGTAAGCATAAATTTGGATCGTAGTGGTATCTTCGGAGGTGTATGTCCTCATTAAAATATTATATCAAAATACGCAGAGAAATGTATTGTTAAAAAAATTTCAATTAAACTTTTGTTCGATTTCAAACTCACTTTCAATTAAATGTTTAATAATATGTAATAATTGTTTAATTGAAAATGAATTTGGTATAAACAAAATTTCCAGTTTTATTAAGATATAGTGCGCCCGGTAGGCTAGTTGGTAGGTGCTGGCTTATCAGTGCGGGGGTCGTGGGTTCGATTCCCACCTGAGGCACTGGTTTGTTTTCGCTACAACGCGCCGAAGGCCATAGTAGCTAGTGCTCGGTTAGGGTAATAGTATATAATTTGTAATTATATGATTATTAATTAATAAAAAATAAAAAAAAAAAATGTTAAGATATTAAGATATAATAACAATATAGAAAAAAATGCAAAAAAATTAAAAAAATCGCCAAAATAAAAAGTCGATTAAAGTAAAAAATTCGCTTTTTTTAATTTGGGCGATTTTTTTTTGTTTAATTGTAGCAATTTTGTTTTAATTTTAGAGATTTTTCCGAATTTCGGTGTTTTTTTTTTTAATTATGGCAATTTTTTTAAAATTGTTTTTTTTTAATTTAGACTTTTTTTCAAATTTGGCGGAAAACATTTGAAAGTTTTCGATTATTTAAATTTTGTCAATTGTTTTTACAATTTTGGTCATTTTTTTTTTAAATTTTGGTGTTTTGTTTTTAATTTAAGCAATTTTTTCCCCATTTTTTTTTTTAATTTCAATTAATGCTTTAATAGTATCTACTAAAAATTAGTTAGAAATAAAAAACAATATTCAATTAAATTTTTAATAAATATTAACAAAACTATATTTGAAAAAATATCAATTAAATAGTTACAAATTATTTTAATTGTAACTACAATTTCCTCAATAGGACCGAATTCAATTAAACTTTTAACTGAATCAACAAATATTTTAATTGAAACTCAATTTTAGTTTTTTCTGTGTATACATATTTAGTTTTTAGTTTGCATTGTCTCAAGCTATTTTTTGATTATATTTTAAGACAAAGACCTCGATATCTCTATGAAAAGACTGTATTTATTGCTTTTGTTATCGAGAATCAACTCTAACAATGACAGCCGCCCATTTGCTGGCGATGTTTTCTAATGAACTTTGAACTAACAGACATTTCCTATTTGATCCAAGTCAAAAATAAATATTTTTATATTAAATTCAATTCAATAACATTGTTACTTCCTAACGAATTGTATAAAGTTTTTATATATATCAAATCATTTCGGGAGCGGGCTAGAGCCAACAGCCCAACTCCAAATTTTTATTTTTAAATTTACATTACTTTAAAAGTAGAGGAGTTAACCAATCACTACACACAGAAAAAAATTTAGCTATTTGCCAACTGAAATTCGGTTACTACGAATAAAATTCGGTTATTACGAATTTCAGTGGGTTGGTACAACCGAAGATTAGTTTTCACAACAAAGTTCGGTGAATTCAACTGAATTTTAGTTGCAACAACTAAAAGATTCAGAAATCTAATGTTAATATCGTTGTACTAACTGAATTTATAAGTTGTCACAATTAAAATACACCTTACAATTTGGTTGGCACTTTATTTCTCTGTGTGTATAAGCATTTTTTTTTTCTTAGTAATCTTATAACGCACATTGCTCCAGGCTAAAAAAAATTAGAAATCGACATTTACAAAAGTTGCACTCCCCGAAAGATATTTGATACACGAGGTAGTAATGTTTGACAACCAATAACTACAGCCTGTACTAAGACAGGGTGACCCAATTAAAGTATTTCAAAATATTAGCACCTCTTTTACAATTTCCAATATGTTTTAAATTTTTTTACCATTATTTTTTTTCGAATGCCCCACTGTGCAGCGATTAAGTGCCTATTTTTTTATTGAAGGTATTTTATTTTCACCTTTATTTACATTTACCAAATTGTTGCGCATACAAATATTTCTTAATCTATGCCATTTGAAATTCTACCGAATAATATTATTGTTGGCCAAATTTAATTTAAACAGTTTTTTTTTTTTTGTAAATGTTTTTATATTGTAGCTGAATTTTTAACATTGTTTTGTAAATACTGTTGACCATTAGAGTACCCATGAAATATATGAAAATTGCAAAGTTGTTTTTTTACTCGCTCCCCGCGCATTTTATGATAGGTTGGGTGTAAAAAATAAGATGTGCGAAAAAATTTTTTTTCTATCGCGCAAACAGGCCATGAGATTTTGACTTTTGACCTCAAAAATGAACTAAAAATGGTTGATGTCTTTGTTGTTCTACAAGTTTTTAAATAATCGGGTTTTGTTAAAAAGTGTTATTAGTGTTACTATGCAAAATGCAACAGAAATTATTTTTCTCGTACATACTTTTTACCTACATCTAAAAAATCGTGATGTTTTTCGTGGTCAAAATCAAAATTTTTTTTTTAACCGCTCTTATTAATTTTCGTTAGACGATATTTTTATTTGCTATACATCAGCTAATAGGCTATTAACTGTAGTTTTAGGAAACTTTTGGTTTTTTTTTTTAAATATATCGTCTATTCCATGACAAAATGACAAAAACCATACAATGGATAAACAAAAATCTACATTTATAGCCTCAGTTTCTGAAAATTCTAAAAAGTCTCAATTATATTTCCATTTTATTTTAGATGAATATCGTCCGTTCTTTGAGAAATAGCCAAAGATCTAATCGAGGACTTTTTAATTTCTATGTTTATCACATATATACTCAAAATGGAGACATTTAAAGATTTCTATATTTTGCTCCCCGAAATTGCAAACTAAAAGGGTTTTGAAAAATAAAAAAAATTAGGTAAATGTGTGTAAATACCGCGAAGCATAAACATTTTTTATTTCAATAAACGGATTTTTTGCAATTTTATTTTTAAAATGCAAAATCGTTATTTTTCTCAATCTACATACCTTAAGTTATTTAAAAACCAAAATCAACATAGTTAACATAGAGCTGTCAATTTGAATAACTTAAATTTTCAAACTTTCATAACTAGTTTTAATCGGTATCACTTGAAGAACATATTTCAATTTAATAACATATTTCGCATTAGAAAAAAAGTTTGTGATATGGAAAGTGGTTTATCAAAAAGTGTCCATTTAATAGGTAAGTATTTAAAAATCATTTATTTTTGCAAATTTAAATGTTAAATGGTTTATGCTTGTAGGAAGAAAAAAAAGTAGATTCGATGGGTGAGTGCTTCCAAGTAAAATATATGTACTGGTAGACTTTTCCGCTTATTGCAAGACGAAAAAAAAATGTTAAAAACAGTACTGATATTGCTACAAGTGAATTAATTTTGATTTATAAAAAATTTCAAATTCAAATTAAACGGAAAGATGGTATTAAAAAATGAATTTTACGAAATATTATGAAGAAATAACAAGTATTGATAAAAAAATTTTGATTAGCGATTCTTATACTTGGGGAATAAATGAAAGTTTTATTGCGGCAAAGACAATTGTAAAAATCCAATTAGTTGTAAATGACATAGCGGAAAGTGGAATAGCTCTCATTACGCGATTTAATGCTGTTTTGACGCACCAGGAAGAGCAGAAGCAGTTTATCATCTATACAATTTAAAATCATTATAAAAATGTACCATCAAACAATTTTTCAAAAAAGAAATTCATAGAATATTTAAATCAAACTGTGATGAGTGATATGCAACGAGTAATAAGTTAAATAATTATAAAAATCTTAAATAATATATAAAATAAATTTATATTTCAAAAAAAAATTTTTGTAGTACCTTTAAATAAAACTAAGGAACAATTTGCTCGAAAATTGTTCCTTATTTTTATTTAAAGGTTACTTCTTCTCATTTTAAATAAAGTTTTAGCAAAAATTCATTTTAAGTAACAAATATATAAAACAAATTTGGAATGTTGATGATCATAAGTGAACACTTTGTTAGTGCCTGTACAGCATTCGAGAGAATAAAAATAGAAAAAAGATTTTTTTTTTTTTTATCCATAGTATGGTTTTTGTCATTTTGTCATGGAATAGACGATATATTTAAAAAAAACCAAACTTTTCCTAAAGCTACAGTTAACACTCTATTAGCTGATGTATAGCAAACAAAAATATCGTCTAACGAAAATTAATAAAAGCGGTTAAAAAAAAATTTTTTGATTATGACCGCGAAAAATATCACGATTTTTCATATGTAGGTAAAAAGTATGTATGAGAAAAATAATTTTTGTTTTCTTTTCCATAATAACACTAATAACACTTTTTAACAAAAACCGATTATTTAAAAAGCTGTAGAACAACAAAGATATTAAACATTTTTAGTCCATTTTTGAGGTCAAAAGTCAAAATCTCATTGCCTGTTTGCGCAATAGAAAAAAAGTTTTTTCGCAGATTTTATTTTTTACATAAAATGCGCGGGGAGCGAGAAAAAAAACAACTTTGCATTTATGGGTACTCTATTGACCATGATGTTTTTTTTTGAGGTTTCGCTGACGAATATTTTGAACATAAAATCAATAAACGTTAATAAAATTTATTGTAATAACAATTTTGTATAAAACCATTTATATGATTTTTATAGATTTCGAACAAATTGAAAGTTATCATAACATGACAACCCATAATGGACAATTTATATTACAATTTAAGTTTAGCATAAGCGGTTTCTTTATCTTACATAATTTATTTAACAAACTTTTCTCAAGTTGCAAAAAAAAAATCTATTGCAACATGTCAACTTATGAGCTGCTTATGTTTTATTTTTTTTTTGAATTGTTATGAAACTTATGTGTTCACTAGACATTGGCAATCTAGTTCGTTTGAGTGAGCGCTCTTTTTAGTTCAAATGATCTCAACGAACTAGGTTGCTCTTCCAATTGAATCGATTTTTGATCATTTCGTTCAATATTTCGTTAGATCGCTTGTATGATGCTTTTTAAGCGAACTGTTTATATTTGCAACTTCTTTTTCATTATTTCGACAGCTGCGCATATATAATTATGTATAGGGTTATATATAATAATATATAATTATGTCTTTCACGCATCAAAAATAGTAATTATATTGGACCATATAATCATAGTCATATCTCAAACTAAATTGTTAATCTTAATGTCATACATAATTATATCTTGAATTGCATTATTCATATTGCACCATATATAAGCATATCTTATATAACACACACAAACATTTTTTATAATACAGTACATATTATCATATATTAAATTAATATTGCTTGTCACCATATACGATTAGATATTGTGTTATATATGAGAATGTATTATTATATCGTATATAAAAATTGATCTGTCATATCTTATAATGTATAGCATATATGCTTAATATCTAGTTTTATAAATGTCAATATATATCGTTATATATGTTACACCATAAGAAACATATAATCAGATATGACCATGCCAGAGACCTTATATAATGACATATTTTAATATATGTTGATATGAAAAAACATAAGAAAATATATAATTTTTTTTACTCGAGAAGTGAATGATTGCAAAATGCAATTGACTTCGCCTAGGTCTGCTAGAGATAATTTCTTCGACGAGTTTTAATGATATATTTGCACTAAGCTAATGCAGTTTTCTTTACAATGTTAATGAACTATTTCTATTTCTATTTCATCAAATAAAAGAATACCAAAATCAAAAACGATAAAAGAATACTAAAATCAACAAATTTTAAGGACTAGAAATTTTGTGGAACAAACAAAATTTTCATTGCCACAAAAAGCATCCTTGAAAATTTTTAGTTTTTGAAATTTTAAAGTATTTAATATGATTTCCTGCAACTAAGTAATGCTAAACCCTACTAAATATCAAAAAAAAAAACCGACAAAACTGTCTGTTTTCGAAAAAGTAATATAAATGTTTAACGGCTAATAAAGGGTGTTTTTTATACAGGTATAGAACATTAAGTTGACAAATTTTTTTCAATTGGCGGCCATTTTGTCAGCTATCAAGTGATTTATGTTTAGTTTGGTTTGGCATTTCAACATAAATAGACGCCTGAACAACGCTTATAATTTGTGCAAATTTATTTTGAAAATTATTGTTCTGTTCGAAATACGTATCGCGAACGAATTTTGCGAATGAAGCTCACTTTTGGCGTAATCATCTGACGTATTTGGAATGATGATAATCCTCAAGTGTATGTTGAGACACCGTTACATTCAGAAAAACTGACTGTTTGGTGTGCTTTATGGGCTGGTGGAATCATTGATCCATGCTTCTTTAAATACGAAGCTGGTCAGAACGTTACAGTTATCAATTGAACATCCATAATGTGCAGTAGCTGTGGTTTCAACAAGACGGCGCAACATCTCACACAGCTCGTGCCACAATTGATTTATTGAAGGAAACGTTTGGTAACCGCATAGTTTCACGTTTCGGACGTGAATCTTGGCCTCCAAGATCGTGCGATTTAACGCCGCTGGACTATTTTATGTGGGGATATGTGAAGTCGCTAGTTTACGCCGATAAGCCCTTAACGATTGACCACTTGGAGGACAACATTCGCAACGTTATTGCCAATATACGGCCACACATGTTGGAAAAAGTCATAAAAAATTGGACCTCCAGATTAGACTACGTCCGAGCCAGCCAGAAGTCATATTTAAATTATAATGTCAGAAGATTATCTTTCGAATAAAGTAAATTTCATGTCAATTTAAAAAATTCATCTTTGTTTTATTCCATTTCAAATTTCTATACCTCTATAAAAGAAGCACCCTTTACATACACAAAAGGTTATTCATGTCTTAAAAAAAATTAAATACTTCACCTCAAAGTGTCGAAAGTTTTTTAAATTCCTCACATCCACAAAGACTTAACGACTGTCGTAAAATTAAAATTGCTTATCAAAATTTTCACATGTTAATTTGTTTGTCAACCCCTTCACTACCGACTTTTTGTTTGTGGATATATTTTGACAAAATTCTTTTTTGGGGTCGTTATATATATCGTCATAATGTTTTGTTTGATTTTGTTCTGGTAATTAGATGAAGCCAACGTGCCAAATTTCAAGATCCTAGCTTTGGTAGTTCAGAAGATACACCTAACGCCCCTTTTTCGGAGATAAAGGCAGATTAAAAAATTGGACTTTGCTAACAAATATCGCTACTATATTTCCCTGATGAAAACTTTACGCATATAATGATTTATTTTTTCAATGACCAATGTCCTACTGAACATTTTAATTCATTAATGGCACGTCATAGATCCGCTGGGCATTTCTTAACCAAGCTTTCCAAATATATAGAATAATGCTTCATTAAGAAATTTTTGTATTTTGTTGCCTTCAAATGCTCTCTTGTGGAAATATTGGCAACCAAAGTTGAAACTTTGACAGCATATCCAATCCTAGAAAAATATTTTAAAAATTTAAATTTCTATAATTTTAGGTACAAATCTTTATTTTTAAATATATGAAAAATTATGTTCTTTAGGTAACGGATTTTTAACATTTTTTGGAAAAAGATCGTGGTTTTCGACAATTTTTTTAAATTGCCATATGGCAACCCTGAAGAATTAATTTTAATAAATTTATTAGTATTTCAATAAAATCCAACCAATATTTATGTTTAACGTGAAAGCGGAATAAATTGTGTAATATTTTAGACGATGTGTATTTGAACAGATAGGTCAGATTTTCAAAAACTATATACAATCGATGAACTAATTTCCAGCGGAGAAATACAATTACTTATTTTGTCATCACATTAACAATCAAACACATAAAATAATAGGCTATTTTTTATATTTTCAAATAATTTATGAAAAAAGTTGATTTTTTAAAATAATTATTTTGCAACTCTGGATAATAACTTTTAACAATTAGTTTATTCACGATAAAAGTCAAGATGGTGAATAATTTTAAAGTTTATAAATATTTAAAATGAAAATTATTCAAGTTCGAATCCATTTCATTGCACAATTAAAGGTCGAAAAATAATAATTTTAATTGATTATTAGTATTATCGACCTTTTTAGTAAATATTTGTTAAGATTTTTAGAAATATCTATTTTTAATAAAAATTATATCAAACTTGTATTAAGACACGGTCTTGTTTACTCCCCCTTTATATCTTGTTTTTAAACAAAACAAAACAAGTGTGAAAATAAAAAGGAGGAAAAAAACAAAAAGAGTGTATACTATAGCTACCAAAGTTAACAACAAACAAGTTTTTCAATTTATTTTTGATCATTGGTGATAATCTTTAACTTCAAGTTCATATATTAGTTCTCATTTAGTGAGAAAACTGGTTTATATGAATGTTTGATGTTTGCTATGGGATTGTTACATATTTAAAAACGTATTCTGATGATGGGAACCTAGAAAATTACCGAAAAAGATCAATCAACACATTCCTGAAAGTGGTCAATTAATCAATTTAAAAACAAAAAAATTCTATTGATTATTTGTTAGGACAATATCCTAATAAATAAATATAGAGTATGGCCTCGAACTTAAATAATTTTCATTTTCATTGCACAATTAAGTGTCGAAAAAACATAATTTTTAGTTTTTAATAAAAATTATGTCAAACTTCATAGGAAAATTTAAATCACAGGAAAATTTAAAATATCCCAGTATTTTAAGGGTTAATTATCTTTTTCCAGTAAAAAATATAGTCGTTTACAAGTATTGGGTTGAAAAAGGAACAATGTGTCAATAATGAATTAAAACAAGAACAAAACAATAAATAAAGTCTTATTGCACTATCAAATTTTTTATATTTGTTTTAAAAGATGTGTACACTGTAGTGTGCCAGGGTAGTGAAAGGGTTAACTACATATTTTAAAATTGACCAATATAACCCAATATTGACCTTTTTGGTGTAGACAAAATTGTGTGCAAAAAGCACATTATTATTTCAAGGTCAAATACACAAAATTTAGATTTTCATTTGACTATACATTTTTAACCAATAAAAATCAGTGAAAATAAACTTTAAGCACGTTTTTGTCATTTTCCAATCATCATTCAACGACAGTATCAATGAAAAGAGAGCATAATTTTGTACTTGAGATTATAAGTGGAGTAGTTAACAACTAAAAAAGTAATAATGAAAATTTAGTTGGATTTTATATGGAACTTTAAAAATTTAGTTTTTTTTTTTTTTGTTAAAGTGTTGTAAAAAAGGCAAAAATTACATAGGAGGACAAAATCATAACTTTTAAAACTGAATAAGGTTATGACCACCAATTCTACATATTTCAGGCTCGCTGATTTCAACAAAATGACCTTTTCGTATAGTTTGCTTAATGTTATCACAAAATCATGATTTTTTTTTAAGAATTTAAACTATCTTTAATTTGAGTATAATTTTAAATTTTTTAATCATGTCGGGATTTGTGTCAGGATTATGGCTTATAAATTTGTTTGTATGTGAAAAAATTTAAAAATTTTATCATTTTTATAAACTAGACGTTCCAATGAACAATTTTTTTTTTAAATTGAAAATTCATTGAAATTTCCTAAAATATTTAAACATAAAATGAATATGAAAATTATTCCAGTTCGAGGCCATACTCCATATTTCTTTATTAGGATATTGTCCTAACAAATAATCTATAGCTTTAAATTTTTTAATTTAATAATCTATAGCTTTTGTTTTTAAATTTATTAATTGACCACTTTCAGTAATGTGTTGATAGATCTATTTTGGGAATTTTCTAGGTTGCCATCATCAGAACGCGTTTTGAAAGAAGTGATAATCTTTAGCTTAGAGCTGATATATTAGTTCTCATTTAGTGGGAAAACTAGGTGATATGAATGTTTGATGTTTTGCATGGGATTGTCACTTTTTTGAAAACGTGTTCTGATGATGGGAAACTAGAAAGTTCCCGAGATAGATCTATCGACACATTCCTGAAGGTGGTCAATTAATAAATTTGAAAACAAAATCTATATGTGACTTGCTCCACGAAAAGGGACCTCTGCGCCGAAAAGAAGTTATTGAGAAAAACGCGTTTAAAAAAAGCGCTTCGTTTTTCCGTGTTTTGCAACTCTTCCTTCAACCTGATCATCTGGAGATGTATTTCGACTCTCTGATACTTTGTACGATGTTCACTATGCAGTTTTGACTCTATGAAAATTACTTCTAATGCTATAAACACATAGACCACAGCAGACTGCAGAGCTACACGACTGCAAATGCCGTTGACTGCAATCGTCGGCGTGTGGTCAGCTACTTATTATTTTGGAAACGACAGCAGCATAGTAAACAGCTGATCACGATTCAATTTAAAAATATCAACAGCTGTTTTTTATACAAATCAGGGATGTTAAAGTTGGTACAATTGTACTTTTTTTGGTACATTTTGACCTTGTAAAGTACCGTGGTACTACCGCGACTCATTTGGTACAATTTAAAAATTTTTAATTTTTCCTCTTTTTGAATTTTTAGTATAGCAAACAAATTGTTATTGTGTCCTTTTTCATTGCATTTATTCGTTTTATGTAATGAGCTCTTAAAATATATGCGACTATATCCGCCAGATTTTACGATTTATCATCATTTTAAGGATTTTGAAGAATAAAGTTGGCAATTTTTTTTTTTAATATCGATTAAAAATTTACGATTTTTTACAAAATTTATCTGGCAGCTCTTACATATATTGACACTTGTTGCAGCCAACTTCACTTTTATTTTGAATTTATTAAAATTCTGAAGAAGTGAAAATTGATATATAGATATGGCATCACTTATAACATATGGGAAAATAGTGGACATTAAAGTGAGGTGAGTTTCTAAAAATAGAACTGTTGTGTTGTTGGAGTTGTACTTCTGAGATTATGTATGCAAGAACAAAAACACCGTGTATTGAATAAAACTAGTTTTAATCACAACAAAACTCGACCTAACTATAGCTCAGAGGGCTAAAGCGCTCTGTCTAACGTGTAGTGCGAGTGCATGTGGCATTAGAAATCAGTTTATCTATACCACGGTCAGTGATTGCACAGAAAAATTTCATATAGACGCAATCGAACAAATAAAAACATAACAAATATTACATTATTCAAAAATTAAAAAAAAAAACAGGGTCACTGACGAACGTTCAATACCAGAAACTGCGCAGTCTGATTCAGAAAAAATTGAATATTTGCAATGTAGTTATGATTTTTAGAAAATACACTCATTCTTCTCTACCACGCCTTTCACAATTAAATTAAATAAAATTGCATATTAATTATAGTATTAACTCCAATTGTCTGAAAAAGACGTTAAAATTCAAACTCAAACGAAAATTAAATTATTGTTAAAGAAATGAAAGAAAATTCAAACAATCTTATATATGTTTAATTTAGAACGAGCTCTCAACCTCCGTATATTTACAAAAATAAAGCAAATCAAACATATTAGCTAGGTTAATACTAGTATTTCGATCTGGTTAAAGATCTCATCAGAACCCAATGTTTTAGAAAAGTTATAGCCTCCATAATAGGCAGAACTTTAACAAAAAACCGATTAATCATTAATTTTGCTCCATTCTTGTCTTCTTAGTAAAAATATTACTTGAGCCAGAGTAAAAACTAAAATTTTTTTAACTGAAGTCGTTAAAAAATTAAAACGTTTGTAGTTTTTGGTCGGTAGTAGCTAATTTTCAAAATGAACTGAATGTCAATATGTTTCCAGACATTTCTAGTCGTTGCTGGAATTTTATCCATTCCACACTGGTCTGCAAATGTGGAAATAGTTTTTTTTCTTTTCAAAATATAATAAAAACTAAGGAAAGAAACAGACTACATTAGCCAACATTATCAAGTCTCATACAGACTAAGGATTGGTTAAGAGCGACAAATTTATGCTGCTATGATGTAGAAATTCCAAATAGTTTATTAACTAAACAAATAATTCCATGATTTGGTCTCATATATTCATAAGACTTTTTTATGCCTTATTTTATTCATACATATAATGTATGTTATTGGAAGGTTTTGTTTTTTTTTTCTGTACAAGAGAATTTTTATGTATTTTTTTTTTTGTTGTTTTAATAAATTTAAAAAAATGGTACCGTCAACGTCCAAAAAGTACAATTTTTTTTGGATGTTGGTACAAAATTGAAAACTCCATTTAACATCCCTGATACAAATGCATTTTTGTTTCAGTAGTGCCAATTACATCTTTTTTTTCTTTATTAAAATAGAACAACATGCTTGGTTGTAGACACGTATATAAAGTTCACTTAAAAATACAATTACTTATTTATAATACATTATTATAACGTGAAAATAAATTTATATAACCCCTCTTGAATATTAATGCAATTATACCATTTGATGTTGCGACGTTTTTTGTGTTTCACAAAATAAAATATTTTTAAGCACTAATTTGTTACATATTTTGTTTTATTGTCAACACTATTTTTGTTTTGCAGCCAACAAAAATAGAAATTAACCTAAGTTGACTACAGCGGCAAAAGTAGTCGGGTAGCCGTGTAGTTGTGTTGGTGCCAAAATAATCGTTTTCATATAAACGTGTGTATTTTATTTTTGACAGGCTGTAGTCGTGTAGCTGCAGTCGTCTATGTGTTTATAGCATAACAGTTAAAAACCTGTTGTTGCTAATTTTGTTATCAAAATTACTAGAGCTGTTTTATTCCTTATCAAATTATCAATGTTTTGGATTTAAGCCGATAGAATTGAATCTATTATTTATTATTATTTAATTTATCTATTATTTAATTAATTTCAGGTTAAAATAAATCTTAAAATTTTGATATTTTTGTAATTTTGTACCTTTGATATTGAACTTTTTTTAAATTTCAAATATTATATATATTATCTGTTTATATCACATTTTTAAATTTTTTCATTAATTATGTTCATCTTTACAGGTGATTTGTAAAAAAACTAAAAGACATAGAAACTTGCGGTTTGCGGCATTTGAAAGAGCGCAAAGAGTAAAAAAAAGTAAAAAAAAAAATTTTCGGCGCAGAGGTCCCTTTTCGTGTAGCAGGTCACATATGTTATTTGTTAGGACAATATCCTAATAAAGAAATATGGAGTATGGCCTCGAAGTTGAATAATTTTCATTTTCATTGCCAAAATAAAGGTCGAAAACACCTAATTTTTATTTTTAATAAACTTGTAAAAAAGACAAAGTAAGAACATAAAATTTTATCTAATTTTCCCTAAGCACCAAATATTAAAATAAAAAAAATTCTCTTAAAATAAAAATATATTATTAATATTACTACTGAAAAGTTTTCAACTTTTTGCAAAACATGTCTTTGTAAAACATATTTTCTAATTACTTTTTGTACGCTGAGTCTAAATCTATCAAAAAAAATGTTTTTTTCTCATTTGTAGTTTTTGAACTAACGCGAATTTTAGATATACGAAACATACACCACTTTTTTATATAAAAGTGTTCTTCTTTTCTAAATATTTCAGGATATTTTTAATAGATTTACAATTTTAATACAAAACTGAGTTCAATGGAATGTTTAGTTTACGCATAGTGATACAATTGAGAATTCTGAAACATCCCAGCAAAACCACACATTACCAAATTATGGGTAAAGCAATATATCTCAATAGGGCTTCACTCATTACAATACACCTTACTTCATTGACGAATTTTACAGGCGACAAGCCATAAAGTAATGTGTGGACTCATTGCTTAATAGGGGGTTAAGTAACTGGTTACTTGTAAATTTACCGGGATCGAAAAAGTAATAAGTCTATAAATAGATATTCATAAGAAAAAATTATTAAAAAAAATTATTACAAACATTTTTTTAATTAAATAAATAACGTGGTCTCGCTGGTATTTGAACTTGGGGTCTTTTGGTTATTAGGCGAGAACACTACCCACTAAGCTATCGTCACATATAATCATATCATTAAAATGTAAATGGAATGTTGTGCTTCGAGTTGCTGTTAGTAATGTTAAAAATATATACCTTACCCACATGCTTACAAAAAATCACAAAGTAATGTGTCTTAATATAGATTTTCAAAAAATTCAATAGTGTTTATGTTTTATCGGCCTTTTGTTTTAAAATTCAATTAAATAAATAGTCATTTTTTTTGTAATAAAATCTAAGACCTCGAGCTTGACTATTTATTTAATTGGATTTTCAAAAAATATTTAAAATATTGCGTTACATTTATATTTCATGCATTGTGTAATTGATGCTCGGTAAGTCATTATTTTATGTTTCGAAAACTGTACAGAGAAAATTCGTTTTTCAGTCGCACTAGCCGTATGTAGAATTGTCTCCCTGCGGAAGTCTTCCCTGCAAATTACAATTTAGAAAAATTCAAGTCAAATGTCCACAAACACTACTCCCTCTTTCTTCCTCCACATAACCTATTTTCCTGATATCAACACAATGCAATGCATTAGTAGGGGCATCCCCTGAGTGTTGGTTCAACGTAAAAAAAAATAATGCTGAAGGTTAGGGGTTTCCATTACAAAGTAATGTATTATGTAACCCATTATCGGTAACTCATTACTTTTTGTTGGAAAATAATGATACAGGTAATGTATATTTTTACTGCATTACGATTGGCAGTAATCAGTAAAATGTTACTGATTACTGAAAGAGACAATGCAGTAACCAGTAACGTTTTACTGATTACTGAAATAAAATTGCAGTACCAGTAACTTTTTACTGATTACTGAAATAAAATTTCAGTAACCAGTAATTTTTTACTGATTACTGAAAAAAATGCTGTAATCATTAAAATGTTAACAAAACAAATTTATTAAATTGCATCACAATTTTTGTTAAAAATTAAAGCGTACCATTACTTTTTTGTTAAAAAGTCAAAAATCTGACCTTGGATTTTCAAATTTCAATCATAATTTTCTATTTATAGTCTTTTTGAACCCACTTAAAAATTAACGTTTTCAGTTTTTCAAATATAAAAGAATTGGCCGACATACTATTTTTATTTTTATTGATACTATATATTATTAGCTTTTCTCAACACAAGCATTTCAAAATTTACATCGCTGAGTTTTTGTCTTCTGGAACGATTCACAATCCCAGCGAATGAAAACAATCGTTCTACAGGTGCAGATGAGGGTAATGCAGTGTTGTATTTGAGAAATACGTTTTTAATGGCAATGTGATTATTTAGGCACTTTGTTGTCGTGTCTTGTTCGACCAGGTATAAAACTGTTTCCTGGAGATAATTTACCGAGTCACTACATTCACACTGTACGCTAACATCTGTTTAGGAATACAATACATATATTAATACAAATATTAAACGTAAAATTAAAAAGTGTATTATTATCGAATTACTTTGGTAAAATACAACTTGAAAAGTATTTTGTGAGAGTTAATAAAAAAATTAATATAGATTTATATATTTTTCGTTTTTGTTAACTTTCCGTAGTTTTTGTTGAATTCCATTCTGAAGCAATTAAAAATTTGTTAAGTTACCTAAGTTTTTTCTTTTGTAACTTATCTAAGAAAATATATTTTTTTTAATTTAGATAACAACTATTCAAGTTGTATTTTACTTAAGTACTTAGATAATAATACACTTTTTTGTTTTTTGCGTGTAGGCATATTTTTTTATAACACTCATTTTTAGTTGGTATATTTAATTGCTATTAAGTGCCTAAATGATTTATTGGTACAAATTTACTGATTACTGCATTTTTTCAGTAATCAGTAAAAACATACTGGTTACTGCAATTTTTTTCAGTAATCAGTAAGACGTTACTGGTACTGCAATTTTATTTCAGTAATCAGTAAAACGTTACTGGTTACTGTAATTTTCTTTCAGTAATCAGTAACAGTTTACTGGTAATGAAAATTTCGTTGCAGTAACCAGTAAATTTTCTTTTTACTGAAATTTTACTGGTATTGCAATATGCCCATCTATGATATTCTGAAACAAACACTCAAATGAAAGATAAGTTTGTGTAAATTCATATTCATAAAAAAATGCTATGATTTGGCTGTTAAATATCGAAAAATTAAGAAAAAGAAAAAATAATTTTACTGATTTGGATTAAGCGTACTTAAGTTTATGAAAAAAAATATATATTTTAAAGACAGGTTCTTGAAAAAGTTGAAATTTGTTGAGTAGTGTTATTTTTTTTTTTACTTTTCTATAAATTTGTTATATCTTTTAAAACAGTGAACGGAATAATAATGTTTTTACTGCCACATACACACAGAGAAATAAAGTGTCAACCGAATTAAAAAGTCTATATTAATGGTAACAACTTATAAATTTAGTTAGTACAACGATATTAACATTAGTTTTTTGAATATTTTAGGTATTGCAAGCTAAATTTAGTAGAATTAACCAAAATTTGTTTTTAAAACGAATGATAAGTTGTGCCAACAGTCTAAAATTCGTTATAACCGAATTTGAATTGAACTAACCGAATTTCAGTTGGCAAATATCTAAATCTTTCTGTGTGTGTAAGAATAAGAACAATGGCCGTCGACACCAACCCATTTTCAATTCATTTGCTGCAATTTTTTTCTACATTTTTAACAAATTTGAATTTTTGCCAGCGAAATAATATAAGATCACTGATGTTTAACTCAGTTTTTTTAATAAAATTTTTTTTTACTTTTTCGCACTTTCGTATTTTGCAAAGTGATTTGGTATCTGCTGGCAATATTGTTATTTTTATGTTTAAGCAAAAACGTTTAAACATTGCAAATATTTTGAAAAAAAATCACAATTTCATGGGTAAACTTATTGCGTCCACTGTATTCTTGTGTAGATTTTATTGTCAGTCGTTTGTACTACAAAAATAAAAAATGTCTTAGAATAGTTTTTGTGGTTAAATTTTGTTCTTTTAAACTAAACTTTATTCAATTTTATCTAAAGTTCTATAAAGTATCCCCGTTATACAAAAGTTCATCAATAGTTGTATGCAATTTTCTTTAGGGATACCCAAGTACATATTTATTTCCAAAATATTCAATGTCTAAAGTTTCGATTCTGAACTCCTTAGCAGCAAACGACTAAATGTTAAAAAGTTTCTTGTTTAAAATCAATAAAAACAAGTAAACCAACTATAAAGTTCAATAAATATGTAATTTTGTGTATAAGATGCGACTATGTTCAATTCGTTAAAAGTTTCCACAATTTAGATGACAATAAAATTCTATCTATACTTTAACAAATATTTTTTTAACACAAGAAGTTTAAATGCAAAAAAATTATGAAAAGTTTTATAAATGATGTGCTAATGTACATTTTTTTATTTTTAGCGATAATTATACAATTAAACTTTAATCCTCTACTATGAACGATTTTCTATTGACACATAATAAAATCAGCTTTTACGTATGAGTAACATGTAATCACCCCACACAGCATATCACACATACGTTCGTAATTATTGTTTTGGCAATTGAATTATTTGGTAAAATTTGAGTACTCGTTATCCAAAAAAAAATTGTACTTCATTCAAATTTCAACTAAATGAAACCATTTAGCTAATTATCTATCAAAGGCTAAAATTTCACTAAAGTATTTATTTATTATAAATGTATGTTTTCAAACCTCTAGTTCCGATAAATTTTGTATTCAAATACATAGTTACAACAATGAATTGCTAAATGATAACTTATTTGTATGCAAATTTTTAAATTGAACATTTAAACGATGCATATTTTTAAGCTGCCCAGTAAAACTTTGGTAATGGGTGCGATAAAGTAATGCATTACCTTGTAATGTGTACTCCTTACCTGTATCATTATTTTCCAACAAGAAGTAATGAGTTACCGATAATTGAACACTCATGGATTACCTTGTAATGAGACCTCATTAAATTTTACATTACTTCAAAATATAAAATAATGACTTACCGATCATCAATTACATAATGCCTGAATTATAAACGTAAAGTAATTATTAATATATATTTTTGAAAATCTATTTATAGACACATTACTTTGTGATTTTTTGTAAGCATAATGGTAAGGTGTATATTTTTGATATCACGAACGAAAACACGAAGCACAACAACTCATCTACATGTTAAGCAATAAAATATTGTATGTATCGATAGCTCAGTTGGTAGAGTTCTCGCCTAACTAATTGTTAAGTACCAGCGACCCCAGGATCGAATCCCAGCATGACCAAGTTATTTATTTAATAAAAAAAAAATTATTTATTTAATTAAAAAAAATATCTGTAAAAAAAATTTTATGCATTTTTTTATGAAAATCTATTTACAGGCACATTACTTTTTCCCACCAAGTAACCATATAAGTAACCAGTTACTTTACCCACTACAAGGTAATGAGTTACTTTGAGGCTCATCGCCTGTAAAACTCATCAGTGCAGTAAAGTGTAAAGTAATGCATGAAGCCCTTTGGCGATACATTACTTTACCCATGATTTGGTAATGTGTGGGTTTTGCTGGGTGATTATCAGAAGAATGACGAACAAAAAGTTTTTTTTTTTATTTTTTGCAGTTATGGACAAAATATACAATTACAGTCCGTGCATGGGTTCCCGTTGATTTCAATGAAATTAGAATATTGTATAAAGAATCAAAAATAGTGAGACCCATATTTTTTTAGCTGTTTAGGCGTTACTAAGTGGGGTCAAAAATTACCCCATTTTGTTTTTTTTGTTTTATTTCGTTCTATTAACAGTAACTATACACAAAATTGAAAGGTTTTTTTAAAGACACATTCACTGGTGTACAAATTATGCCCAAAGACATTCAAGTATTTTTGTTATTCAAAAAATGTGTGTTTGAATAACATTAAGTCTGGAGTTTTATTTATGAATTTTAGTTGTAGGTGGGGTACTATTTATGTTTCGTTAATAGCACATTATAACAAATGAAAATGGCCTTATTGTTTTTCAAAATATTCTCCTTGATGATCAATACACTTTTGCATTCTTTCAAACCATTTGTTATAGCAGTTTTTTCCAATCCTCTTGAGACACCTCCAAAACATGGTTTTTGAACACTTCAACTGCTTCTTCGGCGCTCGTAAATCGTTGACCACGCAGTTTATCTTTGATATTCGGGAACAAGAAGAATTCATTGGGTGGCAAATCAGAACTGTACGGAGGATGAGTCATAGAATCGATGTTTTAACTGCTCAAAAATTCACTTGTTTGATGACCGTCTTCGACGGTTGGTTTTACGAATTTCTTAGTAGACTTCCGGCAAACAAATGGTCGTGTACCACTCAGAATTGACCGTCCAATGTTGCTCAAGAGGAACAGTGTCCACATGACCCATTTTGCCGAAGAACAGGCTACCATTTGCTTTGCTGTGCTTCTTCCCCGAACAACTTTTGTTGGATTTAGCTCGTCTTGGAATACCCCCACGGTCGATTGCTGTTTTGTTTCCGGCTCATACGCATATATCCATGATTCTTCACCTGTAACGATTTTATACACGTCTTTTAAAGCACCGCGGTAGCACTTTTTAATCATTTCCTTACAACAATCGATGCGAGCCTTTTTTTGAGCGATTGATAAATTATGGGGTATCCAACGAGATGAAATTTTTTTTTACAACTAAGTGTTCATGAAAAATCGAATGTATTGAAGAGGAACTAATGTGCAAGGATGCCTCTATATCACAATAAGTCACATGACGATCTTGCGTTATCAGTTCACGCACTGCATCGATGTTTTGTGGCACAACAGCCGACGACCTCCACGGAATACGTCGGCGACCGAACTACGACCATGATTGAATACACTAAACCAGCGATATACTGTTGGTTTTGATGGTGCTTTATCGCCATACAAAGAACTGAGTTCATCGACACATTCTTGTTGAGATAATCCACGTCGAAAGT
Source organism: Delia radicum (assembly GCA_021234595.1). Lineage (NCBI taxonomy): Eukaryota > Metazoa > Arthropoda > Insecta > Diptera > Anthomyiidae > Delia > Delia radicum. The sequence continues at coordinate 169,857,174 of CM037852.1, forward strand.
TGTGAAAAATAATCCAACGAAAACCTTCTCTTGAAATTTCCATTTTTTGCCAAATTGATTTTCTGAACTCACTGTAAACAAAACAAATAGCACTTGTATATCGAAAGGTTGCTAAAAAATGTCAAACTTTATTATGGTGTTGACAGATTTTAGCTATTGACATTAGTGTTGCCAGTTCCCGAAATATAAATAGTACCCCTAGTATTAAGCTAAAAATAATGGAAACCAATGTCTCTATAATTTAATCTTTGTCTGAGGTTTTTCCGATATTCGAACCGTGCAATTTTCCCCGAAGAGCCATTTTCCCCTATATTTCAAATAATTCAAAATTGTGGCATTAGAGTTGTCCACTATATAGGCAATATGGGTATAAAAATTTTTGATTTCTTGAGTTCTTTAACTTTGCGTAAAAATAAATTTAGTTTTCGTAAATTAAATACAAATTTTCATACAAAAACTAATTAAGTTTTAACCCTTAAACGTGAGATTGGGCAGTTAAAAAATATGGATTTCCTAATTTTTTGATTCTTTGTAACATACATAATTCAATTTCATCGCTATCGGAGCGCCGATTTTTTTCTAATTTATTTTTTTTCTTACAACTATTATATTGTAAAAATAGCACTCGACATCTCCAAGTTACGATTTTAAAAAATCTTTAAATATAAAAAAATAAAAATTTAGTTTTTTTTACAAATGGTCTAGTTTTGGCCAAAATTTGGTAGCGCCCAGGTAGAAATTGCCAACCATACCAAGAAAAAAAGTACTGGCGAACCACTGCTCTTTTTGTAAAAATCACCGTGTTAAAAAATTACCAAAGTAACAACTTAAATTGTACTAGGAAAACACTATTTTAATTACAAAGCATGTGTTTTGCCAGTACCACCCGCAAAAGTATTTGCCAATATTGGTTTAACAATATTACAGCCAATTAGAAGCATTTTTTTTTTTTATTATTTTATTATATTTTGATGTATAAGACTACGACCTAACTGTATTGCTGCTTTTTAAATATGTTTTATTATACATATTTCCTAAAATTAATATAATTTAAGCAATTTTAAAACAACCACATTTTTTTAATTAACAACGGTTGGCCACTGTTATCAATCGGGTAACAGGACAATACTGTTAAGACTGTTAATCACACGCTCTGTCAATGAACGAAGCCGACGCTTTGCCAACACTGTGCCGATTGTATTTTTCTGCCTGGAAGGTTAACGTTTTCCAAAAATAAAATCGATTTCTTCCATATGGAACTATTTGAAATTAAACTGCAATTAAATATTTTTAAGGGACACCCTAGTATTTAAATCTCTATTAATCAGGGACGGAAGACAATACCGCTAAAATACCGTTATCGATTCAAAACCCATTCAACTGACTTTCGTTATCCGTAAAATACCGTTACCGAAATAATGGAAATACCGTTATCCATAAAATATCTTTACCGATATAACTAAAATATCAATATCCTTAAAATACCGTTATCGCTAAAATACCGTTACCGAAAATATTGAACTAGCGATATCATCAAAATACCGTTACCGAAATAATCTGACAATATCTGAAAAAAAAACTCGCTGTAAATACATATAGTTTCCTAAAATTTAATCAAAATAAGCAAATCCTTAGAACTCGGTGTGAATTGACATTACCTGAATAACTAAAATAGCGTTACCCTTAAAATACCGTTACCGAAATAACTGAAACCCCGTTATACCTTAAATAACGTTAACGAAATATTTAAAATAACATTACCCCTAATATACAGTTACCGAAATAAGTTAAATACCATTAACTCTAAAAAAGCATTACAGAAATAATTGAAATATCGTTACCCCTAAAATACCGTTACCGAAGTAGAAGAAATTAGCGTTACCCTACCGAGACCCTCATCGAATCAATTACCATCCATCCTATTAATACATATAATAATTCGTATACACAACCTATTAACTATGAAAAGATTGACGTATGAGTGATGTTAATATGAATACAATAACACGTATACGCCACGTAGTAAAAAATACTTTGTGGGGTATAATGAAAATCAAAAACGATCTGTTTTTACGTCTAGAACAGTGGTCTTCACAAAGAGAAACACACTTAAAATGAGAGCATTACACTGAAAGAAGTGATGAGTTTTTCTTTTGTGGTTTCTTACAAGATTTGTTTTCATTGTTATAACAATTATGAAATTATTGAAAATGTTGCGTTAAAAAAATATAAATTTTAAAAATATGTATGTACATTAGGGTTATGACTTTTTTGTTGCAAAAAATTACAGGGACAATATTGTACTGATAAAAAACAATATTGTATTGATAATAACAATAATGTACATCAGAGGTCTTCGTCCATATCACCCGGAAAACGTTTAATTTTTTGTTTTTATTAAAAATAAATATCAATAAAATTTAAAATGTTTTAATAAATCAATAGAAATGAAAAAATTCAAATATACTTTCAATTAAAAATATACCTCAAGTTGAAAATAGAAAAATGTCTTAGTGTATAAATATTAAAATAAAAAAAATATTTTGGAAAATATGTTTTTTGAACAATAAAACGTTTTAAAAACGTTTTTTTTTCTTTTTTTTATCTATTTTTTTAATTTTAAAACTAATATTACAGATATTATTGTGGAATGCTGGTTGATTACTGTAAAAACCATACGATTTCAGTGCAATATATTCTGATAAAATATTATTTTTAATTTTCGTATTTTTGCAAGAAAAAGAGCAAAAAAAATTTCGTAACTATTTGTATCAATTTATTTGTTTGCAGAATGTAAATTAAGGGTTAAGTTTGAATATAAATTAATTTTAAATTAAAAACTAATTGTTCATAGAAAATAAAAAAGGTTTTCCCCATTAAACATCCCATATATTCATTAAATATTTTAATTTCAAATGCTGTAAAGAAATATATATTTATACGCAGTCTTGTGACAGCTATCGGTGTAAACAGTCGTATATAAACAAGTGCGCTTAAGTGAATTTCTATACTCTTAAACCAAATTATTATTATTTTTCCCCCTTTTTCTTTACTCTCTATTTTCTCACATTTAACTCAAACAAAAAAACTGAAGAAAATATAATAAAATGAACAGTGCTCCACCTCCGGGTGGAGGCAGAGAATTCGATGCCTCCCCACCCAGAAAAAAAGTTAAAGAAAAATATATTAATGAATCTGATTTTCCTAAACTATCATTCTCTTCATTAAATGCCAAAGATATTCCAAAATTCGTTGTCATGAAAAGTACAAACATTGATAAACCTCTAAATACTTTTAACATATTTCTACTTAGTAAAGCACTAAATGGAATAATATCAGAAAGTCAAAGGAAAATGACAAAATTTACACGTGATGGAAACATACTCATCTTAACTACAACTAAAAGACAAGCAGAATTATTAGTCAAAGCAAAAAAACTCTCAAATATTTGCGATATTACATGCTCATACCATGATAAACTCAATACCGTTAAAGGTGTAATCTTCTGCCCAGAATTAAAAGATTTAACAGAAACCGAAATAACTTCAGGTCTGTCCGACCAACATGTCAAGGAAGTACAAAAAATTAAAAAAATCATAGATGGTAAACAAGTCAACTCTCCATTACACATTTTGTCTTTCGACACTTACAACTTACCACCTGAAATTAAAATAGGCTTCCAAAACGTCAAAGTAGACCATTATATTCCAAAACCAATGCAGTGTAAATCATGTCACAGAATTGGACATACAAAAAATACATGCAAAGGAGTTCCAATGTGCAGCGTATGCTCAATGCCAACTCATACCGAAGAAACAACATGCCAAACAGTAAAATGCATCAACTGCAACTATCAACACAAATCAACAAACAAAAAATGCCCTACATACTTAAAAAACAAGAAATCATTAAACATTCAACAATAAACAGAACATCGATAGCCGATTCAACAAAATATGTAAATACAACTTACTCTCCTGATCATTTTACAAAAAATATTCCTATTGAACAACTAACAACAACCGAAACAAACAATACAAAAAAAACTGACCAAACTGAAACAACTGAAACAACAACTAAAAATGTAAATGCCGAAAAAACAACAACAATTTCAACAAACAATAATCAAAAAATAAGCGAAATACAAAACGAAAACAATAAAATAATTCAAAATAACAAAAACCAAAACTCTCTAAATTCTTTAAATGAATTACCAACCACTTCTCATCAGAGAACAAACCACTCTCAACAAAAAAATCAAATATTAATAACAATAATTTAAAAACAGAACTCGAAGCAGTTCTGTACAAACCAAAACACTATGAAACATCAATGGATATATAAATCTAAAATAATTATTAACACCTGCAATAATATCCCACTTTTTTACATATCTCTTTATATGAAAATACTTCAGTGGAATATAAACGGTTATAAACACAACTTTTCAAACTTACAATCATTAAACAAAAAATATAACTTTGACATAATCTTATTGCAGGAAACTCACATTTTAGCAAACAAAAATGAAAGAGGCCTTAATCATTACAGTTCATATTTTCACAATACTCAATATTCAAACAAACAGGGCACAGCATTTCTTATAAAAAACAATATCCCACATAAATATATCTCAACTAATGATTTCGGTAATTTTCAAATATCGTCACTTGAAGTAAATCTAAATCAAAATATTCTTATTCAAAATGTTTATTTACCACTTCAGCGGCTGGAGCCCTTTATGGGGATCACCCAAGCCAAACCGAAGAGGAAAAATAATCGAAAATTTTATAAACAACAATAATCTCTATGTTCTTAACACTGGGGAAAACACTCATTTTTCTACACACCACACTTTTACTGTAGTAGATATTTCTTTATGCTCCTCAAATTTGTCAACCAAGCTCTCATGGACAATTGATGACGACCAACATGGTAGTGATCATAACCCAATAATAATAGAACTTCAATACAACAATAACATAGTAAAATTTATACCAAAATTTATAACAAATAAAGCTAACTGGCCTCTCTTTTCAAAAAAATTAGATCAGGAATCCTCAAAAAGAAAACAAACTGCAAACATTAATAAAGAAGCTGCATTAATTACAAAATCTATACTGTCATCCGCAAATGTTACCATGCCAGTCAGTCGTCCTCATAAAAAATCCCACAATACCTTTTGGTGGAATAAAGAATTGAACGAGCTACGAGAAAAAAAGATGTCACTATGGAAAGAAATCAAATCAAAACCACTCCTTCCCAGAATCATTAATTTTAGAAAACTTAATGCTCTTTTTAGAAAAAAGATCAAAGAAGCTAAATCCCAAGCCTACAAGGAATTTACTTCAAATATATCCCCAACAACATCAATTCAGCAGATATGGCAAACCGTTAGAGCTTTCTCTGATAAACCGTCAATACACAAACAATTCGTGCTATCAAAAAATCGGATGGGTCAATCACAACCGAAACACATGAAATAGTCAACTTACTTGCAAAAAAATTTTCCACCACATCAGCAAACTCTAATTTTCAATCGCAATATTTAAACTGTAAAAACAAGCAATAAATTCTGAATATAAACCAACAATACTAAGAAAATCCGCTGTGGAATTAGAAAATCAGTTTACACCATTTGAATTCGAACTAATGCTCAAAACAACCAAAGACAATAGCCCAGGTACAGATAAAATTTCCTATTCAATGATAAAAAATTCATCAGATATTTTTAAATCGCGTTTATTAAAATTATTTAATGAAATATTTATGAACGGAATTATCCCACATAATTGGAAAAAAAGCCGATGTGATTTGCATACTAAAACCCAATAAAAAGAAAGAGGAACTGGACTCTTATCGGCCGATATCTCTCATATCATGCCTAAGCAAAACTTTGGAAAAATTGGTAGCAAAAAGGTTATCATGGTTTATATTCCAAAACAATTTAATTAATACAAAACAAACAGCCTTTAAACCAAATAGCAGTACAACCGATGCCTTAATACACCTTGAATATCATTTAGCCAGAATCATATCCACACGAAATCACTGTTCTATACTCAGTATAGATTTCGAAAAGGCCTTCGACAAATCGGAATTCACTCCGTTTTAAATCAGCTTAAAGAGTGGAATATTGGTGAAAACATCTATCGCTACGTTAAATCTTTTCTCACAAACAGAACCTTTACAGTTAAAAACAATGGCTATAAATCAACAGTAACAAAACTGGAAAACGGTATTCCACAGGGATCACCTTTGTCAGTGGTATTATTCCTAATCGCGTTTGAAAAAATTAATCATATAATGTCCAAACATAAACAATTTCTTTATTGTCTTTATGCTGATGATTTTTACATTTTTACAAAAATTACAAACGAAAATAAAATTCAAAATAATCTTGATAATTTGATAGCTGATCTAAATATTTGGTGTTCCATTTCAGGGGCATCTATATCCAGAACAAAATCCAAACAGCTCCACATATGTCGCAAACACAATTGCACCTCACCAACCTTTAAAATAAACAATTATAACTTCGAAAATGTCTCAGAACTAAAAATTCTGGGACTAATTTTTAATAAAAAATTAAATTGGAATGATCATATAAAACAACTCTGCTCAGACCTGACAAAACGTTTAAACGTCTTAAAGTTTATAAATGGTTCATCAAGCCAAAGCCATATTAACACACTTGTACACATCTTCAAATCAATTATTCTGAGTAAAATAGACTATGGTCTAATAATATATGGTAAAACAGCTAAATCAAATCTATTACCAATTAAAAATGTTATCATGCAGCACTTCGAATAATTACACAAGCTTTTTACACAACTCCGATAAAAAATATTCTTCATGAATTTGACTTACCCACAATAGAAGATAGGTATATGGAACTCCTCTGTAATCAAATTATAAAAATATCTCAAAATAAATCTAATATCATCTCTGAAGATTCAAAAGCATATCTCAAACTTAAAAGAAAACCTAAAGTTCAAACAACAATATCATCAATTCACGACTCTGCCAAGGAGTTTTCAATAGACTTAAACAAACCTACATCTTTTCGAACTACTCACCCCACTTGGGCAAATATTTCTGAATTTTTCATCGAATCTGAAATGCCCCAAAAAAAACATAATAGTCCAGATATACTAAAACAATATCATCTTCAAATTTATAACGAATGGAAACAAAAAAAATGGATCTTCTGGTACTGTGACGGCTCGAAATCAGAAACAGGCAATGCATATGCAATTGTAACAGATAATGGACTCTTAATCAAAAAAGGGCTATTACCGAATTTTACCTCTATTTTTACATCTGAAATCACAGCCATAGAAGAAGCCATAAAATCAAAACCAACCAGAACAAAACTTGTTATATGCTCCGACAGTCTATCATCAATAAATGCTATAAAAATATAAACACCAGTGAACCATTAATATCCAACACTAGAGAATTACTTTTTAGGCAAAACAACATTAAATTGCTTTATACTCCAGGCCACATAGGCATTCAAGGCAATGAGATTGCGGATAAAAGTGCCAAAGAAGCAGTACTATCTCCAACAATAGCTCATAATAACTACACAAAAAAAGACATAAAAAGGCACATCAAAAAACAATTGCATGAAAAAAATAAACTATCGACAATATTATCTCCAAACAGACATTATAAAACGATAAATCCCACGTATACAAAAATAATATACTCAGCAAAAACCCCCAAATATCAACAGAAAACCTTAACACGTTTAAGATTAGGACATAGTAAGCTAACACACTATCATCTGATGAAAGAAAATCCACCTCTTTGCCCAAAATGTAATAACTCACTTACAATGTCACACCTACTAACCTGTTACAATAACAAAGATCTCTCAAAAAGCCTGCTGGAATCCATAAAAACATTGGATTATACTTCTATCAAACAACACCTACCTATCGAAATATTAAAAAATTTATAATCATTTTTCTTTATTTTCAACTATTATAGAATAAAAATATTTTTTTCTTGAAATGTAAATATTACTATTAGTAAGGACGAAGGCCTCTGTAGCCAGTTCCTCCCCTTTGTATTATTAATCTGTAAATTTAATTTACCATTAATAAATAAAAATAAATAAATAAATAAATATATTTATACGAAATATAAACAAACATGCATAAATTTATGTAGCTTGTTATCAAAACTTCTCAGTGTATCAAACAAAAATAAAACATAAAAAGATCCGCTATACTCCTACTCTGTTGAAAGCTAACTAGCTACTGAATGAAACATTTATCTCACACACATATTTATTGTTGTAATTATGGTTGCCGTTCAGTACGATTTAAACAAAGAGTACGGATTTTTTTTATGAAAGATTTTGTAGCGTTGTTAATTTATTACAATTACTTAAGTTTTTAATAGGAAATTAAACCAAAAAAAGCTTTCTGATAGTTATAAAAGCAACATTGGTAAATACAGTACGATATTAAAATATAAAGATATTGTAATAAAGATTAGCGATACAGGTAGTTTTGGTACATTTCAAGAAGCTGTTTTGTAGGATTTTTTTTACTTTGAGCAACCCTGGTTGTAATATTCACGAAGAGAATAAAAAAATACCCGAAAAACTTCGTCCCCTGGGTGATATGGATGAAGACCATTGGTCTAGAATATGTAGTTTTTTTTTCAAAATGAAATTGGATTCAATTTTTTAACACTTTCTCTACATTGTATTTGTTTTGTTTTTTAATCAAATTCGAAACCTCTTAAAAAATCACCCTTTACTTGCAATCAAATTGTAACTTAATGATTTTATATTGCAATTAAAGAAAATATTTCTACATACGTATAAACAAAAATTACTTTTCAATAATTTTTCCATACTATCTACTATTACTTATCTAATAATAAATTTATACACACACATTGATACACTGCGTTGCATTATTATAATTACAAATTATTTCTGCTATATTTTCTAATATTACAAACTGTTAATGACTTTATTAAATAATTGAGCTCTAGGTCACGTTTGTATTTATAAAAAAGAGCTCAATTATTTAATAAAGTCATTCATTTCAAAGAAGAAATTTAAGAGATTACTTAATTAATTAAAGAATTTAATAAAAACTGTGTAATATTATTTTGTTGGTGTTTCATAATTATTCATAATTTCAGAATTATATATTACGGTAAACAGAGAAGATAAGCAAATAAATAAAAATTAAAGATTTATTTTGTTTCACCGTCGTAAAATAATCAACTGTCCCAGAAAAACAATGAAGAGTCTCAGTCAGATAATTAATAACTGTAAGATAAATATGTCCAAATCAACCATAAATAGGCTCTTAAAGGATTTAAAAAGAATTACTCGCCAAAAGTTGGAGTCTGGGCCAAGTTTATTACCCCGCCACAAAACTACTCGACTTGAATTCGCCAAAATGAATTTTCAAAGCAATTGGAAAAAGGGAAGTCAATAATTGCTGTTGTTGGTAGGTCGCTTTAAACACAAATTTCTTTTAAAGGTGATTTTCTCTGATGAGAAAAAGTTCAATCTTGGTACAGTTGGTTTTAACAGATAAAAGAGAGACCTGCGTAAGGAAACAGGATATTTCTCAAAAAGAAATTTCGGAGGCGGATACTTAATGGTTTGGGACGCTTTTTGTTTCGATGGTATGGTTGGCTTGGCATTTCCAAATACTATAATAAATTCTTCTGAGCACATTACAGTATTAGAAGAGAATTTCTTATTGAAAATAGCAACGAAAAATTCATTTTCTAATGGAATGGCTATCATCAAGAAATATAAGAGTATTGGAATGGCCCGCATGGTCACCGGATCAAACCCCCATTGAGAATATTTGGGAAGTATTACTCTTCGAGTTTACGCAGAAACCCGTCAGTCAATATGAAAACGCTTTTCATCGAAAAGAAGCAGTTATTGATGTGCGGCTACGCCTCAAATGGTTCATACGCTGGGTCCAATTTTGGCAACAATCAGCCGGTATTTCACGAATAAATTATTTAATATTGGCTTACAGTGCGTCAACCGTTGCGGGCTTGTCCCTATAGACATGAGACTTAACATAGCCGCACAAAATAGTCTAAAGGCGTTAAATCGCACGATCTAGGCGGCCAATTGACCGGCCCCAAACGTGAAAAAAACTGTTCACCGAACTCTCATCTCAATTAGGCGACTGTTTCGCGTGCTGTGTGGCATGTGACATCGGCTTGCTGAAACCGCATATTACCAAAGTCCAGATCTTCCATTTTGGGCAAAAAAATATTTGTAATCATCGCACGGTAGCGCTCGCCATTCACAGTAACGGTCCTGCCTTCGTCGTCTTTAAAAAAGTACGGTTCAATGATGCCACCGGCCCATAATCCATACCAAACAGTGCATTTTTCGGGATGCATTTTCTTGCAAGGCTTCTGGCTGCTCTTCACACCAAATACGCCAATTTTGCTTGTTCAAGTATCCATTCAACTAGAAATGAGCTTCGTCGCTGGACACAATTTGCACTTTGTTAACCGAGCATAAATTTTGATAATAAAATTCAATAATCTGCAAGCGTTTTTCGTTTGTAAGTAGATTCATGGTTAAATTATAGACCAAACTGAACATGTTTAACAGTAACATGTTACACGAAAACAGCTGAGTTGCCAAAAACAGTGTTGCCAAAAATAAAGTTGCTAAAAAATCACACTTTATAATGAAAGAATTTCAAATTAATCTGGTAAACAGTATATGATCGAATTTTCGAGTTGATTCAGCAAAAAAGGAGGCCTCACGCAATATTGAAACTGCTACTTTAAAATATTATTCTTAATTTTAATTTATAATGAGCTTCCAACCTCCGTATAGTTACAAAAATAAAGCACATCAAACATATTAGCTAGGTTGATACTAGTACTTCGATCTAGAATGGTAGAGCCTCCATAATAGGCAGAACTTTAACAAAAAACCTATTAATCATTAATTTTGCTCCATTCTTGTCTTCTTAGTAATCAAGCACGTGGTTAGGGCCTTTTCCTAACAAGCTTCGTGACGTTGAAGACCAAAAATGTTCTATTTATATAAAAAAAAAAATTAGCTTTTACTCTGGCTCAAGTAATATTTATTTTATTTACAGCTTTCTTAGTTTTTTGTTTTTATATACATCGAGATTATTTTTATGTTATTTTTAATTTGTAATGAGTTTCCAACCTCCGTATATTTACAAAAATAAAGCAAATCAAACATATTAGCTAGGTTGATACTAATGATTAATAGGTTTTTGTTAAAGTTCTGCCTATTATGGAGGCTCTAGCTTTTCTAAAACTTCGGGTTCTGATGAGATCTTTAGCCAGATCGAAATACTAGTACCAACCTAGCTAATATGTTTGATTTGCTTTATTTTTGTACATATACGGAGGTTGGAAGCTCATTATAAATTAAAAATAACATAAAAATAATCTCGATGAATACATTATTCTTAAATTTATTCGAAATTTTGATATATTAAGTTAAGTGTTTTTATAGTTATGAAACACTAATTGATTCTGTTATTCCATTTTAAAAAGTAAAATAAATTAATTGTTTGTTTCGTTAAATATTATTAATTTTCTACTAGATTTACATTTATGCCAGTTAAACTATTCTAGTTTTTTTTTTTTTAACTTACGAAATTTTGTGAAATATATGTGTAATTATAGCTTTGCAACGCAGTGTATTAGAACCAAAGTTTTATTAAAAACTTAATAAACCATTTGTATACAATTTAATATTGCCCAAAGTTTCCACATGGTCAACCCATGAGACAACAATAAAAATCAGAAAACAAAGGAAATTAAATCAATTTCTTTTGTAGTATTTTAATTTTAATATCTGTTGTATCTATTATCTGAATGTTTGTTTTAAGTTAAACAAATATAATTGGCCTGAATTCATTAAATTTTATGAAATTTTCTTGGAAAAAATTTTGATGTTTTTTCTTTCAAAACAAACAATTATTGACCAAAGTAAAGACAAACAAAAAAAAAAAAAACCTAACAAATATATTTATACGAGAAGATAGTTTAAACAATATGTAAATTAAAATTTTAATCTAAACTAAGGGTTGTTTTAGGTACTTGGGAAATTATGGGTTAGAAAATAAATGAGAAATAGGGTGGTTCATTTAAGTAAAATTTGTAATGAAATAAAAAAAATATTTATAAAAAATTTTTGAATGTAATAATATCAAAATTTGTAAGTTTTAATGTAATTTATTGATGAATTTTGTAATAATGTGATGTTTTTTTATTAAATAGACGAATCCCCAGAAGAAGTCGACAAATAATCGACGAAACGTTGGGACAAAACTGTAAACAAAAATTTAGTTTTTATTTACATTAATATTTTAGGTCTTATTAGCTCAAAATAATTAAAAAATTTAAAATTATAACTTAATTGTATTGACCAATTAAATTTTAACACGTAAAATCACTATTCATGACTTAACAAAAATTTCATATAAAAAATAAATAAGTGGCAGTCTAATAAATATTTTTGTAAAAAGGTATTGAAAGTAAAAAGGATACCAAATTTTATATAAAAAAAAATCAAACAAACCCAAACAAACATGACATATTACTTGAATTATTATAAAACAATAGAAAATTTATAAAATTATTCAAAAATATCCAGGCATATTCAGTTAACAAATGAGAAACATTTAAAAAAAAACACAAATTTAAGTGCAAAAACAGATCAAACTTTTTACTTTGATAACAGCGGCTGTTCAATATTACTTAAGGCAAATATTTTATTTAAGATTTCAAATATTACACTACCCAGTGTAGAAAGGCATTACTAGATAAGTGGTTATATAAGTACAAATTTGGTAATGGCAAATACATACAATTGTCATTACAAATATCAGTACTTTTATATGAGGATGTTCAGCAAAATAATGACATATCATTACTAAGCACCGTACAAAAAATAGAAAAATATATTCTTACCAGTATAGACAAAAATAACAAGTCCACAAATATATTTAAAAAAAAAATAAATTTACTAAAAAAATATTTTTTAATTTTTAAAAAAAATGTATCCCCACACGAGATCGAACCTGTGCCTCCAGGTTCTTAGTAAACTGCTCCACCATATGAGTAATCTTAATATGTTATACTTGATAGAAAAAACCATAAATGACCAGCTTACACAAAATGTCATTACTTTCCAGCTTACAAAAAATCAAAAATTTGTACTTATATATGTCCTTACTCGAGTTGGCGAATAATGAGTCTAAAAATAGATTTTCCAAAATTGTTCACATCATTACTTTATATTAAAAAAAGTTATAAAAATAAGTACTAAAGGGTAACACATTATTTTTTATACTAAAATAATGAAAAATTTAACTAGTTATTAGTAAGTCCTTATTATTTGTGTTAGAGTAATTCAGAGAGTAAGCTGGTGTCATTACTGGTAGTGAGAAGAGTAGTGACATGTCATTACCGTTTCTACACTGGGTAGTTATCAAATTTAAAAGAAAAGTTTATGCTGCGAACATGGATTTATATTTTGTTATGAACTATTTAGGCCACCTAAAACAGAAAATCACAATTTTGAAATATTTTTTATTTTTTAATTTAATTTTGAATAATTTGACTATTTGGACTATATCTCGATTTAGGGTCAAACTGCTTTGGTCAGAAAATTGCAAAACAAATATTAATTAATGCGCAACATATCTTTTGAATACAGATTTTAAATCGGCTAAAAAGAGGAGACTCCCGATGTGTTTTTTCCGATATTAATGAAATTTTGATATGTCATAAAGAAAACAAAAATTAAGGGATACCTGTTTTTTAGCGGCCCAATCTCACGTTTAAGGGTTAAAAGGTGGGACCAAAGGTAATATAGTTTTTGTGGAAACATGTCTAAAACAAATCAAATGAAATTTTTTTTTGAACGCAGTTTTTTTGTGCCCGAGAAAACAAACATGTTGATACCTATATTGCCTATGTAGTATGTTAGGGTTGCCATTTATTGAAAATTTTTTTTTTTTATTTAGGTTAGAAAGTGCTTCGGGAAAAGTAGCATAGAAGCCGAACAATTACGAATATCGGCAAAAGCTTAGACATACCTTCGATTAAATTTAACAGGCATTAGTAAACACATTTTTAGCATAATCCAACTACAATTTTTTTAAAAAATCGCCAGTTTTAATATCACTTAGAACACATTTTTTAAAAAACAAAAATACTTGAAAGTTATCGGACATGCTTCGTATGGCAGGTAATACGTCTCCAAAAGCTCTTTCATTTGGTACATGATTTGTCCAAAATTTCTATGAAATAATTCGAAATAAACAAAAAAAAAAAAAAAACGAAAAATGGGGTAATTTTTGACCGCACTAAACATGATAGAACTACAAATAGAAATATGTCATATTCTTGTTGTAACACTTTTTAGTAAAATCTCAAATACTGCACCCAAGCCATTAAAATGTATGTGATAGGACGTTTTTTCATAAGGAGTTGCCTGCTTTATCAATTAATAAAGCAAAAATACTGGGTATCAATTATGTATCTTTTTTACGACACACGACAATGAAATGACACCTAAATCATTCTCGTTTTAACAGCGTAAAAGTAAAATTTTTTGTTGCATCGGTTACTTATTACAATTATAAGCCATGAGATGAATAACCGAAATTAGTTCCCTCCCCGAAACGATAATGATCTAGGTGCTGACAATTAAAAAGAGGAAACAGGAACTAAAAAACAATTCTTTTATGCAATTGATCTGGACTAGATGTGCAACAATCACATCCTGCCCCTGACTGGATGTCAATAAAAAGTCATTTTGTAGATGCTGCAAGAGAACACATCGGTATTAAAATTCCTAAGAGAACCAAATGGATGTCTGAGGCCACCTGGAACCTCATTCTCGAAAGGAAGGACTTAAAAGAAAAAATGAATGCAGCCAGAACACGCGGTGAGAAGTCCTCGCTAAGAGGGTCATATTCCCAACAAGACAAACTGGTCAAACGTAGCTCTAGAAATGACAAAAGAAGGTGGTATAACCAACTTGCGTCTGATGCACAAAAAGCTTCAACAGAGCATAGATCTAAGGATCTATATAGTATTACCAAGAGGCTCACCGGTAAAAAATTTTCAAATCAAAGACCTCTTAAGAACGCCGAAGGAGATCTAGCAACATCCACGAAAGATCAGTTGGAAATTTGGAAACAGCATTACTCCAATATGCTTTCAATGACAACCTCCAACTTCCCAAATATATGCACCTGTGATTCTCATGTAGTAAGGCAAGATATCTCCGTAGAATGCCCAGCCTTAGCAGAAGTTATCGCTGCAATAAATTCTTTGAAATCAAATAAGGCCCCTGGAACCGACAATATATCGCCTGAAATGCTTAAAGCCGACTCGCATATCACAGCCAGCATATTGCTTCCCCTGATTCAAAATTTCTGGCGCACACACGAACTTCACTCGAATTTAAAAGAAGGAATTATAGTTAACATCCCCAAAAAAGGAAACCTGTCGGAATGTAGGAACTGGAGGGGCATCACCATCCTTAGTGCAGTTAATAAAGTAATAGCCCAGATAATAAACAAGAGAATATCCGACACTGTACTTGGGGACCTTAGACCCGAACAAGCTGGCTTCCGGCCCCAAAAGTCTTGTGTATACCACATCAATAGTCTACGTATAATTTTAGAACAATCCACAGAACATCGCTCACCGCTTTACCTGGTATTATCGACTTTGAAAAAGCTTTCGATACAATAGATCAAAACGCTATATGTTGCGCTCTTGCCTGAAAAGGGGTTCCTCCTAAAATCATTAGCCTTACCCAGTCTTTATACTGTGATGTTAAATGCCGTATTGTCCACAATAATGCTCTGAGTAGCAGTTTTAATGTCGTGGCTGGCGTCCGCCAGGGCTGTGTGTTATAACCCTTGCTTTTTAACATCGTTCTAGATGTTATAGTTCGCAATGCTACTAGAGTAAATAGAGGTATCAGCTGGGGTCTCAACCAACAACTCGAGAGCCTTGAGTACGCAGACGATATCTGCTTACTTTCCCACAGCTAAGGAAGTATGAAATCGAAGCTAAAGTGCCTCGAAACAGAGGCAGCAAAAGCTGGCCTGAAAATAAACATTGGCAAGAGTAAAGTAATGCGCTGCAATACCGTGAACAATAACAAATTTCGCATAGGAAATATTGAATTGGAAGAGGTTACGTCATTTGGCTACCTGTGTAGCATTTTAACAAATACAGGTGGTTCCAGCAAGGATGTTGCGTATCGGATATCTAAAGCCAACCAAGCATTCGGTACCCTCCGGTCGATATGGAAATCTTCTGCATTATCCAGGTACACTAAGATAAGCATCTTTAACTCCTGTGTCAAATCTGTGCTGCTTTATGCATGCGAGACGTGGAACACAACAGAACACGAGATAAACTCCCTACAAGTGTTTGTTAATCGATGTCTCCGAAGAATCCTAAAAGCTTTTTGGCCTAACACCATATCCAATGGAGAACTTTGGAGACAAACAAACCAGCGGGCAATCCATATAGAAATAATGAATCGCAAATGGCGTTGGATTGGTCACACGCTGCGCAGACCTCCAGGTGACATTGCCAAAATCGCCATTGAGTGGAACCCACAGGGTAGGACGAGAAGAGTAGGCAGACCGTCTCACACATGGCGCCGTCAACTAGATATAGAAGTCATATCTACTGATCAAAGCTGGCGAGAAGTGAAGAGAATATCATCCAACCGGTCCGAATGGAATAAATTCGTTGTGGCCCTTTATTCCCAATAGGAACCACAGGACATAATATATAATATTATGCAATTACTTGTATTTCCAACCAACTTTTCAAATAAAATTCGGTTAGAAATTGTGAACGGTAGAAGCAACCATTTATTTAGTGACAATGCAAAAAAATTGGTACCAGCTATCAAAATTATAAAAAGATTGTCTATAATCAAAAGTGGAAATTGCAAATACGGGTTTCCCAATCAAATATACAAATAATTTAAGGTTTTGGTTGTGCCAACCGAATTATGGATTGCATTTTATATAAAAGCAACTAATGATTGGCATTGGTAAACAAATTTTAGAATATGTTTGTTTTCCTAACAAAATATTTAAATTCAAATTTGGCACTCAACATTTATAAGTGCTTGTGGTGTAAAGGGTAGAGCGGCAGCCAAATACTTCCAGTTTCCGAGTTCAATTCCCGGAAAAGAGAAACTCAAAAAGTTTTTTATTGAATTAAAATAAAATACTAAAATTTTCAAACAGCCAATAATTTAAAGAAAATGGAAAGCAATTGTGGTGCAATAAGTAGGACAGGCTATCAGAAGACAACGGTTGAATACTTGAAAAATCAAAAAAGTTTTTTAATGTCACTAAAATTTTATGGAACATAATAATCTTTTAGTGGAATATAAAATTGAATGAGACAACTGAATATTATCTTCCACGAATAACAACATTATTTAATACGAAAATAGTTGTCGTAACCGCCAAAATTCGATTGGCAAAAAATTCCGTGGCCACAACTGAGACTGTTTTCTGGGTGTGTAGATATTATAAATAAGTATTTTTTAATTGTTATGATGATAGTGATAATAAATAAAAAAATAAAATACGAAACCAAATGAATTCTTAACACTACCTTTTGACTCTTATACGTAAGATTGGGCAGCTACACACAGAGAAAAATTTAGCTATTTGCCAACTGAAATTCAGTAACTACGTCTCAAATTCGGTTATAACGATTTTAAGTCGGTTGGTACAAATGAACATTAGTGTTCATAACGAAGATCATTTAATTCAACTGAATTTTAGTTGCAACACCAAAAATATTCATAAATGTAACGTAAATATCGTTGTACTAACTGAATTTATAAGTTGTTACCATTAATATACACTTTTCAATTCGGTTGGCACTTTATTTTTCTGTGTGTAAAAAAAAATACGTGTCTCTGTTTTTTTGCTGCTTTACAACATATCCAAAGCTCATTGAAATCTGCGAGTTCGGGTCAGGATACCTCCCTTGTAAGTAAGAATTGGCCGAATTATTTCCAAAAATTTTGTGATATATTCCACTGTAGGTTGAATAACAATCTGCGTTGGTTTTTAAAACATCTCAAGGCAGTTATTTCGTAAAATACGGGGATAGAAATTCTGTAGTTTTTTTTTAAATCTAAACCATAAGATAAATTCTGATTTTCCTCAAAGTTTTAATAGTTTAAAATTCTAATAGTGGCTTTTATATATATATATCCCACGTGTCTATACTTTTCAGTTGTTGTTTTTTTTTGAAAATTTTCATTTAACATTTTCTAAATTTTATTGTTGTATCCGTTCCATTTCATTTTACTTTGTACTATACCTTCATGAAAATTTCTAAGGAAAAATACAATTATTTAAAATGACTTATTTTCTCAAGCGTGTAATAGATTTAAAACTTAATTTTAATATTGGCCAGACAATAGACAATTGACACAAGCAATTGTCTCTAGAGAATTAATAAATGAATTTTAACAAATTAGCCACACTTGTTAAGGAGCCGTGAAAAATCAAATAAAATTAAAGTATTTCTTTGGAGCAACATTTCTTATTTCATTTTGAATTCGGCAAATGTGACAAAAAAAACAATTAAAGTGAAAGAATAGTGACATAAATAAGGTTTTTATAGTTTAATATAATTTGTATAAATACACAAATAATAATACAATTTAAATGGAAAATCACTGATGACGCCTGTCCATAAAAAAAAGAGGCAGAAACTAGTCTAGTCTGATTTAAAAATTAATAGTGTTTATAATTTCTAGAGAAAAACATTTATTCTTTTTCTTAACCTCAACATTTCTAAATTAAAAATTTGTCAAATGAATATTAATTAAAAATTAATTGCTACTGTCTATATGACGTGAAAATAACACTGTACTAAAATACATTATAAAATTTGCCCTGTGGCGATGTCTCAACTTAAACCGCAAAAGTTGTCAACACTGAACGTAAAAACCATACGTCGTTCTGGTAACATTGTGAAATAGAGACGGAGGAGATTAGAAAAATAAACAAAAAACTAAAAATAGAATATTTGTGTTATTAGTGTTGTCACTTCTGAGTATAATATACAATAACAGAAAAAAGCTAATAGGAAAGAAAACTGCAATTTAGCTGCATTAGATTCGAGGCCATACTTGGGTGTGATCGCTAAACGGTCATGACATGGTATTGTTACGTTTGTAATGTAAGATGAGCGCAGGTTTGATTCTTACAGCCGCAGGTTGTTGAAAAATGTATCATATAGAGACAATCTGACAATTATAAGACACAAATAATAATGCAATTTAAATGGAAAATCACTGATGAGCCTGTCCATAAAAAGGCAGAAACTAACTAGTCTAGTCTAATTTAAAAATTATTAGTGTTTATAATTTTTAGAGAAAAACGTTTATTCTTCTTCTTAACCTCAACATTTCTAGATAAAATAAAATGTTTGCCTTATTTAATATCACTTGTTAACTAATAAAAAATAGTATGATACAACATGTGACTATTTTTTGTATTATGTAAATTTTTTATGGAGTAGTTTTTGAAATATTTTTAGTTTTTAATTTTTGAGGAATTTGACTATTTCTCGATTTAAGATGATGGCACTTTGATCAGTCAAATGGGAAAACAAATATCAATTAAATCGTAACGCATCTTTTGAATACTGTTTTTAAATCGGTTCAGTAGTTTTGGAGCTATGGATCGAAATTACACGGAAAAATCTTATATTTATCGACAAAAATTAAAAATGGAAATTTAAAAAAAAAATATTTAAGATAAGGTGCTTTTCATATTTATAACCCATATATAAAATTATACTTTGTAGTTCTATTAAATTTAAATTAATCAAGTCTGATTAGATCTTTAGCCAGATCGAAATAAATGTATCAACCTAGCTAATATATTTAATTTGCTTTATTTTTGTAAACATACGGATGTTGAAAGCTATAAATAAATCAAGTGAAAGTTATAAATAAATCAAAATAAGAAAAAAAAAATTGTAATCTCGATGCTTATAAACCCAAAATATAAAGAAAACTGTAAAAATAAATGTTTTTTATATAAATAGAACATTTTTGGTCTTTAAAGTTTAGTAACATCATGATGCTTGTTAGGAAAAGACTCAAGCTTTGATTGCTAAGAATAGATTACTGGAGAAAAAATCATGATTAATCCAGTCCGCGAAAGAACGAAAGCATACAAACTAATAATCTATTTTTTTTTTCCTTTTTAGTTAGTACACTAATGCCCAGTTTTCACTTCGTATTTAAATGCCATTTGGACTTTAAGTTCTATTTAAATACAAATGTCAGTTTTTAACTTCAAATTTAAATCACAATTTCAGTGACCAATCTTGGGCATTTAAAGTCGATTTAAATTGTACAAATATAACATATGGTTTTGACAGTTTGTTTTTGATTCGCGTGGTAAAACAAACAATAAAAAATAAATTAAATTACTGCAGCCATTAAAAATTCAACTTCGGTTGGACTGAAATTTCACTTGAAGAAAGGACGACTAACATTTCATTAAATTCAACTAACATTTGTCATTTGTTTGAACTGTTCAAAAAATTACTAACAATTGTAGGAAAATTAACCACTTATGTTACTAAAAAATAAATAAATATTTATTTTTTAATGTTTTAAATAACAAAAGACGAATTGTAGAATTAATAAATTTGCAAATATTTTATATGTACACTAGAGTGGTCCAAAAAATACGAAAATTATATTTTGCGATCTCCACAAGATTGCCCATATTCCTTAATGTCTTAAAACTGCATGGGCAAAATTTCAGCTAAATACCAGTAGATACCAACCCGTTTCGATCCATTTGCTGCAGTTTTCGTTGCATTTTTAATAAATATTCATTGTTCAACAGCGAAATATGTATTTTTTTTTTTTTTTTTTTACTTTTTCCTCACTGGTGTATTTTACCACTTTATTTATTTTAAGTATAATTTTGTTCTGCAGCGTTCTTTTTTAAAAGAAATTGTGCACTTTCTTCAAATAAGTCGTTAATCGATATTATTTAATGCAAAAAAACAATTAAATTTTGGAACATTTTGCGCTAAAAGTTTTTTTATGATTTGATCCATATAAATAATAAATATTTGCTTTCAAATTATGAAGAAATAATGCAAAATAATTTCTGCTCTAGTATGACATTTGTGCTCTAGTAAGACTCCATTTGTGCTCTAGTTAGACTTTTTTTTTGACGAAAATCGATCATAATCAGAAATGTTCTGACTGAATAATAATTTTTTCTTTTCATTTAGGTTCAGATGCGAGCGGTAAATTTTATTTGGCTCAGATGGAAAGGAAAATGTTTCTGTTTTCTTTTGGAGAACCATAGCACGTAAGGTCCTATCTTGACCAAAAATTGTTATTGCTAATTGGCAAAAGAGGCAAACATATCACTTTTTGTAATAAATAGCATATAATTTTGCTGAATTGGGCAGATAAATTAAGTATGTGGACTTTAGACTAAAGCTCCTTGGATAAAGCAAATTCCATAATTATTCTTCTTCAAAAAATCAGCCAAGTGATATTTGATATACAGATTTGGAGGACTTTTGAGTCCTTAATTTAACAAAAAAAAAAGTAATAATTACCCAGACGAAACATTTTAGATTATGATCGGTTTTCGCCAAAGAGGTAGAAATAATTTTCATTATTTCTTCACAATTTGAAGCAAATAGTTATTGCTAATGTGGATCACATCACAAAAACACTTTTACGATTTACAGCTTTTTTAATTGATTGCATATTTTCGTTTATAAAAGAACGCTGCACAACAAAATTCTACTACAAATTAATAAAATGAAGTTGCAAAATACGAGAGTGAGGAAAAAGTAAAAAAAGAAAATTGTTGCTTGTGCAAATTTAAATGTAACTGACACTAATAGAAAACATATGATTTTCTATTGTTGATTTACTTGAATAAACGTCACTACATTGCTAGGTCTGTCAAAAAAACAGAGTAGTATTTGGAAGATGACAAAGCCAATTGTGACAATTTTTTGTTGTTGTTTTGGTTTTTCTTTGATATTTTACAAATATCTCTAGAAATTCTAATAACAAAGTCCCCTGAAGATTTCCTTGGCAGGAATGAAATCCGGATAGGGACACGCCTACATCAGATTGATTTTCACAATTTGTTAAATAAGTTTTGGGACTTTAGCACATTTAATTACTAAAATGCAATTAATGTTTATCCCGATGAAAATAAATTTAAATAACAAATATGCAGGTGCTTGTGCAAATTTAAATGTAACTGACACTAATAGAAAACATATGATTTTCTATTGTTGATTTACTTGAATAAACGTCACTACATTGCTAGGTCTGTCAAAAAAACAGAGTAGTATTTGGAAGATGACAAAGCCAATTGTGACAATTTTTTGTTGTTGTTTTGGTTTTTCTTTGATATTTTACAAATATCTCTAGAAATTCTAATAACAAAGTCCCCTGAAGATTTCCTTGGCAGGAATGAAATCCGGATAGGGACACGCCTACATCAGATTGATTTTCACAATTTGTTAAATAAGTTTTGGGACTATAGCACATTTAATTACTAAAATGCAATTAATGTTTATCCCGATGAAAATAAATTTAAATAAAAAAAAAAAAAAAAAAAAAAAAAAAAAAAAAAAAAATAAAAAAAAAAAAAAAAAAAAAAAAAAAAAAAAAAATAAAAATTAAAATATTTTGCCGAAAAACTGAGTTTAACATCACTGAACTTATATTTTTTCGCTGCCAAACAATGAAAAATTTTTAAAAATTAATAAATATGCAGTAAAAATTGGAGTAAATGGGTTGAAAGGGGAATGGTATCTACACTCAGTGAACGTCTGCTTTAAAAATTTGTAGTTGTTTGGGTTGTAATACAGTTCCTTTATTTTTAATGTGAATGTCAGTCATTTGTAGAAGAAATTTAATTTTTTACTAACATTGTAGTTCATTTAAAAAAAACGACCCACATCAAATAACTGTTTTATGATTTTACATTCATTTTTTACAGTTGTTTTTTGTTATTTAAAAAAATAAAAAAAAATAAATGTTTGTTTATTTTTTACTACCATGTGGTTCATTTTTACTACAATTGTTAGTCATTTTTTGAACATTAAAAAACAAATGACAATTAGTTAGTTGAATTTACTTAAATGTAAGTCGTCCTTTCTTTAAATGAAATTTAATTTGTTTTCAACTACATTTGTACTGGTATTTACCTAGATAGTATTCTAAGTGTACTGGTGTTATTGTTAATTTTGTGTTGCACACTCAGGAGACTTCTGTTGCAAATATTTGTAGTTGTTTGAGTTGTAATACAGTATTTTTATGTTTAAGTGAAAAATCAGTCATTTATAAAATAAATTTAATTTTTGACTACATATGTAGCTCATTTAAAAAAACAAACCACATCAAATTACTGTATTATGATTTTACATTAATTTTATGCAGTAGGTTTTAAAAAAAATGTTTTTTTATTTTTTACTACATATGTGGTCCATTGTTACTACAATTGTAGATCATTTTCTGAACAGTAAAAAGCAAATGACAATGTTAGTTGAATTTGCTGAACTGTAAGTCGTTGTTTTTCAAGTGAAACTTCATTTGTTTTTAACTACATTTGCAGTGGTCTCTGCCTACATAGTATTCTAAGTGTAGCAACAACTTTAAAGTGCTGCAAAATTCGCAACTTCATGATTTTTTTCGAAAAAAAATTGATTTATCCGTGTAATTTCGACCCATATGTTGAAAATTACTGACATGGGGATTCTTCCGATGGGTTGTCTCTGATCTTAATGAAATTTGAATACGTGATTAAGGAAAGAAAAATAAGGGAAACGTATTTTTTATCGGCCCAATCTCATATCTATTTATAAATGAAATACTAATTTGAAAAATAAACCCTTTTGGGGAAAAAGATAGAAAAGAAGTTTTACATTTGCAGTGGTCTTTGCCTACATAGTATTTTAAGTGTAGCAACAAATATGATCGAATTAGAAACAAAAAAAGGCGAGCACTCAAAAGTTTATATGCAAAAACTTCATTATTTTGGGTAGCCATATTGTCGCCCCCGTGGAAGGTTCAAAATCAAAATTTAAGCTTTATATTACTTCACTTACGCCTGTTCCAAATTTCATTGCTATCGGACTACTAAGTAAGAAACTGCCTAATTATTTCCAAAACATTTTTAATATATCCCACTGTGCACTCTAACTTAAATAACTCATCTGTAAAAAGATTTTCTCTTTAATAACACAATTTTAAATTTTATAATAATAAAATTTAGTTTTACACCATCTGTCATCAACATAATTGTAAGTTTTTCTAAAAATACATCAATATCCTATTATTGTGCAATAATTCATTACAAATACGTAATTGTAATTTACAACTAGACTTGAGGCTACATCCATATAATTCAATGCATAACAAAGTGAAATAATGAAAATAATTGATATTTTACCGAAATATTCTCCAAGCTATTGACTTACTCGTACACAATCATAATACACTTCATGTATCAGAGTTGACTTAATTTATTAATTATTGAAATTATTTCACATAAATCCGTGTCATACTTGGGAGTTTTTCATTACCATTGCAATTTTATCATTAGCTGTAAATAGTGTACAATGCTATTTCATTTTTCATTTCATCCCAGTGTAGAAATGTTAATGACATGTCAATACTTTTCTCACTACGAGTAATGACACCAGCAGAGTGCGCATTACTTTACCTTAAGTAATAAGGACATACTAAAACCTATTTAATTTTCCCATAAAATAAGGCGTACTTATTTTTGTCATTATTTTAAATATAAAGCAATGATCTAAAAATAGTTTGAAAATCTATTTTTTGACTCACTATTTTTTAACTTCTGGTAAATACATTACATTTTTTTTAAAACTTTCGATTGTTTTCAATTATTGTTGCGATTATTGTAGAACTGGGTCTAAAAGTTAGTTGGTGCTAATCTGAGCAAAATCGGATAGCATTAACCCGTGGCGCCCCGCGAACAATGTTTTCGATTTTTGAAAATTGTTCATTAATTGCTTCAAATAAATATACGTTTTGCGACACATAATTTTTAGTTAATTTTGGAAAATGGACTAATGGTTTTTGAGATATTGCGACTTGATTTTTACTAAAAATTAAGTTTTTTCCTCCATTCTACAAATTTTTTTAAAGTTATCCCAAATTAAGACAAAACCACTTTTCAGTTGAGCATAATTATGTTTACTAGGGTTGGGCCGATTTGTAAGGACAAAAATACTTTTTATAAAAAAAAAGCTGTATAAGTGCACTCAGGGAACTTCTGCTTTAAAAATACGTAGTTGCTTGGGTTGTACTACAGTTTCTTTACTTTTAATGTAAATGTCAGTCATTTGTAGAACAAATTAAAATATTTACTAACATTGTAGTTCATTTAAAAAAACAAACAACATCAAATGACTGTTTTATGATTTTACATTCATTTTTTACAGTTGTTTTTTGTTATTTAAAAAAAAAAAAAAAAAAAAATGTTTGTTTATTTTTAACTGCCATGTGGTTCATTTTTATTACAATTGTTAGTCATTTTTTGAACATTAAAAAACAAATGACAATGTTAGTTGATTTTAATGAAATGTAAGTCGTCCTTTCTTTAAGTGAAATTTCATTTGTTTTTTAACTACAATTGCAGTGGTCTTTACCTACATAGTATTCTAAGTGTGGTTAGACTTTTGCGCCTTTGGCAATTTCTGTTTGAACAGCACTGAAAAACACATTTTGCCAACGTTGACAAAGTGGTCTCAGCCAATTGTTTGCCAACGTTTTTCTTTTCAGGCCACTGAAATTAGTGTGAAACAAATACTGGTAAAACGCTTTTAGCAAACGCTGGTAAAGCCCCTTAAACAAATGTTCTGGCAGTAATTAATTTACAATTACGCGGTTAAATAGTGGTATGCCAGTGCTTGATTTTGTTGTACCACTGGTAGTTTCTGACTGGGTAGGTTTACCACATCAGTCAGTTTATACACTAAGGCAGGCAAATTCTCATAAAGTTGATTTTGTATGTTGTAAGTAATGTCTCGGTTTGAGTTAAGTCAATTTCGTTTTATTTTGCGGAAAACTGAAGATTTGGGTGATGCCAATGAAACAATTGTATTGTATATCATGAAAATTATCAATATGTTTGAAAAGCAACAAATAAAATCTAACATGACAATATCATATAAGATTTTGGACTTGATGTCGAACAATATTTTAACAAAATATAAAAATGTTTACCTCTTAAAATGCGACCCCCCCCTCATAATACCCATAAAATAAAATTACAAAACTGAAACACATGCAAGAGGGTTGTTAACTTGAATTGTGTAAACATAACAGCCAGTTTTTTCTAATGTGTTCATTGTGGCTAAGAATATTCAGACGAAAATTATTTTTTCTCAGTTCACTAAAAATTTCTCACTGCACGCTAATACGACCTTTTTGAAATAATGCGTAAAAGTGCAACTAAAAAATTGGTTGGCAAATAAGTGCACTAGTCGCTCTGTAAGTTGTGTCTATTGAATGACTTAAAAAAAATCGTGTATTACCATTTCACCCGCACATCAATGGAAAGCTAATAAAATCAACAATAAGTTAGTTGAATTGATTTATTGGTCCCACGTATGATTCACGTTTTGTATTTACTTTTTTATTAATGTAAGTATTAGGGTCTCCAAAATCTTATTGGAATACAAAATTAAAACTGTTTTTTCTCATCAAGTATTTGATTGGAAAGTTACAACAAAAACACTTAATTATATCTCTCTGTAACTTTAAATTTTGTGCTATGGGATTTATTTATAAATTTTGAAATACTATTTCTATAAGATTACGTCAACATTTTAATACTGCAACAACAGCTCCCAGTGTGAACCCATTTTGAGAACCAAGGGTTCAGTAGGTAATGAACCACGAAGAACTGTTGCTCGACCTGTTCGTACTGGAGAAGATGTGAGAATGCTGAGAAAGTATCCACACGGACCCATCTGAGTATACTTGTCGATATTTGTAAATATTTGTTTTAGCCTCAGGACTCAAAAAGTATGCACAGTGCCTTTTTTTAAATTTTGAGAAAGTAAAATTTTTATTACAATTTAGCAATTTTTGCTCCAATGTGCATAAAAATATTAAATATGAGATGTTATTCTAGTTCGGTTAAAGACCATAAAAAAATTTTCTTTTATGAATTAATAGAAAAAAAATATTATTTAAATTTATTTTCATCGGGATAAACATTAATTGCATTTATAGTAATTAAATGTGCTAAAGTCCCAAAACTTATTTAACAAATTGTGAAAAAACAATCTGATGTAAGCGTGTCCCTATTCGGATTTCATTCCTGCCCAAGGAAATCTTCAGGGGACTTTGTTATTAGAATTTCTAGAGATATTTGTTATGTTAAATCACAAACTCAATGAGAATTTCTTGTCCTCGTCTAGGAGCGAGATTCAAAATTTAAAATATCAAAGAAAAAACAAAAACAAAAACAAAAACAAAAAAAAAAAAAAAAAAAATGAATGTTTATCCCGATGAAAATAAATTTAAATAACAAATATGCAGGTGCTTGTGCAAATTTAAATGTAACTGACACTAACAGAAAACATATGATTTTCTATTGTTGATTTACTTGAATAAACGTCACTACATTGCTAGGTCTGTCAAAAAAAAACAGAGTAGTATTTGGAAGATGACAAAGCCAATTGTGACAATTTTTTGTTGTTGTTTTTGTTTTTTCTTTGATATTTTAAATTTTGAATCTCGCTCCTAGACGAGGACAAGAAATTCTCATTGAGTTTGTGATTTAACATAACAAATATCTCTAGAAATTCTAATAACAAAGTCCCCTGACGATTTCCTTGGGCAGGAATGAAATCCGGATAGGGACACGCCTACATCAGATTGTTTTTCACAATTTGTTAAATAAGTTTTGGGACTTTAGAGCATTTAATTACTATAAAAAAAAATATTATTTATTTATAATAATTTTACTTTGAATAAAAGAGGAAACATAGAAAACTTTATTAGACACCGGCAGAATGGAATGCATATTCCTCACAGCTACGACCTTAATCAACATTCTTCAGTAAATCGCAAACTTTAAGTAATTATTAACTTTGATTTATTATTATTCAGTCAAGTTGAAATTTACTTTTGCGAGCTTTTTTTATTTCTCATATTCTTATGAAATTTTTAATATAAAATTACTTATGAATGGATGCAAAATATATTATCCTTGCAAAAATTTTACGTCTTACCAATTGAATGACCCTAGTATAGTGTATGTGGTGATTAATATTGCAATTAATCAAGCTTTATGATGCCAATAATTGTAATCATTAAATCACTCACTTATAAAATAATCATTTATATGTAAGCTGTTGTAATCGTGTGCATTAAAGAACACTTACACGCATCACGTATTTATGCGTGTGTAAAAGTCATATTTAAATTAAATAATAAAAGGTATTCTAAAGACCTATCAATTGGAGATGGACACGTGAGCATATTGGGGAGTGATCATTTTGGGTGAGTGAGTGTGAGTGAGTAAAATTTTAGCAAATACTTTGTCTTACTTTTAACAAAATAGTTCCTTTAGTTTTTTTTGCCGATTTACTATTTTTGGTTTTTTTAAATACAATTTAATTTTTAAAACTACATAATCATAGTTCTCATGTAGTGAGTAAACTAGTTTATATGAACGCTTGATGTTTATCATGGTATTGTTACCGCTTTCAAAACGTGTTCTGATGATGAGAACCTAGAAAATTCCCGAAATAGATCTATCAACACATTCCTGAAAGTGGTCAAATAATAAATTTGAAAACAAAAACTCTATAGATTATTTGTTAGGACAATATCCTAATAAAGAAATATAGAGTATGGCTTCGAACTTGAATTATTTTCATTCTCATTAATCTTTTTGTTTGCCCATATAAAACTAATACATACATAAAATATCGTTTAAATAATATTTCTGAAAAACTTCTGAAGCGTTTTAAGAAAATTTAAAAAAGAATTCCTTTACTTATGTATAATTTTGCCACAGAGTTTAATTCCTGTAAAGTCCTTTTCACAAAACAAGTAATACAATATTGAAATTTTCTTCGACAATAAGTTCTTTTTTGTCCAATGCATAAAACCTTGTGCATTAACAGACTAGTAAGGTACGCTGAATTCAAATCTGTGAAAAATGTTTTTCTCATTGGATGTTTTTGAAATAATGCGGTTTTAATATTTGCATTTGTCGAAATTTAACCGCAAAATCATGAAATTATTTTTAATAATATAAATATACACAAAAATATCTTTCATTTGAGTATATATTTCGTTAGAGTATAACCATGGGATTTGCAATTTTAATACAAAGTTCAGTGGAATGTTTAGCTTACGCATAGTAATTAAATAAAAAAATTTTTTAACATGCATAACATTTATGCGGATAAAACTAAAAGTGAAATTTTCAATTCCTTGTAATATCAGTGGTGGTGATACAAACACCGACATGATTATACTCAAATTAAATATAATTTTGTGTAGTTTTATATTCGAAAATTTAAGCAAAATATATGCATTAATTGGGGAATGATATAAATATAAGAGCCGCGATATTTCAAAAACTGCAAATGAGAAAAAAAGTTTGCCAGATTTGGATCCAGCGTACATAGGTTTATTTAAAAATATCTGTTCAAAGCTATTTCTTTGGCAGTCGAGTAGTGCAATAATTATAGCAATAAAAAAAAACTATATAAAAATCTTGCACTTTGTTTTTACAATCTAACACTTTTTAACACTTTTTTTTACAATTTAGCATCCAAACACATTCGGAATATGGCAACAATGATTATAATGTTTTAGAATAAATAAATATTCAGATTTATACGACTGACATTAAATTATTTAACTTAATAAAGTAATAAACCAAAATGATAATTAAAAAAAACTGATTTAAATGAATTTACAGTATTAATTACTAATAAAGGGTTATCCATTTTGCGGTTTCAAAAGTAAACGTAAATAAAACACATATAAAATATTTTTTTTTCATTATATTTCTATTTTATTATAAAGTTTGAACGTT
This sequence comes from Delia radicum, assembly GCA_021234595.1. Lineage (NCBI taxonomy): Eukaryota > Metazoa > Arthropoda > Insecta > Diptera > Anthomyiidae > Delia > Delia radicum. The sequence goes on from CM037852.1 coordinate 169,887,371, forward strand.
GACATTATGTGTAAAACACTATATCATTTAAATGACCACCACGCGAAGTGTTGCAAGCATTGATTCTTTTGAGGTAATTTTGAACCACTTTTTGACACATATTGGGCGGTATCTCACGACGAATGTTGGTTCTTAAGTGCTCAAGAGTTAAAGGTTTATCTGCATAAATACGGTCAGGAAATGTCTCTTGCAATAAAGCCATATTCCTTCGAGTTGTGTGGCATGTGGCACCGTCTTGTTGAAACCACTTATTCTCCAAGTCGTATTCGATCCGAATTGACGGTGACAGTCGTTAAATCATCGTTTTCGAAGAAGTAAGGTCCAATCACACCTTCGGACCAAAGAGCACACCAAACAGTGACTTTTTGTGGATGTAATGGCCTCTCTTCAATTACAATATCTGTAACCGCTCCAGTCTCTTCAAATTTCTTCACAATTTTGCCAATTGCTTGCGTAGTTGGACGATTATGTAAACCATAATCTCCTCTTAAAGCACGATATGTGGCAGTGCCAGAATCACCATTTTTGTAGTAGGTTTTAATAATTTTTACGCTTTGTGTGATAGTTAAGCGATCCATTTTCGTTAATGTCAGACTTCCAGCTGAAAAGAAAAAAAATTGGTTTAACAACTTAGTTTGACAGATGTCGAATTCCAGCCCTATACTTTTGAAACCACGAAATGGATAACCCGGTACATTAACATTTATAAAAAACAACTACATACATAAATATGTGTCGTGCGATAGTATAAAAAATGTTAAGCAAGTTCCGAATTTGAGCACATATTTTATTGATTCAATTAATTTTTAATTGACAGCTTATACAACATTCAACAAATCGATTTATTTGAGAAAAGTAGGGAAATATTAAATATCTATATCTACCAAAGGTTGATTAGGACAATTTCCTAATAAAGAAATATCGAGTATGGCCTCGAACTTGAATAATTTATATTTTCATTGCACAATTAAAGGTCGAAAAAACATAATTTTTATTTATAATAAAAATTATATCAAACTTATTCATATAGGTTTATATGAGGGATCATATATGTTCATGCATTAACGAAAATTTAGGTAATATTTACATATACTCGTATAATTATACACTTAGAATAAAATGTAGGTAAAGACCACTGTAGTTAAAAACAAATGAAATTTCACTTAAAGAAAGTACAACTTACATTACAGTAAATTCTACTAACATTGTTAGTTGTTTTTTTTTTTCTGTTCAAAAAATGAACCACAATTGTAGTAAAAATGAACCGCATATGCAGTAAAAAATAAACAAACATTTATTTTTTTAAATGAAAAAAAATTACTGTATAAAATGAATGTGAAATCATAATAAAGTAATTTGATGTCGTTTGTTTTTTAAATGAACTACATATGTAGTCACTTAAAAAAAAAATACTGTATTACAACTCTTACAACTACAAATATTTACAGCAGAAGTTCTCTGAGTGTACAAGTTCATACATTTCCATACATGGTTATATGTGTACATTAACTCAAATTGAGGTAATATATACATGTACGTTCACATGTGAATTCATATGAGAATATATGAGTCCTATATGATGGTCTATGGACAAAAATGCCTTCATATATGTTCATGATTGAGTTCATACATGTTCATAAATGGATTCATATATGTTGATTTTAACCGGCTATGTAAATTCTCTATAAAAACGTCACGTGATATATTCAAATTCCAAGCATTTCCCTTAATTCATAATTCATATAAATGCAAATTTTGTCAATATATAAATATACCAACTTTTTAGAAAAACTACAAATGTTGGTCCATTTTTTATTGGTATCATAAGGGATAACAAATAATGTATGTTTGACATTGATACGATATAGTTTTTCCTGTAGTGGGGCCATTGACTAGGAAAGAGCCATATGTACATATTGTAGGGCGTTTCACCATTTATATTATATTGGATTTTTCTAAGTCTAAAAGCGGAATATGAAAACCTACGTCCCAAAAGGCTTATGACAATTTTTTCAGATTTTTTGAAAGGCTCGCTAAAATGAATTTTGTGCAAAAAATGGAGGCCATGAAATAAAAAAAAAAATTGTTTTTCTTGAGCTAATAAAAGTGGAGACAGTGAAACGACCTATTATTCATTCACAATTATTACCAAAATCTTTAAAAAGATAAAGTCAAATTTGAGGAATAGTAAAATATTTATACATAAGTATTTAATATGATCGACTTGACTCTAGTTAGTGCGTATGAGTAATCACAATGGAAAAAAATATATCACTCATACGCACTTGACTGGATTACTAAATGCAAATATTGTATTAAGTGTTACTGCCAGAGCAGATAAATTCCAAAAACAAAACAATAAAATGTACTTATGTATTTATTCATTCATTTATTTATTTATTTGGGATAAACATGTCAACGACCATCAATACTTCAACGAACGTTCAAGTTTAATATAAATGTCACAACAAAAGTGGGCATTAACAGTAAAAGAACGAATAATGAAAGAAAAGCTTCAATTATAGCAGACTTTCATTAAAATACGATAAATTAAAAAACGTTAATAGATGAATTAAAAACATAGCATTGTTTTTTTTTTAACCTTTAAACGATCTATTCTAAAAAGAGATTCACTGACTGACTTTCTGCCTAAACAGAACACAATTAATTGGATTTTAAGGAATTGGTTTCTTAAGCATGTGTCCAACTTTTAAAGATTTTACTTTAATACTTTAATATTTTCATGGAAATGAGCAGGTAACTGAATTATGAAAACACAACACAGCATTACAAAACATACAAAAAATATTGTTAATCAATGACACTGTGTTCGAATCGGACTTTTTTTAACAAGTGGGTATCCGGCGAGTAAACATAATTTGGGTACGCTGAATCCAGTGGTGCTAGATGTTTTTCTGGTTTAGCTCTGTAAAAAAAGACATGTGAATTTATAAGTTAAAGTTCAAAAGACACCAAAAAACCTATTTTTTACATTTTTCGACCACACAGTTTTAATGATTTCACTTAACTATTGTGTATACAAGTTAATAATGTCGATTTTTTTAGCTTAAGAAATACATTTATTATAACAACAAAATGAGTTGATACATTATTTAAAGCTTTGTCTATCTTTAGCCACCACCTTTTCCCATCTTTCTGGTAGCATATGGATTCCGCGCCAAAAGAACTGCTCCGGTTTTGAGGTGAAGAATGCATCAAACCAAGTGAACGTATTCCAGTTAGAGCCTTCTGCATCGATCAAAACAAATGGTAGTCAGAAGAGGCATGGTCTGGGCTATAAGGCAGGCGAGCCAAAACTTCCCAACCACTGTTTTCCAAATAGTTTTTGACCGGTCTTGCAACATGTGGCCGAGCGTTGTCATGATGGAAGATTATGGCCTCGTGTATGGTCAAATATTCTGGTCGTTTTTCGTTGACTGCTCTCTTCAAACGAATCAATTGTGTTCGGTATAGGTCCACTGTGTTCGTCTGACCCGATTTCAACAGCTCATAATACAAAACACCCTTCTGATCCCACCAAATACAGAGCATTACCTTGGCGCCATGGAAATTCGGCATCAGCGTTTGATTTGACTGGTTGGCCGGGCTTTACTTATGACTTTTTGCGCTTGGGGTTTTCGTAATGTATCCATTTTTCATCACCAGTAACAATACGATGCAAAAATTACTTCTTATTGTAGCGTTCAAGCAGCATTTCTGACATGCAAAATCGCCTTTCAACGTCTCTCGGCTACAATTCATATGGGATTTAATTTCCTTGCTTTTGAATGAATCCCAATGCTTTGTTGCGTGACTCTCAATGATACGTAATCATAAAGCAATTTCTTCTTGCGTTTGACAACAATCTTGGTAGAGTAATGCTTCCAATTCCTCATCTTCACATTTTTTCGGCTGACTAGGCCTCTCCTTGTCTTCTGTGTCGAAATCACCACTTTTGAATTGGTGGGTTTTGAGTTGGTGCTTGTTGACCGCAAGCTTCTACTAACAATCGATAACCTTCAGCAGCCGTTTTCTTCAAATTAAAACAACTTTTTTAGGCACAAAATTCGACATTATTATAGCGATTGAAAAAAATGTGTGTTTACTCTTTGGCGTCTATCGAATACTGAATTATAATGACAGAAGTTTATTCTCCAAAATACCATATTTCTTATTATTGACACAAACCATATGTGATAGTTATGGCATATGTTGTCCAAATTGACATTATTAACTTGTATACCTAAAAAAGATTCATAATTTGAAAGAAACCATTTTTAATAAAGTTTTTTCATGAAATATTTAATAAATATAATGAACAAAAAAAACTGCATTGATTTAAATTTCAATGGGCGAGTTCCAATGAAATTCATAGGTCTAATGCAAAAAGTAATTGACATCATGCAGATAATTCTCTCAATGCAATTATTTATTATTTTCGTATGTAGATTTGTGTTAAAAATTATCAAAATCGGCACTTCGGTTTATACGTTTTGAGTAAAAATATGAAGAAACCTGGAAGTTTTTTATTTTGGTAAAATGGTAGCAAACTTTTTCAAGATCTTTAAAAGATCACTATAACTATTTTTTTGAGTCTCTCAATTGACATATCATAAAGAGTATTAGTGGACCAACTTATTTGCCAGCTAACTTTTTTTTAGTTGCATTGTTATGCATTTTTTAAAAAATAAAATAATAGAAAGATATCTTTAGTATCGAACGGATATAGTAAAAGTAATAAGCGTAATTTAAGCATTTTGCTATACAACAATTTTTTTTATAAATTTAATTTTAAGCCTCATTTACACAAATTGTTACATAGAGAGAATTCTATGGACTAGTTTAAAAGAAATTTTTTCACTAAACTAATGAAGTTTTCATCACAATGCACAGTGGGATAAATAACAAAATTTGTGGAAATAATTCGGCCACTTGTTATCTTGTGGTCCGATTGCAATGAAATTTGGAACATGTATAAAAGACATAAAATGGAGTTTAAGTTTTTATTTTGAACCTTCCAGACCCTTTGGGGGCGGCAAAATTGCTGCCCAAAGTTGGGTACTTTTTTCATAAAAAATTTTGAGTGTTTGCCATTTTTTTGTTTCTCGTCCGATTTTCAAAAAATTAACATATTAGTAATCTTCTTGTAAAGATGAACAAAAAACATGCTTACATGTGTGGGTTACCTCCAATAGTTTCCGAGATATTCCGATTTGAAAATGTGAAATTCCAAATTTTGTCCGACTCAGGTCCAAAGTTTCCCGAATATCGTTTTAAAATAACGGTTATTTAGCCAATAAAATTTTTGATTGAATAAAAAAAAAATTAGTTCAATATCTTGTTTCAGTCAAAAATTACATTAGTTTAAAGTAGAAATTAAAAAAAAAGTAAATTTTGGCGATATTTTCCCCAAAAAGCACCAAACTTCTTATCGCTCCAGACAAATATTTTTCTTCTGAATATATAAAGTATGTATACTTTTCTGAAAGGTCTTTTTATGTTAATGCGAGTTGTGGTAAAACAAATTTTGATTTGTAAATACTTTTCCCCCCATCCGCTTCCAAAGTTGCCATATTTCTGAGGTAAATATCAACTTTAACTCACAGTTAAAATTTGTGCACGCCTCCAATTGAATAGTGTAAACCGGTTTTAGATACTCCAACAGATACCTAATGTAGTGTGTAAGTCATTTCCAATCCCCGCTTTAAATGACGACATAGCAGCAAAAAACGAAAAAAAAATCCCATATTTGCAAATTTTTTTTTTATTTTTAGGAATTGTGGGATTGTTTTCAGAAAATTTTCTTTTCAACGATACCAAACACTGGTATGTTATGTTCATAACTTCTAAACAGAAAATCTTCAAATGTTAGCCCTTATTCTTATATTTCTTCTAATGTGTCCTCGTATTCACATCTTACATAATTGGGTCAGGTAAAAAGGGTTTTATGATGTTCTTCATTAATGAAAAAAAAAAAAAAAGACAAACAAATTAGGTTGTTTCTTTATTTAATACAAAATAATCGGACACATCATTATTTATATCTAACAGATAAAGCAAATCTTTTAATTCTTCATTATTTACAGATGCCAATGTGTTATAAGAAATCCATCGTTTTCTCATTGACGACAGGACGGGATAGGAAGACAGTAATAGGTTATTGAAAATATCTTCGTTCTGTGATTGCCTTGAACATTTTCTGGAACTGAACAATTGGGCGTGTTAGAAATCTCGATTCCTTGCTTCCTGAGCTTCTTCTGTTAGTTCACCTAGAGGAAGAATGTTTGATTCAATGATGATTTTTCCATGGCACAATACCTTATGATCTGTTGGTGTCATTTCTTTCCAGGGATATAATGATAATAGAAGTTTTGTTATTTCGTCGGTATATACTCCAAATTTTGAGGAATTTAGTTTATGTTCACTATTAATTGCCATTAACATGATGTTGGTCTTTCGAAGCTACTCCTTGTCAATTCCTGTTATTATTGAAGTAATTTCAAAATCTCTAAAAAACCTTCTTGCTGTATTTAGCCATCTTGGTAAAACAAAAACTTGGGTAATCCAAATATGAACGTAAAAATTTCAGTTTTTGCTTAAATGAAAATTTTCACTATTCAATAAAATATTTATTAATAGACATAATCCAATGATTTTTTGGATTTAACTAGACTTTAAGGTCAACCAATCGAAACAAATGTCAGAATTTATGATTTTCTGAAAACAATTCCACAATTCCTAAAAATAAAAAAAAAAATTCCAAAATGGGATTTTTTTACGTTTTTTGCTGCCATGTCGTCATTTAAAGCGGGGATTGGAAATTTGTTTGTCTTTTTTTTTTCATTAATGAAGAACATCATAAAACCCTTTTTACCTGACCCAATTATGTAAGATGTGAATACGAGGACACATTAGAAGAAATATAAGAATAAGGGCTAACATTTGAAGATTTTCTGTTTAGAAGTTATGAACATAACATACCAGTGTTTGGTATCGTTGAAAAGAAAATTACCTGTAGATTGCGATTATTTTAAAAAAGGTTGAATTTAGCCATCTTGGTAAAACAAAAACTTGGGTAATCCAAATATGAAGGTAAAAATTTCAGTTTTTGCTTAAATGAAAATTTTCACTATTCAATAAAATATTTATTAATAGACATAATCCAATGATTTTTTGGATTTAACTAGACTTTAAGGTCAACAAATCGAAACAAATGTCAGAATTTATGATTTTCTGAAAACAATCCCACAATTCCTAAAAATAAAAAAAAAATTCCAAAAATGGGATTTTTTCGTTTTTTGCTGCCATGTCGTCATTTAAAGCGGGGATTGGAAATGACTTACACACTACATTAGGTATCTGTTGGAGTATCTAAAACCGGTTTCCACTACCCAATTGGAGGCGTGCACAAATTTTAACTGTGAGTTAAAGTTGATATTTACCTCAAAAATATGGCAACTTTGGAAGCGGATGGTTGGAAAAGTATTTACAAATCAAAATTTTTTTACCACAACTCGCATTTATATAAAAAAACCTTCCAGAAAAGTATACATACTATGTTCAGAAGAAAAATATTTGTCTGGAGCGATAAGAAGTTTGGTGCTTTTTGGGGAAAATATCGCCAAAATTTACTTTTTTTTAATTTCTACTTTAAACTAATGTAATTTTTGACTGAAACAAGATATTGAACTAATTTTTTTTTATTCAAACAAGAATTTTATTGGCTAAATAACCGTTATTTTAAAATGAAAATTGGTCCCAATTTTCTCCCGATATTCGAAAAACTTTGGACCTGAGTCGGATAAAATTTGGAATTTTTTTTTTTTTTTTTTAAATAGAAGCACCACTCAGGAAATTCTTCCTATTAATTAATGTGTTGCTTTCTTTGGAAAGGGGATAGTGGAGAGATGAAAGGTGGTGAAAGGTGGTGAAAGCTGAAGGGCTTCAAACATGGCAACACTGCAATTGCGCGAGATGATAAGTCTTAGAACAGTTGTTGCTCGCCACCTGATGTAGAGTTGGCGAATTTATTGAAGCTTTTTGTTTCATAGCCCTGATTCATTAAGTGCTATGGGAACACCGAAGGTGGGTGTAGCGATACATATAAGTGATAGAAAACTCATACATATTATTTTTCTAAATTGATGTTGTCGTCACCGGGAAAATCGGAATATCTGGGAAACTATTGGAGGTAACCCACATATGTAAGCATGTTTTTTGTTCATCTTTACAAGAAGATTACTAATATGTTAATTTTTTGAAAATTGGATGAGAAACAAAAAAATGGCAAACACTCAAAATTTTTTATGAAAAAAGTACCCTAATTTGGGCAGCAATTTTGCCGCCCCCAAAGGGTCTGGAAGGTTCAAAATCAAAACTTAAACTCCATTTTATGTCTTTTATGCATGTTCTAAATTTCATTGCAATCGGACCACAAGTTAACAAATGGCCGAATTATTTCCACAAATTTTGTGATTTATCCCACTGTGCAATGTGAATGAAAAATTTCTTAAACTCCATAAAAAAGCTTCATAGTTTTAATGAAATTTTTTCATTAGGCGTATGAAACTCTTAATAAATAATATGAAGTTTTTCATTAAATTTAATTTAAATTCTCAATGGACTCCCAGTGACATATCATGCAGATAATTCTCTCGGTGTATAAATATTTTAGTTTCAGACATTCTCCTAACTTTTTGACAATAGGTTTTAACAAAAAAATTATGTATTGATAAAAATAAGAATGTTTTAGCAAAAATATAAATATCTCACTTATTGTATCAGAGTTCCATTGTTCTGTCAGAGATGTTAAAATTATCCTACACTGAGAGAATTATCTTCACTGCAGTAATGAATTTCTTCATAGCTGTAATGAAAATTGTCACTGGAACTCGTCCATAAAATCTATGAAACAAGTGTCATTAAAGTCAATGCTTATGAAATGTTTGTAAAACATTTATAAAACTAATGAATCATTCCGACGTTATGAAAGAGTTTCATAAAATTTTTAATATTAAGAAGTCTTAAAAAATATACTGGAGCTAAGCCAATGAGCAGCTTCATTAGATTTTTTTAAAACAATTTCATAGATGCCCAACATTAATAAAAAGCGACATTGAAATTATAAAGCACTTTATAAAATATGTCGCACACTAGAGAATTAAATCTTAAAACTATTGTTTGAAATAAATGTAAATTATGGAAATTAAAGAAAATTTTCGTTAAATTTATGAAGAAATAATTTATGAAATCGAATGAATTTCTTTAATGAAACTATGAAGTTTTATGGAAAATAGTTTATGAAAAATTTTTTAACATTAATAAAATTTCTTGGATATAATGAAATTCTTCATTTAATCTATGAAAAAAATTGTATCAAATTGTTTCATTAATATCATGAAGGATTATTCTTTCAGTGTAGGCTTTTCCCTAATTTTTTTTTTAATATAAGAGACTAAAACTTTAATTCCAGAAATTAAATTTAAATTTTATTGATTTTAAACAAAATTGGACAAAAACTGTTAAAAAAAATTACAATTTTTAGGATTATAGAATTTTATTTAGCTTTTTACGCATTTTAATTAAGCAAAAATGATTATTTGAGTGTTTTTAATAATTCCCGGAGATTCAGACAAAAATTTCCGGCAATCGGGAAGCGAAAAATGGGAAACATTCTCGGCAATTGTCTTTTCCTTAAAATATAAAAAAAAACTCGCTTAAGACACTGCAAACTTAAACTAGAAAATTTGTTTTAAAACTGGTTATCTCTGAATCTATTTCAGAGCCGCTTCTTTTACCATCGGTTACATTAAACCGGTTCTATAACTGGTTCCTGGTAGTCAAAACTGAAGGCTTCACTGTCCCAGAACCAGTTTTAAATGCAAACTAAAAGCAAATATAATAAATCCCCAAAAATAATCGGTTGTTGAACATAAATTAGAATCTACACTCAGGGAACTTCTGCTGTAAATATTTGTAGTTGTTGGAGCAGTAATACAGTATCTTTATTTTTAAGTAAAAAAGCAGTCATTTCAGTTTTGACTACATTTGCAGTTCATTTAGAAAAGCAAACCACATCAACTTACTGTACTATGAATTTACATTAATTTTATCAGTTTTTTTTTTTGTTTGTATTAAAAAAAAAAAAAAAATAAAGGAAATATACGATTGAAATTGTTTACTACATGTGTGGTTAATTTTTATTACATTTGTGGTTCATTTTATCAGCAGTAAAAATCAAATGACAATGTTAGTTGAAATATCATTTGTTTTAAACTACATTTGCAGTGGTATTTACCTACATAATAATGTAAGTGCATTATAATACAGTATAAGAAGTTCTGCAACATGTTATTAGGATTTTACTAACAAGGCAGATATCCCGACCCGGACTGGCAGATCTTAATGAACTTCGGATATGTTGTAGAGAAGAAATATTAAAGGGACCCGTATTTTTTTAGCTGCCCAATCTGATGTTTCTGATGAGTGTCAAAAACAACACCATTTACGTTATTTTTATTTTTTTGGTTTATTTAGTTATAACTATGGACAAATTTGGCTTCAAATGTAAAATTTTTAAAGACACATTCGCTGGTGAACAAACTATGCTCCAAAGACTTTTAAGTAATTATGTTATTCGAAAAATGTGTTTGAGTAACATTAAATATGTAGTTTTATTAAGGAATTTTAGTTGTATTAGACTAAAAATAGTGCATAGCAATAACTATTTTATTTAATCGAGGGGGGTATCTGAGCTTCTTCCGACAGTTGAAACCGTTTGGTTTTTATGCGACTGTTCCCGAAAAGCTTTTTTTCTCTATATTTTAAATAATTTCAAAATGTGGCAACTCTAGGCAATGTTTGTATCAAAATATTTGTTTTCTTGTTTTCATACAAAAGCAAATTAATTTTAAACCCTACTTTTTACCATTAAACGCAAGATTGGGCAGCTAAAAAAATAAGTGTCTCTTTTTGCTCTTTCATGTCCAAAGCTCATTAAAATCTGTGAGTTCGGGTCGGGATACCTCCCTAGTAGGCATTTTAGTTGGTAAAATTAAATATCTCTTTATTCACTGACCCAAAACTAAGTTTGTGTGTCCCGGGATTTTGATGTGCAACATGAAAAGTTGAAATTTTACTTACTGTATTATTATTTCCAAAATTTTTTATAGTTCGCATTTAGTTATTGCTCAAAGTTGGGGGGGTTTTAACAAATACACACAGAGATACAACTGAATATTGGTTTACACAAAAAAAACTCGGTTGACACAATATAATTTTAATTGCAACACCTAAAGTATTCAAAAAGTATATTAGAATGTGGTTGTACTTACACTTTTATATTCTGTTGGCACATTATTTTTCTGTGTGTATACAATTTTTGAATTATCATAACTTTTGAATACGTCAAAAAATTTGGTCATTTCAAAGAAGAAATCCTCCTCATCCTTCTTTAAAGAAATACTCTTGTACAAAGTAATATTTTCGCAAAAAGGATAATGAAATAAAAAAATGTCCTTAAATACTGTTGCTGATACCAAAACCGAAACAACGATTAGGTTGCAAACCATGTTTACAGAAAATTTGCAAATATTTTCAAATTTTGAAATTTTTTTTGACAAAAATCCTATAACTTTTTTTGCCATGCAGTGTAATAACAAAATTGACAACTTTTATACTTTTTGATGCTTTAGTAGCAATTCTTTTATATGTTTGTGTTAAACTTAATACATATACATAAAAAGTTGCTTGAATTTTATAAAATCGCAAATTTAACATTCATTTGATATTTTAAGTTTTTTTTTTATTATTATTTTGTATGAAACTCATATAAAAACAGTTGCATACAATAGTTTATTTTTAAAGTTTCATAACAAAAGAAATGAGTGGGTGTTGAGTTGGTTTTTATATTCATTGTGTAGTCATTACACTTTTTTTTTTGTTCAGATTTTGTTTAAATGCACGAATAAAACTGTCAACAGTTTGACAAGCAGACGGCACTCAAATTACATACCAAATGTAATCACAAAATAAAACCAACCGACAGATGAACAGATAGATAGATAGATAGATAGATAGATAGATAGATAGATAGATAGATAGATAGATAGATAGATAGATAGATAGATAGATAGATAGATAGATAGATAGATAGATAGATAGATAGATAGATGAGCAGACAGACAATTTCAGTAGAATCTGCCCATGCAGCTTTAGATTTGTTGTTCAAAAGTCATTTAAGGTTGATTTGGTTTGCATGGTTTGTTGGTTCATTGCCTGATCTTTCAGTTCAATAGATAGCTGTGGCATTTATTAAATAAGGCACAAAAACAAAGGAATGATTTGTTTTGGGCTTCAAATATAAAAATAACCCAGCTAAAAATTATGTTTTCTAGAAGAAAGGTCTACAAAGCGAAAGTAAAGGGTGTTTTTTATACAGGCATAGAACTTTAAGTTGGAAACACTTTTTAACTGGCGGCCATTTTGTCAGCTGTCAAGTGATTTATGTTTAGTTTGGTTTGGCATTTCAACATGAATAGACTGACGCCTTAACAACGCTTCCAAATTGTGCAAATTTATTTTGAAAATCATGGTTCTGTTCGAAATACGTATCGCGTACTACGTCCTTTTTACAACATAATGATGATAACATAATGATAATAAATGATAGTATGCATCCACAGGGACGTACAGAAGAAGTATAGCGTAGCGTAGAGGAAGACCAAAATCAGTCTAACCTTCAATGGTGACCGCTATAGAGCCATGATTACTGACTTTTACGTTCATCAATTGAACAACCATGATGTGCAGCAGCTGTGGTTTCAACAAGACAGCGCAACATGTCACACAGCTCGTTCCACAATTGATTTATTGAAGGAAACTTTTGGTAACCGCATTGTTTAAAATTTCGGACCCTTGAATTGGCCTCCAAGATCGTGCGATTTAACGCCGCTGGACCATTTTCTTTGGGGATATGTGAAGTCGCTAGTCTACGCCGATAAACCCGAAACGATTGACCACTTGGAGGACAACACTCGCTACGTTATTGCCAAAATACGGCCACAAATGTTGGAAAAAGTCATCGAAAATTGGACCTCCAGAATAGACTACGTCCGTGCCAGCCGTGGCGGTCATATGCCTGAAGTCATATTTAAATTATAATGCCAGAAGATTATCTTTTGAATAAAGTAAATTTCATGTCAATTTAAAAAATTCATCTTTGTTTTATTTCATTTCAAAGTTTTATACCTCTATGAAAAACACCCTTTAAAAGTGGGTAGCATTTTAATGGGTGCTTAACTTTATAAGTCCTGATTTAGTTTTAGTTCTTGATTTCTCTGCATCACTGAAGTCTAATCGATACCATTTTTTTTTTTACACCCAGAAAAAAGTCTCAGTTGGATCCACCGAATTTGATGCCAATCGAATTCTTGCGGTTACGACAACTATCTTACTATTATTGTATAGTTTTGTTCGTGAATGCTAAATATTCAGGTGTCTCATCCAATATTATATTCCACATAAATATTATTACGTTTCACAAAATTTTATTAATATTAAAATTTTTTTTTTTGTAATTCAAATATTGAACCGTGGTACTCAGATTAATAGTCCTGTGTTCTACTGATTGCACCATAATCACATTTAAATTGAATTGACTTATTTGCTATTTAAACATTTTAGAATTTAATTTTTATTAAAAAAAAAAACTTTTTGGGTTTGTCTTTTCAGGGATGTGAACTCGGAAGCTCGGAGTAATTGACTCCCGCTCTATCCATTACACCACAAACGATTATAAATGTAGAGTGCCAAATTTGAATTTAAATATTTTTTTAGGCAAACAAAGATAGTCTTCGTTTACGAATACCAATCATTAGTTGCTTCTATAAAAAATGCAATCCACATTTCGGTCAGTTCTACTGAAACTCTAATTTAATGCCATATCTCATTGTAAAACCCGTATTTCCAGTTACCAGTAGTCAAACTACCGACAATTTTTTAATAAACTTGATAGGTGGTACCAACTTTATTGTATTATCGCTAAATAAATGGTTTCTTCTAATAAAAGTTGATTTGAAATGCCAACAGTTGGATGATAGGATGGTTTTTTAGTAACCAGTAGAGTATTTTTGCCGTATTAATCGATTATTGGTAGTTCCAAAAAAAATAACGTCGAATTCCAACCGATTTTTTTTTTTCTGATAACTTTAACATGGGTTTTCTATAAACTTTAACAATTCTTGCTTCGTTTGTTGCATGTTTTAATTACATTGATGTAAATATGTCGCCTTAATCAAAATCAGAAAAAAATTTTCTTTTTTTGTTCATTACAAACAAAAAAAAAAGTTGTTGGTCAAACAAAATGTCATGGAAATTTGTTTGCTGTTTTATTACATTTTGTCAATCGAACTTTTTTCTATGAACATTTGGTATGGCAATTATTTTTCATCTTTTGACATTTAAACAGCGTCGAGCGTTATAATTAGTGTAAATTTAAAGTAAATTTTACAATTTAAGTTCTAATTGTCTTACTATAAAAGCAAAAGTTTGATAATTATTAAAAATAAAAATTATGTTTTTTCGACCCTTAATTGTGCAATGAAAAAATGAAAATTATTCAAGTTCGAGGCCATAGTCTATATTTCTTTATTAGGAAATTGTCCTAATCAACCTTTGGTAGATATAGATATTTAGTATTTCCCTACTTTTCTCAAATAAATCGATTTGTTGAATGTTGTATAAGCTGTCAATTAAAAATTAATTGAATCAATTAAATATTTGCTCAAATTCGGAACTTGCTTAGCATTTCTTATACTATCGCTCGACACATATTTATGTATGTAGTTGTTTTTTATAAATGTTAATGTATTAGTAATTTATACTGTAAATTCATTTAACTCAGTTTTTATTAATTATCATTTGGTTTATTACTTTATTAAGTTAAATAATTTAATTTCAGTGGTATAAATCTGAATATTTATTTATTCTAAAACATTATAATCATTGTTGCCATATTCCGAATGTGTTTGGATGCTAAATTGTAAAAAAAAGTGTTAAAAAGTGTTAGATTGTAAAAACAAAGTGCAAGATTTTTATATAGTTTTTTTTTCTTTTATTGATATAATAATTACACTACTCGACTGCCAAAGAACAAATATTTTTTTATAAACCTATGTACGCTGAATCCAAATCTGGCAAACTTTTTTTTTTTCATTTGCAGTTTTTGAAATATCGCGTATCTTATATTTATATCATTCCCCAATTAATGCATATATTTTACTTAAATTTTCGAATATAAATCTACACAAAATTATCTATAATTTGAGTATAAGCATGTCGGTGTTTGTATCACCACCACTGATATTACAAGGAATTGAAAATTTCACTTTTTTAGTTTTATCCGTATAAATGTTATGCATGTTAAAAAATTTTAATTTAATTACTATGCGTGAGCTAAACATTCCACTGAACTTTGTATTAAAATTGCAAATCCCATGGTTATACTCTAACGAAATATATACTCAAATGAAAGATAATTTTGTGTATATTTATATTATTAAAAGTAATTTCATGATTTTGCGGTTAAATTTCGACAAATGCAAATATTAAAACCGCATTATTACAAAAACTTCCAATGAGAAAAACATTTTTCACAGATTTGAATTCAGCGTACCTTACTAGTCTGTTAATGCACAAGGTTTTATGCATTGGACAAAAAAAGAATTTCGTTTCGAAGAAAATTTCAATATTGTATTACTTGTTTTGTGAAAAGGATTTTACAGGAATTAAACTCTGTGGCAAAATAATACATAAGTGAAGTAAATTTTATTTATATTTATATTTATTTATATTTAGTCTTTTTTAGTTTATATTTCTTATTTTTAATATACTCTTGGTTTGCAAATAATATTTAGGAAATTTCATTGTATCTTCAATGAATAAAAAACATTTATAGTTAAAATATATTTTAAAAAACCAAAAAAAAAACAGTAGTTCAAAGTCAAATAGTCAAATTAATAATAAAAAATAACTTCATTTGTTAATTGTTTTTCAGTAGTTAAAAATAACTAAATTGTTAGCTATTTTAGCGGTAATTAGCTTCATCGATTTTTAAACAATATTGTTCTTTATTTTAACTGTCATTTTTATTAGATTCTACTGACAAACTTTTTTGAGTGTAGTATTAAAAAGCATTGAAAAATTAGTAGGACTCATTTTAGCATATACAATTTTTTACTTTTATCCAAAGCATCTAGGATAGGCCGCCAAGGGGGATATTTTCAAAAAAAAATTGAAATTTTCAAAAATCCCATCAAAACAGACGTCTAATCCTGATAAGGAACCCACATACCAAATACCATTCCGAGGGGGGACTTATTCAACCTATTAACCGCTATTTTACCACTTTTATAGGAAAAATTCCAAAAATTAGGTCATATCGAAAAGAAAATTTCAGCTTTCTAGCAATAGAGTTTTAGGCAGTCCACCAAGAAGAAAGTTGTATAACTTTTTGACCCTCTCCGTAAGAACTGTCCAAAAATCGCTTCTTGGCTGACGTCAACGCTATGCCAAATTTCAAGTTTGCTAGCTCCAGCGGTATAGGCTGTGCATTGTTGAGTCAGTCCAACAGTCAGTGAGTAACTTTATTCTTTTATGGGTAGGTAATTGTCAAGGAAACTAATGTTTTATTACAATTGTTTCATATTTCAAAATTCCTTGAACACAGAACGCTCTTATCCATTTGGTAAAAAAATTTATTTAATATTAATTTAGTTTTTTGTGTAATTTTTCATTTGATACCAGACATGGTTTTAAATGTTTCTAGGCAATTATTACAATTGAATGATTTTTGAAATTATATTTTTTATATAAAAAAATACAGAAAAAGTCTGTCTGATGTATAAAGATGAGGGTTGAAAGGCGAATGATTCTAAGTGTGCTAATTCAAAAGATTTGTGGTCAATAAGTTTTATTCTTATTAAAGTACGAGGGCGGTTCCAAAATTAGGCGATCTGACGAATAGATGACG
Source organism: Delia radicum (assembly GCA_021234595.1). NCBI lineage: Eukaryota > Metazoa > Arthropoda > Insecta > Diptera > Anthomyiidae > Delia > Delia radicum. Next base: position 169,904,400 of record CM037852.1, read on the forward strand.
GCAGTAATTTGAAAAAAAAAAATATTTTGGTCAAAAGCGGAAACCTTATAAAACATATGTTTTAAGTTTCAAGGCGCCACGTTGTTTAGTGTATTTTTTTTTTTTTTTTTTTGAGACATTAAAAATAAACGATCTCAGTGAATTTGTAAACATGGAAAAAATTGGTCACCGTTTTGTAATTCAATACTTTCATTTGAAAGGTCTCAGTCCAACCAATAGTAAAGCCAAACTAGATTCTACTCTGGGGGAGTCTTCTCCTTCGTTTACGACTATAAAATATTGGGTGGCAGAGTTTAAATGAGGCCACCTGAGCTGTCAAGACGTACGCCATAGTGTTCAACCAATTGAGGTGTCCACGCCAGAAACGGTTAATAAAATCCACAAAATGGTATTGGATGATCGTAGGTTGAATGTGCCTTACATCGCATATTTACCGATTTTCGAGATGAGAAAGCAGTGCGCAAGATGGGTTTGCTCACAATAGAACAAAAAGAGCGTCGTGAAGATGTTTCAATAGAGTATTTGGCGATGTTTCATCGCAACAAAGCCGAGTTTTTGCGTCGATTCGTAACCATGGATGAGACATGGATCCAAGACTTTATACCTGAGACAAAGCAACAGTCAAAGCAGTGGACTGGAATGGAAGAATCGTATCCAAAGAAGGTGAAGGCAGTTCCATCTTCAGGAAAGGGTATGGCGTGTGTTTTTTAGGATGCGCGTTCGATAATTTTTATTGATTATCTTAAAAAGGGAAAAACAATCAACGACGAGTATTATGCTTTGTTGTGTTTTCTTGGTTAGGTCGGCTAATTTTGGAACCGCTCTCGTACTTTTGCTCTTTACACGTGTTATTACAAATTATATATCGAGAGTGCAATCTCGATTAAAATTTGAACAAAATCTTAATTTGATTTTGGGTTTATTAATTTTTAAAGTCAATACCATTACTATTATGTCGCCATTAATATTATTGGCATAAATATCGTAACAATAATATTTACGCATTTTCAAAAGCAATAAAAAAGAAACATTTTTTGTAGCATTTATGGCTTGAATTTAAACTACAACATTTTGCTTTGCAAAAACCGCGGAATACTTAGTATTAGAATTTCTTTTGGAACTACAACAATTTTCACGATATTTTAATTTAAAAGTTAAATCTGTTTATTTAAAGGTTCAACATCACATTACGTCACATATGCGTATTCCAAATTTCATTGCAATCGTGCCACTAAATAAGAAATGGCCGAATTGTTTCCAAAAATGTTGTGATATATACCATATATGCACACAGCGAAAATGGTTTTCGTTTTTTTAAAAAGTTTTCTTAAACTACTTTAGTAAAAATGCTAAGCATGCTAAGCACAAAAAAATATCTAATTTAAATTAACCCTTGGATGCTCTTGGTGTCAAATTCTTATATGCCAGCCAAGGTCACTACATGGTTTTATTCATCACGCACACTTAATTTCTTGCTATACAGTTTTTTGTTTTCTTACCGATTTCGTAAAAATTTGACAATCATAATTTTTACACTTGAGGCGAGGTCACCAAATACTGTTTTTAAATGTATAAATGCATGGTCTGCTATGGATTTTCGCAATATTAATTCCCTGCGGGAAATGAAGCGTGACCCAAAGTGACAATTCTGTGATATATGATATAGGAGCACGTCACGGAACTGGTGAAACTAAAATTGTGGTGAACTGGTTCAAAACAGTTGAACTGGTTCAACTCAGTTAACAGTGGATGAAAACATGGCAGTTAGTGCCAAAGGATTACAAAGCAGGCATAAAGCTCACTGAATTTTTTTTGTACCAACTTTGTGACAGTTGAAATGAACACTTAACACTGCACTGGTTCAAAAGAACTGAATACGGAATTGTTTAGATGGTGCTCAGGGTTGATATATATGGCGATTTCTCGCAAAACATGACCATTTTAGAATTCGCTTGTCGAGTTAGTTTCTGAAATGGCACCGAGCGATTTTTTGACTGAATGTCGATTTTCTTGGCGATTTTACACAAAAAATATCGCTAAAAAATAACTAGAAATACATCACCAGAATAAGAGTTTTTCCACTAATAACTCCAAAACTTAAAACATTTTCCAAGAAGGATTCTGACGAGATCTTTAGCCCGATCGAAATACTAGTATCAACCTAGCTGATATGTTTGATTTACTTTATTTTTATAACTACCCAGTAAAATAGTAAAATCCAAATAACTGGTTGCAGAACAACTAATAATGTTCAAATTTCTGTTCTGCAACTGGTTCTTTTTATATAGAGTTTGTCCTATTTGTAATGTGTTCTTTACCTCCAAACAAGAACAGGTTGCTTTAGAACCGGTTCTTGAACCAGTTATAGAAATGGTTCTGGGACAGTAACACCTTTCATTTCGACAGCCAAGAAACTGTTCTAGAACCGGTTCCATGTAATCGGTGGTAAAAGAAGTTGTTCCAGAACAGGTTCAGAGGTAATCTGTTCTATTTAAAGCTCTTTTATAAATTAAGAATCTAATAAAACTATAAAAAATATCACTGAGTCAGAGTAAAAACTAAATTTTTTGTTATAGAACATTTTTGCTCTTCAAGTTTTAGTAATTTCAGGTTCTTATGATGTCTTTATCCAGATTAAAATAGTAGTATCAACCTAGCTAATACGTTTGATTTGCTTTATTTTTTTAAATATACAGAGGTTGAAAGCTTGTTATAAATTAAAAATAAAAAAAATAAAAAACTGTACAAAAATGTAAATTAAAATTGCAAAATTTTCCCATATTGGTTTCGAAATGTCTTGTTAAGATATTTTACAAGTTTTTTGGTAACGATTTTTTATGTTTATGTTATTAGCGATTTGTGAGAATTTCTTTGGATATAAAAATAAAATTGAGTATATATTTTGTTACTCTGCTTTATAAGTTATAAAGGGTGTTTTTTATAAAGGTATAAAACTTTGAAATGGAAGAAAACAAAGATAATTTTTTTAAATTGACATGAAATTTACTTTATTTGAAAGATAATCTTCTGGCATTATAATTATAATATGAATTCTGGCATATGACAGCCACGCCTGGCTCGGACGTATTCTAATCTGGAGGTCCAATTTTTAAGGACTTCTTACAATATTTGCGGCCGTATATTGGCAATAACGCGGCGAAATTTGTCCTCCAAGTGGTCAATCGTTTCGGGATTATCGGCGTAGACTAGCGACTTCACATATCCCCACAGAAAATAGTCCAGCGGCGTTAAATTGCACGATCTTGAAGGCCAATTCACGGGTCCGAAATGTTAAACTATGCGGTTACCAAACGTTTCCTTCAATAAATTAATTGTGGCACGAGCTGTGTGACATGTTGCGCCGTCTTGTTGAAACCACAGCATAGTATATTCATGTTGAAATGCCAGACCAAACTAAACATAAATCACTTGACAGCTGACAAAATGGCCGCCAGTTAAAAAAGTGTTGCCAACTTAAGGTTCCATACCTGTATAAAAAACACCCTTTACATTAAATTTTAACTGTTTTGTTGCAGCTCCTTCTGTTTATAAAGATACTATTGTGAACTAGAATTACAATGCAGCATTCAATATGCTGCATTATAATCAATGAATCAGTTTTTACGTGGGTCTTTGTAAAAAATTTTACACACATTTGAAAGAAAATTCTCATAATCATCAGAAAGTGGTAAATTGTCACGTATCTACTTTACTAGAACTTTAAAATTAATTTAAAATAATTATATGCTTTAAGAATTTTCACAAATTTATAAAAACGAGTCAAATTTTAATGTGTGAGATGGAGGCTGTCGGGGTGGCGCCGGGTCGCGGGGGTTCCTAGGCTTGCGTAAAAATAAAGAGAAGGAATCAAAGGAAAATCGGTATATTTTTTAAGTCTTAAGGTATGCAACAAAAATTTGTTTCTAATAATATGTGTTATATTAAAAGTATTTGAGTCCCGGGCAAGACCGGGTACAAACAGCTAGTTATTAATAAAATGAGAAATTCAATTGCATTACTTTCAGTTTTGCGATTTTCTTGGCATATTTTTTATTTTCCTCTGTGATGATACTCGTAAAAATATCAAAACAACTTAAAATTATTCTTTTATATTTTACTCATAAAATTTATTCTAAGCACAAACATATTTTTGATAAATTCACCTGTCATTCCCAAGATGAGTTACAGATGACATACATCTTGTTTTCACCAGCATCATCATTAAAGTATTACTAGCGAAAACGATGATGGCAAAAATAAAAAATAAATCTATTCTAAGCAATAATTTAAAATTGAAAAAGTCAAATATTGACATTAAAAATTTATGAGTATTTTTTGCAATTCAGACATGAAAAATATGTACGTGAATGTTTTTATTTATTTATTTTTTTATTCATTTGAACGTACTTGAGATGGCCTTGTCAAGGTTTTTTGTTCGACAGTTAGAAAAATCTTAATTAGCTTTTGTTTTTTTTTTTTTTTTTTGAGTATAACATGAAGGATTAAACGAAGAGAAGTTATTTAATTTTTCCTTCAAGCGTTTTAAATTGATTGTCTGTTTGGTCTTATTTATATAGTTTAAACCAACAAATGGTGTCAGTTTAATTATACTATGATTAAGCAGAAATTTATTTGACAATCCTTGGATGTGAATAAAAATATAGCAATAATTTTTTTTTCTTTAAATTCACAATAAGATAAAATATTTTAATTGAATTCTATTTAAAAATTAAAATTGTTTTGAGAATTGAAATATAAACTTTCTGGCAAAAATAGAAAAGTTTAGTATCTTTAGAAATCAATATAAACAATATTTAAATAACACTATGGAACAAATTCAGGTTAGCAAAAGTAAGGTCGATTCTGAGAGTAAGGGGTGAAAATAGAGGCTAAATTAGAAGAACCGTATCGCGGCGTTTGTTTATGTTAGTTCGGATTGTTTTTTAATCGACCTTCGAACTTTGCAGTCAAATGCCGATTTTCAGCATATTGTTTATATGGTTTTTTGGCTATAACTCGTCGACTAAGAGACCTGTCCAACAATTAAAGTTTTTAAAAAATTGATTTAGAAAATTTTTGTGGTGCTTATGAAGCAAAATGTTGTAAACAAATTTTTTTTTTCATGCTTTTTGAAAATATTTTTCAACAAAACTAAGTCTTTTTTGCTTTCTGTTTAATCTATAATATGCTTCTCAGTTTCTTCAATAAATTTCATTTGAAAAGAAAACAATCATAATACAAAACTTGCGTTTTCCAGCTTAATATTAATTTACTTCTCATTTTTTATATACCAATTTTGTTCAGTGTTGGTTTTGAAGAAACATTGAAAAAGAAATTATAAAAATATGTAAAAAAAATATAATTTTGAAATGTTAGTTATGAAAAGTTTTAAGTAAAAAAAATTAAATAAATTAAATTAATGATTTGGCCAGTTGCCGTTTAGCAGGCGGCTGTGGATCAACATCACTGCTCTCTGTAAAATCTTGGTCATCGTCATCATCATCAGAAAGGTCGATAATTTCGTCCAACAGATATTCTGGAATTTCATCTTTGTCTTCCCCTTCTTCCTCTTTTTCCTCGTCTTCCTCTTCTTCAAAGGTGTTTTTATACCACCAACAAATTTCAGCGAGTATTGCAGATGAAGATTTCTTTACTCTGTACCTGAAACGAAAATAGTTTTCAATCGTTAACATGTTTAAATTGTTCACTCTGACAAAGATATTAGAAAAATCTAGGAATTCAAAGTATGCACACTCTATAGTTACCTTATTTCAAATGGAAGCGCAGTTTGGTGATAACGTTCGCCCTGCTCATCAGATTCAGTTGGCAACTGTTGAGCGAGTTGATCAAGATGCTGATGCAAGAGATGAATTTTGTACGACATAATAACCCCAATTTCATCGAAAGCTGCCAACATGTTTGCAGCAGATTGCCTGTAGTTGTCTTTGCGTTCTTTACCCAAAAGTCCTTTAATGACTGCTTTCAATGCGAGCCACGCATTTAATTCTCGGTCTGTCAGAACTTGGTCAAAATCTTGACGACTCATTAGTTTCCGTATGTCGGGACCATTAACCACCCCTTCCTGAATTTTGGCGTTACTTAGTCTTGGGAAAATGTCTTTTAAGCGGTTGAATACTGCTGGTCTTTTTGCGATACATTTCAGAAAGAAATAAATATAAACAATATTTAAATAATTGAAGTGTGGAGGCGAATAAATGTATAGGAAGGTTTTAAAAACTTTCGACACATTTTTCAGATAATGGTCTTTCAAATTTCATTAACCTTAATATTTATATAGTCCAAGTAAAGGGGGAGTTTAGATATTATTTATTTTTTTCAAAATTCTCTATTAGACTTAGGCAATCTAGTTCGTTTGAGTAAGCGCTCTTATTAGTTCGATTGATCTAAATGAAATAGTTCGCTTTTCTAGTTCAATTGATCTTTGACAATTTCGTGAAATGGTACATATTTAAATTTTTTAACGAACTATTCATATTTGACATTTCTTATTTATCGATATTAATAATTCATGAAAAAAAATTTAAAAAACTTTAATTTTAATAAAATAATAAAAAACACGAAAATTAAAAAAAAAAACGAGTTTGGTCAAAACTAATATATTTATGTACTTCGTTTAATTTGAATTTCAAATTTATTTTAAAAAATAAAGTAACTGTTGAAAAATCTATTAAAAAGAGATTAAATTGTATCATATGTATACACAGAGAAAAAATATGTTTGCAATATCATTGCGGCAACAAAACTATGTTTCCTAAAGCCATAAATGGCATGATTTGATCATTATAAATGTGTTGTGAAATTGTATTCTTAACAATATTTTTATGCGTGATTTATGATGTAATCAGATATATAGCTTGTATTGCTGACATAATATTTCACGAAGCTTTTTCTACAGCGCAAAGACAATTTGAGTACTTAAATTATTTTAAATCTAAGTTTATTTAAATGTGTAAATTATTAAATAAATATACTATTTAAAAACATGCATATCTTTTTAATCCTGCTTCAAAAGAATACTGGGAGAATTCTGTATGATAAATCATAAAAATTTCCAGAATTATAATATGATAATATTGGGATCTATTTGGAACCATAATATGGTAATCTAATTATCATATTATGATACAGAAGCATATAAGAGTATGGTTGCCACAACTATAGTAGCTTGTTTGTCGCAATCATAAATCCAAAAATGTATGATGCTCTTCGAATATGGTACCTCAACCATGTTTTTTTTTCGTGTTAAAGGAATGAAATGAAGGTTGAACTAAAAGTGCTGTTAGTTTTGAACTTGGTCATATCGTTCAATTGGATGAGTAGTTAAAATGAACTAGTTCGTTCGCGAATTACACAAGTCTATTCGCTATAGTTCACGTTTAGTCGCTGTTCATAGTAAGTGGCTTTTAACAAATGTGTAGGAAATATACAATGATTGAAATAGATGGGCACGTGAGCAGAATTTGTCGTGATTCACATGAATCACGCGTAAGTGAAAAGTATGTACACTCACGTAGCGTGAGTGAGTGAGTGGGCAAAAATTCCTTGTTAGTGAGTGTGCGTGAGCCAAATTTTTGAGTAAGTTAGTGTGCGTGAGTAGAAATTTCCAAAACTGTTTTTGGGTTTTTAAAACATAAAATAAATGACAAAATCACATATTTAGAGCAGTTTTGAGTCAAACATTCACAATTTATATTAATTTTTACAATTTTTTTTTTTTTTTGTTACATTTTGTTTTGTGAATTTGCATGAACCACGTAAATCAAATAGTGTTGCAGAAAAATTATTTTTTTTTTGCGAAAAATATAGTGAAATTTAAAAAATTTCATTAAAAAAAAACCCCGTAATTAATTTCTTTTGCAATTAACTCAAAGCATAACTTACAACAAATAAAAATTTCAAGTTGGAAATGAGAGGGGTACAAAAATAAACATTATTTTTCCGAAATTGTCTTTGAAATTTAATATAAATTTTTGTATATTGACAATAGGGCACTACTACAAATTTCAATACTTTTCGCCAAATATTGGAAATCGATATTCATATTAAACAGGAGACCCCATGTAGTTAAATTGCATACACAGATTTTCGTTATCACATCCTATGAACTAACAAGGGGACATTTTAAGTGAAGTTTTCAATAAAAAAATTATTTGTCGTTATTATTCAAAACCAACAATTTTAAAAATTTCCTTTTTAAAATAATATCCCACAATATCCTTGATTGTTTTAAATAAAGTTGTATTTTTATTTTTCAAAAGTGCAAATTCTTCAGCAATTAATTATAATATAATTAATTACGATTGTCATTTAATCACGGTTACAGACACTTTACCCCAGAAAAGAAATTTTTGTTTTCATATTTTTTATTTTTTCAAAAACTTTAAACAAAAAACACACAAAATACAATGTGGAATTGACAGCCAGGCGGCACTTGGTGCCTTGAGGGCTCAAGATGTGTCGTCGGGTATGGTTAAGGATAGTATCGACTCTCTAAATCGTCTAGGACTTAACAACTCCTTGACACTGGGCTGGGTTCCTGGCCATGAGGGGCATGAGGGCAACGAACGGGCTGACTTTTTGGCCAACTGCGGAGCTCGTCGACAATTCATTGGCCCTGAAACCTTCTGTGGCGTACCAAATGGGTATGTCAGAGAGAGGCTCAGAAGATGGAGGGAGTCGGAGTTTGGGGCCTACTGGGCCAGATCGCCTGGTCAGCGACAGGCGAGGCTGTTTATATATCCCTCTGGGGAGAGGTCGCGAAAACTCTTATCCATGACGAGGGGCGAACTAAGGACCGTGACGGGTTACCTCACGGGACACTGTGGCCTTAGGTATCAATTGTACAAGATGGGGCGATCCTCTACGGATACGTGCAGGTTTTGTGAATTGGAACGCGAGGCCTCAGAGCATGTTCTCTGCAAATGTCCGAGGCTCTCCGACAGGAGGGTGCGTTATTTTGGTGGTCTAATAGTGACGCCATCGGACGTTTGGAATTGTTTACCTGGTAAAATAGTTGGCTTCGTAGGGAGCCTGAACCTATAGGGTGTATTCGTTGGCAGCATAAAATACAAACTTCTGGTCGTGGTGCATAGTGCCACTCTAGTCTAATCTAATGTCGAATTCAGTATGCCAAGTGAGTAAACTAATGTAATCAGCCACTTTGTGTGAAATTACTCTGACCACTGCTATTTCTCCTATCACAACTGTACCGTGTTAGCATTCATGTGTTACCAAACAAATAACAGTCATTACTTAAAGTTGCTTTTAAATAAAAATGGTACGAAAAAGATTAACTTGTTTTTCCAAAAAAATAACTCTTTTGCAATTTATAACTATGATACTTAAAAAATATTCTTTAAAACAATATTTTAAATAAAATTATCGCATCATGCTGTTGCAAAAACAAAATCATTTGAAATATTCTTTAAAGGAAAACTATTTCTATAAACGTAATCATTCCCTAGTGTACTCGTAATAACAGGAGAATGTACGCTAATGTGGCCCTACTAAAGGGTGGTTAAATTGTAAGGGCCGATGTTGAATGTGAACCACACCTAAACGCCAAGTTTTTTTCCGAATTTTATTTGACATTTTTCTATTTCAGACTTACTCAATTTGAACCATGGAGAGATACACAATCCAACAACGTGTTAAAGTTATCCAGACTTATTATGAAAATGGGCGTTCAAATCAAAATGCATATCGTGCACTTCGTGATTTTTTTGGTCAATTTGATCGTCCAAATGTGCGTACAATCGCAAAAATCGTGGAAAAATTCGAGCAAACCGGGTCTGTAGAAGATGTGAGAACACCAGTGCATGCTCGTACAGCTCGTACTGCAGAAAATATTGCTGCTGTTCGCGATAGTGTAGCTGAAGAGCCGTCCACCTCAACTCGTCGTGGTGCCCAACAATTGCACCTCTCACGCTCGTCGTTGATGAACATTATGCATAAAGACTTGCATTTACACGCTTACAAGGTGCAATTGGCTCAAGAACTAAAGCCTCTTGACCATTCCAAACGTCGTGAATGGGCAGAATGGTGGCAAGAAATGGCAACAGTGGATGATCAATTTTCGAACAAAATCATCTTCAGTGATGAGGCACATTTTCACCTCAGTGGATTCGTCAATAAACAGAATTGCCGCATTTGGGCGAATGAGATTCCAAGAGTGATTGTCGAAAAACCAATGCACCCACAAAGAGTGACTGTTTGGTGCGGTTTATGGGCTGGCGGCATCATCGGGCCGTATTTTTTCAAAAATGAGGCCGGTCAGGCAGTTACTGTGAATGGTGTTCGCTATCGTGAGATGATAACGAACTTTTTATGGCCCGAATTGGAAGATATGGATGTGGACGATATGTGGTTTCAGCAGGACGGTGCCACTTGCCACACAGCTAACGAGACAATGGCTCTTTTGCGCAACAAATTCAATGGCCATTACGTGAGATACGTAATGGCGATGTCAATTGTTATTGATCATGTTATTTGACACCGTTGGACTTTTTTCTTTGGGGTTATTTGAAAGAAAAGGTGTACGTCGATAAGCCAGCAACAATTCAAGAGCTAAAGGATGAGATAATTCGGCACATTAACGGCATAGAACCTCCATTATGCCTCAGCGTCATCGAAAATTTGGACCATCGGATGGAGGTGTGCCGCCGTGGTCGCGGCGCCCATTTGGCCAATATTTTGTTCCATACATAATTGAGTAATACCAATATATCATAATAAAATAAAATTACAATAATTTCCTAAATAGTTTGCGTTTTATTCAAAATCAACATCGGCCCTTGAAATTTAACCACCCTTTACATCTGGTTTTTGGGCTATATAAAAAGGAACTAATTTTAAGTAGAATGTAGAATAATAAAATATAGCAAAGCTCCACTTTAGAGCACATTATGAAAATTTATTGTTTCACATTTTTTTATTTGTTATATTTTTTTATGGAATCAATTAGTTTTATATAAATTGCGAATAAAATTCTTACCGTGTGCAAAACTCCGACTTTAAAATTGTTTTTTAACTAGGTTGATATTCACTTTTATGTTAATGAAAAATTATACTTCATATTGCGTTTTTTTTTTTTTTTTTTTGTTGCAACACCACAAAAGTTAGTGAACAGGCCACATAACAGCTAAGATTCCCTTAATGCTGATGATGACGGTAATGATATTATATAAAATTTATCCTGTGCATAGTCTGTATGTCAGTAGCAGGAATCTGTGTGTAAAATGTATCATACTTTTAATTAAAGTCATTCTAAAAGTAGTTCAAGTCAAAATGTTAATTGAAACATTTTTTTATTATTTAACGCCAAAAGGCACAATTTTATTTTACTGTTGCATACAGTAACTTTACTTGCTTTTAAAATCATGAAAGAATTTATAAATAACGAATATTTGTTTAAAGGATTATTTTTTTCTAACCTTTAAAAACGTGATGAAACGTTTCACACAAAACATAAATAAAGGGTGGAAACGAAAAAAAATTACCTTGAAAGTGGTCAATGAAAATTGAAATATGAAACTTATATTTTCTAAGATTCTGTGACGTTCAATATGGATTACCGTATAAAATTTTTAGGCTTTAAGATATTATCCTTTTTGTTGGCAGCAAAAAAAGGGTGCATGAAATAACCCCCAGTGAAATAACCCCCCACCCCGTCGAAATGAAATAAGCCCCACTGAATTTGTGCCCACCGAAAATGAAATAAGCCCCACCGAATTTGTGCCCACCAAAATGAATTAATCCCCACCAAAATGAATTATTCCCCACCAATGAAAATGAATTAGCCCCCACCAAATTTGGTGGGCATTAAAATGAAATAATACCCACGTATTAAAATGAAACTTTGCCCACCGAAAATGAGATAAGCCCCACTTTACATTATTTATATTTTCATTTTATTTGATTTAATGAAATATGGCTTCGCAAGCTTAAGTTTTTCTGTGTGGCGGCCTGCGGCCGTTCTTAGGGGTTTTTTCCTCCAGTAGGACGCGGCAGGTGGCTTCGCTCAATAAAGTTTTCCTGCCCGCGACACAAAACAATAAACATTTTTTTTAAATTTTTTTTTCACGTTGAGATTAAATAAATGGAATATTGATTTAAATTGGATAACACGATATTCTTTAAAAGGAAATATAGCCAACTTGGTTTTATTTCCATTTTTGTTGGAAATAAAGTCAACCTGTGAATTTGACTTCATTTAAATTTTTGTTTTATTTCAGTTGGTGTTATTGGACCCTCCCGTGTCCTTCTAAAATATGGATACACCTTTATGTCAACATTCTGTAAAAGGTTTTTACCAACTAAGGAACCTGGTGATATGGGCACGAATGGATTTTTAATAAGAAGAAATGTGTTTTTTTAATTGAAATAACGTATTCTTTTTTCGTACTTTCTAATATCACCTTTACAAAATAAAGCTAGTACTGTAAAAGTAGGAATTAATTCAAAAACCAAGAATTGATATTAGAATTAAAATGAATTAAACCCCACCAAAATGAATTAATCCCCACCAATGAAAATGAATTAACCCCACCAAATGTGGTGGGTAATAAAATGAAATAATACCCACGTATTAAAATGAAACTTTGCCCACCAAAAATGAGATAAGCCCCACCTTAAATTTTTTATAAATTTGGTGGGGCTTATTTCATTTCGGCGGCGGGGGTTATTTCAGTGGGGGTTATTGCATTCACCCGCAAAAAAAAACATAAAAAAGAAGAACGAGGACAAGAAATTCTCATTGAGTTTGTGATTTAACATAACAAATATCTCTAGAAATTCTAATAACAAAGTCCCCTGAAGATTTCCTTAGGCAGGAATGAAATCCGGATAGGGACACGCCTACATCAGATTGCTTTTCACAATTTGTTAAATAAGTTTTGGGACTTTAGCACATTTAATTACTATAAATGCAATTAATGTTTATCCCGATGAAAATAAATTTAAATAACAAATATGCAGGTGCTTGTGCAAATTTAAATGTAACTGACACTAATAGAAAACATATGATTTTCTATTGTTGATTTACTTGAATAAACGTCACTACATTGCTAGGTCTGTCAAAAAAACAGAGTAGTATTTGGAAGATGACAAAGCCAATTGTGACAATTTTTTGTTGTTGTTTTTGTTTTTTCTTTGATATTTTAAATTTTGAATCTCGCTCCTAGACGAGGACAAGAAATTCTCATTGAGTTTGTGATTTAACATAACAAATATCTCTAGAAATTCTAATAACAAAGTCCCCTGAAGATTTCCTTGGGCAGGAATGAAATCCGGATAGGGACACGCCTACAGCAGATTGCTTTTCATAATTTGTTAAATAAGTTTTGGGACTTTAGCACATTTAATTACTATAAATGCAATTAATGTTTATCCCGATGAAAATAAATTTAGATATTATATAACATTTATCCTGTGCATCGTCTGTGTGTCAGTAACAGGAATCGGTGTGTAAAATGTATCATACTTTTAATTAAAGTCATGCTAAAAGTAGTTCAAGTGAAAATGTTAATTGAAACATTTTTTTATTATTTAACGCCAAAAGCCACAATTTAATTTTACTGTTGCACACAGTAACTTTACTTGCTTTTAAAATCATGAAAGAATTTATAAATAACGAATATTTGTTTAAAGGATTATTTTTTTCTAACCTTTAAAAACGTGATGAAACGTTTCACACAAAACAAAAATAAAGGGTGAAAACGAAAATAATTTACCTTAAAAGTGGTCAATGAAAATTGAGATATGAAATTTAAATTTTCTAAGATTCTGTGACGCTCAATATGGATTACCGTATAAAATTTTTAGGCTTTAAGATATTATCTTTTTTTTTCAGCAAAAAAAAAAAACATAAAAATGAAGAAAATTTATATTTGGACCGATTTTTGGTTGAAATGGTATATTTTTCACCTGATTTATGAAAGGAAAAAGATAAATCGATGAAATAAAAAAAGGTGGCATAAATTATATTAAGGGTACGTAGTAGCAGGCTTTCCAGACTTGGACTTTAATCCCCAGACATTTTCAGTTGGGGACAGGGAATTTGTTCGGGGATTTAAAAAATATTTTGACGATTTCTTTGTAAATATAATTATAGAATGTACAATAGACCGACCCACGAAAAAAGTTTTTTTTGTCCACCCCTCAAAATGTGCTTTGGATTGTTTTATAATGATACCCAAAATACCCAAAATATTCGTCTCTAGCATTGAGATCCCATGAGCTGGAGCGTTTTCAAAAAAGTTTTTTTTTTTTAGTTTTTCACAGAATTTTGTACTTTAAGTAAAGAAAACGAAAACAATATTAGTATCAAATTAAAGGTCCAACGGTATATAAAACATGTCCAGTCATATGATTTTTTCAGGGATATTCTTTAAAAAAATAGATTTTTTTAGGTTTTTTTGAACGGCGATTTTTGTCATTGAAATGTAAAATTGACATATTTTAATCCTTAGTCGATTTAAATAAATATGTGTGTCAGCTTTTTTGAAATTCGCATTAGTAAGCGTTTTACCAAAAATGCAATATGGTGGGAAAACGATGCGTTAATCATATCAATATCGGTATCAAAATTTTTCTTTAGGAAACAATATGTATGGAAATATTGTAAATTTTTGCACATTTTGTGCATTTTGAGAAACATTATTAATTAATGCAATCTGCAAATGTATTCGATTTCTAATTGATGTAAGGATAAAAATATAGCTTAGGAAAACAAATGCAAGTAGTTTTTATTTTTATATTTATTGAGCTTAAATTGTTGCATTTTTAAAACAAAAAACTTTGTAGAATTTTGAATTCGCGAAAAAAATACGACGCCATGGTGGAACTTTTTTCCTAAAGCCCAATTTACATAATTACATCAACTAAAAACTCAGTTGGTTTGTAGACTGGATTAACTCAACATTTTTTCAAAATTTCGATTAGAAAATCGTGGAAAATGCATTTAATTTAGAAAATGTTCAATAAATATTAATACGAAAATTGAACTGTTTAAGACATAGTAAATAAATTTTTGCTGAAACGCAAACTAGTGGGAATTACGAAAAAAGCTGAAACACGTATTTATCTACTAAAGCTTAAAATTCGTCAATTTGTTATGTTTTATATACCGTTAAATGCACCTTAAAACCCCCTTTCATATGATACTAATATTGTACACTTTGCCTTTAGTTAAAATACATAATTCTTTGAAAAACTAAAAAAAAAGTTTTGTTTTAAAAAACAGTCCAGCTCATGGGATCTTAGAGCGAGACATGAAATATTGAAATATTTTGGGGATCATAATAAACCAAACCAAGGTACATTTTTAGGGGTGAACAAAAGTAATTTTTTTCGTGAGTCGGACAACGTATACAATGAAAAATAGATATAGTTTCCCAAAGTTTAATCAAAAACTAGCCAATAATTGGAACCCGGGCACAATGGTTAAAAAAATATCGGTGTGAATTGACATAACCTGAATAACTGAAATAGCGTTACCCTTAGAATACCGTTACCTAAATAACGGAAACCCCGTTATTCTTAAAAAACGTTACCGAAATAACTAAAATACCGTTACCGATAAAATACCGTAAGTTAAATGCCGTTAAATTTTAAAAGGCGTTACCGAAATAACTTAAATATCATTATCCCTAAAATACCGTTACCGAAATAAAAGAAATTAGCGTTACCCCCACCATGCTATTAATACATATAATAATACGTATACGCAACGTATTAACGATGAACAGATTGACTTATGAGTGATATTAATACGAATACAATAACACGTATACGCCATGTAATAAAAAATACTTTGAGGGATGTAATGAAAATCAAAAACGATCATTTCTTCAGTCTAGAATATTTAGTTTTTTTAAAATGAAATTTGACTCAATTTTTTACACACCTCTTTGTGTTAATCAAAACTTTAAACTTAAGTCAAAATATGTTACGATTTATATTATAAATCGTAACATATTTATAATATGTTACCAAAAATACAACATGGTTGGGAAACTATGTTTTAATCATACCAATAATGATATAAACAGTTTTCTTTAAGCAAGTACATCATCTATGTATGCAAATATTTTGGAATTTGCAAATTTAGTGCACTTTGAGAAAAAATTTTAATTAAACCAATCTGCAAATGTATTCGGTTTCTAGTTGATGTAAGGGTGAAAATGTAGCTTAGGACTGATGCGGAAAATGTAAATTATTAGTGACCAAAATGTAAAATTGAATTTTAAAGCGAAAAAGCGAAAATTCGCCACATTTCGCAACAAATGATATATAATAATAACCGTGGTGCCGAAAACTTTAGAGTATTATTCTCAATTTGTGATATCAGATTTATTTTTATTGTTTTTTGTGTTAATAATATTAAGATTTCAAAATGGTAAATTTTTTTCGTTTCCACCGTTTATATAAAACTTTTTATATATCATTCAATATTTCAATGATTTTTTCTATATATTAAAAACGTACGAGGGCGGCTCAATAAGTCCGTGACTTTTCGAAATTCCCTCGTAGTTATATGAAATGCAGTACTGCTCCCATCAAGTAGACTGCTGTCAAATTTTGAGCAAGTTCCGTCATTTACTTTGCGTTTAACAGCTGTTCAAAACATACAACCTCGTGGATTTTTTTTTTAAATGGAAAAAAGTGAATTTCGACTTCTCATTAAACATTATTTTTTGCGAAAAAAAACCGTCAATCAAACTAAGGAAAAGCTTGATAAATACTATAGGAACTCTGCACCATCGATTTCAATCGTAAAAAAGTGATTTACTGACTTTCGTTGTAACCGCACAAGTACAAATGACGTTGAACATTCTGGACGGCCAATTGAAGTCAATACACCGAAAATGTAGAAAAAATCCACGATATGGTGTTGGCCTACCGAAGAGTAAATGTGCGTGAGATTGTGGATGCCATAGGCATTTCATATGGCAGTGTAGTTTCGATTTTAAATGATCAGTTGGGTTTAAGATAGTTATCTGCAAGATGGGTGCCGTGTTTGCTCTCCTTTGACCATAAACATAATCGTGTGAAGATTGTTTGGAGTTGTTTAACCGCAATTCGAATGAGTTTTTGCGGCATTCTGTAACTAACTGTGGATGACACATGGATCCATTACAACACTCCGGAGACCAAGCAGCAGTCTAAGCAATGGGTTTCTCCAGGTCCACCGGCTCCGAAGAAGGCCAAGGTAAGTTTGTCGGCGATGGCAAAAGTTTTTTGGGATGCACGAGGAGTAATCCACATCGATTACCTTTAAAAGGGAAAAAACAATAAACGGCGAATATTATGCCAACATATTGGACCGATTTAACGAAGATTTAAAAAAAACGACCCCATATGGTGGAAAAAAGTGCTTTTTCATCATGATAATGCACGGGTGCACACGTGTGCAGTCTCAATGGAAAAATTTCATGAATTGGGGTACGCCATATTTTTCGGATTTAACCCCCAGTGACGATTACCTATTTCCAAACCTAAAGAAATGGCTCGGTGGAAAGAGATTTAGCTCCAACGATGAAATTATTGAGCAAACAAATGCCTATTTAATGGACCTCGAAAAATACTATTTTTTGGAAGGGATACAAAAATTAGAGAAACGTTGGAAGTGTATTGAGCAAAAGGAGATTATGTTGAAAAATAATTTTTTTTTTTTTCAAAATAAAAACTGTGTTTCATTCATTCTCTAAAACCTTTACACATCTACGTATTCATTTTCAGAAATTTCAAAAAACTTGCAATTTTTTCATAGTTTTAATTTTTAAAAAACTTTTAAAACCCCAGATGTGTGTAACTTTGAAAAGACCTACACTCGAAAGTTTATAGCGGATTTCACTGATTCGATTTTCCTGTTTCACACTTATCCACAAAATGCATAAATGCAATAAATTGTTCTCCCCCTTCAAAATTTTTTAAACATGAACAAGTCGAAAATTAAACATTTTTTTTTATAAAATTTAATTTCGATTTTTCTGTGACGCGAATGTTATCTAATTTTTTCAAGTTTTTAAAAAAACTTATACATTATTTCCATACAAAAAATTTAATTTTTTGTATGATTTGTAATTTTTATATTTTGAACCGGTTTTAAAACATTAGAAAATTCGGAATACACTATTTGCAATACAAAAATGTGTGTTATTTAAGTTCATTGATCTAAAAACATAATTTTCAATGCAGATATAATTTTTTAACGAATTTAGCAAAATGCATCAGAAAATTGCATTTTTTTTTTTAAAATCAAGAAAATTAGATGATGGGAGGAGATGACAGGAAAATCTAAATTTAATTTTGTTAACAAAATGTTAAATTTTCGATTTATTTATGTTTGAAAAGTTTTGAAGAAGGAGAAAAATTTCGAAAAAGCAGCTTAAAATTGCATTTGCATAAAAAATGCATTTTTTTAATGTGTATTCTTTATTACATCAGTGTAAAAAGGATAACCATATAAATCGAATGCTTTATTGATCTAAAAACATAATTTTCGATGCAGATACAATTTTTTAATGAATTTAGCAAAATGCATCCAAAAATTGCATTTTCTTCAAAAAATCAAGGAAATTAGATGATATTCGCGTCACAGGAAAAGCTAAATTTAATTTTGTTTACAGATGTTAAATTTTTGATTTAATTATGTTTGAAAAATTTTGAAGAAGGAGAAAAATTTCAAAAAAGCAGCGTGAAATTGCATTTTTTTTTTCAATGTATATTTTTTATTACACAAGTGTAAAAAGGATAACCATATAAATCAAATGATTTTTGAATCAGAGAAAACCGATAAGAACTTTCCAATATAAAGCTCGTCAAAACTACATACTTTTGCGAATTTTAAAATTATTTGTTAAAAATTTTAACTGTGATAAAATTTTTTGAAAAACTTAATATGGGGATGTGTTATGGAAAAAAACCGAGGTATTTATGGCAAAAATATTGTAAAAAAATGCAAAAAATAGCAAAACTTCAAAAAAGATACAAAATTCAACTTTTTTTGAATAAAAAGTGAAAAAAATGAGGAAAAAGCATTTAAAGCGAAGAATACATGAAAAAAGTTATTTTAAATCTCAAAATTCTTGAGAAAAAGCTGTTTTAAAAAAAAATAAAAATAAAGGCAAAAAAAAGATATATGAATAAAAATGGCAAAAAGGCATATTTGTCTTCTGTGGTTATGAGTTACATGGAGTATGTGTGTAGAAAATATTAATCAAATTTTAAGATATGTTTTTAAATATTATTGTAAAGAATTGACGAAAAATGTTTTCTTATGTTGTTTTTACTAAATATTATTCCTCTATATGTCGTTACCAGATTTGATAATAAATGAAAGCCCTGAGGAAGTTGGCAAATCCCAACAAAACGTAGGAAGAAATTATGAAATAGTCTTTTTATTTGCATTTTTAATGACCTTAAAAGAACATTAAAAGCCCATTTCTAAAAATATAATTAATTTGAAAAATGACGATTATAAAGCTCTAATTAACAATTTTGAAGGATGTATCATGGATCTCATGATATAGTTATGATGAAGCTTTTATATAATTCTTAAAACTGCATTTAATATAAACTTTTTAAATATTAAATATTTTAAAGAACTGATACAAAATTAACCCTTATATCGTGCATTCATACAAACAAAAGTAAATTTTATCATTATTATCTTTTAAAGAATGACTAAGCCAAATACTAAACCCACTTATAACTTTTAAGCTTTAATAAGATGACAGTAAAATCTCATCGTATTGCCATTTTTTTCTTATTTTATATCACTTTGATGCAGCAGACCCCCTTTAATGCGAACTATTTGTACTTTTCTATACATCTTAAGAAGCTTAATTTAAATCAGTTTTTGCGATAGTTTTAAACTGCAAACAAATTGTTGATATTGAAAATAAAAAGAAATTGATTTCAAATGCAATTTGTTTCAACAATAATAATAATTTAGTTGTTGAATGAATAATAAGCAATTTGTATATAAGATGTTATGCAGGCACGTAGTGTGGGGGGGGGGGGGGGGGGGTGTTTACATTTAATATTTGTGACTATTTTTATTTTCACTTTCACTACAAATACGCACCATAGCTTTTCCGTAATACGCTAGTGATGTGAAGAAAACGTGTTTTTTTTGTGAACAGCGATAAGCTGTATAATACGTTTTCTATGTGAGTTTAAAGAGAAATTTTTTGGGTTTTTCATGAAAACATGACAATTTTTTAATCTTTTAACTATTTTTAAATTTTTCAGGTAATTTCTAAAGTCTGGTGTACTGTTTTAAGTACATAAGACTTCATCAATCACTTTCCAAAAGAAATAAGCCAATTATTACAGCAAGTTTTTGCTCTATTTCAATATTGAAAAATCATGTTTTAAGGGCTACTTTTCTGTTTACTTTATTGAGAGTTTTTCACTTTTTTGGAAAATATTTATAAAAATAACCGTGTAAAGCGCAAATAAAAAGGGATTTAAAAATTTTTAAAATGGCATGAAATCGTTAAAAAAAATATTAAGCGTTTAAACTTTTTTCTAACGTTTTAATCAAAATTATTTATTTATAAATGATCTTGCAGAAAAAACTGCTAAATATAGCAGATTTTTTTGCTAAATATTAATAAAATAAGAACAGCAAAACTAAATCTGTTAACTTTACAACATCTTAGTTATATACGATGCGAATGTTAGTTAATTGGAAATAGCGTTTTACCTTGTTAAATTAGCAAAAACTTTTACTAAATATTTGTAGACTAAAAAGAGCAAATAAAAACTGTAATATTAACAAAATTTTTGCTATATTTACCTGAAATTTAGTAGAATGCAAATAACAATTTTTTTGTGAAAATCAACAAAAAATTTTGCTAAAAAAATGTAGTTTGCTGATTTCATAAGGTCAAACTTTTATTCGCATTAAAAAAACTAAAAAAAGAACTTTAAAAATTTCACATTTTTTAATTAATATTTTGTCTACTAATATTTGGTAAATGTGTTTAATTAACTAAAATTTAACTCAAATATAACTAAATACTCGTTAATTCAACATATTTATTTTTGTTATTCTTATATTACTAATATTAAGTAAATAAATTTGCTAATTTTAGCAGTTTTTTCTGCAAGAACATTTTTAGCCATTTTTTTTGCTATTTTTACAGGTTTATTTTTATGAGTGTAGATATTTCAAGAAAGCATTCTTATATTTCAAATGAAAAATGATTTATTTTTAATGGGATTTTAGATATTCCTCAGTCTTTTAACTCTTTTGTCAATAATTGATTTGTCAACGACAACCGCAGTAAAGGCAATTATGTCCTTTTTATCTTCTGAAAATGACCACCCCTTAATTTATACTCATTCTTACCGCTTATGATGCTGTAGATTTTCTATTTCATTTTTTGATACATTTTTTTATTAAAACATTTAATTTGACATTAATTTACTTTATGCCGAAAGCAAAAGTATTTTCTAGTGAAGCAACAGGTTTTTAGTTGATCATATTGACGAAGTAAATGAAATTTTCTATAATGGCTTTTTGCCCCGCAATGGCTAAGTCCTGATGTTATGGATTAGTTTTTATATAAAATTGTTATATTGAAATGTATTTAAGCTTCATACCATCCTTAGGTAGTTTTCGACGCATAGCCGCTTTTATATTTAAATATATGTATATATATTATATATTTATATGAGACTAACAAAACTTTATGTATTCAAATATTTTGTAATTTTGCATAAGAAAATTTTAAAAATTTATGGAAAATTTTTCATAAATTCTACCAAATTTAATTCAAGACCAGATTTTTTTAACAATCCTACTTATTAATATGAAGACAAATAATTTTGATAGAAAAAAATTAATTTCTCGAGATAAATATTGTATATTATGGTTTTTTCGGCCAAATCCGATTCAGTTCTTTTCTGTTATAAAGTTGTTTACCTTTGGGCTTTTAATTGCTTATTTTAAGATTTTCTGACTTTATATTATATTATTTTTTAATTAAAAAAAAAAAATGTGCGGCCCTTTAGGCTAGTTGGTAGCGTGCTTGCTTATCAGTGCGGAGGTAATGGGTTTGATTCCCACCAGAGGCACTGGTCTGTTTTCGCTACAACGCGCCGAATTCCATAGTAGCTAGTGGTCGGTTAGGGTAATAGTATATAATTTGTAATTATATGATTATTAATTAATAAAAAAAAAATGCTTTACTTTTCAAAATGCACCCTAAAATATTTTGGCTCCTATCGCCTAAATTAGGCAACGATAAACAATTTTGTGGAAGAACTTATTATTTGTAATTATATGATTATTAATTAATAAAAAAAAAAAAAAAAAAAAAATTACTTAAAAAATATTATTTATTCTACTAACTTGGAACTTTTTTTTAAAAGTGTAGCTTTTCCAAGTTTTCACTTTTGCTTTTTACAACTTTCTCTTGCTTAAATACATTGAATTTTGTTTCTTTGTGTTCTCTGATAATTATATTTAAAAAATATAGATTTTTTGCGAATTTCTACCATATACAAAAGTGATCAACTTTGTCTTTTTAATTTTAACACACATTAATATAGAATTATATGTGAAAACATGCAGAATTATAATATAAAAATCTTAGAATTTGTTTGATTTTACTATTTTATATATACTTCCATATAATTATACATTGAAGTATATATGATCTGATATATACATAGATATATCAATTATATATGATGAGATAAAAAAGGTCAACTTATATATAACATGAGATATAATGATATATGATTATATATAGCGCCATATTAGATATATTCGTGAAAATAGGTATGAGATGTAATTATATATGTTTACATATGACCGCATACATAATAAGATACCACTATATCAAGCTATATACGACTATATATAAGCTTTTTTCGTCGGGTATATAATAATTAAAATTTGTAGTGTTTTTTTTTTACAACTTCCACGAGAGTTTTTTCGAATATTCTTTTAAAACAACAATATTCTTAAAGTTAATGTTTTCCTGAGTAAAATGAGTCTTAATTGTTAAAATCGTTTTTAAATTCACAAATTTCATGTGACTCCATACACCCAAAGACTTATATATAGACGAATATATTATCCCAATTTTTTATTAAATTTAAATATGAAAATTAATAACTTTTAAATGTTAATTTTAGTTCCAAAAAAATCACTTGAATAATGGTGTCTTATTACGATGTTATATACCCAGGAAAACGTTGGTAATGGGTGCGATAAAGTAATGCATTACATTGTAATGTATACTCTAGTATTTTCCGACGAAAAGTAATGAGTTGCCGATAATGGGTTACATAATGCTTTACTTTGTAATGAATACTCCATTCCTTTAGCATTATTTCGAAACATAGAGTAATGAGTTACTGATAATGGGTTACACAACACATTACATTGTAATAAAGTAATGAGTTACCAATAATATGACACTCATGGGTTACCTTGTAATGATACATCATTACATTTTACATTATTTCAAAGCATAAAATTATGACTTACCGATCATCAATTAAATTGAAAATCTATATTTAGACACATTACTTTGTAATTGTTTGTAAGCATGAGGGTAAGGTATATATTTTTAACATTACAAACGAAAACTCAAAGCACAGCAATTCAATTACATTTTAAGCAACCTATTATTCTATGAAACGATATCAGTTGGTAGAGTTCTCGCCTAACAACCAGAGACCCCAGATTCGAATATCAGCAAATAATAAGTAACCAACTATTTGACCACTACTAGGTAATGAGTTCACTAATTACTTTTAGGCTCATCGCCTGTAAAATTCATCAGTGAAATAAGGTATTGTAATGCGTGGAAACCTATGGCGATACATTACTTTACCCATTATTTGGTAATGAGCCTATTTTGCTGGCTACACATATAGACTCCTAATATATAAAACAGGATGTGTGTATGTATGTACTCCAAAACGGCTGGGCCGATTTTGATGAAATTTTCAGGAAATCTTCAGAATATTCAGGCGGGTGACACTGTGAAATCTGATTTTTGATTTTCGGTCTGTGGGCGGAGGGGCGTGGCAAAATCCATATAAATGACATATACATATATTTATTTTTTTGCTTTTTATTATTTTATTTTATTTTTTTTGAAAGGCGTTTTCATGTTTTTCAAAACAAGATATCAAACTCTTAAATCGGTTATGTAGTTCCGAAGATATTTACAAAAAACCTATGTTAATCTTCAAGCTATGTTACACGAACACAACAGCCTCATCCGTCTATTCAAAACAGCCCTAGACCAGATGCCGACAGATGATTATACGGTTGTGAAAAGAGCTGACAAGACACCGGCTGGTGAGCATGAGCGCCGCTTCAATGCACCGGTGATAGGTGACGTCGCAGTTGTTATGGCAGTTGTTTTCAGCTATTCATTTTATATACATAAGCAAATAAAGGCGATAGAAGGACAAAGAGGCGTTGGGCTTCCCATGAAATTACAAATTTTAAAATGATTTTCTAATGTGAATTTATTTTTTTAATTATTTATTTGCGTAAAAAAAAATTCTTGATTTAAAGAATTAATTACAATTAAAATTTGAAGGCAAAACAACGTTTGCCGGGTCAGCTAGTAGACTCCTAAAGATGTAGTTTTTTTTTAAAGATTCCTTATAAAAATTTATTATTTGATTTTTATCTAAAAAATATCAACTTTAACTTTAAAAACAAAAATAAGAGTTATTTTAAAAGTGTTACTATAAAATAAGTGTTATTTTATAAATCCCCTTTAGAAACTACGTTTAAAATCCTTTATTAGTAAATGAAATATTAAATACTAAGTAAATAATATCACCACAAATTTTAAATTTTAAAGCATTAACAAGTAGATTTTTCATACATGAATTAACAAAAAAATCAAAATAACTGTTATAAGGCTTGCAGGTTGCCACCCCCCACTGTATTTCTTCTTTCTAGCGGTATATTACCCTAAACTCCGACTGGAATCAACGCATATTGGTAAATTTTCAGAGAAGTCGGAAAAAATTTAATAACTTTTAAAAGAGTTAACGTATCTCAATGCAATTTGTTTTTGTTGAAAAGCTAAAGCCTTTCAGCCGTATTTATAAAAATGTGTTTTTGATTTATTAACCGTTTTTAACCAAAATTTGCTATAGTTGTATTTATAAACGAAAAATAGTCTTTTAAACCTTTAATAAACCATTCATAAAGTAAGAAATTTTATTGTTGGATTTACCCTTCTTTAAACCAAAAATAAGAAGACATTTTGCATTTAGACATTTTGTTTAAATCTACATACGACTATTGTTTACCTTTTATAAAAATATTTCTGCAGAATAATATAGAAAGTGATTAAAGTGATTATTTTTATTTTCTATATGCTTAACTCTTTTTTTATTAAATCCTTTAACAGCTCCTATAAGAAATTGTAAAATGAAAAAAATTATAAGTATGTGTAATAGACATTTTTAAATATATTGAATGATCTTTTAGAACCAGCTCACGAAGCTCTTACCTTATCCTCTTCACACCAGTTTTCAGACCTTTGCCTCTTTTTTGTTTCCTTCAAAAAATAGAAAATATACAATTAAAATTATTTTGGTATGTCCATTCATAGTATTTATTAACACACATACCTTGTTTTCCACTTCTTTTATTGGTTTTATTTGTTTTTGGAAATCTAAATCCATTTTTTATTTTTTTTGGCACAAATCAGTCTATTTTTGGTAAAAAAAATCACAGAAATAAAATAAAAACCTGACAAAATATGTTAGTGATGTAAATCAGATGTAAACAAACTCTTTATTCGATTATTTTTGTTACCATATACTACTAAAATAGAAAACTCAAAACAGTTTTGCAATATTTTTGTTTAAATTTTTTTCAGAACTCATTTTATACGTTTTTTATTTTTAAAACATACTTTTTAAGTCGAATGTTGAAAAAAAATTATGGACAAATAAACATATAATTGATTATCGGGTTTATTAATCAGTGGTTTAAAGCGTCACTAAGAACTAAATGACAAGTAAATAAAAAGAGAGTTGCCATACATAAGCAAAACATTACTACAAACGTTCAATAGTTATGGAGCTGTTATTGTTTCTTTATGAATTAAAACTTTTATGAGTGATTAATAAGACAAAAAGTCTATAATAGCTATTGCACTCTGCACTATTGCACTCTCATTAATGAAGAACATCATAAAACCCTTTTTACCTAACCCAATTATGTAAGATGTGAATACGAGGACACATTAGAAGAAATATATGAATAAAGGCTAACATTTGAAGATTTTCTGTTTAGAAGTTATGAACATAACATACCAGTGTTTGGTATCGTTGAAAAGAAAATTACCTGTAGATTGCGATTTTTTTAAAAAAAGGTTGAATTTAGCCTTCTTGGTAAAACAAGTTTTTGGGTGATCCAAATATGAAGTTAAAAATTTCAGTTTTTGCTTAAATGAAAATTTTCACTATTCAATAAAATATTTATTAATAGACATAATCCAATGATTTTTTGGATTTAACTAGACTTTAAGGTCAACAAATCGAAACAAATGTCAGAATTTATGATTTTCTGAAAACAATCCCACAATTCCTAAAAATAAAAAAAAATTCCAAAAATGGGATTTTTTCGTTTTTTGCTGCCATGTCGTCATTTAAAGCGGGGATTGGAAATGACTTACATACTACATTAGGTATCTGTTGGAGTATCTAAAACCGGTTTCCACTACCCAATTGGAGGCGTGCACAAATTTTAACTGTGAGTTAAAGTTGATATTTACCTCAAAAATATGGCAACTTTGGAAGCAGATGGGGGGAAAAGTATCGCATTTATATAAAAAGACCTTCCAGAAAAGTATACATACTTTATATGTTCAGAAGAAAAATATTTGTCTGGAGCGATAAGAAGTTTGGTGCTTTTTGGGGAAAATATCGCCAAAATTTACTTTTTTTTAATTTCTACTTGATATTGAACTAATTTTTTTTTTATTCAATCAAGAATTTTATTGGCTAAATAACCGTTATTTTAAAACGAAAATTTGTCCCAATTTTTTCCCGATATTCGAAAAACTTTGGACCTGAGTCGGACAAAATTTGGAATTTCACATTTTCAAATCGGAATATCTCGGAAACTATTGGAGGTAACCCACACATGTAAGCATGTTTTTGTTCATCTTTACAAGAAGATTACTAATATGTTAATTTTTTGATCGGATGAGAAACAAAAAAATGGCAAACACTTAAAATTTTTTATGAAAAAAGTACCCAACTTTGGGCAGCCATTTTGCCGCCCCAAAGGGTCTGGAAGGTTCAAAATCAAAACTTAAACTCCATTTTATGTCTTTTATGCACGTTCCAAATTTCATTGCAATCGGACCACAAGTTAACAAATGGCCGAATTATTTCCACAAATTTTGTGATTTATCCTACTGTGCTATGGAGGCTCTAACTTTTCTAAAACTTTGGGTTCTGATGAGATCTTTAGCCAGATCAAAATACTAGTATCAACATAGCTCATATGTTTGATTTGCTTTGTGTTTGTAAATATACGGAGGTTAGTAGTACTTTTAATTAAATAATTTTCATGCTTTCAATCATATTTAATTAAATTTTAATGTAAATTTTTGTTTTTTAGTGTATTCTCTGCATAAGCTTTGTATAATTAAAACAAAATTTTGTTAATATATATGCATTCAAAAAACCTTTTAAAAACTGTTTCTCTTAAAACCAGTTGGCATATAAAATTTCACATGGTGCACACCGGTAGTCTAGTTGGCAGCGTGCTTTCTTATCAGTGCGGGGGTCGATTCCCACCAGAGACACTGGTCTGTTATCGCTACAACGCACACTGGTCGAAATCATTGATCTAGCGGCGCTTAAGTCAAAAATTAAATCTTTAAAATCGTTTAATGTTTTGCATTGTATCGATTACCGATACTTTTCTGAGAAACTCTGCGTTTTTACTTTTATTTTGCTTTCAATATTCGCTCAGCTGTTAGCTGTCAAACATAAAGTTTGCTGCAGCAAGTGCATTTTAGGAATTTGGCGCCTAATTACTCAGTGCGTGTTTCTTGTCACCTTTAAGTCAATTGTTTATCAATTTTGAGCCTAAAAGTTGTAATTGAAAGACAAAGGTATGTATTAACTAAAAAATAAATGTTTGTGACCTGTGTGTATCTAGTTTAGTAGTAGTGAATTGTAGAAGTTGGAATTTGTGATAGGGCGTTTAAAGTGTTATATACTATTGTTTCATGGAGTGCAACTTTTGGCGTTCGATCGTGTTCGGTCCAATTCTTTTTTTGTTTATTAATTTGGATTATAGTTGTTGTGAATCGTCCAATATGGCATGCCAGTTCGCGCAATGTATTTGGTTAATTAATTTTTTTAGGCACAATGAATGTTTCCAAACGCACACTTTTCTTAATTTGGCACAATGAAAACATCCCAACTAGAAAATTTTCGGCTGTGGAGGACCACGTATTTAACAATATAATAGACAAAACAAAGTATGCTGAGGAACAGTGCCAAGAAATAAAAAGAAAGTTGCGGAGCTTTATAAGCAAATTAGTTGAGAAGTGGAAGAGTTGCCACAGAACATTATCTTATTTTGAAGAACGTAACAAAGAATGGTTGGACAGTGAAATAATATTAGTTGAGCCGATAAGTACCACTTCTTTTGGACGACCTGCAAAGGATTTCACAGAATGTACCTCTAAAACCCAAGTCAAAAAAGTTTCACAGCTTGTAAATAAAACTTCTTCCCATGAACTTATGGTAGCGACGCGCGTAAGTTTACACAAAGCAGGAAAGAGAAAAGCTTCAGATGTGGTGTCCATGGTACATTCTGATACCGAGGTCGCAGCAAAAATTCAAAAAACCATTACTTCTACGGAAAAAAATTCTATTCCATACAGCCCTGATGAAGCTTTAGCTCTTTACGTGGACGGGGATTTCACAAAACACTCGTATAAATTAATGCAATCTGGTGCAAAAATAAGAAACTCAAACATATATCCAACATATGATGCATTGTTATTAGCAAAAAAGAAGTGCTATCCCGTCGGAGTCCAAATAACCGACACATCTGCTGAAGTGCCCCTACAGACCTTGGTTGATCATACTGTTACAAGGATCGTTGAATCACAGAAGGAAATTTTCGTCAACCTCAATGAAGACATCATTACTGCTATATACAAGTGGGGATGTGATGGCAGCAGTGGACATTCCACTTACAGGCAAAGCTTTTCTGACCCTGAATCGAACAGAAATGATGAAGCTTTATTTGCAGTGTGCATTGTGCCACTACAAGTCAAAATGGGAAGCGTTATTCTATGGGAGAATTCTCGGCCTTCTTCTACTCGGTTTTGTAGACCAATTAAATTGATTTATGAAAAAGAAACTTCTAACTTAGTCAGAACTGAAATTGAAAGAGTAAAACAGCAAATATCTGAAATTATTCCAACACAGTTTGAGTCGTTTCAAATTCATCACCAATTTCACCTGACAATGATCGATGGAAAAGTTTTTAGTGTGATTGCAGAATCCTCGTCACAAACATGTGGCATTTGTGGAGCAACACCAAAAGTTATGAATGACTTAAATTCTATTAAAAATCTACCACCTAATACTAATATGTATGAGTATGGCTTGTCAACATTACATGCTTGGATAAGATGTTTTGAATGCATTTTACATATTGCATATAGATTGCCAATTCAAAAGTGGCAAGTTCGTAGCACTGATAAATCAGTTGTACAACAAACTAAGCTGGATATACAAGAAAAGTTAAGAAATGAGATGTGTTTACTAGTTGATATACCTAAACCTGGTTCGGGAAATACCAATAGCGGAAATACAGCTAGACGTTTTTTCCAACAACCAAAATTGGCTGCACTTTTAACTGGAATCAGTGAGGAACTAATCAGTAGATTTAGTGTTATTTTACGAACTATGGCTTGTGGGTATAAAGTTAATACACATGCTTTCAAAATATATTCCTTTGAAACAGCGCAAATATTTGTAGAAAAATACCCATGGTACTATATGCCATCTTCCGTTCACAAAATTTTAATCCACGGTGCTGACATCATAAATAATGTCTCGCTCCCAATTGGCATGATGTCAGAAGAAGCACAGGAAGCCCGAAATAAAGATTTAAGGAATTTTAGAGAGCACCACACACGCAAAAATTCAAGAAAAAACACAATGGAGGATTTAATTCACTCACTTCTTTTCTCTTCTGATCCTCTCATATCCTCGCTCTCCAAACAACCATCTAGCTACTCCCGAAATAATATAGAAATAGGCAGTGATGTACTAAATTTGCTTTCAGAGCCAATTATACAAGATGACGCTGTTGGTTCTGATGATTCTGAATAAAAACTCGTATATTTGCCTTAAGCCTATTATTTCCAACATAACTGTACCAATATATACATATGTATGTCGTTTTATTAACACTGAAATAAGCACTGAAATAAATAAAAATTGTTTAAAGTTTAATATAACAGAAAAAAAATTTTAAAAAATAAATAAATTAATGTTTAAAAAAAAAATGATTTTAATATTAATGTTTAATATATTTTTAGCCCAAAAGAATGTGAAACATTAAATATATTAACTTTATAATGTTTTCCTGAATGAAATAAAAAATGTCGTAAATATGAAAATAATTTAAACTTTCACAAAAAAAAAAAAAATATTAATATATTTTTAAAAATTTTTTTTTTTGTTTAACATTGTAGCTTAATCTATTTTCAACTAAAAAAAAATATTACACAAGCAAAAAAAAAAATTCCCTAAGCGCTATTAATTAAACGCCGCTAAATGAGCCTTTTCGACCACAGTGCAACGCACCGAAAGCCATAGTAGCTAGTGCTCGGTTAGGGTAATAGTATATAATTTGTAATTATATGATTATTAATTAATAAAATAAAAAATTTAACAGATGTTGAGTACATTGGTTCTTATTTAGTCTATATGTTCGTTGTTTTTTTAGTACTTTAATAAAACAAATATTAATAATCATCAGAAACAAAAAAACCGTCGTTTTGCATGTCTTCTGCAGTAAATTTTAAAACTCATTTTTATTATAGTTATAAAAAAGTGATGTAAATTTTTCATTAAATTTTACTATATATGTTTATTTATAAATAATGATATGTTTTGCCATATATAATTATATATAATATAATTATATATAAAAGTGATAGATTTATTTTTGATTAATTGTACCATTTATTGTACACTTACATATGATCATATATGGTAAAATATATGGCCATATATGTATCTATATATATTTAATATGTTCAGATATACAAGATATGCTAATATATAACATACGATACATTGATTTATGATGACATGTTACGCCATATTAAAAAAAAAATCATAAACTAAGTATATATGTATGAACATATATCGTTATATATTACCACACATATAAACATATGTAATGCTATCAAGTTTTATATTATTATATAAAAGCATTTTTTATCGCGATATCAATAGCCGGGGAAGTACCAAATTATTATTTAAAAGAAAATTTAGAGAGCATAAGAGAGAAAAAATACACAAGCTGATCAACAGTGATGCTAACTCATTTAAAATAACAACAAAATATATGCGTTATAAAATGTTTTTTTTTTCAAAAATTACTTTCCTCATAAAATAACGTGTAAAGTACCCACCAAATATTTCTAAAAATCGTGGAACAACGTTTATTTTATTCGAACAATATTTTCGGATCCATTTAGAACTCTTCAAGCTGTTGATTTGTTACAGAAACGGAAACTATGCCACCGAGCTCTCTGCAGATTATGGTAGACTTGCTTGCAGCGTTGAAAATCCTGCGTGAATTGCGATTCGACAACTTGGATTTTCTTCCACTTCTCGTCTTTGTTCGATAATTTTCCTTATCATTGTAAAAATTTTGATTACCCTTTGACTCCGGCCAATTAATCGCGAAATTTTGGTAATTAATCGTTTTTGGGTTGAAAAATCCAAAATTTGTCTTTTCAGAAAGGGTGATTCCTTTTGGCATTTTACTACAAAAATACTGATTATAAAAAAAGTCGCTAAAAATGGAGTATTCTTTTGAAAAACCAAAAAAATCTTACCTGGGTTATAATTATGAAGCTAGAGGAAAAAAGGCCTTCAAAAAAAACAATATCGCTAAAAAACAATACACACTTGATCCAAACCATATAAATATTTCAATAACTGACATTCTGCTAATTCATACAACATTAAAAAATTCAAGGCAACTTGATTAGTTTCAATATTATAGAGCTGCAAAGTATAATTTCATAAATATGAAACGGACCCTGCATTCCTTATCCTTCCTTATATATTCCGAAATATAAAGCGACCGATAACGAAGTATCGGACTTTTAAGCTCGTTATTGGTATTTTCATAGTTTCCAAAAAGTTGTGTAATACAAAATTGTCAGTTATTTTTTTAAATATTGTTACTGTACTTGTTAGTTGTTTGTCAACAGATAAAAATAACTAAATTTGTAGTTATTTTTAACGGTTATTATGACAAAAAAATATTAAAAAAAGGAACAAATTTCAAAACTACATAAAATGTAAAAAATACACTTTTTAAAAGAAAAAGTAAACAATTTTGAAAAACTCATTAAAAAGTGTTTAAAAAGTATTAAAGAGAAATAGGCAATTTTAAAGCTCAAAAATCTAAAGAAAATGCTGTTTTTAAGCCCAAAAATTAAATAATAAAAAAATGTCAAAAAATAGCAAATATGAGTGAAAATTACAAAAAAAAATGGCAGAAAAGGCTAAAAAAAATCATATTTGTCTTAACTAGTTATTACCTTTATTAACGACCTTTACTCTTGTTTTTACTGTAATTTCCTGTAGATTATACTTGTAGTTAAACCAAGTGGAACAATTTAACAACTACCAAAATATTGTAATTAAAAAAAAATTAAAACTTAACAAATCTCTAAAAAAAAACTAAAATAAATGAGAATTAAATTAAAAAATTATAAATGTCTTTAAAAATATATTGCGATTATTAAATAAAGGTATCAGAGCTTGTTAAGAGGTACATACGTCCAATTTCACCAGCCACAAGACCACACGCAGAGAACAAATATGATTGAACATGATTGCGGACTCGACATTATCATATTATAATCCCAATTATCATACATATGATTCTGGCTGACCATATTATGATTACGTAAGACGATTTTATCGTCATTTAGAATCATAATATGATTGATGCGATCATAATATGATTGTGAGACATTGTTATCATAATACGATGCTCTTAAACTACCATAATATGATGCTCTGAGTGCAGTTGTTTTAATATACATAATTGACACTGCTTCCCACAACAATAACAAAGTGTACTAGTTCTGTGGTAATCAGTCACATCATAGGTCCTTTGAGGGACCTCATTGCCCGTACACTGAGAGAATTATTTCCATTTTAATACTGAGTTTCTTTATAATTTTAATGAAAATTGACTCTCAAACTCGTCCATTAAAACTCTTCGTAGGATCTATGCAACAGGTTTCATTAAGGTGAATTCTTATGAACTACTTCATAAAATGAATGTAAATCTTCGTAGAACTAATAAATAATTCCGACAATGAAGTGTTTCATAGAACTTATGAAACATTTTCAATAAATTATAAAATAAGTTTATATAATTACGTGCGTAGTATAAATGAATTTGTTCATGAATGAATTAATAAATTAATTTATGAAACATTTTTATTGGATAAAAAATATTTTTTTTTTCATTGTCTGAATTAGGTAAATTTCTTATTTAAAATCAGTCATACAACATAAATTTGTTATCTTAACCAATCAAAACAACTTATGCAAAGACATGCATAAATCAATCAGTCATTTTTATTTAATACAACTTTAGTTATAATTTAATCAAACATGTTTTTCGAAATATTTTTTTATGGCAGTTTTATTATATTTCATTCTTGTTTTTGTTTATGCTAATAAGAAAAATGTAATTTAGCTGTCTTATTTCAGAAAACAAAATAATAATAATAATGTTTGTTTGATAATAAGTAGTGTTTTCAATTTGGTTAATCGATTAATAGATTAACCGATTTCTCGATTAATCGCCTTTTTTTTGTTTAATGTCAAAACAAATAAATTAAAACTCAAATAATTATTCGAAATTCGATTTTCAATTAAAATTTTTGTTGATTCAATTAAAAGTTTAATTGAATTAGGTCCAATTTAAGTAATTGTAGTATCAATTAAAATAATTAATAACTATTTAATTGATTTTATTTTCAATGAAGGCTTAATTCATATCTATTAAAAATTTAATTGAATATTGTTTTTAAATATAAACACATTTTTAGTCGAAACCATTAAAACTTTAATTAGAACTTGCAAAAAATTGGAAAAAATTGTTAAAACTGGAAAAAAAAATCTCTAAAATTAAAAAAAAATTACCAAAATTGAAAAAAAAATTACCAAAATTGTAAAAAAAAATCGCCAAAATTTAAAACCGACAAAATTGAAAAAATACGTCAAAATTAATAAAAAAAAAATTTAAAACAGGATGAAAATGTTTTCACAATGTAAAAAATGGCAAAAAATAAATTGATAAAATTTAAAAAAAAAATTGTCGAAATTGAAAAACAATTGACAAAATTAAAAAAAGCGTCAAAATTGAAATTGCTAAAATTGAAAAAAAACGCTCCAATTCTAAATGTGGCATGTGCCAACACTACCTGCACATGTAAACGTGCCAAATGAGCCATTTGGCATTTACATGTGCATATTGAAAAATCTTATAAATAGAACTTTAAATGAAACAAAACAAATCCAAAAATAAATCCGTTGTTTAAAAAACAGTCCTAATAATATAAATAAAGTATTTTCAAGTGAAACTTCAGATATTTACAATTTATATTTGAAAATAAAAAAGGTGCAGTAATAAAAAATGTTTAAATAAAAATTTATATTTACGAGGGCGGTCCCAATATTAGCGGATCTGACGTACAGATCGCCGCAGCAGTTTGAAAAAATTACTTTGGTAAAATGTGGCAACCTTATAAAACATATGTTTTAAGTGTCAAGGCGCCACGTTGTTTAGTATTTTTTTGGAACCATAAAAAAAACGATCTCAGTGAAATTGTAAACATGAAAAAAATTGGTCACCATTATGTTATTTAATACTTTCATTCGAAAGGTCTTAGTCCAACCAATATTAAAGGCGAGCTAGATTCATTTACGACTATAAAATATTGGGTGGCAAAGTTTAAACGAGGCCGTGCGAGCTGCCAAGACAAACACCGTAGTGGTCGACCAATTGGTGTGTCTACACCAGAAACGGTTAAGAAAATGCACAAAATGGTATAGGGTGATCATAGGCTGAAGGTGCGTGAGCTGACTGAAATGATAGGCATTTCAAAAAGTGCTATACATCGCATATTAACCGAAATTTTGGAGATGTGCGCAAGATGGGTGTGGCGTTTGCTCACAATAGAACAAAAACAAACAGTTCACACCTCCACTATTGCGATGGCCAAAATCAATGAATTCAAGTCAGAATTGCAGATTTAGCTCCCTCCGGTTATTTTCTATTTGCAAACTTCAAAAAATGGTTCGGTGGTAAAAGCTTTGCCAAAGATAAATGGGTGGAGTCTGCGGTTAATGGATATTTTAAGGAGCTAGACAGTTTTTACTACACTCACATAGCAAATTCTGTTGTCTCAAAAAAATTTCATTCAACTGAATTGATTTGGTTGCTACAGCCATTAAGGGAATAAGTTATATAGCTATAAAACTTCATGAAATTAACATATTTTGAGCAAATTAACTTTACTGCCTTTTTTATACATTTTTCTGAAATTAACAAATGAAATTTTGTTATTTAAGTAACAAAAATTTGTCAAAATGACAATTGCTTTGTAAAGCTATAAAATTTTTTGGTTTTAACAAAAATTCACATCAATTTGAATAAAATAATTGTTGTTTTAACAATAAAATTTGTCAAAAGTTAACAAAAGTTAACAAAAACCACTATGGAGTCCTTGGAGGAGACGAAACTGCTGCAATCTGTCATATCGACTGTGTCCGTTAAATTTTTCAATAAAAATGTTTTCTTCTTCTTCCTGTAAAAATCTAACTAACAAAAATCTTATGTTGATTTCACTTACGACTTTTGGTTCAGTGTAATAAAAGACAACTAAATGCTATGTTAAGGGGTTACAAATGCTTCCTATTATTTATTTTATAATTAAGTCATAATTTTGATTTTTTCAAAATATGCTATTAAATTGAAAAATGCAATATATATATATATACAAGGCGGCGCAAAAATAACCTTCCGAAGTTTTTTGGCTGTAATTTAAAAAAAAAATGAAAAACTTTGATTCTTCTTGTGGATTATTTTTATTTGGTATTTTAATTTTTTTTTTTACATCAAGTCGAGAATATGATGTCATGTAAATGGCCGCCGCCACAGTTGATTGTCATTTGAGCCCTTTTTATGGCATTTTCCATCACTTTGGCCAAAACTTCCGGCGATAGGTCCTCACATTCTTGACGGATATTGTCTTTAAGAGCTGCAAGAGTCTGAGGCTAGTTGACATAAACCCGCGACTTCAAAAAGCCCCACAAAAAGAAGTCTGGAGCGGTCAAATCAGGCGATCTTGCTGGCCAGTGCAAATCGCCAAAACGGGAGATTAGGCGCCCGGGAAATGCATCCTTCAGCATATCGGTTGTGGCACGTGCAGTGTGTGCCGTTGCACCGTCCTGTTGGAACCACATGTTTTCCAATCCCAATTCATCAAGTTGCGGCAAAAAGAACTCGTTGATCATTGCTCTGTAGCGCTCACCATTCACAGTAACCGTTTGGCCAGCGACATCTTCGAAGAAAAAAGGTCCGATGACTCCTCCAGCGAAAACAGCACACCATACAGTGACTTTGAGCGGGTGTAATGGCTCTTCGTGGGTTACACGCGGATTTTCAGTGCCCCAGAAGCGTAAATTTTTCTTATTTACGTACCGGCTAAGATGGAAATGGGCCTCATCACTCATGATTATTTTTGATGAAAAATCATCTTCCTCTTGGTGGTGATTAAGGATGGCTTGAGCGTATGTTACACGCGATTGGCGGTCAGCAGCTAACAGCTGATGCACCGTCTGGACTTTGTACGGAAACATCTTCAAATCTTGTACCAAAATTCGCTGTAAAGACCGTCGACTGATACCCATTTGCGTGGCACGTCGTCTGGTCGATGTCGACGGCGCTTCCATGACATCCTCGGCTACAGCAGCAATATTCTCTGCAGAACGGCTACTCCGGGGTCTGCCACGCCTGGCAGCATCTCGTGTTGTGCCAGTCTCTCCGAGGCGAGCGGCTAAACGTCGCAGTGTTTCACCAGTAGGCGTTGGACGGCCAGGAAATCTGAGACGAAATTCACGTTGTGCCAAAGTCACCGACCGATTATTGGTCAAATAAATAGTCACCAATATTCCGCGTTCTGGAGCAGTGTAGCGTAACATTGTTTATTAACGTGTATTTCGCATGTGTTTACTACACAAATGTCAAAACAGAACTGACATTAGGGGCCAATCGCAAAATTTATAGCATTTTCTGATAGGAGGATTACTTTTGCGCCACCTTGTATATATATATATATATGTATGTACAGCGCATACTTTAGGGACACGCCCAAAATTGTCGCCGAAATATGCGGTGTATGGAAAAAATTGTCCTCATCTAATACGCTTACTTTGGGGACTGTCTCCAAAGTTTTCGCGCCTTTTCATACATCTAGCGTTTAAGATGAGGACAATTTTTTCGATACACCGCATATTTCGGGTACAATTGTGGCCATGTCCCTAAAATATGCGCTACGCATACATATATATATATATATATATATATATATGTATGCGTAGCGCATACTTTAGGGACATGGCCAAAATTGTCGCCGGAATATGCGGTGTATAGAAAAAATTGTCCTCATCTTAAACGCTAGATGTATGAAAAGGCGCGAAAATTTTGGGGACAGTCCCCAAAGTAAGGAAATGTCCCTAAACTATGCGGGGGAACGAATAAATGTCTCTGGACTATGCGCTGTGCATAAATATATATATATAGTCTAGAGACATTTATTCATTCCCCCGCATAGTTTAGGGACATTTGCTTACTTTGGGGACTGTCCCCAAAGTTTTCGCGCCTTTTCATACATCTAGCGTTTAAGATGAGGACAATTTTTTCGATACACCGCATATTTCGGGTACAATTTTGGCCATGTCCCTAAAGTATGCGCTACGCATACATATATATATATATATATATTAGGGCCG
This sequence comes from Delia radicum, assembly GCA_021234595.1. NCBI lineage: Eukaryota > Metazoa > Arthropoda > Insecta > Diptera > Anthomyiidae > Delia > Delia radicum. Next base: position 169,942,755 of record CM037852.1, read on the forward strand.
GTCGATTTGTAGTAAGTGAACAAATTCACCAATTTCCCTATGATTTCCGTATTCTATGGGTTATTTCATGAAAATTTGCCGAAGGAACCATACCTCTATCGTTAAAATCGAGTCCCCTACTTTTTGTTGGTAAAAAGTTCAAAAGTTACGGGCATTTTTGTCCAAATTTTGGACCATTTTTCCATTTTTTTCATGATTTTGTCCAAGAATATTACTTTCATGGCCATTTTTTTGGCTCAATCCATTATTTAATTCAATTTACAATTCAAAACGAAGAGTTTAAGCCCAAATTTATCGAATTCGGTTGATTAATTCATGCGATATTGCTAAAACAAAATAACACATAAAACCAACTTTTTGATTTTTTTCCCTTTTTATTTTTTTTTTCTACAAAAATTCAAATTAAGAGATAATAAAGTATCTATCAACCTATTATCAAAAAAAAATATTCAATTTGAGTGTAGTAAAAGACAAAATGTGAAAAAAACATTATTTTTTCTGAAAGTCTTGTTAGCTTTCAAGTCTGGGTGTTTTCGTACGGCTTTCTAATGTCGTCGCCATAGCGCCTTCTACATTCTTTCCTGCAACTCGTTTAGCAGTGGCAGCCAGCAATTGGACATGTCTTTCCGTTCCTTGAATGTGTAAAGGAATTTGTGGATCATCGTCACCGTTCGATGTGGCGATTAATTTGGAGGGATATTTAAATTACCTTCGTAATTTAAATATCCCTCCAAATGTTCATACGAATAACTTTGCGTAAACGCTGGTTCGAATAAAATGGTATCGGCATTTAAATCAATCATATTTGTATATTACGTACAATTAAAGTTTATAAGAGATTTTTTATAAACTCTAAGTTCCGTTGGGTAGACAATATCTCTTCGGTAATGTAAAATCTTCTTTATAGCTATGTTTCGTTTTTCCATTCTATCATCAAACAACATAGATAGCAAGATATTTTCTGAGTGTGCAAAATATGGATTATCTTGAATTACTGTATTTACAACTCCAAGTAAATTCGGTGGTAAAAATCGTGTCCAAGTAATAAATTTAAAAAGTAATGTACTACCGTATGGGGCAGAGCTATAATACTTAACATTGAAATACATTGGCGTGTATACTTTTATTATATAGTTAGCCAGAATTTTTAAATTTTCAGTTGGATTATTAGTTGTCACATAAAACCGTAATAATCTATTGGCTTTGGTCAGCCAACGAGAATGTGCAATCGGCCCTGGATTTATGTGAGACAAGTCCGCAGGAACCACACCATTAGAAATTGCATTGGCCATTAACATCAAGTACGTCGAATCAGTAGATAATTCTTCTGGATTTAAATCACCAGGAGGCATATTTTCCAAAGCGATTTCCTCAAAATCGGTTACCACCTGAAAAGAAAACATAAAAGCTAAAAAATAGAATGAAAAATGGTAAAGAATCAGCTATAAAAATTACATACCGGAAGATTTTCACAATCAGCAATTTTTGAGCTCAACTTTCCGGTAGTTGATCGTGGTCCAGTGGTGGTTGATTTGTCTAAAGTGTCAAACAAATGTCTAAACGGAAGCTCGTTAAAGTGCAGAAGACACACAAACCAGTGCAGTGGTCTCTTTAACTGTTTTTCGAATAGTCGCAAAATTCCACCGTGTACGCCAGTATTTGTTGGTTCACCATCAGCGCATATGGCAATTAATGAATCGAGAGACAATTGTTTTTCTTGGAAGAATTCGATCAATTTGTTGACTTTGCTTGCCGCAGTTTCACTTTCTAGTTTTGTGTAGCCTATCAATTGAGATTTTGGTTCCCTCAAAACAACTAGATGAGGTTCTTTAACCATCCTTGGATGCAACTTCTCATCAATTTTTTCTACAGTTAGAGCATCATTTTTCCTGCCGTCGAATGAAAATGATATCAAATTCGAGCCATCATACCGCTTACGAAGTGCGTCTTGTCTCCATTTTTCTCTTTCTCTACGAAGTTTACTTTTATCCATGATGACAAGATTGTCATGAGCATCTTTTACGCCCAGGTCTTCCATCAGAGCTGTTGCCAATGCTGATCCCATTCTATCATGCACACCAAATCTGTCACACATCATTGCATAGTTTTTAGTATTGTATCTGGGAGTGTATGTTTGTGGTGGTAGAACTAATTCTAAACCTCCTCTCACATCAACTTCCATTTCGTCATAATGTGGTTCGTATGTAGGATCGTTGCTCACTGGGATTGTTGGTATAGTCGTTGGTATCGTCTCTTCACTTCCACTATCGTGTTCCGGTATCGTTTGTATTCTGTCATTATATTGATCGCGCATGAAATCTTTTAAGTTTTCTGGGATAGATCCACATGAGCAGTCGTTTTCTTTCAAGTTGCATTTACATTTTCCAATGTTGAATAATTGGTTTGTTGATTCTACGAATTTTTTTAATTCTGTTGCGCGTTTTACTCGTTGTTTATCTGCATTACTATATGCGTCAAGCAAATTATTCAATTTTCTAATGATGCTACCTTTGAGTATAAGTTCAATATTAAGTTGATTCCAAATTTCTAACAATCTGTCTGCTACTTGGGGAGTAAATGTTTTATACGAAAACATTTTGCTTTGGGCTTTTGAACGTTCGGCCAAGAAAAAATAGTACTTCAATATATCTCGTTTAGTTGACAGATTAATATCAGGTAATTCACAGGCCACGCCAAAAGAAAAAACATCATGAGAGACCAAATGTTGCAAACTACTGCGTTGGGTATCTGTTGGATTTTGCGATGAACCAGGCTCTGAATCCATTTTTTAAACCGTCACTAAAAGAATTAAATATGTTTTTCATAGAATAATAATATAACTATTAACTATAATAGTTAGCAATGTTTTTACACTTACCTTTAAATCTTTTCTAAATTTTAAAATAGTTTGATTATTTGTTAGTTATTTCAAGTAACACTTCACTGAAATGACGCTCAAACAAAACTAGCATACACTGGAAAATTATAAACAAAATAACAAACAAAAATAAATAAAGAAGTCTATAAAGAAACTAAAAACAAAAAGAAATAAACAAACATAACACAGGGTATGCACCCTGTGAAAAAATATGCCAATAATGTAAAGCGGAAATCAGTCCAGTCGTAACGTAAGGTTCGTAAGCTTCGTAAGTCAAAAAAATTGAGCCAAAAAATGGCCATGAAAGTAATATTCTTGGACAAAATCATGAAAAAAATGGAAAAATTCTCCAAAATTTGGACAAAAATGCCCGTAACTTTTGAACCGTTGGACCAATGTTGGAGATTTTTTTTTGTAAATTGATCAAAATGAGCTCACCTTTCCAACGCCTACTGGCGATTAAACCCGATCGATAGTTTTTGAGTTATGGATGTGAATGTGTAGGTAATATTTCATACGAACGTCAATTTGGGAAAAAATCTACCAACAAAAAGTAGGGGACTCGATTTTAACGATAGAGGTATGGTTCTTTGGCAAATTTTCATGGAATAACCCATAGAATACGGAAATCATAGGGAAATTGTCGAAAATTAAATCGACCCGCCCTAATATATATATATATGCAAAATATGCAACAAAAAATGCCAAAATATGTATTAAATTATGCATTTAAAGAAAAATATGCAAAAACATGCGTTTATAACACAGTATGTAAATATATGCAACAACCACAATCGATGCCATTTTGTTGCAAATTCTTTGATTCGGAAATATATATGGTCAAAATCGACTTTGGACTACAAACATGACAATTTTGACGATTTTTTTCTGGAAAATTGAACGATTTTATGCTCAACAAACCTGTCAACACTGCATACAACATATGCAACACTTAGTACACCTTGTAAAAACTTTTATTATTTTTAGTACTTTGTTTAAAAATTTTATATTAAACAAAACGTACGCATCAGTTTTTTATGCTTATCTAAACTAGAACAACAAAAGCATTTTTTAACATCATAAAAATATTGAAATCATAATAAAGAAAGATAGAACCTTAAAAAAAAATAAAAACAAAATTGCAACAAATCAGAAGAATATTTAATAAAAAGAAATAAAATTTAAAAAATTTCGTGGACTACAAAGGAAAACAGTTAGTCTGGAAATTTGGCCTCCTACTCAAGTTAACAAACAAAAATGTTAAAAAATATATTGTTGCTGTTGGTTCTTTTTATGTGTTGCAAATTATTATGTCTTTTGTCTATAATCTTTATGTACTTACAAGAGCATAATTTTATTTTTTTTTATATATCATTCACTCTTTGAAAGATTATGAAAAAAAATATTCAGTGAAAATTTTCTTTTTAAAACAAAAACTTGTTATATTATATCGAGTATTGAAATAAACGAAAATCTATTATTTTTATGGATTTTGTCAATTAATTTTTCAACAGTTGAAAATAAACTAAAAAATACAATTGTTTTAAACGAAAAGTAAGTAGTCCTGTTTTTAACTGATTTTCAGTTAATTTAATGGGTATATTCAATAGTTTTTACGGAAAAAATATTGTCAGTGTATGTCTTCCGATTTTCTTTATATTAAAAACATATATTCTCTATGGAGCCCATTACACCTATCCATATTCAGTTTTTAAAATGTTCAAAAAATCGCGATTTTTACGATCTAAATTTTTAAGAGAATTTGAAGAAAAAATCCAAAAGTATATAAGTTTCCACCAAAATATTTTCGAACTGGTAACATCTGAATCTATTCTAGAAGAGACTCTTTTACCACCGGTTGCATGGAACTGGTTCTAGAACAGGTTCCTGTTATTCAAAATTTAAGGCATCACTGTAACAGAACCCGTTCCATAACTGGTTCTAGAACCGGTTATAAGGCAACCTGTTATTGAATAAAATATTAAAAACATTTAAATATTTTCAACAAGCAAATTATAAAAATAACAAAATGTTGTGGTGTTTATTGAAAAAAATTCTTTAAAAAAATATTACACATCGTCACCCCACACTGAAAATCTCAGTTGTTATTAAATAGAAGTGATATCCAGCAAAACTTTGGTAATTGGTAATGTAATGCATTACCTTGTAACGCATACTCCTTACCTGCATCATTATTTTCCAACAAAAATTACTGAATTACCGATAATGAGTTACATAATGCATTACTTTGTAATGGATCCTCCTTACCTACAGCATTTTTTCGAATCATAAAGTAAGGAGTTACTTATGGAGTATCTTGTAATGATACATGAATAACTTTTACATTATTTGGAAACATAAAATAATGACTTACCATTAATTACATAATGCATGAAATATAAACGTAAATTAATATTTAAAATATTTTTTTAAAAATCTTTATTTAGACACATTACTTTGTGATTATTTGTAAGTATGAGTTTAAGGTATATATTTTTAACATCACAAACGGGATCTCGTATCACAACAATTCATTTACATTTTAATTATATTATTATATGTGACGATAGCTCAGTGGGTAGAGTTCTCCACTTGACAACCAAAAGACCCCAAGTTCGAATCCCAGCGAGACCACGTTATTTATTTAATTGAAAAAAATGTTTGTAATAATTTTTTTTTATGAAAATCTATTTTTAAATTCGAACCCGGTAACCATATCAGTAACTAGTTATGTAATATATTTCTATATCATGGGGCGAATGCCAGTTCGCCTTGTAATTCAAAAGAAATAAAGAGGCGTCTTGTTAGTCTGTTAAGAACTTCAAATTGAAGTCTGAATTTTATTTAACAATTTACATGTTCTTATATACTATTCTTATAAGTCTAACTTATTGTCTAGTATTGAGTGATTTTATGAATCACTCAATTTATTTTTATTCTTATTCATTCTTATGCTTTGTTCTCTTTTCGTCGACATACGGTCATCAGATATCTGAGTTTAAAATGCAGTCATAGTGTTACTTGATGCCACATGGTGGTATGTATGTCATTCACTCTACAGTATCTAAGACGGTATGTTGGGAAATCAATATAAGTGGTTGGTATGCAGTGTACGCTTAAGGAGTACACTACACCCTTACCCTTAAGAGAAAAATTATAAAAATGATTTTTCTAATTTTTCTATATTTTTGGTTAACTTATGATTAATTTTATAATCTATAATAATGTATTACATATATATATTTGTTTTTAATAGTAGTTTTCTTATATAAATTTGTTTTTATTAATGATAAGTTTTTGATTATTCATTAGTTCTTAATGCTATATAGGGTTTTAATTGATTATTATGTATTTCTTTTTCTTTTCCATTGTAATCTATTATTGTATTTACACCATTATTCCTAATTATTTTGTAAGGTCCTTTATATGGACTTTGATTCTTTTTCCTATTTCCTACTTTGACTAAAACTAAGTCTCCTATCTTTAAATTTAATTTATTGTTGTATCTATTTTCTAATATTCTTTTTTCTTTTGTTCTAATTGTTAATTCTTTAGCTCTGTCTAAAGAATATTGTAATTTACGTTTTAGCTCTATGGCATAATCATCGTAATTATATATTTTAGTTTCTTTTGTGTCATATATTTCAGATGGCAAACATGGTAGTCTTCCATATACAAGTTCAAATGGCGTGTAGCCAGTGTCTATATGGGGTGCCGTGTTGTAGGCAAAAGTAAAATATGGAATCCATTTATCCCATTCGTAATCAGTTGCTGATGTTAGCAAGAATTCATTTAAGACTCTATGATTTCTTTCTAATGACCCAATTGTCTCATGGTGGTAAGGTGTCGAAAAGGTCTGTTTAATTTCAAGTAGTGAACATATATTACGCAAAAGTTCGTTTGCAAATTCTGTACCGTTGTCTGATTTCAGTACTTTGCATTTACCAAATTTTAGAATTAGGTGTTCAACTATTGTTTTTGCGGTTGTTAGTGCATCTTTCGTCGCCATGGGGTGTGCAATAACGAATTTTGTTAGTTCGCATTGTATGGTCAAAATATATCTGTAGTCATTCGAAATTCGAAGAGGTCCTACTGTGTCAATTGATACTATTTCAAAACTGTTACTTGGAGTGTTCGTTAATGTAAGTGGTTCCTTAATGTGTTTAGTTTGCTTGTTTTTGTTGCATTTGTCACAATATTTTACAAATTGCTTTACCATCTTATTCATGTTTTTCCAGATGTAGCGTTGTTTTAGTTTTATGATTGTCTTTCTTATTCCCAAGTGCCCTGCATGCGTGGCATTGTGGAATTCGTCGATTAGTTTGTATTTTAGAATTTCTTCTGTGATTCTTTTGGGCTTCTTGTATATTAATATTTTTAGTTGAGGATATTTGTTATTTATTTTTATCTTTGCATATGCTTCTATCAATTCCTTTTTACTGTAATTTTCAAATATTTTATCTTCACTTGCAAGTGCTAATTCTTTTACATTCTCTTTATTCATTTTTGATATCAGTTTCTTCAGTATCGAATCTAGTTTCGCTGAATTTTCACTGTATCTTGCTAGCTTTGTATTATTTATGATTTGGGTACGTAATTTCTTCTTAGTCAAAACTGGTTTTGATGAATTATCGTTACGACCTATGTGCACAATATTATTTTCAATAAATATATCTTTTTCATTTATTTCTTCAATTGTATTAAACTGCAGTTTCTTCATATTTTTTATATCATTAACGGATATGCATTCCCATATTTGAAGTTGATCAGGCTTCGGAGAATCACATTTTTCCATGTCGTTCTTTTCTATACGTCTTTTATTCTTGTTTTCCTCATTTTCCTCATTTTCTTTATTTTTTATTATGTTTTCCTCATTGCGCTTTTTATTGTTCATTGCCCTTGTTATAACTAATGTTCTTTTTTCTTTATCGACGTTTTCTAACGGTATCATCTGTTTTAGTATGTCCGAGTTTATTTCAATTCTGGACAATGCGTCCGCATTGGTATTTATTTTACCTTTTTTATATATTATTGTAAAATCGTAATCGCTTAAATCTAGTCTGATTCTTGTCATTTTTGATGATGGATTTTTGTGTGAGAACAGAGAGATTAATGGTCTGTGGTCTGTTACTACTATAAATTTTCGTCCGTACAAGTATGGTCTAAAAAAATTAATACTCCAATGGATTGCTAAAAGTTCTTTTTCGATTATTGGTTTATTTATGTCATGTTTTTGTAAAGATTTACTTGCGTATGAAATAGGTAAATCTTGACCTATATCGCCTTGTGATAATACAGCACCTAACGCGTAGTTTGAAGCGTCAGTTGTTAAAATGAATGGTTTTTCAAAATCAGGGTACTGTAAAATTGGAGGATTCATTAACTTGTTTTTTAGCTCTTCAAAAGCGTGTTGGCATTGTTCAGTCCATATGAATTTTGTTGATTTCTTTAGTAATGTATTTAGGTCTTTGGCTATATCTGCGAAATTGGGTATAAATTTTCTGTAATAGTTGCAGAATGCAACGAATCGTCTTACCTCGTCAGCGTTAGTTGGTATTGGATAATTTTTTATTATTTCATATTTAGATGGGTCTGTTTTTACACCATCTTTTGTAATCAAGTGTCCTAAGTAAACTACTTCTGGTCTTAGAAAACAACATTTCTTTGGATTAAGTTTTAAATTATATTTTTGTAGTCTGTCTAATACCTTTATTAAATTTTGGTTGTGGTGATTTAAACTACATCCATAAACAATTATGTCGTCTACATAAAGAAATGCTTCTGATTCTAATCCTGAGAGTGCTATTGTAAGCATTCTTTGAAAGCTGTTTGAAGAAATTTTTAATCCGAAAGGGAGTCTTTTGAATTGGTAATGACCTTGTGAGATCGAAAAGGCTGTAAGCGGTCTAGAATTTTTGTTAAGCTCGATTTGATGGAATGATCTAGTCATGTCAAGTGTAGAAAACCATTTGGCTCTGCCAAGTTTGTCTAGAATATCCTCTAATCTAGTTAGGGGAAATTTGTCATTGACAATTTTATCGTTAAGTTTTCTAAAGTCTACTACAAGTCTCCATTTCTTTTTATCTTCCACATTTTTCTTTGGTACTAAAAGGAGTGGAGCATTGTATGGACTAACGGATGGTTCTATTATGTCGTCATCCAGCATATTCTGTATTTGTTCGTTTATTATGTTTGTATGTGAGTGCGGTAGTCTGTAGTTTTTTATGTACACTGGTGTATTGTCTAAGGTAGTGATTGTTTGGTCATAAAAATTGTTTACTGTTAATTTTTCATTTTCAAGGTGAAAAATATTTTGATATTTACGAAAAATGTTTATTAATTCTGTTTTTGCATAGTCGTCATTATTATTTAATTGTAGTTCATTCAGTATTTGTTCAAAACGTTTGGGGTTATTGTCTTTATTGTAACCTAATATGTCATAGTTTTTTAGTGAGTCAGTTTGGAGTTGAATGCCTTTTAAGTTTATTTCTTTATTTGTTGTGTTTAAAATTTTTATGTGGGTCATGCCGTTACTAGGCGCTATTGAATTACTTAAAAATACACCTGGTTTAATTTCATTATTAAAAATTATGCTATCTTCGCTAAGGTTTAATTTTAATGCTTGTATTATTTCTGTTCTTGGCGGTATTTTTATTTGTAATGACGTAAGAGCTTTTGTTTGCAATGGAATAGTTATGGTAGTATTGTTAATGAATAATGATATTGTGAAAGTTTCATAGTCTATTTTACAGAGATATTTCTTTAAAAAGTCCCTTCCTATTATTCCGTCTGTTTCTATTGGAAAGTTGTCATCTACAAGATGAAATTTGTGTTTGCATGTCTGGTCTGTGAATGAAAGTTCCAGTCCAATTGTCCCTAGTGAGTGTATTTCTTCAGTAGTAATACCTGTTAATTTACATTTGTTCTCTTTATTAATTGGTTCATCTTCAAGATTTGTTCGAATACGACATAGTGATATGTCGGCGCCTGTGTCGACAAGAAATGTTAATTGTTCATTTTTGTATTTAGCGATTATGAAATTTGTATTATTGTTGCAAACTTTATATACTCTTAATTTTGGCTGTCCGGAATATCCATGTATTCCGAGCCCACTTCGTTTCCCTCATCATTTATTGTACGTATGTATCTTCTATTTGTGTTGGTTTGATTTCTTCTATGGTAGTTATTGTTATTAACGGGTCTTTGCCGATTATTGTTGTAATTGTTGTTGTTTGAAAAATTATTGGGTCTTTTATTGGTAATATGACTATTTCTATTTTGAAAGTTATTGGATCTGTTATTGTTAAAGTTACTATTATTTCTATTTGAAAAACTATTGTATCTGTTATGTTGTCTGTAAGGTTGACGTGTTTGAATGTGCATTACTGAATTGTTGTTTACCTTATGTTCGTTTTCTATTTCTAGTGCAAGTTCTACTGCGTCTTGCAAAGTCTTAGGACGGGCTGCAAATATGGCTGTTTTTAAATTGTCATTGATACCTCTTTTGAAAGAATCTAACGCTAATTTAGCATTTAATCTAATAATAACATTTTTCTCTGGTTCTGATGCGTCTGTGTTTAATTCCTCAATTCCTAACCTATTTAAATTGTCTATAATGGTAATGATTCTGTCCTTATATGCACTTACTGATTGCTTTCCTTGGTATATGTTGTTTAACTTTGACTGTAATTCTGGGATAGTTTTTGTATTCTTGTATCTTTGTTTTAAGAGTGTTTTTAATGTATTGAAATTGTCTGGTTTTGCGTAACTACCTATCGCTGTCCTTACACCTGAGGTCAATTTGGCGTGGTAAACATATTGCAAGAAATCTGTTTTTGCTGTATCAGTCAGAGTCTTTTCGATGAGTTCTGCTGTTATTAGGAAACTTTCTAGTTCTTCATAATTTCCAGAAAAAATTGGGAGTGCCTTAGAAGTTAATTCTAAACTAAATGCTGCCATTTTGGTGTCTAAACTTTTAGTATTTGGTATTAAATATTCTTTGATTTTTCTATAAATGGTATTAAATTCTGATTGTAATGCTACTATTTCTTTTTCGTCTTTTTCTTCACTTTGTGCTGTCAAAAATTCTTTTCTTATATTATCTATAGTTTCTAAATTTACTTGTAGAGTTTTTTCTGAGTATGTCCTTCCTGGACTTTTCTTTAAATTTGCTAGTATGTCTTTTAATTCTGTTAGATGTTCTTCCATTTATACGATTGTTATTAAAATTTTTGGTTTGTTAAAATATATATTTTTTGAAATTTATATACTAAGTATAAGATCAAAGTTAATCAGTTATAAGTATATTATTTTTCTAGAAATCATTTAAAATTGTTATTATATTTTTTTTTTTGTTTAAAATATTTTTCATACATTTTTCTTAACAAAAATATGAAGAGTAGAAATTACGATTATGAAAATAATATTCATATTTAAAATTTTTGTATTTGATTTCTTAATTTATTTATTAAAGCACTTTAAGGGATATATATTTTTTTTTAGCACGATTTAAGTAGTATTTTGTTTTCAACATATTTAGTTTATTATTAAAATTTTGGCCTCTTGGAAGTTTTTCTTCCGTCCAGTAATGTTATGTTTACCTTTAATTTAAATTATATTATAATTTAAATTTTCTATTGTTTTATATTTGAACATGGGCGAAGTCGCCTCCGTTCAACTAGGTGCTCATCAAGGAGCACTCCGATTTAAAAAAAAAAATAATATTTTATATCCCAGAGATGATGCTTCCAGCTTGGTGTTGGATGATGCTTTCAGCTTGGTTCTGCATCCTTTTGGTGATGGCTGCTTAAAAAGAGTGGAGATTTTTTTTCTGCTCCTCCTGTTTTTTGCTAACAGGGAACCTCCTTCGGCTATACTTTGGCCGTATAGCCCTTCTAACCGTGGAGTGGGTTAGGTGCCTTTTTCCAGGTCTTCTACTTTTCAGTGCTCTAACGGGGAGCACTTGAAAAGTGGCAGGATCGCCATGTAATATATTTCTATATCATGGGGCGAATGCCAGTTCGCCTTGTAATTCAAAAGAAATAAAGAGGCGTCTTGTTAGTCTGTTAAGAACTTCAAATTGAAGTCTGAATTTTATTTAACAATTTACATGTTCTTATATACTATTCTTATAAGTCTAACTTATTGTCTAGTATTGAGTGATTTTATGAATCACTCAATTTATTTTTATTCTTATTCATTCTTATGCTTTGTTCTCTTTTCGTCGACATACGGTCATCAGATATCTGAGTGTAAAATGCAGTCATAGTGTTACTTGATGCCACATGGTGGTATGTATGTCATTCACTCTACAGTATCTAAGACGGTATGTTGGGAAATCAATATAAGTGGTTGGTATGCAGTGTACGCTTAAGGAGTACACTACAGTTACTTAACCCCCTATTAGGTAATGAGTCCACACATTATTCAAAATGCATCAGTGAGGTAAGGGTACAAAAGTATTAAAAATACGAAAGAAAGTTAAAAACTAAAAAAAAAATATTTAAAGTTTTTCGAAATTTCTAAACAGGATTTCAAGTTCAAAGATCTTAAAAAATAAATAAAAAGGCTGACCAGTCAGAAAAAGACAAAGTGCTTTCCCGTTCCCAATGTGATAACATCATTAGACCGTCTAATCAAAAAGTGTCGGAAAAATACTGGGTGAACAAAATTTACAACGTTGGAAAAATGTTGGTAAAAAAGTTCATAAAATGTTTTTGTTTCTGCCAGGATTCGAACCCTGGCAGCTAAAAAGAAATATAATAATTGTAGCTTAAAACCTAAGTGAACGATAATTGCTGGGTAACCGAAGGCTGATCATATATGCTAGCACTGGCATAAGGTTTGCTGCTCCCACAAAACAGACTCCCACAAAACAGACTATGGTTGATACATATTTGTAGCCAATCGAATGATTCGGTTGCAGCTATCGAATTTTTTGTTCGTTATTACTGAATTTCTGTTGAGGCCATTAAAACCCTATTATCGTGACAGAATTTCTGTTGTTTAAATTAATTGACTGTTATTACAACCGAAAAATTCGGTCGCAACAACCGAATCGTTCGATAGGCACCAAATACGGTTCCTACTACCGAGTCAGTTATTTGAGTGTGGGAACAACTTGCTAATATTGAGAGAAAAAAAAAGTTGGCCTTAAAGAGATTTTCCAAAAAAACAACAGTTTTATATAAAAAATATTAAAAAATATAAAAAATCACCAAAAAATGTATGCCTAAAGCCGGGATCGAACCCGGAACCTTTAGACTGCAAATTTTACTAAACAAAGCATCATCATTTTTATAAAATAATTACTGTAGCAGTGGTCAGGCTTTTGACTGGATGGCGGTGGCAAAGACACTTTTTACCAACGTTAGCATAGCGGTTTCAGACAATTCTTTGCCAATGCTTTTTGTTTGTAGACCACTGAAATTATTGTTAAGCAAATACTGGCAAAATGCTGGTAAATCGTTTTAAACAAGTGTTCTTCCAGTAATTTGTTTACAATTCCTCGGTTAGCCAGCGGTATGACAGTGCTTTATTTTTGTACCACTGGCAGTTTTCTATTAGATAATTATTTATTTTGTTATTCTACTCCGAGGTTTCGCTGGTAGGAAAAACTGGTAACGTAAATATTAAAATAAATTTAGAAAAAGTAGAGACAATATAATTAAAATAAGCCATTAGCCATTAAAATCGGTATACTAGATTTAAAAAAATAAAACTTCAATTTAAATATCGACATGTCCGAAAATGTATAATTTAGTTTTTGAATTGTTAAACACAAATAACTATAAAAATTTTTTTTTGTATTTTTTTTTTCAAAAATACGTGTAAAATATTGTTGAAATAAGAATACGTCTGACGAATTTCATTGACAAAAAAAAAAAAATCGTGATGCAAAAAATCGTATGGCTTGACATGGAATGACTTATATTCATCATAAAAAGAAGTATAAACTGTATGAATGTTTCACCATCAAAATAAAAATTTAAATAAATTTTTAGAACAAAAGATAAATTGGTCGAAAAGTTTATATCACTTTTTGTAAAACATTGAAAATAAGTTTGTTAACAAATTGGCAAAAATAAAATTTGTTGGAGATTTGGAAGGTACTAACTCCTAAACGTATGATTTATATAAAAAAGACAAAATATTACTCATACGTTTAGGAGGGAACAGTAAATTTCTAAAAACGCTGCTGTTTAACGGATTATAATGTTATAAATTTTAACTTTAAGTTAATTTTTTTTAAATTAATATAACATTTTTACAGATGTTACAAATTAATTGTAAAACTTATGTATACTCTCATTCAATACAGAGATCCTTAAAAAAGTTACTTAAAAGTACCAACAGACGTAGCTCATAAATATATACAATAGAGCGGCACTTTTTTTTTTGAACTTTCGATTTTTATAAATTATTGTTGAGATTATTGTAGAACTAGGCCGAAACGTAAGTTGGTGCGAATTTTACAAAAATCGGATAGCATTAAACAGCGGCACCCTGCGAAAAAGTTTTCAATTTTTGAAAATTTTTCTTAAACTGCTTTAATAAAAATATGTCTTGCGACTCATAATTGTTGATTCATTTTGGCATGCTAAGCACGAAAAATAAAAAAGTTTTGAAATGGGACTAACGGATTTTTTGAGCTTTTTTCCTCCATTCCACAAATTTTTTAAAAAGGAATCTGAATTTTTTTGATTTTTGCCCTAGCAAAGAAGACAAAATTGCTTTTCATTTAAGCATAACAATGTCAATATTGGTTGTAGGATAACTTGTAAATTTACCTACAAATATCTCGGAAGAACAGACAATTTACATATTAAAATTGTTATGCTTTTCAATTGTATACACATGATTTTTGAAGGAATATTTATTTAAACTTTTGATTTTCAATAATTTTTGTTTTGATTATTGTAGCACTGGGTCTAATAGTTTTGTGGTGCGAAATTTAAGAAAAATCGGATTTCTTAACCCTTGGCGTCCTTCGCATAAAGCCACTGATGCATGGGAAAGAATTCAAAATTAATTTTAAAAAATATATTTTGTAATATATCATCTCTAATTTCAGAAATAGTCATGATCAAATAAACTTGGGATAACCGAATTCGTTGCCAACCGAATTTGTGTAGTCTCACGTACTATCACATTATTCGGTTGTAGTTACGGACATTTACATGTGTGTTTTCTATAGCAGTACATTCTAAAATAGTTGGTCCAACCGAATAGCATTAGTACCCCCCGAATTTGATCAATGATTTTTATTGAATTGAATATAACACTCTTTCCAACACTTTTCAAAAAAACTGTATTAAGAGAAGTAATATTTACATAAATAAAAAATAAAATTCAAATGCATTTATTAAAGACTTCCCATGTAGATTTTTGAGACATTTCTCTTAAAAATAATCCAAAATCTTAGAATTTTCGATTATTTCTTCAAAACACTGGAAATTCAATGTTCATTTCCGATTCTGAGGAATTTTTGCTTTACAAAATTAATCAAACTCGAAGTACTTTGTTTTTAAAGAAAGACTTTTTTCTGCAGGAAATGTTTAAATCCTATGGCGCTTTTGTAAGCTTTCAGAAACTGAAGGCTTTTTCATTTAAAAAATCTTCAAAATATCGTTACTATGAGGATTGGAATAAGATTTTTTAAAGGAGCAGTCATAATAATCTGAGGGATTTTTTGTTGGAAAAGCATTCAGAATCAGAAGCTATTTAGAATCAAGATTTCTAAAGAAAAAATCCTTAAAAGCGAGAATTTTTCTATAGATAAAAGTAAATATCTTCAGAATCTTAGAGATCTTCTAACGGAAAAAGAATGCATACATAGAGGGTTTTTCTAAAGCAAGAAGTACTCAGATGTTGAGAATTTCCCAAGGAAACAGTTCTCAGAATTTGATGTCTTTTTTACAACAAAAAGTTAAACATGATCTAAAAAAAAAAGGCCCCAGAATTGAAATGCATTTCAATGGGACGAATTTTTTTAGAAACAAAGGGTGCACTCAAGAAAGAGTTCCCAAGAATCTTGTAATTTTTCAATAGAAAAAGTGTTAAGGATTTCAAAAAATCTCAGTCTGAAGGTTTTTAATTGAAAAACTCAACAGAATCCAATGGTTTTTTGAAAAAAGGAATCGATTTGGAGTAGGAATTATATTCTATGAATGTTTAGAGATTCTGGCAATTATTCTTTTCATATCTCAAGTACTTCAAGTAATTACAAAGGTAACGAAATATTTTCTTGTGGATAACAATTTAAATTCAAGTGATTGCGGAAACAAACCTTTTATTCGGGTTTTAAAATTATATGGGTTTTTAAGACTTATTTCAGGTCATTGCATCTTGGTACTGCATGTTGATTTAAATTCTGGATTTTTAAAATTTGTATCTTTTATTCACTACAATACCGCATTAAGTTTCTTTCCCCTTTTTCTTTTAAAACATATTCCCCAAAAGTTCAGCTAAAACTTTATATACGAGGGCGGTCTCAAAAATAGCCGACCTGACGTATAGATGGTGGCAGTAGTTTGAAAAAAATTACTTTGGTGAAAAGTGGAAAGCTTATAAAACATATGTTTTAAGTTTCAAGGCGCCACGTTGTTTAATATTTGTTTTGGAGCCATCAAAAATAAACAATCTCAATGAATTTGTAAACATTTAAAGAAATTATTCACCTTTGTGTAATTCAATACTTTCATTTGAAAGGTCTTAGTCCAAACAATGAGTCCAACCAATTAGTCCATGGATGAGACATGGTTACGAATCGAACACTTAACAGATTTCCATTTAATATGCTATTTACGATTTGAACTACTAAAAATTTTTCGTTTTGAGCTAAAATATAAGGGGAAAAATTGAATTCGTAAAAATTTTATCAATTAATCTTACTTTTAACTTACATAACGTAATGAATTTAAACACAAATTATTTGATTTAATAATTATTTGTATATTCTTTAATTAATTATTTATTTTTATATTTGTGGACACACAGAATTCGGTAGAAAATATTTAATATGATATTAACAGACTTGGGCGACGTCAATTATATTTGACAATCATTAACCTCCATATCATTTAGAATTTCAGTTCTACGATCACTTGTGAGCTTAAACGCTTCCATGGCAAATATTTAATTTTTTCAATACCAGACAAGCGACATAATTCCAATATTTGTGTATTTAATTACAGGCTAATTACTTTTTTATATCTAATTACGTGTAATTGGGTGTAATTGAGTAATTGCCCTGTAATTAAATACTCAGATATTGTTACTAATCCCCATTTTTGGTATTAAAAATTTTACAAATTTTAAAAGGAAGCGTTTAAGCTCACAAGTGTGAGCGTAGGTCTAAAATTATTAATGATATAGAAAAATGTCACAAGTGAATGATTGTGAAATGTAATTGACGTCGCCCAAGTCTGGATATTAAGAGGAAATAATTTTTTAAATCTTGAATATTCCAACTTTCTTGTATTTGTTATAGCATTAGCTATTGGGAAAAATATTTTTTTTTTTCAAAATGGGTGGCCAATATCGAAATGTTTTTTAAAAAATGTATTTTTTGTCTATATTGGTTGGCAAGCCCGAATTTCATGAAAAAAAGCATATCAATTCAGTTACTATTTCGAGTTTTCAGACAAAAATAGTAACAACTAGCTAATATAATTGATATTATATAGTTGTAACCAATTATATGCAGTAGTAGTGAAATTGTGGCAAGTGCAGCATTTTTAAAACTGATATTTTTCCTGTGTGTAAAGATATATGGGATGTTAAGAAATGTGTGGTGAACGCAATGGTTTATACCCCTTAAGGACAGAATGCTTCTGGCTAAAACATATCTAATTCCGACAAAATCTGTGATGCAACCAATTTGCGTAAACTGAACGTAGCTTATAATAATATTGCACGATATATATTTGGCATTCGACGTTTTGACAGAATATCTAACTACACTATACAAATCTTTGGTGTTTCTTTCGAAAATCTTCATAAATGTCCGACATTGTTATACCTCCATAATATAGTCTACCCATGTGAACCGAAATACCTTTACGAAAGGCTTACATTCTTCAGATCTTCAAGAGAATAACGTATTATATAGATACAGCATGAGACTACATTCTGGGATCAACAATTTTTCATTAATGGCATTCGTATTTGGAATCCTTTACCATCTCATTTACAAATAATAAGCAACGCATAGCAATTTAAAAAAATATTACAAATAATGATTTAAAAAATCTTACACTCAGGGAACTTCTGCTTTAAAAATACGTAGTTGTTTGGATTTTCTTGATTTTTAATGCAAATGTCAGTCATTTGTAAAACAATTTTTTTTTGTAAAACAAACAAATTATTTATTAGCTTTGTAGTTCATTTAAAAAAGCAAACCACTTCAAATGACTGTTTTATGATTTAATATTCATTTTTTACAATCGCTTTCTGTTATTTTAAAAAATAAATAAATATTTTTTACTAACATTTCGCTCATTTACTGCAAGAACGTCACAACTCAAAAAACAGGATTTTTGAGTTAATGACGCAGAATTATTCGTTCACGTATCACATTGTTGAAAAAAGTCGTATTGATATCTTGTATACTCACCTCTTGAGAGAAATTGTGTCGTTATGTTTTTCTTCAAGGTGGGAGTAAATTGAAAACTTTAAACTCGTTTTCTACTAAATCTAAATTTTTGAGTTATAACGTTATTGCAGTAAATGAGCGATATGTGATTAATTTGTACTACAATTGTTAGTCATTTTTTAAACAGTAAAAACAAATGACAAATGTTAGTTGAATATAATGAAATGTTAGTCGTCCTTTCTTCAAGTGAAATTTTACATGTTTTTGACTACAATTTGCTGTTGTCTTTACCTACATAATATCCTTAGTGTAGATTTTTTAATTTTTTAATTTGACACTATTGATTTTTTGTCTATATCATTACTTATTGTATATTAAATATTATATGTCCTGTTTGTTTAACGTATTTTTTTTTTTTTTATTTAATGTATTTTTGTTTATGCACATTGACTAACTTTACCGATACTTAGTATTCGGTGCGTCTATATGAGATTAAATCTTTATAATAAAAATAAATAAATAAAACTTTGGTAGCGGGGCGCAACGGGTTAAAGATATCTGATTTTTCTCAAATTTGCACCAAAAAACTTTTAAACCATTATTACAATAATCTGAGCAATAAATTTGAAATTTTTCAAAAAAAGATTTTCTTAATACAAAAAAATGCCGCTCTAATGTACAAGCAACAAATGTTGCCAAAAAATAAATAAATAATAGGTCCATTCGTTTACACCAAAATTTGCACAAATTTGTACTGGATTTTACTGAAATGCGTTCGCGTACACATAAATTTGCAAAAGAGAGCATCTACTAAGAGAGTAAAGTGACAGTTGTCAGCAAAAAACCTGCACATTTTTACTGGACAAATTTTTGCCAGTAAAATCCAGTAAAATCCAGTAGAAAACAAAAACATATGATTAAATTAAGTAAACAAACAAAAATAAGCATACATTTAGTAATAAAAACATTTAAAAGATTAAAAGCTGAAATTTTCAACCTGAAACAAATTAAAGTAGTCAGTTACAATTATTATAGTAACAATTTATCAGTTTTCTAATATCTGTGTTAATTGTTTTTATTTACATTAATATATTAGAGATGTAAAGCTAATGAATATATGAATACTTCTTACTGCATATTATTCAGGGTACCGAATATCAAAAATCAAGTATTCATGTATTTTCGTATGTTATTTAACTAGAAACAAAATTAAAAGTCATGTACAAACTAAACAAGTCTAAAAGCTTCCACAAAAGTTCATTTAATAAATACAATTGCTACGAATTTATAATTATTGAAATGCAATGCATTAAGTACCGAAAACAATATATACTGGGTAGTCTAAATAACACATATTTTACAACACTAAGCTTTTTAGCGCTCATATGTTTGAATTAACCTGCAAGTTTTTGCAATTTTTCCGTTCGTTTACTTTTTTGTGCAAGAGCCAGTTCTGAGAGTAAAATTTTCATTTTGCCCAAAATTTACTCATCTACTGGATTTTACTGGAAAAGTAAACGAATGGACCTAATATAAATGTACCTTAAATAAATTTCGCATAAACCATAAAAATAATGTTATTCTTTGTTAACCAAATTGACAAGTTTTTTATTGTATTCAAACGGGAGCCATTTTAGAGTCTTACAAAGACACAGTTTTAAATCTATACACAGAGAAATAAAGTGCCAACCGAATTGAAAAGTGTATTTTAATAGTAACAACTTATAAAATCAGTTAGTGTAACGATATTTACATTAGATTTCTGAATAGTTTGGATGTTACATCTAAAATTTTGATGAATTAACCGAACTTTGTTGTGAAAACTAATGATAAGTTGTACCAACCGACTGAAATTCGTAATAACCGAATGTGAGTCGTAGCAACCGAATTTCAGTTGGCAAATATCTAAGTTTTTCTCAGTGTGTATAACAAAATAATGTTTTAGAAAATAGTTGTGGGATATAAAACATTTACGACTGTGATAGAAAAATGTAATAGATATTTTCTTTTGTTTTAACACAAAAAAGCATAATAAAATTGTACTTTGATTGATGTCTCTACTATCTCTATTTATGAGGGAGACCCCTGGATGACCAAAATTGAGATTCGTGTACAGAGTTACTACTACTTTCAAAAGTCGAGTGACACAATATGCAGATAATGAGGGTTTAACTATTATCGGGACGCGAGTAGAGATTTTACTTTCAGAGACATTAAAAAACGTGTTAATCGGAATCGGTTTGGAAAAATAGCAGTTCCAATATGGCGGATGATTAATAAAAGTTTCGAAATTGTCATTCGATAATTTTTAGTATCGCTAAATACTACTCTACTACTAATGTGACAACAGATTTTTGAAATTCAAAATGGCGGATCCAATACGGCGGATGATTTTCTGAAAAGCGATCGGTTTTGTAGTATATTATTAAAAGGAAAGTTGTGGGCGTATATAATACGAATCTAAGATTGAATTTTAAAAATTAAAAATGCAAGATACAATATGGCGAATGGTTTTTTAGAAAGGTCGTTCGTATAAAATTTTTGTTCTCTAGTTAATAGAGAAAAAACTACCTAAACGATAAGATATATTTCGTTTATATCCCAAAATTTTTAAATATTTTATTGCAGAAGTAGTTATAAAAAATGCAAATTTCGCTTATTTTTACGATTTACTAATTACATAAAATAAATGACTTCTAAAAATCGGTCATGAGGAGTAGCGTTTCCCAAAAATTTTTTGTTTTTCGATTTTCATGTGTACTCAAGCTTAATTTGATTACTTATGGGGTAAAAAATGTTTGATATTTTCTTCAGACTTTTGGAATATATATAAATAAATAAACTTAGGGGTAGGGTTGCCAACGGCCTTGATTTCGCTTGATTTACAGGAATTTGTAATACTTGTCAAGAATAAAGAAAAATAATATGTTTGATCAAGATTTTTAAAGCCCAACCAAATAACGCATTAAACAAAATTTTTGAAATTTTTTAAAAGTTTTCCTTAATCACAGTTTTGTAAAAAGCATTCAATGAAATCGTACTTTTTGCAGACCAATTTTTCAATTTATTTTATGTATTTGAATGAAATAAACTACGTAGACCAAAATGGGATCGTTTTTAAAATACGTTAATGAAAATACGTTAAAAAAATTTCCGAAAATTAATATCTAAGAAATTTATTTAAGAAAATTAATTTTTGTTGCAGAAATTAGGTTTATTTTAAGAAAATCCATTTTTAATAAGAATAGAATTAAAAATGTTCTTATACTTTAGAAACATACTTTGCTTTTTTGCAGTTTTTGACATTTCTTCTCATATTTGCTTTTTGTTAGGATTTTTGAGCTTTAAAATTGGCTTTTCCAGATATTTTTCGCTTTAAATGCTTTTTTCCTCAAAAATATTTTTAAAAAGTGTAATTATATTACCTTTTTTGTTGTTTTGTTATTGTTAGCTTTTTTCCAACATTTTTAGCCATAACGGTGCAAGTCCGCCTATTTTTTATTAAAACTTAAATATCACTCATCCGTCTGCGGCCCATTTGATTTCATAATATGTTTTTTCGACAGTATGAACAATAAAATTTGATTTGCACCACTAACACTTACGCAATACAAATTATTCGAAATATTTATATATCACTCAATTGTTTATTATTTTATCATTTTATTAATTTTAATTTTTTAGTAAGCAAATTATACATATTTTAGAATTCGAAAAGTTTGTCGCTCAAGATATTAAATATCAAAAATTGCGAGTGAGCGCAATGTGAAAAATCTCATTATTATGAGATTTTTCGCTTTCAGTTTTTATTTTTAACTCAAGACATCAAATATCAAAAACGATAATATCGCGGAATACGAAAAATCACATAATTCAAAGTCCAGAGCAAATTCGATGGCAAAACGCGTTTAATATAATTAGTTTTATACAATGGCTACAAAGCTTTACAACCGTATAACTCTAGGACAGTAAGAGCAAATTCAAATTTTCTTTTACAAAATTATTAAGAATTTATTAATCTTTTAATTTGCACCATTAGTTCTTTCAATCATCGTAGAAATTTTAAAAGTTATAAAGCCTTTTTTCGAAATTTATTAAAAAAAATTACGTAAAACTGTAGAGTAAGTTCGGGTAATGTTAAATACATATTTTATGTTTGTAGGGTTCTTGCGGATCTCAACGTAAATAAGTCACCGGGGCCGGATGGCATATCAGCACTGGTGCTGAAACAGTGCTCTTTAACGTTGGCACGTCCATTGGCAAAACTTTTCAGCTCTTCGTACCGTGCGCGAATCTTCCCCTCATGCTGGAAGGTGGCCAATGTCCAGCCTATCCCTAAAAAGGGTGCGGCTAACAACCCTGAAAATTACCGCCCAATCGCAATTTGCTCTGCGCTCTCCAAAGTGATGGAGACCATGGTTAACCACCATCTTGTGAAATATTTAGAGACCAATTCACTTTTAAATGATCGACAGTATGGCTTCCGTAGTGGTCGCTCTACGGGAGACCTGTTGGCGTTTCTATCGGAACGTTGGAGCCGGTCAATCCACCGCTTTGGTGAGAGTAAAGTGGTTGCTCTAGATATTTCTAAGGCGTTCGATCGTGTGTGGCACGGGGCACTCGTGACTAAGCTAGTTGCTTTTGGTGTCGGTAATGTCTTCTCTCGATTTATAACGAGTTTTCTCAGAGACCGCACTATACGTGTTGTTTTAGATGGGGTCTCATCAAACGAGTTTCAGCTAAATTCAGGGGTACCGCAAGGTTCTGTTCTTTCTCCTACCCTTTTTCTTATTTTTATTAATGACCTTCTTGGTCAGACCATCAACCCTATCTACTCTTTTGCAGATGACAGCAACATTTGTCATTCATTTTCATTCGATCACAGGCCAAGCTCTTTGGAGATAGAGGGCACGCGGCAGAACATGAATGACACACTCAATCAAGACATTTCTACAATCTCCGAGTGGGGTCGCGCGAATAAGGTCGATTTTAATGCATGCAAGACCCAATGTTGTATGTTAACCCTCAGACGGGCTGTGGAATTGACATTGTCATCTGTAACTATGGATGGTATAGGTATTGAGGAATCGGATACTCTTGATGTTCTGGGCATGAGAATACAGTGTGATGTCCGTTGGAATAAGCACGTATTTCAAGTGTCGAAAGAGGCATTCAAGTGTCTCGGTTTTCTAAAACGGTGCAAGACTTACTTCACTCCATCCGATCTCCTTACTATTTATACCAGCTATATCCGGCCAAAAATGGAATACAACTCTCATATATGGGCAGGGGCTCCACTGTCTATTCTGAAGCTTCTGGACCGTGTTCAGGGGAGGGTGGTGAAGCTTATCAATGACAGTAGTGTATCCAACTATATTGATTCATTGGAGCATCGTCGGGATGTGGGTTGTGTGACATAAGTGAGATAAGTGAACTTATTCCACGAGCCCGAGTTTTTATTCGTAATACTCGCTTATCTAGTAGAGCACATCCGTTTGTAGTTGATTGCCCTGTGTTTCGCACAACGCATTACAGAGAAAATTCGTTTTTTAGTCGAACGATTCGTATGTGGAACAAACTTCCCGCAGAAGTCTTCCCTGTTACTTACAATTTAGAAAAATTTAAATCAAATATCCACAAACACTACTCCCTCTTTCCTCCTTCCCATACCTTATTTTCCTGATCAATACAATGCACTGCATGAGTAGGGGGCTAAAAAGAGAATTTTAGTGGACGAAAAATAATTAAAATTTTTTAGTAAACTAATTAAAAAAAATTTCTTAAAATTAATGAAAAGCTTTATAGTTTTTATAAAACTAGCAAATGGAAATTTTAATAAATAAAATTATATGTTTCATAAAATTGTATAAAAATTTGCATTCGTTTAATGAAAAGTTTCAATGGACAAGTTCAAGTGTAACGAAGGGTCTCGTGTGAAGAAAAATATTGACATATAGGTAGAACTTACTCTCTATATAATATAAGCTTACTTTGCTTTTAGAAATAATTCTGACGCGATTTATTCAAAGCTAATTTGATTTCAAAGTTATTTATTAAGGCTTGAATACACGAGCAATTACAATTATCAATCTATAAAAAATCAGAATATTTTATTTTAAATTTTTTGTTCAGACTTGTTGCGTTTCAAAAAATTAAAAATAAAAAGCGTGCATCTTACTTTAGATCAGAAAATGGTTTTTGAACAGTTTAAAATAGTTAAGAAGGGAAATCTACATTCTTATAAAACTATTTCACAACTATTCACAAACTATTTCACAAGTGAATTAAAATTAGCGAATAATATATGTACGGAACAGTTTAAATCACACAGAAAAGACAAATAAATACATTATTTAAGAATATGTCAGAGGCCAGTTGCATGTTTTATTAATGTCAAATAAATAAAAGTAGATATTAATTGTTAATAAAATTCAAAATTCATATATTCGATTTTAAAAATATACTGAGAGGGTAATGCGGAATATATACTATTCCACTTTGCCAGGCTTAAAGTACTCCACATTTGCCGATCAGCAACTAAATTTTTGAAAAAATTATAAAAAATATTTACAAGTAATTTTAACACACATTAGTGGCATTAAATTAAATTCCATTATTTATATTCTTTCAGACACAACTGCAAAATGTTAACATATGTAAAATTGCTTATACCAAATAAATCTTTAAATACATGTACACTCAGAATAGTTCACTGTTTGTAGTGTAAAAAAAAAGTTTTCAGTTGAGTTAAAAATAAAGGAACATGCATTTAATTTTCAAATAAATATTTATTTCAACTTTTTTTTATACATTTGTTGAAAATAATTTTCTACTATTTACTGATTTTTTTTAGTTTCATTTCATATTTTCATTTATTTAAAGTTTTATACAAATTTACCCACAAAAACGGAATATTGTAGTTTATTGGTTTCCGTTACAGTGTGTCTCTACATTTTGTAAAAAAAAAACAAAAAAAAACTGAAATAATTTCAAATAACGGACTTGAACATTTATTTTTACTGATCTGTAGTTAAAATTTGAACATTTATTTTTAACTTAATATTCACTTATTCGTACGGATTTGTTAGTTATATTATATATTACCCCATACTAGAAAGTTTTTCAATCTTCTTTTGATTACCATTATATCTTACTTATAATTATAAATGCGAACTTTTGATAAAACAACTTAATTCGACTTAAGAAACTTCTCCCAATTTGTCTCTTTTGAAAAACTGATGTTTAATAGGGTTTTCTGCTATTTTTACAGATTTATTTCTATGAGTGTCCACGAGCTTAAAAGCCCGATACTTCGTTACTGGTAGTTTTATATATTGGGATATATTAGGATGGAAAATGAATAACTTTTTTAAAGAATTTCTTCTTTTAATTTGTTTATTTATTTATTAATAATAAATTTGTTTATCATTTTTAGATGTTTTTATAATTTTTAGTTTCTGATTTCCACCTTAATGGAATTGCATAGGTCGTTATAGGTTAAGCTTCTTTTTTGTAACCCCATTTATAACAAGATTTTATAAAACCCCTAAAGACATATTTAGTGAATTAGCTCACACCTTAAAAACCATATTTAACATTTCAGAATTTTAGACCAAAACGTTTGTTCAGGACCCTTAGGGGTAGATTTTCTTTTTTGTATCTTTCCGTAAAAAATTTTTAAGACCTAGTTTTAGCAGATGCATACACCAAATTTAAGTTCCAAGCTCCAACGGTTTATGCTGTGAGCTTAAGACGGAGTCATTTTCGCTGTTTAAACTGAAAAAAGATGAATCATATTGATAATATTGTTTCATAAATCGTTTGTCATAAATTGTTCATCATAAGCGATTTGTCCTAGTTGTTAAGGGGTAGACTTTTGCCCCGTTTAACCCCTATGGCAAAAGTAATATATCAATGGGTTGGGTTATATTCGAAGAATAATTTATATACAATTATAGGATTCAAGTCAAAGAAGTTAGGGCAGGCCATCAATTTCACTATTTTTGCTCCGCCTCATATGAGTTTAAAAACCCCCATGTAGACAGATGATGTCTACTCGTGTTTTGGACAGGCCGCCAGGGGGAGACTTTTCTCTTTTTGCCCCTCCACGTAGGAATTTCCAAAAATTCCTTCGATAGGATATCTTTTCCTGATAAGGAACCCACGCACAAAATTTCAAGTTCCTCGTTTTAGTGGTTTGGACTGGCCGCCAATTATAAAGTTTTCCCTACGTTAAACTATATATTTACCACGTTACATGCCAAAAATCCAAAAAGTATCATATCAAGAAGTTATGTTAAGGAACTTGATGGCCAAAGAGGTTAGCCCCTACCAAAAAAAATTTCAATAATCCCGACTATTCAAATGTCAACTCGTGGTTAGGATCCCATATATCAAATTTCAGGTTTCTCGCTTTAGTGGTTTGGCCAGGCCGACAAAGGGGAGTATTTTCAAAGCAGGATATTCCAAAAATCATGTCTGTACAGATATCTCCTCGTGATTAGGATCCCATTTACCGAATTTCAAGTTCCTTTTCCCGTAGAAATTTCCAAAAATCCACTTTTTACAGTTGGTATTCCTGATTAGGAACCCAGATACCAAATTTCAAGTTCCTTGCTTTAGCGGTTTTGCCAGGCCGCTAAGGGAATGTTTTCAATCTCAACCCCTATCTTATCACATTCCTGGCCATAAATCCAAAAACTACCATACCACGGTCACATCCCAAAGAACACATATTGAAAATTTCAGCTTTCTAGCCAAGAGGGTTTGGGCAGGGCAGGCCAGGCCAGGCCGCCTACGGGGAGACTTTTCCGCTTTCTGCCCCTCCCCGGGGGCATTTCCAAAAATCGCGTCTTAGCGGACGTCTACGCTGATGGATGGACCACCATGTCCAATTTCATGTGTCTAGCCCCAGCGGTATAGGCTGAGCGATGTTGAGTCATTCAGTCAAGGAGTGAGTAAGTAACGTGATTCTTTTATATATATAATAACAGTTTAACAATGTTCGAGTAAATTTACTTCCTGAACGAATGAATAGAGATGAAATTTTCTGATGTTGATTAAAGCGAACCTATTTATACTTGTCACCAGCTACAACAAAAAGTAGAAGAAGAGCATACTATATTATATTAATAATAACATTGTCACAAGTAGAGATGGGCATGTGAGCAGATTTTTGCGTGATTCACGTGAAATACGCGTGAGTGTGAGTAAAACCTAATTTTAATCACGTGGACGTGAGTGTGTGTGTGAATATCAGCAAATGCTTCGTGAGTGAGTGTTCCATAGTCAAATTTACCCAAAATATATTTTTTTTTATTTAATACCATTTTCTTAATTATTTTGCAATTTTATATTTTTTAATTTTTAAAATACAAATTATATGGCAAAATTTCATATATAAAAAATTTTAAGGAAACATTCACAATTTGCTTGATTCACGTGAATCACTCGCGATTTTGAGTTAAACCTGAAAAAAATTCTTCGTGAGTGATTGTGCGTGATTGCAATTCTTCGCTCGTGAGCGTTAGTGAGTGTGACTCAAATTGGACTCACGTGCCCATCTCTAATCACAAGATAATAGCACGTTTTTCGATGACATGCATGTGAAGAAGAAAATAAGAAGAATCATATACACACAAACGCATATTAAACTCATACAAACATAAAGCGACCTGGGGCTCATTTAATACTTAATAAGATACGTGTGTACACTAGATCAAATCATGGAAGAATACCAAGAATACCAAAAATAAAATACCACTTTAATAACTTATTTTTTCCCCTCTTTATTTCATTGAGTACAAATAACATTAACGTTTATATAAATAATGTCTGACACATAAAAAAGGACGAATTATTTGTATTACAACAACCTGAACATTTAAGAAAAGACCTTGATTTTAAACAAAAACAAAACAATAACCTTAATGAAAAAGTGTATGAAAAAGTGTTTAAGTTCGTAGTTCAAGGAAATCACCTTTAAATTTTCAAAATGAAACCATATTACTGCTTTAATTTTTGTTATGTATATATATTAGGATGTCCCTTAATAGGCGATTTGTCCCCCCTTTTATTGTAAATGGTTCCAAATGGAAGAAATAGAATTTTTTTGGAAAACGTTAATCCGTTCCGAATTCCAGCCAAAAATGGCTTATTTTTCAAAAAAGTATATTTGTTTTAATATTTCTAAAAATTCGAAATTTGGAAAATTAAATTTTTTTTCATGTATTCGTTTAATACGAGGGCGGATCAATAAGTACGTGACTTTTTGAATGAAACACAGTTTTTTTTTGCAAAAAAAAAAAATATTTTTCAATATAATCTCCTTTAAGCTCAATACACTTAGGGCCATTATTACAACTTGTCTTTAAAGTAATTGTTAGTAAAAGGTAACTTTAGCTAAAGTGAGGAAAAAAGTGAGCTATAATGTTTTTCGTTATTACAACTTCCGAATAAAATAAAATTAATATTTTTGATAATGTGGCAGCAACAAACTAAAAATCGATTATTGGTTTATGAATTGGTTTATAAAAATACGTAGTGGCAACGTACTTTTATTTATTTAAATTTATTTTCATCGGGATAAACATTAATTGCATTTATAGTAATTAAATGTGCTAAAGTCCCAAAACTTATTTAACAAATTGTGAAAAGCAATCTGATGTAGGCGTGTCCCTATCCGGATTTCATTCCTGCCTAAGGAAATCTTCAGGGGACTTTGTTATTAGAATTTCTAGAGATATTTGTTATGTTAAATCACAAACTCAATGAGAATTTCTTGTCCTCGTCTAGGAGCGAGATTCAAAATTTAAAATATCAAAGAAAAAAACAAAAACAACAACAAAAAATTGTCACAATTGGCTTTGTCATCTTCCAAATACTACTCTGTTTTTTTGACAGACCTATCAATGTAGTGACGTTTATTCAAGTAAATCAACAATAGAAAATCATATGTTTTCTATTAGTGTCAGTTACATTTAAATTTGCACAAGCACCTGCATATTTGTTATTTAAATTTATTTTCATCGGGATAAACATTAATTGCATTTATAGTAATTAAATGTGCTAAAGTCCCAAAACTTATTTAACAAATTGTGAAAAGCAATCTGATGTAGGCGTGTCCCTATCCGGATTTCATTCCTGCCTAAGGAAATCTTCAGGGGACTTTGTTATTAGAATTTCTAGAGATATTTGTTATGTTAAATCACAAACTCAATGAGAATTTCTTGTCCTCGTCTAGGAGCGAGATTCAAAATTTAAAATATCAAAGAAAAAACAAAAACAACAACAAAAAATTGTCACAATTGGCTTTGTCATCTTCCAAATACTACTCTGTTTTTTTGACAGACCTATCAATGTAGTGACGTTTATTCAAGTAAATGTAACTGACACTAATAGAAAACATATGATTTTCTATCATTTGATTAAAAAGTGATCAATAACGTATACCTTCCGAAAAACCAAAAAAAAAAAATTGTTGTTGCCATACCAAATGTTTTTTTTATAGAAGTGTTGTTGCCATACCAAATGTTTTTTAACAGCTTGAATTTTATAACATTGAATTTAAACCGGCATGAAATTCTCATTTAGTTAACAAATTTTGTTTATACTTATGTGAACAAATTCACAAAGACATTAGTTGTTTTCTTTCTATTGAAGCGTAGGGGTTATGGAAACATTTTTTTTTTTAATTTTTTACTTTGCAGAAATTAGCCCTTGTGTTGAAATCATAGTATTTTTTTTTTTTGTTTAAATAATTTATTAATTTCTTTCTGTTTGAAAAAAAATTTTAATTTTTTTTTGAACGAAATTAAATTTTAAAAATTACATTATCAATTTTTTGATAATGTTTCAGAATAAATAAATATTCAGACTTAAACAGCTGAAACTAAATTATTGAACTTAAGAAAGTAATAAACCTAATAAGAATTAATATATTAGACAATTGAAATGAATTTAAAATATTTATTTTTAATACAACTAAACATAAACATTTATAAAAAACAACTACATAAATATTACAAAAACAACAACAATGTGTTGATGTTTACTTTTGAGCTATAATATAAAAAATGTCAAGCAAGTTTCGAATGTGGGCTAATAATTAATTAATTCAATTAATTTTTAATTGACAGTTTTTAAAATTTTCAACAAACCAATTTAATTGAAAAAGTAAGGAAATATTTTTTGTGTAATAAGTTTGTGATGTTCGTATCCCGTTATTGATGCGCTGACGCCAAACTTGGTATACCTCAAGCTGTATAAAATTACACCATTTTTTTTATTACTGTTCTCGAAACTCAAACCTAATTAACGGCGAAAAATCCCAATGGAAAAAACTACAGAAGTTTAAAAATCAGAAAATGTTGGTTTCACTTGTAAAACACCATGCAACTTTTCACCAAGCAGCGATATGGAAATTACATTTCGAGTGAAGTCTTGTAAGTTCATTTTTTTTATTGGTTTGTGTCTGCAAGTTAAAACCATAAGCAAAAAAATAAAATGAATTAAAAAAAGCTCTTGTAAGTTTCAAGTATTTTTCCACTTTTAAATGCCCATCAAATCATTAGATATTCTCAGATAAACTCAGAAGTGACAAACACAAGTATTCTATTTATAGATTTTTGTTTATTTTTTAATCTGTTCCATCTCATTAGCATTGAAATGGTAATGAAATTTGTTGGCATTGACCGTAAGTAATGACAATTAAATTTCAACGACAATGAAAAATTGCCAAGTATGTTATAGTCTAATCAAATTTAAATTTTCAAACTCTGTTGAAAACATTAAAATTTTGTTAAATTATTTACAAAATAATCAATTTTCATAAAATGTCCTGAAAAGGACTCAAATTATAATTTTTTCAATTTATTTTTTTTTTTTTCTTTAACTGCAACTATTATAACCCGAATCAACCCAGATTTTCGATTTTTTCAGAAATAAAATCGGGGAATCAAACGAATTTATAGATTTATTTTGCTATGCCTATTATGTGTGTGACCATATGGTTACGTTGGGTTGATTCGGGATAATTTAAAAATAACAATCGATATCTTCAAATTAGGCTTTTTAAAAATCTTTAAAATAAATTCTAAAACAAACACGTTTTTGCATTTTTATCAAATTTGTGGGTCATTTTTGCATCCATGCTAAAGCGGGTTAATGATATATGAAGATGTCAGAATAAATAATTAATAAATAATAAATTAATAATTTTGAGTATATTAAATGAATAAATGAAATGAAAAATAAAATTTTTCAAACTTTTGAATTCTTGTAATATTGAATAAAAATACAATGTTTTCTCAAATGGGCCATTTTCGGCCCAAACTGGGCATGAAAAAAATCAATTTCTTCCATTTGAAACCATTTGCAATAAAACTGGGGAATGACATATACATATATTTAATGACAATTATATTTTTAAGGGACCACCTAATGCATGTAGTAGTTTTTATGGGTTGATTCAGACACATTACACTTAAAAAACACAAATAACCAGTGAAAAGAAGGAAGAAACGATTACAAATAACTATGGACTGTATGGAAAAAACATAACAACAACTGATATTTTTGTGCATGTGTCTCACGTATAAAACCAAATGGCACGGATTAGGATTTTAATTTAGAACTCAACATGCAGAAAAAACAAAAAGCATTTCAAAGTAAAAATAAAAACGAAGCAATTCACTATGCATCGGGATTTTTTTGCATATTTTGCATTATATTGAATATTTTCTTTAAATTTATTTTTTATTTGGCCGGAAGAGAAGAGAAACAAGGATTTTTTTGTTGTTGCATATTTCATGATATTGAATGCATATTTTTGCATATTTTCTTTAAATTAAAATTATGTTTTAATTAAGAATAAACTAAACGAAAAGGGGATATAAGAACCACTCTCTTGTCATATACTTACAAAGAGAATACAAACTCCACAGAAAAAATTATCAACTTTAAATATCTAATTAAAGATATTATTTGAAGTAAATTTGTTTCTAAACAAATATTTAATTGAATCAATTAATAGTTTAATTGAATTTTAAATATAAAAATTCATATTTGATTTTAGACGTAATTCTCAAATTATTTTTTCATACACTGTATGCCTAAATAGAGAATTTTCAGTATAAAATACCAAATGCATTTGAAGTTTGCAAAACAAAACAAGCACACACACACACACATCCAAACAGACGCAGCATTAACAAAAACACACATACTAATGTATCGTTTACACACTATTGAAAAAATAATTTGAAAATTACGTCTAAAATAAAAAATGTATTTACATATATATTTAAAAGTCAATTAAAATATTAATTGATTTAATTAAATATTGGTTTAGAAACAAATTTACTTCAAATCAAATCTTTAATTAGATATTTTAAGTTGATAATTTTTTCTGTGTATCACTGACGTTAAAGGTAAGTCACACAAAGTTTATACCAAATTTTACACAGAATTCTGCATTTTACATTGAGCTAAAAGTGAAAAAGTTCAATTCAACATTTTGAATAAATTTTTCGTCTTCAGTGACCCCTAGTGAAATTTGCAGCCGAACATATCCGCTGACCATTTAAACACGTAAAAAAGTCATAAGCAGTTCAACAAAAAAAATTCTCACAAACTTTTATTTTGAACATCCAAACACAGAATTACGCTCAGAAGAACCTTTATACTGTTCTTAGCGTTTAATAAAATACAGTGTTGGTCAACAAAATTAAAACTTTAAAGGAATAAAAAAAATATATAGGGTAAAGGCTTGCAGGTTTCCAGTTCTTGCAGGTTGATACATAGATCTGAGTATTTTTTAAATAATTTTTAATTTATTTTTTGCATTTTCTTTCTGTTTAAAAAAATTAATTTTAAAAATCGGTTCAAAAGTTATTTAGTTGAAAATAGTTTAGTCCGTGGAGTCTTGAAAACGTTTTTTAACGATAATTTCAGATTTTGAGGATGTATTCAAAATTCTGAAAATTTAAAAGTGATTTACTTAACCAGGCTTACAACCTGCACTAGGCCATTTTATAAGTGTATTTTCACTGTGACACTGTATTATTATTAGCATGACAACAAATGGTTTTGCAGTTCTTATCTTACTAATATTAAGCAATAAAGTCTGATAACTTCAGCAGTTTTTCATGCTACAAATTATACTTTAGTAGCCTTTGCAAAAAATTCTACAGAATTTTTCGATTAGTGTAGCTTAATATCTTTAATATCGTTTTATACTCCCGGAATCTAGTTTAAACAAGATTTCGAAATCTAGTTCGTGTACATATGATTGAAATCTAGCTTAAACTGGATTTCGAGGGCAAATGTAAATGCACCATATTGGGAAAACATTAGGTTTAGGTTAATCAATTTAAATTTGGTATTTATTGCCGAATCCCTGGTCCTCATGATTTTCATCTTCAGGCATTACAAACTCAGAGTCAATTTTCTTAACCCATTGGATTGATTAATAAATATTTTCATGTTACTTTTCAAAAATTATAATTTTATTTCTTACGTTAATAACACTGTTCAACAAAATCAAATTTTTTCCGAAACTACAAGGTCCGACATAAAAATTTTGATAGAAGAGACAAAAAAAAAGACAGTGTAGCGGCGTTTTGAAAGTTTACATCTGGGTTTCATTTTAGGGGGAGGTTGAAAGTTTCCCCAAAATGCAAATTTTGTATTTTTAATCGGCATAGAAAATCGAGTAAAGCTTACGTTTAAAGTATATATTGTGTTCAATATACGAAGAACATTTTTGTAGAATATGTTAACCCTCTAACTCCTCAAGGTAAGGGTCTTTCTGTCCTTCTTTTAAAAAGAAAAAAAAACACCATT
This sequence comes from Delia radicum, assembly GCA_021234595.1. Taxonomy (NCBI): domain Eukaryota; kingdom Metazoa; phylum Arthropoda; class Insecta; order Diptera; family Anthomyiidae; genus Delia; species Delia radicum. The sequence goes on from CM037852.1 coordinate 169,977,071, forward strand.
AAAACAGGTATTTATGGGATTAAAATGTTTCGCAAAATGTTTCCCTGTTTCCCTGAATACACCAAAACGGAAAATTCAACCAGAAAGTCAGAAATAAGACACAACAAGAGAGAGCTTAGGGTTAATTTCGCAATTATTAAGATTTTTATTTTAAAGTACCCCAAAAATTTAGCATGAAAATAAAATAGTTCAGATTTAACTAAAATCAGTAATATCTCTATTATTTTCACATCGAAGGCAAATTTGGATAGGAAGTATTCATTAATTACATTTTTTTCTAGCTTTAGGCTATTCCACTTCATTACATTGTACAACACAAAAAAAAAATTACAAGGTCCGACCTAGAAATTTTGGTAGATTGGCTGATTAGATCCGTTACATTACAACAAAAACAAAAAAAAATCGAAACAAAAAGCAAGTGCTATATTTCTATTGTACTGAAAACGTGTCAATTTGCGATGCATATATTGTGTACATAATTTGTTTTGTGATTTGAGTGTATTCAGATTTTGGTGTATTCAGGGACATATAGTAAAATTTCACTGCGAATATATTTGCGGAACATTTTAACCCCTTAAATCCCTGTTTTAATGATGTTTTTTGCTCTTTTCTAAAAGAAGGACAAAAAGACCCTTACCTTGACTAGTTAGAGGGTTAACATATTCTACAAAAATCTTTGATTTTGTGTATTCAGGGACTTATAGTAAAATTTCACGGGGAATATTTTTGCGGAACATTTTAACCCTTTAAATCCCTGTTTTAATGGTGTTTTTTGCTCTTTTTTAAAAGAAGGACAAAAAAGACCCTTAGCTTGAGGAGTAAATCGGTTAATATTTTCTACAAAAATGTTCTCCGTAACAGTCTACGTAAATTTGATGAACACACCATATACTTTAAGCGTAAGCTTTACTCGATTTTCTATGCCGATTGACAATACAAAACTTGCATTTGGGGGAAACTTTACTTCCCCCTAAAATGAAACCCAGATGTAAAACTTTCAAAACGCCGATACACATGTCTTTTTTTTGTCTCTTCTATCAAAATTTATTTATTGTTATAAAAAAACTATATAAAATAAAATCATTTTAAAACTGAAAAAACATTAGATAAAAACTCGAAATATAAAATTTTCTCAAAGGTAGAGACAAATGTTTGATAAAAAGGAATAATTATATATAACAGCTTGAGTTCGATTAAATATAAATTATAATTCACAAACCTTGTTTTTTATTATAAAAACACTTGAGAACAAACTTTAAGTTCATAAAAAAATTCTGAATTTTTTATGAACTTAAAATTTAAAAAATTTTCAATTTGTCTTCGAATGTTTTTCAAATATAAAATCAGAGTAACATATTTTTAATTGAAAATTACTGAAAATTTACAATTGATATCAAAAATTTAAGTTTTTTAAATTTTTCAAAGGTTTGAATCGATGTTTATTGGGAAATATTTAAAAGTTTTTTTATTTGTGATTAAAAAACAGAACACATACACAAGATAATGTCATAGATTACATAGATCTCCAACACTTTGCCATTAGCTGTCAGAATGTGTTGGACATACGTGGTATACCTATACTAAAAATATTCAAATGTGTATCAAAAATGTGTTTGTTTATAAAAGAAGAAGAACCCTTGGATATATGTATATGTAATTTATGGACAATTTGTTTGTATTTTTGTTATATTTGTATTGTTTGAATTTCTTGTAAATTCAATTGGAATAATTTTCTATTTAAGCAAACTATTTTTGTAAAATATGTTTTTGGAATTATTGGACCATTTGTTTGAAAGAGAAAACAAAATAAATTCAAAATTTTGTCATGGGTCTTTCAATTGCAGCTTTTAAAGGCTGTAATTTTTACTAAAAAATTCTCTTAAGAAGATGATAAAATCTGCCAAAATCTTCCTTTATCGACTCTCAACAAATGAGAGTCGATAAAGGAAGTTGAAAAAATAAAATGTTAATAAAATCGTGTTTACAAACAAACATAATTATTTATCAATTATTTAATTATTAAAGTAGATTTTTGTACCGATTTATTTAAGAATAATAAGAATAACACTGTTTTTATATTTTTTCATTTTCCTTCACCTTCTCCTTCGTGACGGAAATTCACTGCACCCAGTGCGAATACAAATTTCGTGAGCACGAATTTGCAGGAAAATCGCGATATCTTTACCCTAAAAACTCTTTGATTTAACTGCCAATAATTAACTACTAACGATTTCTATAGTTTGTTTTTTAAACTACCAATAGAAAAGGTTGAAAAATATATATCTATGTGTTTTAATTGATTCTTCATTTGAAAACCAACTTTACGTATAACTTTAGAAATAAATTTGTATCGGTAACACTAAATATACTGTGAGTGTATATAAAGGGTGTTTTTTTTTTTACAGGTACTGAACTTTAAGTTGGCAACACTTTTTTAACTGGAGGCCATTTTGTCAGCTGTCACGTGATTTATGTTTAGTATGGTTTGGCATTTCAACATGAATAGACTGACGCCTGAACAACGCTCCCAAATTGTGCAAAATTTATTTTGCGTACCATGGTTCTGTTGGAAATACGTATCGCACACTACGTCCATTTTACGGTCAACATATCGTCGGTTAATCGAGTGATGATAATCCTCAGTGTGTGTTGAGAAACTGGCTGTTTGGTGTGCTTTATGGGCTGGTGAAATCATTAGTCCGTACTTCTTTAAAAACGATGCTGGTCAAAACGTTACAGTCAATGGTGACCGCTATAGAGCCATGAATACTGACTTTTTCGTTTATCAATTGAACAATCATGATATGCAGGAGCTGTGGTTTCAACAAGACGGCGTAACATGTCACACATCTCGTGCCACAATTGATTTATTGAAGGAAACGTTTGGTAACCGCCTCCAAGATCATGCGATTTAACGCCGCTGGACTATTTTCTGTGTTGGCATGTGAAGCCACTAGTCTACGCCGATAAGCCCGAAACGATTGACCACTTGGAGGACAACATTCGCCGCGTTATTGCCAATATACGGCCACAAATGTTGGAAAAAGTCATCGAAAATTGGACCTCCAGATTAGACTACGTCCGAGCCAGCCGTGGAGGTCATATGCCAGAAGTCATATTTAAATTATAATGCCAGAAGATTATCTTTCGAATAAAGTAAATTTCATGTCAATTTAAAAAAAATCATCTTTGTTGTATTCCATTTCGAAGTTATATATCTCTATAAAAAACACCCTTTATAATATACACATATGGCTTTACATATAAACATATTCATTTATAAGAAAATAATTTTCAAGTGATTTCTTTTATATAATTTCAAATAAAAATTTGATACATTTTATAAGACAAACCCACTTTATTATATATATTTTAAACCAAAATTATACGCGGGTTACCGTTTCCCAAAGGGGGCATTCAATGTACATTACAGCGTCATATTCTTTTGTATGAAGAACAACTTTTTTTGAAAAATTTCAATTTATTATTCAGATTATTGTAGAATATTATTAGACTTAATCTAAAAGTTATTTAATGCAAATTTGAGAAAAATCGGATAGCTTTAAACAGGGTCCGCTACCAAAGTTTTTATTTTTAAATTTGTTCTTAAATTACACGCAGAAAAAAACTAGTGTGTTTTTATAAAAGCCTTTTCTTGTGTTGAAATAATGGATAATATACTAAACTGCGTTTTTGTTAAATGTAACATGTTATTTTTTTGGCAGTTTATCAAAGTTTATGCCATGTAAAATTTACATTGATGAAATTTGGAAAATAAATAAGGTGCAAGAACATTTTTCTAATAAAAGAGAGAAATTGCAAAAAAAAAACACTTAGAATACTAATTGTATTGTTTTTTTATGGCACAATGTATTGGATTTTTTACGATTTTGGAATCTTCTCTAGATGTTGGACATTGTAAACACATCATGGTTAACTGAATCTAGGTATTTATATTCGTTTTTAAGTATATTTATTTTAAAAGCCCAGCAAAACTTTGGTAATGGGTGCGATAAAGGAATGCATTACCTTGTAATGTGTACTCCTTACGTGTATCATTATTTTCCAACAAGCAGTAATGAGTTACCGATAATTGAACACTCATGGATTACCTTGTAATGATACCTCATTACATTTTACATTACTTCAACACATAACATAATGACTTAACGATCATCAATTACATAATGCATGAATTATAAACGTAAAGTAAGTATTAATATATATTTTTGAAAATCTATTTATAGACACATTACTTTGTGATTTTTTGTAAGCATGAGGGTAAGGAGTATATTTTTGATATCACGAATGAAAACACGAAGCACAACAACTCATTTACATTTTAAGCAATAAAATATTATATGTATCGATAGCTCAGTTGGTAGAGTACTCGACTAACTAATTGTTAAATACCAGAGACCTCAGGTTCGAATACCAACATGACCACGTAATTTATTTAATAAAAAAAAGTTTATTTAAATAAAAAAAATATCTGTAAAAAAAATTGTATGCATTTTTTTTTTATGAAAATCTATTTACAGACACATTACTATTTCCCACCATGTAACCATATAAGTAACCAGTTACTTTACCCCCTACAAGGTAATGAGTTAAACCCATTACTTTGAGGCTCATCGTCTGTAAAATTCATCAGTGAAGTAAGGTGAAATGTATTGCGTGAAGCCCTATGGCGATACATTACTTTACCCATGATTTGGTAATGTGTGGTTTTGCTGGGAGGTGTTATTTGTTGTTAAATAATTTATTAATTTTAATAAAAATATTATTTGCAATATAATGGAGTATTTTTTATATACAAAAATAGATCGTTTATTTAACCTGGAAAACGTTGCAATATTATACAAAAAACTTTGGCTTATTCACATATATATCACTTCGAACATTTAGCTAAGCGTTTTTGACAAAATTGTCGTTAGTTTTATGTAGTTATATAATTACCACGAAATTTTGTAAGCTAGTACTCTAATTTTGTAAATGATACACCTTTTTCCTGTGTGCTTTAACAAAAATATTAGTGTCCGACCGAACAGTTCTTCCTAAAACTATATTTGCTTGGTTTTTTGGTATCTAGAGGCAATGATGATAAATTTTGGTTTTGGAAACGTGTTTTTTGAGTCAATTAAATTCGATTTTGTGTATAAAATTTAAGGAAAAAAACCGAAGTTAAGCTAGAAAGTTAAAAGTTCGACAGCCGAACTATTTTCGATTTGGCCGAACTTTTGGAGACCAAATAGTGAATTCATTGCTTAACTACGGACTTTTTTTTTAAATTTGATACTCAAAACCGCATCTAATCAGCCCAATAAAAGTTTTTCCGAATTTCAAAATTTTTCGATAATTCTTTAAAATACCGAATACAGACCAAATGCATTTTCTGTTCTGTCCCACACTAACAAAATGTCTTGCGATACATCATTTTTTATTAACTTTTGCAAGCTAACACGAATATTTTGAAATCTTGAAATCGGACCAACAGTTTTCGAGATATTGCGATTTGTTTTTCACTAAAAATCGCATCTTTCACCTCTATTTGAAGAATTATCTTAGAATTTCTTGTTTTTGAACTCAAATACACAAAACATGCTTTCATTTGATCATAATTATGTTTGAAATTAGAGATGATCTTCCACAAAATATATATTTTAAAATTAATTTTAATTTTTTTTATTCACATATCAGAGGCTGCGCACAAAGTTGCCAAGGGTTAAGTAATAAGATTTTTTTTTTAAATTCGCACTACAAAACTATTGGACCTAGTGCTACATCAATCAAAACATTAATTAATGGAAATCCAAAATTTAAGTAAATATTTCTTCAATAATCATGTGGTATAAATTTGAAAAGCATAACAATTTTACTATGCAAATTTTCTGTTTTTCCGAGATATTTGAAGGAAAATTTACGAGTTATCCTTCAACCAATATTGGCATAGTTATGTTCAAATGAAAAGTAGAGTTGTCTGTTTTACAAGTGCAAAAATTAAAACATTTTGAATAATTTTTAAAAATTTGTAGAATGAAGGAAAAAACTCCATTTGTAGTAAAAATCAGGTCGCAATATCTCAAAAACCGTTAGTCCGATTTAAAATTTGTTTAAATATTCGTGCTACGCTGCATTCCAAAATTAATTAAAAATGATAATTTTTCAACAAGCGAAAACTTTGTACGCCGGACGCAACAGGTTAATGATATCCGATATTTCTCAAATTCGCACCATCAAACTTTTAGACCTAGTTCTACAATAATCGCAACAATAATTCATATAAATCGTAAGTTTAAAAATATGCCGCTCTAATGTACATATCATTAAAGCTGTCAGACTTTTTTTTTTCTTTTTTCTGTCCCATAGTCCAAAGTAATCTTGCAAAATAGTAAAAATAAAAGAAAACGAAAAAAATAGCTTCCAGTTTTTGTGTTTAATGTTTGATGACAACACCCGCTTGTTCGGCAAATAGCAATTGTCGCTTTGCAAATAGTTATATAAGCAGCAACCCTACACTAGTAATTTCACTATCTCTAAGTAATGCATAAAAGCGACAGTTGTCCACACTGTTTTGAAACAGCTGTTGCACGCTCCTCTTTGATATTTTATTTCGTCATTCGTTTTGTGAAAATTTGCGAAAAAGGTCGTCTTTGTGTTAAGTTGTCTCAAAAAAATAAGAAATACCAAATCATTTGTGAAAAATAATTGAATTAACCAGGTAAAACCTAAAAATAATAATAAAAAAGTGTTAAAAAAAGAGTTAAAAGTTAAAAAAAAGTTAATTTATTAATTTTTAGCCAAAGGTGCAGTTTGATACACTTGATACGTGCAGAGAAAAGTTCCGTGAAACAGGTAAGAACAAGAATAATAAAATGAGTAAGAGAAATCTCAGAAGATTAAAAAAAAAAGAAAAAGATTATTATTTAGAGAAATTTAGTGCAGTGGAAAATAATTTGTCGGCAACAAGCGTTCCCGCTGGATATATTAATCATTTGGAAACGACAGAAGCTGAGATAGAAGTAAATGAGGGACGCAGTGAGAATAGAGAAAAAGCGCGGTCCCCGAGTGTTAGTGAAAAACTTAAACAGTGGTGCATAAAGCATAGGGTGTCGCGGAATTGTGCAAAAGATTTAATAGAAATTCTAAGGAGCGAAAATTTAGATGTTAGAACTTTTTATAAATTTCATTGCCAGAAGAAGCCTGTTGTGGAAAACATTTGTGGTGGGTCATACATACATATTGGTTTACAAGCTCAGCTTAAAAAAATGTGTTCCGTGATTGAATTGCCCAAAAATATTATGCTTGACATTAATATTGACGGCTTGCCTCTGTTTAATAGTTCAAGAACACAGCTTTGGCCAATTCTTCTTAGAGTAAGCAATGTTTGCAGTCGACCCGTCTTTCCAGTTGGAATTTTTGTAGGCAAAAGCAAACCATCCAGTTGTGATGAGTTTCTCCAGAAAGTAGTAGAAGAGTTTTCGTTTTATATGGAGAATGGGTTGGAAATCGATGGAGATTTATATACAATAGAAATTAGAGCAGTTCTTTGTGACGCTCCGGCCAGAGCGTTTATTACAGGAACACCTTCACATACCTCATGTCACGGATGTTCAAAATGGCTTCAAGTTGGGAAAAAAATTAATAGAGTTCTTACTTATAGTGTCAAATCTGGAACACTAATTAGTGATGAAGATTTTAAACTAAGAAAATTTCCAAAGCACCATTCATATGCATATTCAACAAGTGAAACAGCATTAGAGAAACTCAATATATCAATGGTAACGCAGGTTCCTTTGGACTGCATGCATTTGATTGATTTGGGGGTTATGCGAAAGTTTCTATTGAGGTTAATACAAAAACAAATGGTTTCCAAAGAAAAAGTAAATATTATTTCCGGTAAACTAATAGGAATGTCTAGTCATGTTGCACATGATTTTGCGCGTAAGCCCCGTTCCTTAGATGAAATATTGAATTGGAAAGCCACAGAGCTGCGACAATTTCTTCTGTATACAGGATTGATTGCCCTAAAAGATGAGGTCAGCGAAGACCTCTATTACGAATTTTTGCTTTTACATTGCGCATATAGAATGTTATGCAGTCCAAAACAATGCAACTCAAATTTGGATTCAGCACAAACTCTTCTAAATACTTTTGTTGAAAACTTTGAAATTATATTTGGCTGTAATAGTATATCTTACAACGTACATTCTTTACTTCATGTCAAGGAAACCATTTTACAAATTGGTTCTCCCACGGAGAACTCATGTTATTCCTTTGAGAATTACCTACAGGGCCTAAAAAAAGTGTCAAAAAGCTGTCAAAAATTCTCCAACAGTTATACAGAAAAGTTGTCGAGAAAGAGTTTACAGCTCCTGAGGAAATGGACAGACTAGACACTGTAAAAAATAAATATAGATTTCATGGTAGCATTTTAGCCAAAGAGAAGCCAAACAATATTTGTTATGTTAATAATGCTACACCAGTTAAAATCCTGGGCTTTTCGAAGGATAATGGTGGAGTATTATTGGGGCAAAAACTGACAAATATTACAAGTTTTTTTAAGGAACCATGCGATTCGATATCTCTAGGCATTTTTTTTGTGGATGTAGAACCTTCACCAGATGTTGAACAGTTTTTATTGAAAGATATCAAATGTAAAGCTGTAGGTTTTCTGTACAATAATAAAATATTACTATTGCCTATTTTACATGGGAGTCACTAATATATATTGCCTTTATTTATTTATTTTTTCCATCACAAACTGAGCTGTATATAGACGATCAACAATGTCAGAGTCAAACAGCCCCGCTAAAAAGATCAGACGTGTTACTTTAGTAACAAATTCAGAGAGTAAGTATTATAATAAATATATATATATATATATATATAATATTATAAAAGGTTCATGCATTTAACAACACCAATGAAATAAATATATTTCCAGATCAGGCTCCAATAGTTGTGGCTGAAGTCCAACAACAACTCAAATCACTCCAAGAAACTGCAGATAATCTGCAATTACAATTGAATATTGTACAAGGTAAACACTTAACTTTACAACAGTATTCTATTTTAACATATTAATATTTATTTTCAAACATTTTCATGTTATAGGCCAGCTTAAAGTCATACTGGAGTCGGTATGTGATACGAAAGCAGTGGTTGGCAAACTTTTGCGGCAGCACTATGAGGATGAGCCCTTGCAGAAGCAGTTCCCCATAAAAACGGAACAAGAACTGCTTAAGTTAAATGAAGAAATATGTCCCGGAAATAGAAATCAATACGTATGTAATTTTTAGTAAATATGTGTACATATTTGTATGAAACAGGGATGTTCATAATTATTTTTTCTCTTTTTTTTTTCCATTATTTCTGTTTTTGCGTAGGTTAAAGCAATGAAATCTATATTGGAAACTCGCGGAGCCCTAAAAAACCTCAAATATATAATTGACGACACTGTCACCATGGCATATAACGTTGATGGAGTACACGGCAAGCAGAGCCTTAAAACGATGGACAATTTTTATAAAGCACTGTTAGGTAAAATTTAAATTTTCTTTATTTGTATAGATATTAAAACTTTACTTCTAGATGCCATCTCATTGTTAAAAGACAGCCAGGGGCCGCCAGAGGAACAGATCCGAAAAGCCATGCAAAGGCAGAAAAAACTACAGTTTAAAAACAAATCCGTTTTAAAACCTCCAGAGGACGCAATTCAAACCTTATTAAATCATATCTTGTAATATATAACTCATTATCATTATTTTTAATTTTCCTGTAAATATAACTTTTAAATGAATTCATTTTACTTTTGCTTTGAAATATATGACTAATTTAATTATAATTTTTAATTTTCCTGTAAATATAACTTTTAAATGAATTCATTTTACTTTTGCTTTGAAATATATAACTAATTTAATTTTTAATTTTCCTGTAAATATAAATTTTAATGATCTCATTTACGTTACTCTTAAAATATGTACCTAATTAAATAATAATTTGTAAACTTTCTTTAAATGAACTGATTTTTAATTTAATTTCAATTTAATTTAATAAAATATGAAGTATATAATTTTCAGAAAACATGTTTTTTCCTTTTTCATTCATATTCCCAATTTCACTAGCTATTTAGCTGGTTAGAAAATACCATTAAATTCATATTGCGGCTTTCACTAGTGAAATAACCCGAGAAAAGTAATGCAATGGGTAGACAATTATACCCCTCGTAGGACAACTCCATGTTAAATTCACCAGTCTAATACATGTAAAGTAGATTGGACAATAACTAGTGCTGGTTCCTAATGTATAGACAAATTGATAGTTCGGCACTAGTAACACGAACAAGCGGGCAGTTTGTCGATTGCTTGTATGTATTAGTAAGTGGTTTGTATGTATGCGGTCCAATTGTATAAATGTGTTACCAATATTATGTTTGTTGTTGTTTTTGTTTAACTGATATTTATATTCAACACATACATGCTTGAAGTTTAACGGTTTTTTGTTTAACACCCACACACAAACAAACACTTATGACTGAAGTGGACGCACAGATTATTTATTCATGTATTCATATGAACTCGTAAACAGATTACAATTTCTAAAGAAAAACATTATTTTTGTTTCATATTTTTCGTTGAAGTCTTTATTGTTTTTAATGTGAAATCAATGTTTATTTTAATAAAAAAAAAAATTTTGGTTTTTAAGAAGGATTTCCTTACGAAAAGTTACATTGAAATTGACAAAGGATAAAGACCTGGTAACTTATCTCAAATTAACCTTAGGTTAAGGCTTAAACATACGCACAGAGAAATATTTTGCTAATTGCAAATTGGTTTTGGGTTACTAAGACTTAAATTCGGTTATTTCGAATTCCAGATGGTTGACACAACTTTACATTAATCGAATGTAAATATAGTTGCACTAACTGAATTTATATGTTGATACCATTAATATACCCTTTTCAATTCGGTTGGCACTTTATTTCTTTGTGTGTAGTTATGAATGTCAAATTTATATGAAAATATCTGTTAACAACTTGTGCCTGAAAACATGAAACAGTAAGGGTTTAATGAAAACCAAAGCTAATTTGAAAAAATGTTTGCTCAAATTATACCAAATACATATGTCGAAAACTATCAGCAGCAACACTAAGAAAAGTCAATTCATCAATTTTAAGTCGCGAAAAAATATTCATTTTCCTATTTGCAGGCAAAAGTTATATATTTTTTCTCAGTAAGTGAGAGTATTGCAATCTCTTTATTTTCTAAACTCTTTGGTTAAACTCTGGTTATTTTTTGAAAAGTTATTCGCCTTAAGTGGAGTAAGTTATTAATTGTTTTTTCCACTGTAGCTCTACCTTTGGTAGATATGCAGTACATGCCTTTTGTTTATATGAATGTTTGATGTTTGCATGGGATTGTCACTTCTTTCAAAACGTGTTTTGATGATGGTAATCTAGAATACTCCCGAAATAGATCTATCAACACATTCCTGAAAGTGGTCAATTAGTAAATTTGAAAACAAAACCTCTATAGATTATTTGTTAGGACAATATCCTAAAAAATAAATAGAGAGTATGGCCTCGAACTTGAGAAATTTTCATTTTCATTGCACAATTAAGGTCGAAAAAAAATAATTTTTATTTTTAATAAAAACGATATCAAACTCAGCAAAAAATTTTATATATTTACCTTAAATTTAATAAAATGCAAATAACAGAATAGTTTGCCAAAATTATTATTTTGCATTTTGCCAGTATTAGTTTTACAATAATTTCAGTTTTCTACAAATAAAAAAATTGGCAAAGAATCGGCTGAGACCTAACACCAACGTTGGAAAAAAAATATTTGTTTTTATATAAAAATTTTTCTTTGTTATATGATAATTTACTTTGACTATTAGAAAAAAACACAGAAAAAGTTATTAGACAATAGCATGAATGGAATGCATTTTCTGACCCACTATGGTCTTCATCAACGTTCTTCGTGCCATTTTAGTGTTAATCGTAAATATCTTCTATTTAACTCACACGTTAAAGAAATTGGGTAACGTTAAATCTCACATTACTCTGTGTGTTGAGTTAGAATGAAATTTACCACGAACGATTTCTATTTATAGTGTGTTTGTTTTTTCTCTAGTCATTATCATAGTTGCCAGTTTAACTTTCAGTTAAAACTTTAAATGGCAGTTCTTTTCTCTAATGTCATCATATACTATCCTTCTACATTAGCAAAGCATATCAACAAACATTAAAGATTTTTTTGTTAATACATATGTCGAGCATATACATTAAACGATTTTTACACTGTACCTGGTGAGTGGTTTAATAGTGAATTTTATCGTTGATCTATAAATTTAATTTAACCTTCCCGTCCTCATCTTCCGTAATACACCCTAACAACAGTGTGAATTGCGTGTAACAAAAAGAAGGTGTGAGAACGGTAATAGGTAATAAAAGTCTAGGTATTAAGTCAAGCAGAACATTTCAATACACAAAGCACTTTATGAATGTATTAACAATTTAATGGTAAAAACAAAACACTAATTTAATAAAATCAATTGTCTCAACTTAATGAAATAAATCCAATAAAATCCAAAAAGGAAAACAAACAAAATCACCGACAACTAAATTGAATAATATTGAAATCACAAACCTTGTTTTATGAAACAAAAAAAAAAAAACACAACTCAGAATAAACAATGTATTTTCCCCCATTGAAAAAAAAAATAAAATAAATGTTGTCGTAGGGTATGAATTTTAGTATATTGACCCTGAAAAACGTGTGCCAATAATTTGTCGACAATAGCAGCACACACACACACAGAGACGCACATATAAACTCTAACGCACACATGATGCTGGTAGGACACATGCTTGCCAGACTTGGGGGTTTTTCCCTAAATTTGGGATTTTTGTTGGCCTTGGGGACAGAAATTTTCATTTGGGGAAAGGGGATTTTAGATATATTTTGGGGATTTTTGGGGAATATTAAAAATGTTTGATAAATATTTTAACTTAGTATAGATTTACAATACAATCAACCAAACTGAAGTCTATATGAGTTTGTAGTTATTTCAACTGCATTTGCAGTTGTTTTACTGAGAAAAATAATTTTCAATGTTTTTGAGGGTTGATTTGTTAAGCAACCTATCAAAATTAACGCATTTCGGTAACAGTTATTCTATGCAGTTGTTTCGACTTTTTGACAAAGTGTGTGCATCTAAAGATACAAGAAACAATATGGCGTATGCAACAATCGGCTTGTTTATACATGTTTTCTCTTTTATCTATAGCGTAAAACCGAATTTTAAAAAAGATAATCAAATAAATTGAAAACATTTCAAATTATATTAAATAAATAAAATATTTAGGTAAGATTTTGAATAGAAAATAAATGAATTTACTAGAATATTATTAAATGTTGTATTTCTGTTCTTGTATCTTTTTAATATTTATATATTAATTAAATTTGAAAAATACTGTGAAATCTGAATATTAAAAGTGATATTTTGTACAAATGTAGTTTTAAAATATTGTGTTTATTAAATAATAAACTCACTAGTTTTTGGTAATGTTGTTTTAACTGCATTTGTAGTTGTTTTTACTACCAGGGACCGTAAATAATGATTATTGCTCGTTTTTTTTTTTTGAAGCATAAAATCAATCACTTAGAAGAGACATAAAAAAAAATTTATTGCGCCATTATTATTATTTTTTGACAATCTTTGCAGATCCGTCATGATTTTTAAATTTTTGATTTTTAAAGTTTTCTTCAATGGTAATGATTATTTTTGAGTAATAATAAAAAAAATCAGCCATAATCATTATTTTTGAGCAAAAAAATTAAAACTCAAAAATAATCATTATTTATGATTTTTATTTTTTTCGCTCAAAATAAAACTCACTTTCAATGTGTGGGATGGACATATCTTAGGAAGTATGAGGAGCTTATCGAAGATTATGGTATCAATCTCTTCTTTGGAAGATTCTCTAGCAGATTATTGCATCAATTATATTTGTGGGTGAGGTTTAAGGGGTTAATTTGTAGTTTCAAAATAGGGCTTTTTTTTGCCGTATTTTGTGAAAGTAACAATGTGTGGGATCGACATATCTCAGGAAGGAGGAGGAGCTTATCCAAGATTATGGATTCAATCTCTTCTTTGGAAGATTCTCTAGCAGATTAATGCATCCATCATATCTGTGGGTGGGGTTTAAGGGGTTAATTATTAATTTCAAAATAGGGCTTTTTTGCCGTAAAGTCAAAATCTGGAAGCTCGATTTTACTCGATATTACTACATTAAATAGTTAATTATTAACAGTTAAAAATAACTAAACATTGCAGTTGATTTAAATGCAGTGTACACCTTTTTAACTGCAAATTTAGTTAATTTAACTGTTAAATTAACGTAAATAATTTTCTGAAAGAAATTTTTTAAAATTCGCTACTTTTTATCCATCAATTCAATTTAGAGCCATTATAAAAACTTGCCAATAGCTAAAGTTCGGATGTTATCTGACAGATTATTAGTTTTCCGGTATTATAAGTATACTTTAAGCTAAAAGTGACCGATAAGCTAAAGGGAAGATATTGTTGCCTTTAACTTTAAACGTAAGGTTTATGTGTTTAAAGTTGCCACATTTTCTGCTCTATAAAGAAGAAGAAGAAAATACCGAATTTCACAAATTATTGTTTGTTTGTAAACAAATAAATAAAAGTACGTTGCCACTACGTATTTTTATAAACCAATTCATAAACCAATAATCGGTTTTTAGTTTGGTGCTGCCACATTATCAAAAATTTTAATTTTATTTTATTGGGAAGTTGTAATAACGAAAAACATTATAGCTCACTTTATTCCTCACTTTAGCTAAAGTTACTTTTTACTAACATTTACTTTAAAGGCAAGTTGTAATAACGGCCCTTAATGTTTTTTGTTTGTAGTATTAAATCAAAATTTGAAATTTTATTAATCGTCATATTAATTGTGGGGAAAATACGTATAATAATATAATCTGAAAATTGTATGCACCTAAAATTTTTATGAATGTGAATTTATTTTATTAAAATATCTAAAATTGAGTTTCTTAATTTTAAAGAGTTTTTTGTGGAAGTAATAAAAGTGGAAGGATTTCCTTGCGCAATTATAAAAGTTGAGAATTAATAAAAGGTTTTCATAAAGTATTTTTGAATTTTTCAAACCAATTTTGCAGAGATTTTTTCATTAATTGAACATTAATTTAACCTGTAAACTAAAATTGGGCGAAATTAACAAAGAATCAAAGTTCTGATTTAACTGACTAAATTCACATTGTTGTATTTTGGGATTTTTTGGGAATCTTTTTTTTTGATTTGACATCGATAAAAAGTTTCTGGCAAACCTGGTAAATGTTGGAAAATTAAATAAGGAATTTTAACTCAACTACCTTGTTCAGCATTTGTTTCTTATTGGGGATTTTTTGGGAATGTTTTTTGATTTCTTTGGGGATAGCGAAAAAAAGAATCTGGCAAGCCTGGTAGGACAATACCAAAGAATGGTTGGCAAACACTAACCCTAAACTGTTGATAACAATTCTATGCCGTTTCAAGGAACCATTTTGAACCTAAAAATAGTACTAACGAAATAACTTTAAATACCGTTAACGTTAAAATACCCTAACGAAATAATTCTAAAATGTCGATAACATTAAAATACCCTAACGAAATACAAATTTTTTTTTGTCTCAAAAAACATCATTACTTTAAAATTATAAAAAAAAAGTTTATAACCCAAGTAAAAAAAATTGATATGGGGCATCATCAAATTATATTAAATTATTTTTAAATTAGATATGCGATGAGATCAAATTATATTCGATGATGTATCTAAAATACATCAAATTGTATCGAATTCGATACAATAGTATCGAATATCCAATTTGATGCAATTAAATACAATTTTGTCCCCATACAAATTTTTGCGTTTTTTTTACGAAGGTGAAACTGTGGAACCAAAAAATATTGGCTCTATTTCAACAATTCAACTGCCAACAGGTTTGTTTTGTAAAAAAATTTGCTTTTCTCAGACTTTTTCACTATTAAAATACAAAAATTTTTCTTTTCATCTGTATGAACAATTAGTATATGTTATGTTGTTTTCTTTTCTGGAAAAAATGTTGCCTTGTTTTTCACCCCCGCCCCATTTTTTTCTATAACCGCTTCCGCTACCTCATTGGAGGCATGCATAATTTTTAACAGTGGTTTAAAGTTGATATTTGCCTTAAAAATTTAACTACTTTAGAAGGAAAAATTTTTAAGAAAAAAATCGCAAAATTTTTTTTTTTTAATTTCTACTTTAAAAGATTGTAGTTTTTGAGTGGAACAAGATATTACATGCATTTTGTTTTTATGTAATCAATAATTTATTTAGTTAAATAACAGATATTAAAAAAAAAATTGGCCACGATTTCATCCCGCTATTCACAAAAAACTGCACCTGAGTCGGACCAAATTTAGAATTTCACATTTTCAAATAAGAATATCTCGGGAACTATTAGAGATAACCCTCATATGTTTTTCCACATGTCTCTACTAGCAGATTCCAAATATGATAATTTTTGGAAAATCGGATTAAGCTCGATATTACGTCACTTATGCCTGTTCCAAATTTCATTGCGTTGTGCTAATTTTTTCTGCTCTTTTTGTTTAAATCTGTTAAATAACTAAAGTTATTAGTTATCCTATTTTACCACATAAACAAATTTAAGCCGTGCTTGAACTATAATTTTCTTGTGATATTAATTATTTTTTTAATGACTTTGGGAACGCATGTATATTAACATATTAATGTGACTGTGTTTTCAAAAGTTAGGATTGTGTGTTTTAGGGCCATTATTACAACTTGCCAATAGCTAAAGTTCGGATGTTATCTGACAGATTATTTGTTTTTCGTTATTATAAGTATACTTTAAGCTAAAAGTGACCGATAAGCTAAAGGGAAGATATTGTTGCATTTAATTTTAAACGTAAGGTTTATGTGTTTAAAGTTGCCACATTTTCTGCTCTATAAAGAAGAAGAAGAAAATAACCGAATTTCACAAATTATTGTTTGTTTGTAAACAAATAAATAAAATTACGTTGCCACTACGTATTTTTATAAACCAATTCATAAACCAATAATCGGTTTTTAGTTTGGTGCTGCCACATTATCAAAAATATTAATTTTATTTTATTGGGAAGTTGTAATAACGAAAAACATTATAGCTCACTTTATTCCTCACTTTAGCTAAAGTTACCTTTTACTAACATTTAGTTTAAAGCAAGTTGTAATAATGGCCCTTAATGTGTTTGTAGTGTATTTTAAAGTGCTCTGGCATTTCTTTAATAAACCTTTGATGGTTCTAGACTGCGCGCAGTGGGTTCGATTTATAGAAGCCGTAGTTTTAAAATATTATATATTTTTATTGATGAGTTATTATAAGCACATAAAAACACAGCATTTGAAAAAAAAAAAAGTTAAAAAAAAAAAAAATTTTTAACCCGTTAAGCGCATTATTGTTTTTTGGAAAAAAAGACCTTAGTTTACAATTTATGCTGTAACTTTAGAATGAAAAGCGATAAATTAATGAATGAAATTGGAAATTAAAGCATACTTAATGTGCTACTAAAAAATTTAAAGAGTAAGTTTATTGTATGCATTTATATTAGTATAAATTTAATTTAAAATCCAATTTTTGTTTTTCACAAAATCTCATAAATGTACAAATTTATTTCAAAAATGTCACAAAAGAGAATATTATAATTTTTTAGTAATGAATAGTCATAAATACATGAAAACACAGGTTTAAAAAAGAAATGGAAAACAAAAATTTTTTTAACCTGTTCGGAAAAACATGATACACAATTTTCGCTGCAACTTTGAAATCGAAATAAATTTAAAGAATAAGTTAATAATATGTATTCCTATTAATATAAATTTGTATCCAGTTTTTGCTTTCACTTAATTCAGTAAATGTAAAAATTAATCTGAAAAAATAAAAAATTTAAAACTTTTTGGGGAATCTTTGTTTTCGTTTTACCTTTTTAATAAAAAATATATTAACATAACTTTTTACATAAAATTATTAATATCTTAAAACGTTGCAACAAAAAGGCAAACTTTTTTGTTTGTAATATCAAGTAGAAATCCCACACTTTTCAAAAAACACAACTTCAAAGCCGGCACTTTACTACTTTGCTACTTCTGGTCCATCATATATGGAAAATACCCCGATTTTAAACCTTTTTTTAAAAAAATATTATAAATATTTCCACACATATTTTTATAAACACAAAATCATTTTTTGTACACTTAAATACCTGAAGTTGAAGGTTCTATCATAAAAGTTTAACTTTATTAATTTTAAATTTAAAATAATAAGCACTGCTTTTTATCAAATTTCAATTTTTTCTCTTTTTAGGAAAACAGCAATAATTAGCTAACTTTGACAGCTCACTGCGGATGAAGTAAACAACTTAGATGGTTCAAATTTTAAATAGTGATGTAGAATTTTCTCTACTTTTATTCAATACCAATCATTATGGCAAAAACTTTATTCTAAAATTTCAATTAAGCGCCACTTTGAACCCATTTTAACCCAATGTGCTGCGGTTGTATTCGTAGAAATGGCGCCATTCGTAAGAAAAGAAAAAATAAGAAAGAATTGCTCAGTCGAAAACAAAGAGTAAAAGGAAGCAGACCGAAAATTTCGCAACTTCAAATAATATTAAATAAATAAAATTATATGGTTAGTTTTATATTAAAAATATATATTTATTAATATGAATAGTATTCAATATTGTTTTTTCTTCTTCTTCGAGATCTTTAATATGGTCATCAATTTTTACATGGCATCAAGAAACAAAACAAAATCAATATTGCAAACATCTTTTACATACACATGACAATAATGATCGAATAAAGTGGAAATGATCGCCAAAAGTGCAAAAAATGCCAAATTGAAATAAATTGCTAAAATTTAAAAAAAATGAACGTAATTAATAAAATCCTCGAAATTGGAAAAATTACAAAAATATAAAATATGTTTGCGATATAGCAGTTTGAAATTTTATTAGGTGATTTTTACAATTTTAACAATTTTTTTAAATTAACCGATTATTTTCAACTTTGTTAATTTTTTTATTTTAGCAATTGTTGTTATTTTTTCCAATTTTGGCTTTTTTAATTTTGACAATTTTTGTAATATCGGGAATTTGAATGATTTTTGAAAATTTCGAGGTTTTTTTATTTTTTTTTTTTAAATCTTGAGATTTTTTTAAAATTGTGGCAATTTTTTAAATTTTGCCGATTTTTTTCAGTTTAGCGATTTTTTAAAATTTTGAAAACAAATCGCCAAATTTCCTGAAAAATAGTATACACAAGACGTTTTATTTTTTTTCTACTAACTTATTTTTTTAAGTGTAGTATTTAGCAAACAAAACCATCCGAATCGGAGAAATAAAAAAATGGCACATAATTTAAAAAAAAAACTAAATCTAAAAACTGAGAGCTTTTAAGAAAAAAATTTATATTACTCTGTGATTAAATTTTAAAAGCAAAAGTTTTCAAAATTTTAAAAGTTATCAATGAAAAAAAATTTGTTTTCTGTCACCCAAGGATAAGAGTGTTGCCACCTCTGTCCTATAATATTCTATTAATTTTTATCCATAATTGGCATTATGTGAAATTTGTTTTCGCTTCTTCTTAAATGTTAATATTGAGGTTTATTTGTGTAATATATCATTATGTTGCTAAGCTGTAGTTAAATAAAAAAAATTAAAAATGTAGAAACGGTTGGGTAATAGAAATATAAATGTAAATTTTAACACATTTAGCACATAAATTTTATCTTATAATTCAATTGTAGTGTTGTATTTTGTGTTCTCTAATATAACAAATTCACCAATCGGTCATTCATAAGTTCAGAAAAACAACCTTAGTGCTCTCTATATTTAACAGGCGCGGATCCAGGAGAGATATATCACCGATTGAAAAAATATAATACGACACAAAATAACTTTAAAGTAACACGGTTTGTAATTTTAAATCGTGGCTTAATTAAAAAAGCTCGAGCGCTTCAAATTTTTGTTGGTTGCCTAAACCAGCACATTTTCTTAAATATCTTGATTTGATTAGAAAAATTCTGTTAAAAAAGTTATCAGATGTTTAAATATATATGATCGCTATTAAAATATGTAGTTTAATCCGAAAATGGTTAAATCTAACATAAATGTCGTAAATCTTCTTTCGAAATAGTAAAGAAAAAGTTTAAAAAGTCGTAAATATTATTTTTTTTATAATTTTGTTAGAAAAATTTTAAAATTTGATTTACCAGAATCTAAGTACCACAAGATTTTCGGAACATAAGTAATATAGTATAGTTATTTTTTTTTTTTTAATTTTATCATCAACATTGTCGAAATTCCCTTTTTGAATGTATAATAACCAAAGCAACCGGCAATATGCTCTAAAAAATAAATTTTTAGCTCATAAAAAATGCACTAAAAACGGAAAATTTGCTCTTAAAACACACATTTTCTTCAAGGATTCGTATTTTAAAACTTATTTTTCAGTATGGTTGGAATAACTATGAGAAATTTATTTTAATTGCCAACAGGAAAGTGAATAAAAGATTAAATATATCTAAATCGGTACAGTCTTAAAACAAGGAACTTAAATTTAGCAAAAATGGCTTAAACTTCCAAAGTCATATTTTTGTTGAAAACCCAAAAAATATTTTTTATTGAAGCAAAAAATTGTTCGTTAACTAAAAACTAAATTTAAAAAAAAAAATTAGTAAAATATGCTATCAAAATGTGCATTTGTTAAAAAAAAGTACTAAAATATGCTCAAAAATAAGATTTTTTTGTTATCAAAAATTAGATTTTGTATCGGAATGTGCAAAAACAAGAGCAAAAAATGCAAAAATATGCTATAACAAATCAATGCCGGAATTCGTGAATTGTTCTAAAAAAGATAAAATATCTCATTAATTTTTCAATACGACGCACAGGAAAAATCATGAGACAACATGTAATCAGAGGATATTTTGTGTAATAAAAATCCGTATAAACTTCTAGGAATTTTAGATTTATAGAAGTTTAAATGTTTCGGTGGGAAAAAATAAACGCTAGAAACTTTAACAAAAAAAATTTAAATTCTGCAATAAAATTTTAATTAAAAAGACAGGAGGAAAACAAAAGTGTAAAAGGTTAGAAAAACACTAAAAAAAACCAAAAAAGTCAATATTTTTTAAAGCCAGAAAATCTTAACAAAAATTTACACGAGTGCTCGAAAAGTATAAAACCAAAAAACTGTCATATTGTAAAATATCCAAAACCGACAATTTACTTTTCTCTGTTTTAAAAGAACAAATTTTCCGAATTTTTTTTTTTTTTTTTTTTTTTTAATTTTATATAAGTGTTTGACAATTTTTTTTCTTATTTTATCCGATATAAAAATTGTTTGTTTAATGGTCACTTTGATGACCTTTAGAATGAAAAATTCCTAATATCACACCCATATTTTTACTGAAGTTAAAGAAGTTTTAATTTAGAAAATTCTGAATTTTTACATTTAAGGTCATCAAAAGTAAATAATATGTAATAATTTGATACACGAATAATTTTTTAGAAGTTATTGAGTGGTGCTACATATCCTAATACATCGGATAAAAATCCGTCTTAGAGTTCCCGTACCCCTTCAAAAAATCAGAAAGTTTTTTTTAAATTTACAAAAATGTTCAAAAATTATCACCCCCAATCAAGGGCTGGATCCGCCCCTGATGTTTAATAATTTTTTTAAGGATTTAAGGAATATTTACGTGACTAGAAAATAAAAGGATGTTTCCTTTTGCATACATTAACATTTGTTTAATGTTCTACTTTATTCGAAATGGTACACTGAAAAAAATCCATGCAACATTTTCGTAGTTATGTTTTTCGTAATATATATGAATATTTCGTTTATTCTACGAAATTCAGTTTAGTCAAGAATTGACTAGTTTTACGAAATTAACGAAAATCTTTCTTATTTTTTGTATATTATATACGATAATATATTATTTTTAGCATTGAACAATATTTAAAATCTTTACTTTTCATATCCAAAACATAGCAAATGGACATATTATAAATTTTTTTTCAAGACAAGATCACGATTTGCACTACAACTAAAAACTTGTTTTTAAAAACTTCTGTTTTTTTTGTTAAAAATTTCTATAAAATTTGATAAGTAAATAAAAAAAAGTTTTCAGAAACTACTACTGGTTAGTGTAAATATAGTATTATACTACTCAATCGCTTAAAAATTTGTTATCCTTGTAAAACCATCAAATAAAAAATTTTATTTTTAAAAAGTAAATTAATAGCTTTCATAAAAGTACTTTTTAAAGTATTTTTAATAAACAAAAATCTCTTAATAAAAAACAACTATAATATGTAAATTATATATACCCAGGTGAAAAAGTTCATAAATTGTCATATATGGCCACATTTATGAGTTCATATATGAATCCATATATGTTCGGATCCGAAATTTGAGGGTATATGGACATATATGCTCATATATGTACATATATGAGTGTTCATATATTGTCATATATTATTACTTTTCCTATATTCTCGTATATAAAAAAGCTTTTTTAGTTTTTTTTTTCAAAAATATTCTGTTTATTAAAAAATACAGCTATTATAATTCTATATACATGTTACTGAATACAGGAATTTTTTTTAAAAACTTAAAATATACCTTAATATAAGAATATTCTACTCCATTTTTAATTGTATCCTAAAATTTTAATAGTTCTGTTTAGTTTTAAAATTATTCTGAAACACAACTAAAAATGGGGATGTGGGAAAATATTTTATTTTTTAAATACAAAATATAACAAAATAAATAAATCCAATTAATTCATCTGGTTTAACCAGTTTTTGAATACTGAGATCAAAAACTTTGGCTTAAATAAAGTTTAGCCGCATTTTTCCAAAATTAATGAAACTTTTCCACGCTGAATCTGCCGATGGTAAAATCTTTTGGTGGACCTTATTCGGGAGGGAGGGATTCAAATTTGAAGTTTTGTTTTGCGATTTTATACAAAAGTTTTGAATGGATTGACATCATTTAGGCATCATCGGAAAGGTTTTTAAATGTCTTTTCAAAGAGTAATATATTCCCATTCATTTACCCATTACGAGTCAGTTTGGTATTTTTTTAATTTTTTTTCTGTTTTTTCAGAACTTTTGCATAAAATTGCAAATCAAAATTTCAACTTTGAACCCCTCCCCCCGGAAAGGGGGTGCGTTTTTCCTAATAACTCATTCTCTGCAATCGTATTTATAAATTAATAAAACATTAATTTATATATTTTTGTTAAGAATTCGTAGACCGGCAGAGTAAGGGCTAAAAATAAAATAAAATAATCCTCATATATGGTCATATCTGATCAAAAATTAAAACATATTAACCATATATGGAATAATATATGCATTCATATATGGAGATATATGGCATATATAAACCAATAAATGAACCAATATATGCAATATATTATCATATCACCATATATGATGTCATACATATCCATATATGAACTTTTCATTTAAATGTATTTACACATATATGCTCCCATACTTTACATATATGCTCATATGTGCTCATATATGGAACCATATATGCTCATACATGAAACCATATATGGCAATATATGATCATAAATGAACTTTTTCACCTGGGTATTTTTATCAAAATATTATGTTTCATAAAGATACTTAGTTTTTTTTTAAAACCACTTTCTGCCCAAACAAGGGACAACTTGACTGTATCTGTATTTATTTTTTTATAAAATGTATCTTTAACAAAAATGTAAATCTTATAAATTAAAATTTTTATTAAAAAAGAAGTGTTTCAAAGAGAGTTTTTTTTTTTGGCCGTCGAGTGTCTGGACGAACAGTTCGGTGAAAAGTGTATAAAAAAAATTACTTTGCTATTGGAAACATTTTGTTGGGCAGATCGGATGTGATTTTGAGATTCAAATTTAAATAAAAGTCAACGAATTCACTTTTTGGCTGCCGAACTTTCGACAAAATCGGAAAATGTTTGACATTCAGTTTGCTTTACAGCTTTCGTCTTTTTCCTTAAATTTGCAGCAATAAATCGGTTCAACAAGCATTTTTCCTTACACAAAGAATTTAAATCATTGAAACTTTTCTTCACAAAATAAAAAAAATTCTTAAAATTAATGAAAAGTTTCATAGTTTTTATGAAACCAGAATTTTAATTAAACTTCTCCATTGAATCTAAAGAAATTCACAAGAAATAAAATTATAATTCTTCATACAGTTTTATGAAAACTTGCATTAACTTAATGATAAGTTTAAATAGACGAATTCCTGTGATATTTCATTGATTTAATGCAAAAAATCTTTCATATTATGCAGATAATTCTCTCAGTGTAATATCCAAACTTATCCATAATGCTTCCAAAATATATTTTTTGGCCAAACTGTTCGTTCGGATACTACACTGAGAGTATGTTCTGCATGATATAAATACATTTTTACAACTGGAACCTGTCCATTGGAACTTTGAATTATACTAATACAAGTTTTCATAAAATTATATGAAAAATATAATTTAATTTAATAATAGTTTCATTCACTCAATGAAGAAGTTTCATTAAGAAATTAGTTTAATAAAATATAACAAGTTTTTTATTAGTTTTAAAAAGTTGTTTCGTTCAAGAAAAAGTTACATTAGTTGACTGAAAATTTTCTTTATTTTTTGTTCACTAAAATTTTCTCTGTGTAGAATTAAGTATTTTTAAGTTATCATTTAGTACACTTAGAATACTATGTAGGTAAAGACCACTGCAAATGTAGTTAAAAGCAAATGAAATTTCACTCGAAAAAGGATGACTTACATTTCAGTAAATTCAACTAACATTGTCATTTGTTTTTACCTTTCAATAAATTAAACAAACTTGTAATAAAAATGTTGTATTTTAAAAATAAACAAACATTTATTTGTTTTATTTTTTTTTTTTAATAAAAAAAAACTACTTTAAAAAATTAGTGTAAAATCATAATACAGTTATGTGGTGTGGTTTGTTTTTTTTTAATGAACTACAAATGTAGTCAAAAATTAAATTTCTTTTACAAAGTACTGTTTTTTCACTTAAAAATAAAGATATTGTATTACAACTCCAACAACTACAAATATTTGAGGCAGAAGTTTCGTAAGTGTACACTAAAAAAAAATTTTTTTATAATATTTAACCATATTTTAAATATTTCTTTTTTTGTATTTTAGAATTTTTTATTTGCAATTTTTTGCAAGGATCCTCCCAGCAAAAATTTTGCTGACTCAACTAACTTTTTTGCTAACTTTACTGACTTTTTTTTTTGAGTGTACATATTTACTAAATATTTTCAAAAATTTTATATAAAAACATTCAAATAACACTTTACTTCTTTTTTTGTTGAAATGTTAACCTTAGTTAAGTGCCATTTAAGACTTTTTGTGAAAAAATCAAAATAATCACATACATGATAATTGTGATTATAAATACACTCAAAAATAAATGTCTGTAAAGGAGGATAAATGCAGAAAATTTGCTAATATCAGCGAGGATCCTCCCAGAAAAAATGTTGCTGACTTTACTCACTTTTTTTGAGTGTATATACATATATGCTAAAAACTTAAAAATGCTGCGGTGGACCAAAACTGTTCTAAATACAATTTATTCATTTTTTTCTTATAATATGCTATACATAACAAAACTTTTGAGCACAATTTCGATCAACTTTTGAGCACAATGAGGCAACTTTTTTGAATAAGTCATGCCATTTTTTACATCTTAAATCGCGAGTTGGAACGTAAAAGTACCCTACAAAAAAAATTTTTATTTGTTCCATATTCCGCTCTTCAATATGTATCATTTGAGTGCTATTACTCAATTTTTTTTTTAAACGGGACAGCCTAATAAACATGTTAATAAAAACTAATATGTGTTGTTTGGCATTACATTCAATAGAAGTACACAATGCGAAATCTTTTTCTAATAAGAAAAATTAAATGATTTATTTTTTTGCAAAAACTCTGTGTTGAAGTGCAAACAATTGCAAATTCAATTGTGGTGAACAAGTTATTATTACACTGAAAGAATTATCTTCACTTATATTAAAATGACAACTGCATGGAGTAAAAATCGGGAGGAATATTATCAAAGTGCTATTTAATTATAAAACTACATAAGTTCCAAGTTTGTTTTACAAATTTGTAGTAAAATATATGTATAATTTATGTAAAACAAACTTAAAACTTGTATAGGACAAGTAATTTCATGCAAAAGCATGTATTTTCTCGATAACCTAAAACTGATATACGACTATATACATATATCCGAATCATCAAATTTAGAACAAAATGCCATAAATTTGTAGTTGCGTATTTTAGCAAAAATTCATATTTTGACCTTTTCTCCATATTTTGTGCTTTTTTCTCCATATTTTGTTCTTTAATTAATTAATTTTAAGTATTTATTTTTAATTTGTCAAAAGACATAAAATGTATTTTGATTTAAACAGAATCATTTTTATAAAACATACAAAATCAACCACTCGATATCCTCCGGCCTTTCCGATTTCAAACAAACTTGGTATAGAAGATCTAAAACATATAACCATAACCATATACCCATATCTATTTTAACCCAGTATTGGGGATATGAATTGTCCAATTTTTGTAAATTAATTTTTAGAATGTAATTTCGTATCCTTCATACTTTTAAATAAAGGGTGGTTAAATTTCAAGGGCCGATGTTGATTTTGAATAAAACACAAACTATTTAGGAAATTATTGTAATTTTATTTTATTATGATATATTGGTATTACTCAATTATGTATGGAACAAAATATCGGCCAAATGGGCGCCGCGACCACGGCGGCACACCTCCATCCGATGGTCCAAATTTTCGATGACGCTGAGGCATAATGGAGGTTCTATGCCGTTAATGTGCCGAATTATCTCATCCTTTAGCTCTTGAATTGTTGCTGGCTTATCGACGTACACCTTTTCTTTCAAATAACCCCAAAGAAAAAAGTCCAACGGTGTCAAATCACATGATCTTGGCGGCCAATTGACATCGCCATTACGTGAGATAACACGGCCATTGAATTTGTTGCGCAAAAGAGCCATTGTTTCGTTAGCTGTGTGGCAAGTGGCACCGTCCTGCTGAAACCACATATCGTCCACATCCATATCTTCCAATTCGGGCCATAAAAAGTTCGTTATCATCTCACGATAGCGAACACCATTCACAGTAACTGCCTGACCGGCCTCATTTTGGAAAAAATACGGCCCGATGATGCCGCCAGCCCATAAACCGCACCAAACAGTCACTTTGTGGGTGCATTGGTTTTTCGACAATCACTCTTGGATTCTCATTCGCCCAAATGCGGCAATTCTGTTTATTGACGAATCCACTGAGGTGAAAATGTGCCTCATCACTGAAGATGATTTTCTTCGAAAATTGATCATCCACTGTTGCCACCATTCTGCCCATTCACGACGTTTGGAATGGTCAAGAGGCTTTAGTTCTTGAGCCAATTGCATCTTGTAAGCGTGTAAATGCAAGTCTTTATGCATAATGTTCATCAACGACGAGCGTGAGAGGTGCAATTGTTGGGCACGACGACGAGTTGAGGTGGACGGCTCTTCAGCCACACTATCGCGAACAGCAGCAATATTTTCTGCAGTACGAGCTGTACGAGCATGCACTGGTGTTCTCACATCTTCTACAGACCCGGTTTGCTCGAATTTTTCCACGATTTTTGCGATTGTACGCACATTTGGACGATCAAATTGACCAAAAAAATCACGAAGAGCACGATATGCATTTTGATTTGAACGCCCATTTTCATAATAAGTCTGGATAACTTTAACACGTTGTTGGATTGTGTATCTCTCCATGGTTCAAATTGAGTAAGTCTGAAATAGAGAAATGTCAAATAAAATTCGGAAAAAAACTTGGCGTTTAGGTGTGGTTCACATTCAACATCGGCCCTTACAATTTAACCACCCTTTAGTAGACTGAGGTGGTCAACGTATGAATAGCCCCTTTATCTTCTGTTAAATAAATTCTATTTCAGACATGAATCCGTCGCACTGTGGTTGCTGCCATAGGCCAAAAATAAAAAAATTAAAGTCACCAAATGTGTCATCACCAGGTCTCGGATCTTCATGTAAATACATGTTTGTTTTCGTTAGCTGGAGAACCATGTTAAATAAATATCTTTGCGAATCAACAAATTTGCAACAAAATGGCATCGATTGTTAATGCATATTTTTGCATATAAAGCATATTTTGTTATGAATGCATACTGTTTTACTAAAAATAAATTTTACACAATTTATAAATTTTTTTATCACGAGAAAGAAAAATAACAGAAAAATGAAATTATATACTTTCTGACGATGTTTATCAGTATTTTTAAATTGTTTAACTACTTTTTGAAACAAAAAATACTAAAATTGTTGAAATAATATTTGAAGCGTTAAAAAGAATTAATATTTTAAAATTTTAAATACTTATTTTACGATTTTAAATAAAAATTTTAACTCGAATATAACTGCATTAACTTTCGAGCACTAGTTATCACTACTATCTCCTATAAGATCACTATTTTAAAAAGTATAGCTGTTTTTGTTTTTGCTTTGTTCCGAACCCTTTAAGAATACCCAGCCAGAAATTGCCGATAGTCAGAAAAAACAAGCACTGGTAAAGCACTTTATTTTTAGTACCATTGGCAGAAATTCAAATCAAAGCACTGGCAAAGCCCTTATTTACAACGCTTTGAAAACGTTGTCAAAATGTGCTTTGCCAGTACTTGATTCAGGAAACTCCCGCTGTAAATATTTGTAGTTATTGTGTTTGTAATACAGTATATTTATTTTTAAGTGAAAAAAACACTAATTTGTGGAAGAAATTTCAGTTTTGACTACAATTGTAGCTCATTTAAAAAAAATCAAACCACATCAAGTTACTGTATTATGCTTTTACATTCATTTTATACAGTAGATTTTTTTATTAAAGAAAATTAATGTTTGTTTATTTTTTACTAAATATGTGCTTCATTTTTATTGCAATTGTGTTATTAGTTGAATTTACTGAAATGTAGTTAGTCCGTTTTTCAAGTGAAATTTCATTTGTTTTTAACTACATTTGCAGTGGTCTACATAGTATTCTGGCATTTTTTGTTGCATATTTTATAAAAAATGTAAAGCTATGGCAAAGTCCTGATTAAGAACGCTTTGCCAATGTTAGTAAAAAGTGCTTCTAAAGCATTGATTTTAAAAAATTTACGACACTGTTAAAATAAAAATTGTAAAAAATCTTTTTTAGACCAACTTTTTTTTCATTTTTCAGAATAGGCAAGTTACTTCCAACAAACGTTATGCCAGTGCTGACAAACTACCACAACCAACGGTTAGCCAGCTGTTATCACTTATTTATGTTTTCAGCTACCAAGTATTATGTAAAGGGTCCGCCATTTAACGTTTTTTTTTCAACTAGTGCTTATTTCGTGAATGGTAACACTTAGCTCATGTCTGATTTGACAGATAATTAGTTTTATCCTTTCGCTGAACGAATATGGTCCGTATATTCGTTATCTTGTGAAAAAAGTGAAAGAAACTGGCATCCTCATCGATAAACCAAAGCGTGAAAAGCCAAAAACAGTGCGTACACCCGAGAATATTGCTGCTGTGGCAGAAAGTGTGCGTGAAGCGCCATCAACATCAATTCAATGTCGTTCTCAACAATTGAACATTTCGGAGACATCATTGAGACGAATTTTGCATAAAGACCTTGGTATGACGCCATACAAAGTCCAATGGGTTCAGGAGTTCAAAAAAAAAAAGTTATTTGGCGGACCCTTTAGTAGGTAGAGCAATGACAATCTGGCGTCCAGAGTTCGAGTCACGGCAGGACCAAACAAATTTTAAATGAAGTTTTTTTAAATTTTTTTTTTGAAAATTAATTTTTAGACCACATATTATTTGGTTTTGCCAGTGTTTTGCCAACATTGGTAATTTTGTTTACCCAGTTATTTGCCAACTCTGTAAAAAGGAACACGGCCAACCCCTGTCCGGTGTTATCATTTTGGGTTTCGCAAAGCACTTAAGTCTTCAGTAATACAAAGTTCTGCCAACGCTAGTACCACCGTTGAAAGCACCAAGCCAATGCTTTACCGTTCTTATTTATCTGGCTGGGTAGCTTCGAAAGGGAGAGCATGTTATAAGTTGGTTCTTTCAGTGTAAGTAGCTTTAAAATAAGGTGCAACTTTTTTGAAATTAGTCAATGTTTTAAGATTCTAAACTGTTAATATCAGCTGCCATCGAGTGCCACTCTTTGTGTTATCACCCACAGATCAA
The DNA here is from genome assembly GCA_021234595.1 of Delia radicum. Taxonomy (NCBI): domain Eukaryota; kingdom Metazoa; phylum Arthropoda; class Insecta; order Diptera; family Anthomyiidae; genus Delia; species Delia radicum. Next base: position 170,007,523 of record CM037852.1, read on the forward strand.
AGCGGTGTCATTGTTTTTCCGACAACCTTCTTATGTGCAACTATGAATTTTTGTGCGGTGTTGTTGTTATGTTTTGTTAAATGGTATGGATCCATATACAATGAAACTCGTTTATGACGATTCATCGGTTATTAGGAACTAATTTGAAAGTCCCTACGTTTTGGTAAGAATTTCAATATAAAAACATCTGTTTATACGAACTCGCTTAAGACGATACTTCGGTTAAGAAGAACTGTTTCGGTCAGTCTCACAAAAAAATAGCATACAATTTTCCATTTTTAAAACGAACTTCCTAAAATTTTGGAAACTATTTAAAAATTTCTGTGAATTTTAAAACAAACGCCCTGAAATGTATTGTCAAATGTATTCAGAAATCAAATGAAAGAGTTTCAAAATTTTTTAAAACTTTTATTCAAATTTCTAATATTTTGTGGACAACAAAAATATTGCCAACAATACTTTACGCCAGTTAATATGAACCTCACCTACAACGAATTCATTTTTTTAGTACCTCGAAGTTTTTCTTAACCGGGTTTAATTGTATGTCGATTTTTAACAGGGAATTGTTATAATTTTATAATTGGTTAATATTCTTCTTTTTTAAAACTAAATCTTATTAAAAACTAGTCTAGTGAATTAAAAAGAAATTGCGTACATTTTTTTCTAAATGTGTTGCTTAAACGATTTTGAAATAAAAAAAAATTTTAAAAATAATTGAATAAACTCCAGATCAATTCCTCATGGACGATTTTTAAGAGACAATTATTATATATCTTATACAGTGGTGTTCAAAACATTTGCAACTGAAATCATGGTTTAGGTAATTATAATTTTTTTGATCAAAAAGATTTGTGGTATAAGTTTTTGTTATTTTTTATTAAATTCAAAAATAAAAAAAAAGTAATTTCAACAAATTAAGTCGATAGTGCAGTGTTCAAAACATTTGCAACTCTTTAAGTAATTATCAGGAAATACAAACAATGGTTTTAACGCTCAGTATTTTGTAGCAATGAGCTTTTTAATATAATTGTCAGAAATTTCATTCCACTGCTTCTCCAACTTAACGAAAAGTTCATCACCATTTCGGAATACTTTATTGCCGATATTCCGTTTTACAATCATCCACATATTCTCAATCGGGTTCAGATCCGGAGATTGAGCCGGCCCCGACATGATATTAATTTCATTTTCCTGCAGCCAAACTTTTACAGCCCCCTCCGTGTGTTTTGGGTCGTTATCGTGCTGGAAGGTCCATGAGAGTGGCATTTCCCATTCAGCATACGGAAGCGTAACTGAACTCAAAAGATCTCTATATATTGTGGCCGTCATTGCGCTAGTAATGCGGTGAATTGGGACAATCCCATTTCCTGAAAAACACCCCCACACCATAATGTTTCCACCACCGTGCTTCACTGTGGCGGTTGTGTAGGTTAGGTTAGGAAGGGTTATGTGCCCAGGGGCACAACTCCACTCGGAGACCAATACGGTCCATTGTGAATCCCTTCAGAGAAAAACGGTGAGAAAGAATAGAAATAGACAGAAACATAGATTGATAGATAGATATAAAGAAAGATAGAAAGAATATATACTCCCCAGAAACCAGCTCCTATCGTCCCCTTGCTAGAAACAGCCGTCCTATTTCCCTGACAAATCTCAGCAAAGCTACTGGATTGTATCCAGCGACACACCCGAGTTCGTCTTGAAATCTATCTCCTAGCCATTTCTGTCTGAGACCCTGCAACCTAGGACGGCGGTTGTGTATCTGGGATTAAACTTTTCGCCTCGTGGTCATCGAACATTGGCTCTACCATCTGATCACCGGAGGTTTAATTTAGACTCATCTGACCACAATACATTTTTCATTGCTGTTGAGTCCAGTTTAAATGGGTGCGTGCAAAGTCAAGCCGATCTTTTCGGTTTTTTTTTCTGACACAAACGGTTTTTTTGTACATCTATAACTTCTAAGACCATATTCTCTGGCTCTTCTTTTAATGATGGGAAGACTGGCATCTATTAAAAGTTCAGTTTTAGCTTCTCTGGGAACTGCTTTGGGATACTTCGTAAAAAAAATCTTGATTTTCCGATCTTCTCGTACAGTTGTAATACGGGGTCTTCCACCTTTATGAGTTGTGTGGATGTTACCACTACTAACAATGAGGCAAATCGTTGATCTTGGAACGGAGTACTTTATAGAAATTTCTTTTGGGAAAGTCCATAATGAAAATCATTTAAAACTTTTGATTTAAAATCAGAATTGTATTTATTTCCTGCCATTTTTTACAAAAATTATTCTTACGATGTTTATGCTTCCAATATCTTATTACAACTATTAAAAAACAATAATTATAATAAATTTGATTAAAAAAAATGTAACGGCCTGAATCTCACAATAAAAAGGAATGCGATTACCGTTATATCCTAGCACTTGTTAGTATAAATTGTTTCGTTAAGAGTAAGAATAATGAGAGTTGCAAATGTTTTCAACACCTGCATTCTGAATACATCTATTATTATTAATTTTTTTGTTGTTTTAATTTAACGGAATTAATTTTTTTTTTATTTGTTTTACATAAAACAATGTATGAAGAATATGTAAAAAATATATTTTAGTAACTAAGTGTGATTTGAAGAATATAAATCAATGAAAACAACAAATGCGATCTCAGTTCCAAATGTTAACAAAAAGTATCAAAAGTATAATTATATTTAATAAGAGATACATTTCGTTTATATACCACAAGTTTTCAATTTTTAATTTTTTATCAAAAAAATTAAAATTTCGCTGATTTTGATGATTTATGAAAAAATGACATTTAAAAATCGGCCAGGAGGAATCAATCTTTAGGTTAGGTTAGGCTAGGAAGGGTTATGTGCCCAAGGGCACAACTCCATTCGGAGACCAATATCTTTAGTCAGTTATTTTTCCAATTTTAATTTTTTCAAATTCGTTAAAAAAACTGTGGGCTGTAGGCAACTTTGCCAAAAAAAAATTGCATTTACTTAAGCTGCATTTACATTAACCTCAAAATCCAGATGTGTACACTATCATATGATCAAATCTAGTTTAAACCGAATTTCAATGGTAAATGTAAGTGCCGCTTTACTATACATGGGGTGGGCATGGATGTATCAACCACTCCCATTTTATTATTAAATAATTCTCTCATTGTTATAAAGCAGTGACCAAAGTTTCACGTTCATATTTCTACTGGAAGTATTTTTAGTCATCAACTCCAAAAGTCACGCTGTAATTTTTTTTTTTTAAGTAACGGTTTTTAAAATTAAACAAATTTGTTTCGCCCTGTGTTTATTACAACTCTATATGTTGGTAGTTTATCATCTGTACTAGAGTTGGGATTAATCGTTCATTTTGGTGACTCGGTCAGTATCGTTCAATTCGACACAGTGAACTAGTTCGTTCTAATCGTTCTTTTTTCCTTTGACTTGTGACTGACTGATCTGCGTGAGGTGAACTGTGTCGTTCGTTTGACAATTATTACGCACTATTCATGTTTTACGAGTTTTTTCACAAATTTTACTGTACATAGACAAAAAGTGTTATAAAATTGCAACTTTTCTAACAAAAATTTATTTATTTTGTGTAAAAAACATTTTATATGTATGACTATAATTGCTTTTCCTAATTTGAAACAATATTAGTACTATAAAAAAAAATAATTGCTCTTACAAGCAGTTTTAATTAAATAGAGATGCAATTGTTCTGTGAATAAAAAGAACGAAATGAACGATTGAACGAAATGAACACAAGGTCGAATATTGGTGAACGAGTCACATCGTTCAATTGAGTGAGTCGTTCAATTGAACTAGTTCGTTCATGAACGACACAACTCTAATATGTACTCTGTATGTTGGTAGTTTATCAGCTGTGTATTAATAATTGTTTTCCATTTTCCATCTTCTGATAAGATTTTAATCAAATTATAAACAAAGAATTTGATGAGATATTAAAAAATAAAATAAGTTATAAAAAATGTCCTGCTTTGGCTGCAGTAGAAAATATGGTTTATTTTGCAAAGAGGTAAGACGGAAAAGAAGGAATTGTGCATAAAATGACTCGTTGAACTGAAGTAAACAATAAACATCGTAATTAATGATATCGATTCTATTCCTCTATAGTATGGCTGCCCAAATTGTGGTTATTCCTATTGCGCCAAGTGCCTTAAACGACCAGTGGCAGTGCCGAAACATAATAACAAAGTAATCAATGTATGCCTGATATGTTACGATAAATTATCCAAATTGAAAGAAGTGGAAAAGGTAATCGATGTGGATACACTGCCGGGAACTATAATAACGAAGCACAACAAGGGTATAACAAATGAAGACATTGTTAATACAGATATTAATACTTTGCTCGAAGTTGAACCATCGGCTGCTTTGATGGGTGAAGTGCTGGAACCAATATCACCATCAAAAATGACAGCATCAACACATTCCAATACGGAAAATTCCGATATAACGGAAAATCTCGATTGTGCAATATTAAAACGTTTAAAGAATTTAAAAACTAGCGATCCTTCATCATTTCCCAGCGATGATGAAATACGTTCACGTTTGGCCAACTTAAATGGTATGCCCCAAAAGGATTATTCCAAAAAAGATTTACTCTTAAATACAGATCAACGTAGTGACCAGGAAAAAATGAATGATTTGTTGACACAATTTATGGGAGAAACACAATTGGATCGCCGTTTAGAAACCGAAAGAAATGATTCGCTTTCGGATATAGAAAGAAGATTAAGAGCTTTAAGAGATGATCCCATGGGGGCTACAGGAGGTTCAAATATTGCAGCCACCACATCACCCGATACAAATACACCCAGTGATAATGAACAAGATGATGAAACTATGCTTAAGAGTATAATGGAAAAGGTACGTTTAGAACATTTTTTTAAACCCAAATTCTGGCTTAATTTTGAGATTTTTTTTGTTTATTCTTGGATTGATCGTTATAGATGGATTAAACCAATGCAAAACAATACCTGGTAGACTTATTAGAGAAAAGTTCTCTCGTTTTCAAAACAAAATGACAAAAGTTCATACAAAAAGTAGACAGAACACAATTAAAAGTCAAATAATGCCTTTACCATGTATTGTTATGCCATGGATTACACTATTAAAAAATGTTCAAATTTTTTCAGAACCTGTCATTGACAAACATATTTTTTGATACAAGAAGGTAATCTGAATTCAAAGCATTTCCCATTTGCAGTTTTTGATATATCGCGGTTTTTATATTGACATCATTATTCACCCCGTATTTTGCTTGATTTTTCGAAATTCAACCGGAAAGTCATGAACTTTTTTTTAAGAATATTAATCTAACAAAATTATCTTTCATTGTAGTATAGTCAAGCCGTTTCCAACGCTCTCTTCTAAAATCCTGAACTGTTTTTTAGCATGGATGTTACCTTATGCAGGTATCGGCAAGGCTAATGCCATTTTTCTTTTATTTCGGTGACGGTATTTTAGGTGTAACGATATTTCAGTTATTTCGTTAACGGGTTTTTAGCGTTAACGGTATTTTAGTTATTTCGGTAACTTTATTTTAAGTGTAAATGGTTTTCAGTTATTTCGGTAACGGTATTTTAAGGGTAACGATATTTTAGTTATTCAAGTATATTTAGGTATATGCACACCGATATTTTTAGCCCCATTATGCCTGAATGCTAATGACTGGCTAGTTTATGATCAAACTTTGGGAAAATATATCTATTTACAGCGATTATTTTTTCTAATCTTGTCAGATTATATCGGTAACGTTTTTTTTAAGGATAACGCTATTTCAATTAATTCGATAACGGTATTTCACTTATTTCGGTAACGGTATTTTGGCGGTAACGGTGTATTAGTAATTTCGGTAACGTTATTTTAAGGATAACAGTTTTTCAGTTATTTCGTTAACGGTATTTTAGTGATAGCGATAGTAAGTTGAAAGGGTTTTGAATTTTAATGGTATTTTAGCGGTATTGCCTGCCATCCCTGGTTTTAAGAGAGTTTCGAAAAAATGTATTAAAAGTGGTACTATTAATTAATTTCCATGCTTTTAAACAATTTTAATTAAATTTAAATGTTAATTTGCGATGTTTAATGCATTCTCTGAATAAATTTTGTATAATTAACATGAATTTTTTTTTACGAAAAAAGTTTATATATAATCATATATGTCTTGATATAATTATATATAATTACATATGTGGCCATATGTAACGATATAAATTTACATCTCATATTTATTTTTACGAAAATTGTTACTAAAGCGATATATACAGGGTGATTCAGTAACGACCCGCCGAATTTCACCAGCGTATTAATTAGCTCATTTCATGAAAATATGTCCACTACGACCATCCCCGAAAATGCAAGTGTGCGAAATGGCAGCGGCTTGAAAATTTTCGGATTGCTGGCCGGATGGTAGTAGAAGGTAAAATTGCTAATTTCTGAACCAGTGGTCGGATTTTTTTGTTTTTGGGCTTGTTGGAAAGTCTTTGGGAAAGGTCTTTAAATCGCCGAGATACTGAGCTTTGAAAAAAAATAGGAAAAAAAAGACAAGAACGTACACATAACCTGAATTAGCTCCGTCAGATAGAAGGTAACTTATGTTTTTTTTATGTTACCAAAATGACATAAACGAAGCCAAGAGGTCTTACTGTTCCAAAGTTATGACCATTTGGCTAAAATGCAAAAATTTTTTTCTTTTTTACCCTACTACCTACCCTTCGACCACAAATCCGAAAATTTTCAAACCACTGCTATTTCGCACCCTTGCATTTTCGGGGATGGTCGTAGTGGACATATTTTCATGAAATGAGCCAAGGAATACGCTATTGAAATTCGGCGTTTCGTGACTGAATCACCCTGTATATGTATAAGAATATATGATACAATAAAACCAAAACAATTATATCTCTCTTATATATAATAATCAGAAATGGCAAAAAATATATTGTAAAAATGCCAAAATAAAAATAGCAAAACTACTAAAACTAAAATAAAAATATAATTCAACAAAAGTCGTCTTTTAAGGTTAGTTTTGGGAAAGAAAAAGACAAAATTTAGCAAAAATACAATCCTTTCTTTGCAATGAGAAAACGGAAACATAAAAAAATTACCTAAACTGTATGTCCTTGTCGTTCGCTTTAGCCTGTTTACCTGAACGTATATTTGTTTGCAATTGGATACACTACATTATTAAACATTTGGTTTACAAATACACATTTAATCTTTATTAAATTAAAATATTTTATTTAGGCTTTTATTTAATTAATCAACAATAATTTTTTGATTTGTATTAAAAGCTATTTTTCTGAAAAGGCTGAAAAATAAGGGAACTTTTCGGCTAATAAAAGGCTTTGCAATTTTTATAAGAGTTTTGAAGGTTTTCTTAAAAAGACACATTCCAGTTACATTACGATTGAAATCCAGTTTAAACCAGATTTTGTGTAGTTGGTAGTAATAAAGTAATTTGTAGTCAAAAACTTGATAAAAATCCAAGATCTCTAAATACATTTCTCTTTGTGTCTCATATTGTAGTAAATTCTTTTTTAATTGCCAACAAAATTTATTGATAACAAAATTTAATTACTTCTTCTTTTGGTTATTTTTTTCCATTTCATTATAGTATTTAGCTGAAGCACGTTTACCTGAAGGTCCCTCAGCATTGGAAACAGAAGTATCTGCTGGTATTCCCAAGCCTCCAGAAGGTCTTGACACTGAAGAATTGCCCTGGTGTAATATATGCAATGAAGATGCGGTATTTCGTTGTAAAGGATGTGAGGGTGAATTATTTTGTTCGCAATGTTATCGTGAATGTCATGATGATGATGAAGAATATCGGGCTCATGTTAAAGAGCCCTATAGTGCACCACCCAAATTTAAGGAAAATCATTTTTAAGATATAAAAAGGGATTTGTTGTTTGTTTTTGCAATTTTTTTTTATATATCAATTATAATCGTACGTTTAACAGTAACTTAAATATATGAATAAAAAAAATTAAAAGAAAAACTATTTATTCAAAAAACTATATATAATAATCCGTATAAAAAACCTAAAAAAAAAAAATCTCTACCAAAGTTAAATATAAACTTTTTTAATGCAACGTTTAAAATCCATTTCTTATTTATAAAAAGAAAAATATATTCTTAAAATGATCAAAAGTTGTAACTAAATTTTTAACATTTTTTATTTTGAAATTTGCAGCTGTTTAACAAATTCCTGTTAGTTTGTATCTTCCAGTTTTAAAAATTGGTCACTGTTTTGATGTTTAAACTTGTTTCGAAGATTTTGTTTTTCAAAACAAGTTTTTCTTATTTAGTTAAATCTCGTTTTCAATACCAAAATATATATACTTATATATGTTGCTGTTTGAATTTAATTTCATCTTATAGAAATTTGCGTATTTTTTCTTTTGGTAAAGTAATTAAATTTCAGACTTACTTTGCTAAATTCGAATTATATTGCACTATGGCATTTTTGATAGTTGTCATTTGGAGTTTTCTGTTTGCTAGTTGTGTGCTTTGTGGTACCCATTAAATTCTCAATTTTTCCAAATATTTGGGTACTAAATGCTGTGCGGAATAACGATCAAATGTGAAATATTCAAAGAATTTTTCACGTTGTTTACGAAATATCGAAGGATTACGGCACCAATTATATAACATTTTAATTAATTGATTGGAAGTATTATAAAGATTATCTTTGGGATATAATTCGGGATAAACAAGTTTATTTGGTGCAATAGGCATGCAACCACAATATGTCGCTTCTAACCTGAAATGTATAATAAGGGAGAAAATTATTAAAGATTGTTATTATTGGAATTATTAAAAAATATTCTTCAATATCGCATTACAATTATATTAAAAACAATTCTTAGATTCTCGAAACTTCATTACAATCAATTCTCTAATATTTCCCTGCCAAATCGAATATTTTTGAATATTTAACCAAAAACGTAATGAAAAGTGAACGATTTTGATTTTGATTTCAATCGAAAATCGAAATTAAATTATGAATAAAAAGGAAAAAAAGGATTAAAGGAATCCTTTAATAGCTTTAGTTGAGTCAGGAATATCTATTAGGAGATTGAAATCTTTTTTAAATTAAAAAAAAAATTCAAAACACTCAGGATTGAAATTTAAAAGTTGATCACTTTTCATCGCCTACAAGATTGTCTATAACTTACATTGCTACACCATAAAATTCATGTCCAGCCGTTGATATGACCACATCACCGTCCAGTAGTGCTTTCACATACTTTTCACGCGAAAGAAAACCAAAATTAATCAATTTCGAACCCAATTTATCTTGTAAACCCTCAAATGCCTCAGGCGAGGTTTGATATGTTTCACCACAAATGGTCACCTTAAAATCAACCTGTCTCTTATTCAATTCCAGCAACACTTCTACCAACAGTTTAGGATTTTTATCATGTTCCCAACGATGAGGCCATATTAAATGTAAACAATCATTGGCATTTTCCGTGCTAAGTGAAGACATTTGTACATCACCACCCACGATAAGGCGTTTATTGGGAAATGCATGAAATTTAATGGGAAAATATAAAACTTCACATTTATTTTCGACTTTTTCGCGTAAATGTTTAAGTTTTAAATCGGGTTGTACATTAAGGAAAGGTGTGATATTATCCAAAAAGGAAGAACGATTAAAATTTGAATTGAAAATAATATAGTCGGCAGCTAGGCTAAAAAGAAAAGCCAAAGTTAAAGTACTTCTTCAATAACCAGGGAATAGTAAAATCGTTTTGAAACCACTTACCAGGTTAATATTTGATTAAGGCCATATTGACAATCTCTTTCTTTTACCTCTCGAACAGGATAAACTAGTTGATTTTCATGGAAGTATACAATTTTCTTACATACATTCAAATCCGGCCGGCATCCCAAAAGTTCGGCCAAATTTAAAACGGAACTGGTAAACAAAACTTTGTACTCGTGATTTTGTGGTATCATTTGGGAAAAATATAATGCACCCGTACGTGCCCGCCAATGCCATTTTTTCGCCGGCAAACTAAAGATTTCATAATCGCAAACATTTAAACCTTAAAAACAAGGAGTAGTTTTGTATTACTACAAAAAATTTCTTTTTTGTGCTACATATGGTGGAAATTTGATATTTCTACTTACATTCAATTAAAGTATCTATTAATTGTTTATGGCTACCACCATAAAATGGTTCTATTATTAATATAGAAGGATTAGACATGGTTTGACACGAAATTAGGTTAATTTTTTTAATAACTTTAACTAAAAATTTGATTAAAACTTCATTATTTTTGTAGTTAATAAAATAACACTGGCTCGAAGGGAAAACGAACCAATGTTAACCGGCTTGCCAGATCGGCTTTTTTTTATGTCCCCAAATATATATAAATTTGGGGAGAGATATCCCCATATAAAGGCCACCATTTATTGTAATATACTTTCAAATCTAGTTCATTCCGTAGGGTAACGGTTTTCAAATGTGAGTCAGCTGACCCTCAGGGGTCCACCGGAGTATTCCAGGAGGCAGCGAAAAAAATTAAATTGAATAATTATAATTTTTTTTTTTTTATCTATGGGTTAGATGTATTTGTTCTAGCCCAAATAATAATTGTGCACCATATCTGATAAGTACCTCTAGCTGATTGCTTTTATAATTCATCCTAGAGGTACTTATCAGATATGGTGCACAATTATTATTTGGGCTAGAATAAATATATCTAACCCATATATCAAAAAAAATTTATAATTATTCAATTTAATTTTTTTCGCTGCCTCCTGGAATTCTCCGGCGGACTCCTGAGGGTCAACTTTTTAAAGAATATTTATACGAAAAAGTCGGTGATTCTAGTTATGACTATATTCCGCATCAGTTTTTGTTGCAAGAGTCACAGAAAATAATATTTATTTGAAATTTTGTTTAAAATAATAGAAAAATAAACACATTGTACTCGTACATACACCACCACAACATGAAGGTTTAAGGCTTAATCAGTTTGGAAGTAGAAATAAAAAAGTAACGTCCTGAGTAAAAGAGTTATATATTATTTTATATTTTTTAATACAACTACATCTTGTTATATATTTATTTGTATGACACAATATATAAAAAGATATAATTTTTGTTTTTCGAACAAATTTTATATTGCCCAACAATCCCAGCAAACAATCCGGTCCGTTTATGTGCCTTTTTCGGTACAGCATATACGGATCCGAAGTCCGTTTCCGTACCGTTTTCCGGATCAGTATACGGACCGGAAAACGGAATAAAAGGAACATCGAATACGGATTCGAAACAGTATAAAGCACGCTAAAACGGACCGTTTTCGTACCGTCATGCTGTATATAAAACGGAGTGTACGAATTGAGCGTACGTTAAAAACGTACCGTAAACTGTCCGTCATTTATTTTAAAAACGGAGTGGACTCCGTTTTTAATATACCGTATACGGTCCGAATATTTTCCGTATTCGTAGCGTTTTTTTTTTAAATGGTCCATTTTTATTTTTTTTTTATTTCTTTTATCTAACTGGTTTCTCCTTTTTTTAATTTTAAAAAAAAATTTGGTTTTATTTTTAAATTTTTTCATTTATAAAGATATTAACAAAAATGGATTAACAATTACATTAAAAATAAACTAGAAAAACAAGATATGTATGAATTAAAAATAAGAAAAAAATTAAATTATATACAATGAGGGTATTCACGATCGTTATTTACATTAGACTACAATGGCCGAATCCTTTTAAAATAGCCAGAAGCTCATTTAACGAAATTCCATGCGTGACTGCCCATGTTGCTATCTCTTCTCTTATTGACAAGTGTATTTCTTCTTCGATATACTCCAGATCATTTGACAGTACTGAGTTTTTATCACATATAATTTCATCCTGATCACTTGACGCTAGTGATGCCTCATCACATGAAGATTGTTCTAACGTAGGCTCCACATCCATAGCCTCGTCAATTGGAAAATCATTTAAAACCTTTTCATCATTTAGATACAGTGGGTCTACTTTATTTGGAAAAATTGACTGAAATAGATTTCTTGTGTCTCTGCGGGATGATTTAAACCTACGCATGTTGAGATTGCTTATTTTACTGATGCGGGAAATTTTGTTGCGTAAGAGTCTGTCAACTTACCTGTATCAAGTTAATGTATCAAAGTTATTCCGTGGTTATTTCTATTTTATTATATTATTTTATTAATATTTAATTTTATTAATAAATAAAACTGTTTGATTTTTTTAAACAAAACACACTCCGGTAATACCGGAAGAAAAACGATAACGGTTGTAACGGAGTTTTAACTGATGAAAATCGGTGTAATCCGGTTAAACGGCACCGAAACGGATACAGCAAAACGGAGTTAAAACGGATAATTTTCGAAAATTTGAGTAATCAAAGTTTACTGTACGTTAATGGTCCATTTTCGTACTAGCTTCGACGGATACGTGGATTCCGGTCCGTTTTCGTACCGTCAATGCCGGATTCATGAACCCGTTTGTAACGGACAGTCCGTAAAGTTGTTTCTTGGGATATGTATCTTTTTTTATGTTACCATAAAGAATCAGATCTGCCACAAGGAATTTAAATTGCAAGATCAAATTTAATCCAGTTCCATATACAATTTCAAATTATATTTTTATTCAAAATCAATTGCATTTCATTTTTAATTGGAAAATGTTGTTTTAAAATTTCTTAGGGGAAAGTACTATTAAAAACTTGCGTTAGTAATTAAATATCTATTAAAAATTTTAAATATCATGTGAGTTATTTCCTTTCGACTAAAGATCGTGAACATTTTTCTAAATTTATAGAGAAATTTTTATGTTATTTTCAATTTATAACGAGCTTTCAACCTCCGTATACTTACAAAAATAAAGCAAATCAAACATATTAGCTAGGTTGATACTAGTATTTCGATCTGGCTAAAGATCTCATCAGAACCCGAAGTTTAAGAAAAGTTAGAGCCTCCATAACAGGCAGAACTTTAACAAAAAAACCTATTAATCATCAATTTTCCTCCATTTTTGTCTTCTTAGTAGTCAAGCACTTGGTTAGGGTCTTTTCCTAACAAGCATCATGACATTACTAAACTTTTAAGACCAAAAATGTTCTATTTATATAAAAACATTTTAGTTTTAATTGGGCTCAAGTAATATTTTTTACAGTTTTATTAGATTTTTGTTTTTATATACATCGAGATTATTTTTATGCTATTTTCAATTTATAATAATTTAATTAAATTTATTGTAAAATTTCAAACCAAGCCCATGGGGCCAAATATGGCTTACATACAAATCACTTCAAAAAAATACTGCTAATAGTAATTACATTTAACATAAAATCAAATCTTAACATAAATTAAACAATTTTTAAAAACATAAAATGTATACATTTAAAAGTAAAAAAAAAAAAATTAGATACAAACGTATATAACTACTCCTCATTTATCCTTCTTCCAAAACTGTCCCTAGTGAAAATAGTTGCGTTTAAATATCATATATAAACTAACAAGTTTAATAAACTTGTGAATAAAAAAGTTTAAAGATTGTTATAGCAGGCATACTCTTTTAGTTTATCCTTAAATACTCATTATTGACCTAGTGTTCTTTTTTCGTTCCAGTACTTTTTAACTTTTATATTTTTTTACTGCATAAAAAATAAATAATTGATTTAAAAACCTTAAAATAATTAAACATATTGACTATAACATAATTAAAACATTGTTTGGAAAGTTGTTATCCAGAGTTATCAAATAATTATTTGAAAACGTTTTTTACAAAAATGATTTAAAAATATTAAAAAGCTTAATCTTTTATATTTTTTATTGTTATGTTGATGAGAAAGAAAATATGAAAATGTATTTCTTTGCCAAAAATTAGTTCATCGATTGTACATAATTTTTTGGTTTAAAAATGTCCAGCGGATCTATGACCTATCTTTAATGAGTTAAAAATCTTTAAAATATGAAAACAAATAAGTAACATATCTCCGATTGTGTATGGCTACCAAAAATCCCCTAAATTTAAATATCAATTCCAAAGTCTGGCAAGCTTTCAACCAATTTTAATGTGTAGGAATTTGTAGTTAGTACTAGCGCACTCTATATGTGAATTATTAAAATAAAAATCCTATTGGCGCTACAGGGTTGTATTTAAGACAATTATAAATATGGCATCTCTAAACTGTAACCTCTAAAAAAAAATATTTTGACATTTCGATAAGAATAAAAAAATCAGCAGGATTCCTTAAATCGGCTTAAAGTTTAAGACAAATTAATAAAAATGCCTGTTATTGCTATTAAATCCGAAGATGAATACAAAAAAATTGTCAGGTTTGTGTTGTTATTTATTAATGTTGCATTAAAATTGTTAATATTTCTTGGTTTTCTTTTCTTAAGTGCCGACAAAATATCTGTGGTTCTATTTTCTGCCGATTGGGCCGAACAATGCAAACAGGTTCAAGATGTTTTGGAAGATTTAACAAAAATATTGGCAAACAAATTGGAATTTGTTAAAATTACTGCTGAGGACTTTCCAGAGATTGCGATGAAACATCAGGTAGGCCATATTTACAAAAGTTAAGAAACTCGTAACCGGTTTTTTAAACAAAAACTAAAATTGTCAAAAGATTTCGTTTCTAAACAAATAAATTTAAAAGCTATAAAGTTCCAGATTTGATATAAAAAAATCTCGACTGCAGTCTGAAAGAATAAGTTTTCCCTTGAATGGAATACTAGTTTCAGAGTCCTCAGATATCTTGATTCTTAAAATCTAAGCTCTTAAAATCCTTAATTGTCTTAAACATGGTTTGAAGACCTTTTACTTAGAATTAATTTTTTTTATATCATAGTTCAAATATAGATTTGAGTACATTTTTTTTAATTACAATTGGATTTTATAAATATTGTTGGAAAATGTATTAGAAATACCTCTCCTTTGGTATATAATATGTAGCATTTTGCTTTAAAATTGTCACCAAAATAGTACTTTTTCTAAGTTATTTTTATAAACTCAACAAGCCTTAGACCGGGATTATATGCTTATTTCTATGCGATAAAGTTTAGTTTTTTTAAGTCCAATATTAAAAAATCCAAAATGTGTCTTCAATAGGTTAACGGATATGCAAATTTATATAAATTCATTGACATGTTTTTTTTGTACCCAAAAAATAATCTTATTTTCTATTCATCGTACAGATTGATGCTGTTCCTACTGTTATAATATTTGCAAAAGGTACTGCTATTGATCGTGTTGATGGCGTAGATGTTGCTTCTCTCACCGCAAAATGTAAAAAATTGGGAGCATCTGCTGTAAGCGAACAACCTTTAGAAGAACGTTTAAAGGCGCTAATCAATAAAGCTCCCTTAATGATTTTATGAAAGGAGATCGAAATGGGCCTAGATGTGGTTTTTCGAAACAATTAATAGCAATAGTCAATGAAATAGGGCAAGTATTGGTATTCTCATTTATTGAAAACAAAAATTGTTTATTGAATTTTTAAAACGCCTTGCAGACTTCCTTATGAAACTTTTGATATATTGACTGATGAAGAAGTACGACAAGGTTTAAAAATCTTTTCCGATTGGCCAACATATCCTCAGGTTTATGTTAAAGGTGAACTAATCGGTGGTTTGGATATCATTAAAGAAATGAAAGCCAATAATGAGCTGGAACAAGCTTTAAAAGGTGAATAAAGTGCTAAATAATTTATAAACACTGTTTATTTTTTTTAAAGTCTACACACAAGAGAGCATACTTCTGGTTTTTAATAAAAAAAAAAATTAACTAAAATAAATGTTTTAAAATTTTTGTGTAGTGACAACGGAATATGTAATAGAACTTAAAACTAATAGGAAAGACTTTAATATTAATTACCTTCATTACAAAGGTAGTTTAATTGTCTTTGTAAATCTCTAAGGCCAAAATATATTGTTTTTATATAAATCTGGTTCGGTGGCTATAGGCAACAATATAATCCAGGCTATGAAACCAACAAAATAACAAATTATAAGGAATATACGTTTCCATATGTGTTGTTGCCATAAGTCTTGTAAATCGGGTAGACCCATATGATTACAGAAGGCATGCACTAAAAAGGGAGCTGCAAAATGGCCAGTACGAGCAAACAAATAAGATGAATAAAATCCAAATAGAGTAGTATACGTAAGTTGGGATACTAAAAGTAAATAAAGTCCAAGTTATTTTAAAAACTGTTTTTCTTTTTTGTAGTTAAAAACATTTACATGATATTATTAAGGCCGTGGTAAATTCCATGCCCATACTTAATCTTTCCACAATATGATGGATATGAGCTACACCAAAAAATAGAGGAGTTATGAACACAGCGGTAAGTGGTGTAAAACTTTGCAATATTAAAGGCATCATACAAGCTCGAAAAACAAATTCTTCACTTAATGGTGCCATAACATGATTACGAACCCATAGTATATTTTGAAAATTACTCTTCCAAAAGTCCACATCTATAAACAAAAAGTCCACAATGAATTATTGTACTCAATATAAATCTTTCCCCTCTAAGCCTACGACTTACCCATAAAAACTTTAAGTGTATCATTTTGCAATTCCACACATAACGGTCCCAAGAACAGCAACATGGTCAAAAGATATGGCACTGCAATTGCCATTAGTAAACCCTGCCATCTAAGACCCAATAGATCATTAAACCATACTTTCTCAAGCAATTCATTTGAGGAAAATTTATACACAAACACTGGTGATATTAACATTACTACGGTTACACTAAGGAAACGTCTTTTTACAGTGGCCGGATGGTCACGATTATGTTTATTATTCCATATGTACAAACTGGACACATACAACACAGACATTGCCAGGCAACAACTTACTGTTATAAGTTTGGAAATTTGCGGTACCTCATCGAAAATGTACTTGGACTCCATTGTTGTTTCGTTGGTTTCATTCATTTTGTTGGTGGTGTGTGTTTTAATATATACAAGTTTGTTAATAATTCTTACAAATTGTTTAAAATAAACATAATTTTCTGATATAAAATTAAAATTTGAGTTAACAGCTGTTCACTTTCATGATTGATGTCATTTTAAATACAAAGCTGCCAGACTATTTAAAAAGTATTTCGGGATCTTTTTCGTTCCGTTCCAGTTTGTCAATATTTCATCAGCATATTATTGGTTTGACCTATATAACAAAAAGACGAATACGAGCAAAAATAAAGAAGGTTTACACTAATTTTTTCAAAATTTACATGATAAATATTTGTTTTTGTTTTTCCCATTATTTTCGGCATATATTCTTAAAAGGGAATTTACAATAAGTTGACAATTTGTATCACAAATAATGGAAAATAGGAGATATTGATGGATAGCGTGAGAATCGCCCTTAATTAAGTTATTAGGGTTTTACGAAAAATAAATATTCTTGTTTTATGCTCCACATTGTATGCAGTATGTCAATTGAAGCAAAACAATAGTGAAGTGTTTTTTTTTTTAATTTGTGTATACAAAATTTACTCTATGTGCCAAACAGTGGTCTACACATCAGACCAATTGCGGATATATTCAAAGTCGATTCTGAATATCTCGTTTAAAATAAAGTACTTTTAGGACAATATGAGACATAGTATTATTTTTAAAAGTTGTGGTTTAATATGTATGTTGTATTGTTTTAGCAAAAATGATGACATGCAAAATCTTGCGATTTATTCCTATTTTTATCAAGAAATAAGTTTTGTTCGGGTACGTAAGCTTTTGTGAGTTATTTTAGAAAGTCGCTTGTTGTAGTGGCCGTCAAAAAGGAAAGCGCCGCAGAGAAATTTTTTATATTTATTACTCTAACAGTACTTTTTTATACTATTTTTGTAATTTCCTTTTACTTGAGCATCATTTTTGCATATAAAAAAGTGAACTATTTTCCGGACCTATACGAAAAAAATGTATTAGTTATTATCAACTACATTTTTAACTAACAACGGAGGTATCCCGACACGAACTCGTAGATTTTAAGGAACTATGGATATGTTGTAAAGGAGACACGTATATTTCTAGCTGCCCAATCTCACGTTTAAGGATTAAAAATTAGTGTTAAAAATTCAATGATTTTTGTATAAAAACTTGTTTTTAATTTACGAAATTTAGATTTATGTGTACGCAGGGTTAAAGTACTCAAGAAAACATATCAATATTGCCTATATAGTGAACTCAGAGTTGCCACATATTTGAAATACAGGGGAAAAGTTTCCTTGGGAAAAGTCGCATAAAAACCGAATATCGGAAGAAGTTTAGACACCCCCTCGATTCAATTAAATAAATTGGTAGCTTAATACGACTTAAATTCCTTAATAAAACAAGCGATGTGACTCAAAACACATTTTTTTTGATTAACAAAAATACTTGAAAGTGAATGTGTTTTCAAAAAACCTGTTATTTGATACCAAATTCGTCTATAGTTACTTTTAATAAAACGAAAAAAACGTAAAATGGGCTAATTTTTTACCTCACTTAGTAACGCCTAAACCTGAGATAGGGTTGTAAAAAACACATGTCCTTTAAATTTTTATTCTCTACAACATATCCGAAGTTTCATAAGATCTGTGTTAACTAAACTTATGTATTTGTATAATTACTAAGCACCTAGATAATATTCCCACATTTTTTTTATTGCGTGAAGCGTGATCTTGATTCAACAAGTGTTTAAGAACAATTGACTTAAGTTTTGTAATACAATGAGGACAAAGCTACACCAGAAAGCTCATAATCAAAGATGCTTAAAGTGTACGTGTGCCGACGTCGCTCAAACAGCATTTTCTGGCACAACCCCGTACGGATTGGAAATTTAGAGCACGCTCTTCAGTACTGTAAGCATATATCTAAAGGTGACCATACACTTTGCAATATTATTGCAAATATTATTGTAATTTTGCCCTACACATTGCAATATATGGCCAACACAATATAAAATATGTTTCGCATTTCTTGGTTGCACAATAAGAATCAAAACCTTTTTGATGTTTATATATTGTACTAACTTACAATATGACATACACACTGATAATATTTTGCACAATATCAAAAGGTGCACAATAATATTGCATAGTGTATAATTAACTTAAATAAATTAATTAACTGTAAAGATTTTCGAGTGTGTTAAAAATAGATTATGAGGAACGGCTTAAATTGAAACAAGCTTCTTGCTTCTTGTTAAGTTCACTATCATGATATTGCCATATTTGGTAAAGAAACGCATCTGTTTTTGAAACCGGCAACTTTTTGCTGATAAGAAAATATTTGTTTTTGTATTGGGTGCTGTTTTCCATCACTGAAGTTCAAAGTTCTTCTTAATTAATTTTATAATTAAAGCTATAAATTTTTTAAACAAAAATAAATAAGCATTTGATTAACAAAACACCGATCTTCCAAATTAACAATAACAAAATGTTAAACATTGCAGCTACCACTCTACGTCGGACATTGAATAAAAATGTTAGTTCTTTATATTGTTTTAATAAAAATTAATTAAAATTATCTTTTAATTGCCAGTTACAATTACAAGTGAGACACTTAAATTTATTGGAATTCCAAAGTAAAGACTTATTGCAAAAATACAATGTGGCTATACAACAATTCATTGTGTTGGATAACTCGAACAAAGATGTCAATGTTCTAAAACAATTTGGTGGGTATTCCATGAGGTTGTTATGAAACTTTTCTTAGTACTATTTGTGTATTGGTTTTTTGTTTAGAATGCCCGGAGTATGTGGTTAAGGCACAAATATTAGCTGGTGGTCGTGGTAAAGGTGTCTTCGATAATGGTTTCAAAGGTGGCGTTCACATAACCACAAAGTAAGTAAAATAAGATAATAATGTTTAACAATAACTTAATGAAAGGTGCGAGCTTATTATTATCCGAGAATATGTACTACGTATAATTGCAATTTGTCAAAGATATGTATTTGAAACATGCAATGTAGGAGCAGAGAGAGGTTCACTTTGATTTTGTTTGAATTCGGGTATTCAAATTACTCGGGTATCGTTGCGTTTTCGTAATTAACATCGAAAAACGATATCGTTTTTCTAAGAGAATCTGCCTCCATGAAAAAACAAGCAAGTTCCACTTTATAATCTAGGCATATTAGGGAACAGGTATATGAGTAATATCAAAAATTGTCGACAACTGTCGTACACGGTTAACCGACCGTTTACAAGGGCATGCGGGATGGGTTATTTTCCTTGCGGAAAATGTGAAAATTGAAAATATTTTGACTCAAAGTGACGAAAGTTTTTGAATTTCCTCATATTTATTTTTCTAATTTCAGAAAAGATGAAGTACTTCCATTGAGTCATCAAATGATTGGTAATCGTTTGATTACCAAACAAACACCAAAATCGGGCATAATGGTTAAAAAAGTTATGGTAGCTCGCAGTGTTAATATCATACGTGAAACATATCTTTGCATTTTAATGGATCGTGCACACAATGGTCCCGTTTTGATAGCCTCACCAGCTGGTGGAGTCGATATTGAAGCTGTGGCCGAAGAAACTCCCGAGAAAATTAAGACTGTTCCCTTGAATATTGATAAGCCTATACCTCAAGAGACTTTACTGGAAGTCGCTAAATTTTTGGAGTTTAAGGGAAAAACTATTGAGACCTGTGCTCAGGAAATACAAAGATTATATGACTTATTCAAGGCTGTTGATGCGGTTCAAATTGAAATAAATCCTTTGGCTGAGACTGATAAGGGTGAGGTTATTTCGGTAGATGCCAAGTTGAACTTTGATGATAATGCTAAATATAGACAAAAAGATATATTCTCAATGGATACAACCGAAGAAGATGCTGATCCGCGTGAAGTAGAAGCCGAAAAATATGATCTCAACTATGTTGCCATGGATGGTAATATTGGTTGTTTGGTAAATGGTGCTGGCTTAGCTATGGCCACTATGGATATTATCAAATTGAATGGAGGCGAACCTGCTAATTTCCTTGATGTTGGTGGTGGTGTTAAGGAAGCTCAAGTCTTGAAGGCCTTTGAAATTTTAACCTCAGATCCTAAAGTAAAGTGTATTTTGGTTAATGTGTTTGGTGGTATTGTCAATTGTGCCACAATTGCCAATGGCATAGTAGCTGCCTCGAAAACTCTTAAACTTAATGTACCACTAGTGGTACGGCTAGCGGGAACCAATGCTGAAGAAGCTCGTAAAATATTGAAAAACTCTGGTTTACCCATACAAACAGCAGTTGATTTAGATGATGCTGCCCAAAAAGCTGTATCAGCTTTAAAGTAGATTTTAAGTTGAGATATAAAAAGAAACAACTGATTAAATGACTTAAGTTTTCCAAGTAGTTTTTAAAAAATGTTTATTTAGTAGTTCCAGACCATAGATTACATACATCTATGTTCCAGACTTGCATTTTTATTATTTATTTTGAAAATAAAGTTTTTAAATTTAAATTTTTATCATATTAATAGCGTTTTCTTCGAGAATATCATTCTTGTTGAGAAGATTATACTCTCTTTATATATATCTGCCTCTTTCAATTAGAATGCGTGTTGCTAATGCCTTGTTAATGCCTCATATATTATATTGCGTTGAGGTATTTTCTGGTACCACAGATGGTGAATTTAGTAGGTTTACTAGGATTTTCAATCGAATTATTAGATATGTGTATGGCCTAAGACTTCGGTCCCATGTCACCCCGTATGTGGTCCAATTTCTTGGGTGCTCTTTTAGTAATTATGTAGCTATGAGGTTGTTGATATTCTTCTACAAGGCGATGGCAAATGGCTTTCCAGACTATATAGTAAACAATTATATTTTATCCCATTCGGAAAGAAACCCACAATTGGTATATCCAATACATCACACGACTATGTTTGAGCGATCATTTCAGATTAGGCTTTCGAGAATATGGAATGATTTACCTATACAACTGAGAAGTTTTAGTTTTTCACCACCGGTCTTTAGGCAAAAGCTGAAGGATTATGTGGCTGTTCATGATTTGTAATTTTTTGTGTTCGCTGTCTTTTTTTATCTCTCTCAACTTTTTTTTTTTTTTTTATTTTTTTTATTTTTTATTAAGATGTAATTTTTAATTAAAAAGAAATGTTTTTTTTTTATTATTTATGATAGTTTTAAGTTATTTATTTTTTATATAGAAAATATTATTAATTAGCTTGTGTTATAAAGTAGCTTTTAATAATCATATATGGCCCTAAGGGCTTGGGTTATGTAAATTGAAGAGAATAAATTCTATATTTATTATTAAAAAAAAAAAAAAAAAAAAAAAAAAAGTTTTTAACAAAAAATTTTTTTTTATTTTGAAAATTATTTAATGAAGTTTACTATAGAGTTATTCTGTATGAAATCACCAAATCGGCAAAGCTGGCATATCTTAGATTTTACTCAAACTAACTGGAAATGATATTTAGGGTCTGAAAACCCAAAATCCAAGAGGATTTAATTTTTGCACACGGCACTACCGGTTCATGCAAAATAAAAAAACTAAAAAGACTTGTTTTTGTGCGTAGTGGTTTGAGCTGTTAAAATTTTTCTGCTAGAGATATCTACATGATGAACACATTGTTTTAAAGCTGAAGGATTATAGTTTCTATCAAAAATATAAAATTTGACTTAATTCATACACCCGAAAAATAACGCGGTATTGAAAATAAGCATATTTCATTGGTTTTTTGTGTTTTTCAATGAACTCCAGTGTCGGCGCTACTGAATATAAAAGCATAATAATTCTCAGATACAAATTAGACATGTCGGAGAAAAATACAAAATTAAAATTGGCTCAATCTGGCAACTCGTTATGAAAAAATCGTTACTTGAAATTTGGAAATTTTGAAAATTTGCATATTTCAGGCTACAATTTGGTCATGTTTGTTAGCAGATACAAACTTAAAAATTACAGCGTATTTACTCCCTATTTTTAACTTTATAACACTTTAAGACCCGTTTAGTTATTTTCACTCCTCTCGGATTTACAGGGTTTTAAAGAA
Organism: Delia radicum; assembly: GCA_021234595.1. Lineage (NCBI taxonomy): Eukaryota > Metazoa > Arthropoda > Insecta > Diptera > Anthomyiidae > Delia > Delia radicum. The sequence continues at coordinate 170,030,553 of CM037852.1, forward strand.
AAGCCTTTTTGATTTTTTGTATGTATTTTTATACTTCCCTCAATTGTTATATACAGAGAAATTAAAATAAAAACAAGTAGTATTATGAAGAAACAAAGAATAATTATGGACTAAAAAATTTATTTAATAAATTCAGTAGATTTTTTATGTTTACAAAAATTTTACAATAATAAAAAAATTTTTATCAACATTTGTCATCACCATTTCGGCTTAGAAGCTAAGTGGCACTTTTTTGCCACTTCTCATGGCAAAAGTCCTTGTGACGGAGCAGGAGGTACAATTAAGCAGACTGTTAGGAAAGCAAGTCTACAGCGAACTGCGGATCATCATATCCTAACACCTACAGCAATGTTTGATTTTTGTTCTACCCAAATTCCTGGTATAATTTTTTTTTGTATCCATTCCTGATGTTGATGCTATCTGAAACTTTTTGTCAAAAAGATTTATTGATGTTTGCACAATTAAAAATACAAGAAACTACCACAGTTTCTCTCCGATTTCTCACAGTCAGTTAAAAGTACGAAAGTTTTCAGCTTCTGATAACTTTGAAACTCCGAATATTATAAGAACAAACACTTTATAAAAATAATATAAAACTTATTCCACGATTCTTAATTACCCACATTTAAACTATAACTTTTCTACTTTAAATGATAAAAATATACCATTTGCCTATTTTTTGCCACCACTGTAAAATTTTTTAACATCAAAAATCTACTGAATTTATTAAATATATTTTTTAGTCCATAATTATTCTTTGTTACCTCATAATAATACTTGTTTTTATTTTAATTTCTCTGTATATAACAATTGAGGGAAGTACAAAAATACATACAAAAAATCAAAAAGGCTTTTCTTTAAAACCCTATAAATCCGAGAAGAGTGAAAATAACTAAACGGGTCTTGAAGTGTTATAAAGCTAAAAGTAGGGAGTAAATACTCTGTAATTTTCAAGTTTGTGTCTGCTAACAAACATGACCAAATTGTAGCCTGAAATATGCAAATTTTCAAAATTTCCAAATTTCAAGTAACGATTTTTTCATAACGAGTTGCCAGATTGAGCCAATTTTAATTTTGTATTTTTCTCCGACATGTCTAATTTGTATCTGAGAATTATTATGCTTTTATATTCATTAGCGCCGACACTGGAGTTCATTGAAAAACACAAAAAACCAATGAAATATGCTTATTTTCAATACCACGTTATTTTTCGGGTGTATGAATTAAGTCAAATTTTATATTTTTGATAGAAACTATAATCCTTCAGCTTTAAAACGATGCATTCACCATATAGATATCTCTAGCAGAAAAATTTTAACAGCTCAAACCACTACGCACAAAAACAAGACTTTTTAGTTTTTTTATTTTGCGTGAACCGGTAGTGCCGTGTGCAAAAATTAAATCCTCTTGGATTTTGGTTCTTGGAACCCTTAGGAACATTTCCACAAAATTTTAACAAAATCCAAAATGGTCCAGCAACAATTTTTCATTTTTTTCGGTGTTTTCATAGAGAATGACTCTATACTAACAAAGACAACAAATCGATTTTGAATCCCAAAATATTTAAAATAAAAATTTATTTTAGATTTGAATAAATGTATGTCCCTGCCAGCAAGCAAACTCAAAAATCAGTCAGAAATGGGCTCAAAATATATTGAAATTATTAAATTTTCTATAGGCTCAAAAATCAATCTTTTTTTGGAATTGAATTTGAATTCTTTATAAAATATTAAATTTTAAATTCATTTCTAAGTCAATTCATGAATCATTTTTTGGATTAAAGAATTTTATTAAAATTTTTGTGTCTTTTATGATTCTTTTTAGATTCGTTCAAAAATTAGTAATATGTACAAATTAAATTTTTGAATTTAAAAAATATGTGTTTAGTGTAGAAACAGAATAAAAGCTTGACGTTTATTTCCATACAAATCGACATTTAAAAAGAATTGAGCAATGTAGTTGTAAAATAGAATATATTGTATTTTCACATCGTATATTCTTATTCTCTCATTTTTTGTTACTCATTCTCCTAACAGTGTTGCCAAGTTTTAACTGTTCCACATACGAATCGTTCGTTTTTTAGGCGAACGATTCGTATGTGGAACAAACTTCCCGCAGAAGTCTTCCCTGTTACTTACAATTTAGAAAAATTTAAATCAAATATCCACAAACACTACTCCCTCTTTCCTCCCTCCCATACCCTATTTTCCTGATCAATACAATGCACTGCATGAGTAGGGGGCATCCCCTGAGTATTGGTAAAAATTAAAAAAAAAAAAAAAACCAACTTAATATGTTCGAATCCAAAATTTTCATTCAAATTACTTATTTTGTTACTGTTTTTAATAGATTTTTATGTAAAAACTAAAAAATACAGAAGGAATGAACATCTACGACAGTCTTAACACGAAACTAAATATGAGAGCTTTTGTTATATGACAGTTACTGTTGAACGTCGTTATTTTGGTCGAGTTTTCTCTAGCAGCGACAATCGTTTTGCGTTTTGCTCGTATTCTGGGCCGACACTTAAGCTTGATTCACCCGTTATGCACCCCTGTCCACCCTTATCTACTATTTCCCAGTATTGATGATACGAAATATCATTTTCAAAAGAAATTCTACAATACTCGTAATTTGACAATTCGTATCATCAATAGGGGGGAATATTAAATATGGATGGACATAGATGGATAGCGTGTGCATTGCCCCTTATTTGATTAATTTCATGGAATAAGAATACTCATAAAAGTTCTACAGTTACTACATGACAGTTATTTGTGCAGTACAGAGTTCGTAGTTGTTTGAACTGCAATTGCAGTTGTTTTACTTAGAAATACTATTTTTATTGTTTTTGAGGGTTAATTTTTTAAACAACCTACCAAAATTAACGCACTTCGTTAACAGTTATTTTATGCAGTTGTTTCGACTTTTTGTAGCTTTTTAATATTTATATATTAATTCAATGAGAAATGATTTGGAAAAATACCGTGAAACGTGAATATTTACAAAAAAAAAAACAGTATTCTCTTTAAGACAGTATTTTCCTTACACAGTATTCTTTTTACACAATATTCTCTTTACACAGTATTCTCTTTAAGACAGACATGTGGCAGACATGATTTTTAAAAATAGCGTGAAACATGAATATTTAAAGTGATATTTTATATAAATATAGTTTTACAAAAGTGTGTTTATTAAATAATAAAATCAGGTTAAGAATATTTACAAAAAAGTTTTTGATTAATATTTTTAAATGCTGGTAATAGGTCCATTCGTTTACTTTTCCAGTAAAATCCAGTAGATGAGTAAATTTTGGGCAAAATGAAAATTTTACTCTCAGAACTGGCTCTTGCACAAAAAAGTAAACGAACGGAAAAATTGCAAAAACTTGCAGGTTAATTCAAACATATGAGCGCTAAAAAGCTTAATGTTGTAAAATAAGTGTTGTAATTTAGATTACCCAGTATTTATTGTTTTTGGTACTTGATGCATTGCATTTTAATAATTATAAATTCGTAGCAATTGTATTAATTAAATAAACTTTTGTGGAAGCTTCTGTACCTGTTTAGTTTGTACATGACTTTTAATTTTGTTTCTAGTTAAATAACATACGAAAATACATGAATACTTGATTTTTGATATTCGGTACCCTGAATAATATGCAGTAAGAAGTATTCATATATTCATTAGCTTTACATCTCTAATATATTAATGTAAATAAAAACAATTAACAGAGATATTAGAAAACTGATAAATTGTTACTATAATAATTGTAACTGACAACTTTAATTTGTTTCAGGTTGAAAATAATTATTTATAGTTTTTGCCGCCCTTTTAATTCAGCTTTTAATCTTTTAAATGTTTTTATTACTAAATGTATGCATATTTTTGTTTGTTTACTTAATTTAATCATATGTTTTTGTTTTCTACTGGATTTTACTGGCGAAAATTTGTCCAGTAAAAATTTGCAGGTTTTTTGCTGACAATTGTCACTTTACTCTCTTAGTAGATGCTCTCTTTTGCAAATTTATGTGTACGCGAACGCATTTCAGTAAAATCCAGTACAAATTTGTACAAATTTGTGCAAATTTTGGTGTAAACGAATGGACCTAATGTTTTGACTGCATTTGTAGTTGTTCTTACTACATTTTTAACAATTAAAAATAATTACACATTGCAGTTGATTTAAATGCAAATTAAGTGTACAACTGCAAATTTAGTTATTTTAACTACCATTTGCTGTTGATTTTACCTACATAATTTACTTAGTGTATCAAAATTTTGCTGGCTGGTGTGCTGAACTTTATTGTAAATCGCAACAAACAGAACGTTCCGCTTTCGTGCCGTCTTCTGTACGACATAAATAGAATCCAATTTAATCCGTTTTATAGGATTTAAATAATTTTTTTTGGACAAGAAAAACTTAATTATAAACGCTGGAAAGATCGCACTGTTAGTTACGGGGCTCTTACTGATAAAAAAAAACGGCGTAGTCCACCTCTGAGTTTAAGCTTTAGTTTAGCCTCCTAAATCCGAATCTGAAGTCAAAAATGTTTCACCGGCTCGCCTTTCCAAGTTATAGACCATTCTCTTTTTATCCCTTTCACCCGGGCAAAAATGGTTTATTGGTCAATATTGCGGAGATGGTTTTAAAATGTCTTTTACTTTTTATGTATTTGAATCCTACACTCATAATAATCCATGCTTAAAAATACAAATATATTTTTTGTAAATTTTTTTTCGTAGAATGTACAAACATTTTGTTTATATTACAAAACTTTTGTATAAAACAAATTATATAAATTTACAAATTTCGTAAAAAATACAAACATGATTTCGTAATATTTTTTTAGTACATTGTACAAAAATTTCTATGTTTTATTTTTTTATTTCATTATTACTATTTTTGTGTTTTGATATAAATGGATATTTTGTATTTTGTTTAATAAAGAGGATCCTAAAACAAGTTAAAGAGGACCCGAAAACACAACTTCCACTTTATTTGCCGGGTTTAGTATGAAATTCAATAAAACAAATATTTGAAAAGATAAAATATTTAATAATAAAATGCAATTAGTTTGAAATTGTTATTTAAGTTTTTTATTATTATTATTTTTTTATTTTGTTTTTTAATATATTATTTAATATATTTATAAAAAAATTATATTATTTTATTTAGTTCAATAAACATAATAAAAATATTTAATTGCCATTTTACCTTTTTTATTAAATATTTGTAGCATATTTTTCTAGTTTTCATACAAATTTCATAATATTTTCGACTTAAGTTCCTTTTTAGTTTGTTGTATTGCATCAGCTACTTTGGTGCAAATGGTAGAGGGGTCTACTTCAACACAGCAGGACGTCACTGAAATCGTGAGTTCGATTTTGGTGTGGCACCATTACATTTTTTTTTTTAATTTTAAAATAAACCCGTAAGGTATGCACCACATTTTTATTTAAAAAATTTTTTTTACAAAACTTTACGAAATGTGATTTGTATATTCTACAAATTTTTTCGTAATGTCAAAATAACCAAAACTTTCGTAAAATGAACAACGGTTTTCGTGTATTTTACCTATAGATTATTAAGAGTGTACATACATTTAATTCTCATTTGAGTAAAACTTTGTGTAAGAGTATTTTAGAACACCGAAAGAAAATAGTATTTTTTAGAAATTGTACTTGCAACATTTTGATTGTTTAAAAATTTAGACATATTAAAAGCATGTTTATAATATGCCCTTCAATAAATAAGAAGAGGGATCAACCTTAGAAATCCATCATTTAGATCCGGAAATATATGTAAAATAGGCCAACGTTTTGAACCAAGTTTTTTTGAAATACACTAGGCCTATATTTCGGGAGGTGTTAATTTAGGTGTTTTGACTTCAGATTCGAGTTTAGGAGGCCAAAGTATTTAAAAACAAGTTTTATTATAAGTCTGAGCAAAACCCTTTCTATATCCATATAAAATTTTAATATCTGTTAAATTTCGACCTAATCCTGAAAAATCGTCAGTTTATAGCGATCTCTAAATATTAGTCGATTTGTCTGAAATTTGGACAGAGCATTACTGAGCTCTATTTTAACTGGGGCAGACTTGTGGAGATCTAAAATTGACAGCCTTTTTTTGGGCGACCCTCAATGCCTGTACCATTGACGGATACGTTTTTAAGGACCGCTAACGTGCCGTCAAAGACGGATTCATGATTTCGTACATGTCGGAGAGTCCGTAAAAACATTTTTTGTGAACTTTATTTTAAATAATTTGAAAAATAACTTAGTAAGACTAATTGAATTTAACTGTTCTCAGCAGTTTTTATACTAAAAGCTATAAAAAATTTTATAGAGTCTTTAATACATAACTTTTTAGCACAAGGATTTATATACATTTACTTTCCTCCATTCTTGGCGTTATAGCAAACAAAGTGACACCTAGTGTGATTTTTTTTTTGTGTAGAGTTAAAGCATACTCTGTAATAGCAGAAAATACCAGCGAACTTTATGGCAAATGTAGGCTGTTAAAATATCCTTTTATATGAATTTTACAACAAAGAAAAAGAAGAAAAGGTAATATTTTTTAACATTTAAGGATATTTTATGACAAGAAAAGTGTTTTATTAACTTTATCTTTTTAAGCTTTTAAATGTATAGTTAAAACGGCTTTAATAAAAGTTTTTTTTCGGATTATAAGATATTTTGCAACATCCCAGCAAAATATAAACTAATGTATTATTCAAGAATGCAGTTTTTGGTGCATATAAAAGAAGCAGTTTGCGCTGGTTTTCTACTCCTAAAAACTTATTTTAAATGACTTCAAAAATACATTTACAGTAGAAACTCGATTCTTGCACGTAATGAAAACCAGGCTCGGTGCAAGTTTCGAGGTTGTCGCAAGTACCGAGTATTATTTTCCCATACAAAATAAAAGGCACATGCATCTGTTTAGAATCTAAGTTTAATATTTCAATTCAAAACACTTAAGTTCAACGCATACGTATAACAGTAGATACATATTTTATGTGGAATTAAAGAAATTTAAAATTTTTGTTTGTTTTGTACAAAGTCGCTTGTTCAGTACTACACTGCTTCTTAGTCTCTGGAGCATCATAATATCGTCTAATGAAGCATTGTTTTGCTCCGCCCATTCTAAGCAAATATTGAACGCTGATATATATACATAATACAAAAACGTTGCAAGTATCGAGTTCAAAATTTTCGGATGTCGCAAGTACTGAGTGCGTAATGAAAAATATTCCTATGTTGCAAGAATCGAGGTGTGCAAGTATCAAGTATGTGCAAGAATCGAGTTACTACTGTAATTAAAAACTAAATAAGTGATTTAGTCTTATTTTTTCATATGATACAATTAAAACAATTTTTGTTTAACTAAACATTAATTTAATGAAAAATTTCATAAGTTCGTGCATACAAGCGAAAATTTATTTTATTGACTTTATGTAAAAATTCCAGAGTCTTAAGATGGTGATAGTACCAGAAGCTGTTTAACGAATGGGTTGTTCAAAAAGAAAAAATTTCTAGGAATTACTTAGACCTTTTATAAGTTTAAAACGTTTTACTACACTAAAACTAAAACAACTGACAAAATTGGTAAAATCTACTGTTTAATTGTTTTTTTTTATACTTTTCAAATATATTTTAATAACATTTAATAATAAAATACATGTTACTTTAAATACAAAGTCAAATTTTTAAATGGCAATTACGTTTTTATGCATAGACTCAAAAAAAAGTTAGTAAAGTCAGCAAAAAATTTTGCTGAGTCAGCAAAATTTCAGACAGGAGGGTGCTTGCAAGAAAATATCAGCAAAATCTTTTGTTGAAAATCAGCGGGCTGATTTTTAGCAACTAAATTAGTAGATTAAGCAAAAGTTTTGCTAACACTTAGTTGATTAAAAACTAAAAAAATTTCTGATTAAAGTTAACAAAATTTTTGATGAATATTAGTATACGCAAAAAACTCCAAAAATTTGTCCAAAAATTATACTTTTGTTAATTTATTTGCTAAAAATCCTAAACATTTTTTTTTGATTCTTATAAAAAAAATTTACAATAAGTTACAAAATATAAAAATTTTCATACTTAATGGAATGCCCTTGATAATTCTAGAAACGAAGCGAAAAAATAATAAAATATGACGTATACAACACTTTTTTTGTAATAAGAAAGCGAAAACATAAAAATTACCTAAGATGTGTACTATTGTCTTTCGCTTTTAGTCTGTCTATCTGAACGTATATTTGTTTGCAATTTAAAATTGGCATTTTGACCATACTGCATTAATTATCATTGAAAACATTTAGTTTACAAATACACATTTAATATTTATTAAATTTAAATTTCATTTTGTCTTTAATTTAATTAATATATAATTACGTTAACAAGCCGGTGACAATACAAAATGTAAGTTGTTTTAATCCGAAATTTTGTTTTACGTATAAGAAACAGATATAAAAATCTTCCATGGTTGATTTTTTTATATATCTTACTAGAGCTGTACTTTTTAGTATAATTTTCCTTTTCTCTACTACAATTTGCCATGAAGTATATCACTCTGAGTATATTTTTCAATCTGGTTATCGTCCACACTATTAATGTGCTTATCAGCATAATTTGCTTAACAAAATAAATTAGTAAAACATTAGCCAAATATTAGTTAAACATTAGTTAAGTGATGAATAAGTATAACTAAAATTTTAGCTGAAAACATAATTTTAGCAAATAAAAATTGCTAACAAATAGTATACTTGATTTACAAGACGTTCTACTAACTTTTCTACTAACTTATTTTTTTGAGAGTTATAGATTTTATATGTACAATGAAATTTTCGAATTATTATTTGCAGGCAATTCCGCTAAAATACTGTTATCGATTCAAAACCTTTTCAACTTATTATTAGATTTGATTATAGTGGCACTATGCACCGCGACCAGAAATTATTATTTTGTGCTGCCAGCGAATACACCCTATAGGTTCAGGCTCCCTACGAAGCCAATTATCCTACCAGGTGAACAGTTCCAAATGTCCGATGGCGTTACTATTCGACCACCGAAATAACGCACTCCTGTCGGAGAGCCTCGGACATTTGCAGAGAACATGCTCAGAGGTCTCGGGTTCCAATTCACAAAACCTGCACGTATCCGTAGAGGATCGTCCCAACTTGTACAATTGATACCTAAGGCCACAGTGTCCTGTGAGGTAACCCGTTACGGTCCTTAGTTCGCCCCTCGTCATAGACAAGAGTTTCCGCGATCTCTCCCCAGAGGGAGATATAAACAGCCTCGCCTGTCGCAGCCCAGGCTATCTGGCCCAATAGGCCCCAAACTCCGACTCCCTCCATCTTCTGAGCCTCTCTCTGACATACCCATTGGGTACGCCACAGAAGGGTTCCGGGCCAATGAATTGTCGACGAGCTCCGCAGTTGGCTAAACAGTCAGCTCGTTCGTTGCCCTCATGCCCCTCATGGCCTGGATTTCAACTTATTATTTTATCCCTAAAATACAGTTACCGAAATAATTGACAAATTGTTATCTTTAAGCTACCGTTAACTGAAATGCCGATATCCTTAAAATACCGTTACCGAAATAACTAAAATAGCGTTATCGCTAGAATGGCGTTACCGAAATAATTGAAATATCGTTATACTTATAAAAAATCCCGTAAAAATAGTTGAATATTCAGCTACGACAACAGAATATACACACACATAACAAATTCGGTTGTCTCAACAGAATTTCATCCAACCGAATTGATTCGGTTACTGCAACATCGTAAATTCGGTTGTCACCAATGAGTTCGGTTATTGTAACCAAATTGAAGGTTGTGACAACTGAATTCAGTTGCCACAACCGACTTTACGAGGTGGCAGAACCGAATCGATTCGGTTGGATGAAATTTTAGAATTTTTATGAGAGTAGTTTTACACCTGAGTTTGAGCCGACAGAATTTTCGATTATGTTGAGAATTATCTGCTAAATTTAGGTGAACTAAATTTTAGAAAAACTAAATTTGAGTTGACAGTTATAGTTAAATTAACAAAAAATTTAGCTAAATCAACAGAATTTTCAAGCTGAATCAACAGAAATTTTCTGTTGAAAAGACCTTACCGGACCTGAATAGAGGCTGGCCCATATTTATTACCGTGAATGTAAGTAGTTAATAAAGAGTACTTAATGGTATGGATCCAGTCAGAAAAATACAAAAGGACCACCGCTGGCAAGGAACTTTAGCAAATGGTACAATAGCTGGAAACAAGTTCTTTTCTAAGCCCAAAATGATAAAATCATTAGACAAAAGGTCCGCCTGTCGGACAAGTACTGCCAATATTGGCATAACAACTGATGCAAACAACTTACCAACGTTGAGAAAAAAAGAGCTTTTCCAGAAACAAAAAAAATCAATTTTATATAAAAAAAAAGTATAAAAAAATCACAAAACATTTTTTGTCTGAAACCGGGCTCGAACTTGGTACCTTCCAACTACAAACTTTTTTAAACAAAGCATTATCATTTTTAAAAAATAAATGAATGCTTTACCAGTGGTTAGGCTTTTGAGCTGTTGGTAATTTCTGAATGGATAGCACTGAGAAACCACTTTTCCCAACGTTGGCATTAAACAAGTGTTGTGCCAGTAGTTTATCCACGGTTAGCCAGTGGAATACCAGTGCTTGATATTTTGTACAACTGGAGTTTCTGACTGAGGAGTTACGATTTTTGGTACATTTTGCTCTATCTCACTTAGTTTCCGAAATACAGATTAGATGGCAAAATTTTTAAATTTGAGAATCACGAATTACAAAACAGACTTCTGAACTAACTTTTTTAATGAGTGTATCCTTAAAATATCGTTACCGAAATAATCTAAATTTATCAATATATCCTTAATTTATAAATAAATTAATTTTTTTTAATTAATTTTAGTCGAGATCAGAAATAGAATCCCTTTATAAAGATTTTTTTCACTAAACTGATAAAGTTTTCTTCACAATGTAAATGAAAAATTTCTTAAACGTTATGGAAAAGCTTCATAGTTGTAATGAAACTTTTTAATTAGTTGTATAAAATTCTGAATAAAAAAAATTTAATTTTCATTAAATTTTATAAAACACTGCATTAATTTAATGAAAAGTTTCAATGTACGATTTCCAGTGACATTTCATAGATCTATTCATTGATATCATGCACAGAATTCTCTCAATGTAGTTTTAACAAAGTTTGATTATAAACTAGCCAGTCATTAAAATTTGGACTGATGGGCATACAAATATTGGTGTGTATTGATATTACCGTTAGCCTTAAAATACAGATACCGATATAACTAAAATAACATTACCCTTCAAATACCGTTACCGACAATCGCATCGAATTAGTTACGATCCATGATATATCAATAATAACAAATATAAAATAACAAACATTTTTAAAAACTCCACAATTTTTACTTGTTTATTCAAGTAATTAAATAACTGCTTCAAACAACTGGTACAAAAATATAGAAACTTTCTTTAGTTGTTTTTTAAGTTGCTGTCATAATACAGTAGTTTTTAAGTTTTTTCATAGAAAAATAACTGTAACCGCAGTTAAAAACAACTGCTGATTACTACACAAACATCTGCGTCTTTAACAAACAGTTTTCCCGATTTATAACCGTGTTACACTGTACACTCATAAAAAAAGTTGCTACAAAAGTCTGTTAAACGTGTTCTAATTAGCAGGCTAAGGTAGCACTATTCGGCAGAATTATTAATTTAAAATGAAATAGCTTAAAAGCCTCTATTTTTATTAAAAAAAAAAATTACAAAATCAAGTTTTTCACATAATAGTTTTCTTTAAAACGTCAAACACCCCGGCTGTTTGTATTAGTTTAAGATTATTTTATAATTTGAAAAACGTTCAGTATTCTACTTAATTTTCTCTATATCTAAAGTACAGTATATTTTATATGAAAACGTATGAAAGAACTATTCGGCAAATATCCGGGATTCGGTTTAAAACGAATATTCGGCAAAGTGCAGAATATACTACTCGTGACATCTCTAAAAAAATATTTTTATAGAAAAATGTCTCAAATTTTGAACATATTTTTATAACCACTTCTGTGCTTTAACATAGTTTAAAATAACATAATGTTAACATTATTTCCCCTTAATGTAATAAAAATTCTGTTAATTCAAATTCAGCAAATTCTAGCAGTTTTTTAAGACTCTTTAAAATCCCATAATTGTGCTCTCATTTTCATAACTAAATCCTTACGCATTTTCAAAGTTGATTGTCAATGCCAAGTTGGCCAAGTAGATGAGAGAGTGTGATTTACTTAAAAACTTGTCGAAAATTTTCATCTCATTATTTGTAAACATAAAATTGCAATATTCCCACCAATGTTAAAATATACACACAACCATCACTAAATGACCATATAAGCTTATGGTAAATTAATAGTAATGTTGGTGGGTGATACTGGAGTTGAGAAGGTTGTTGGGGGTTGCAGTCGCCTACACACTGATAATAAATTAGTTGGAATTCCATTGCAACCAACAAAATTTAATCATTATTCAGTAATAAGTAGCAAAAAAGTTAGTTGAGTCAGCAACATTTTTTGTTTGGAGGATCCTTGCAGAAAAATTGCTAACATCTGCAAATGTGTTTTGCTGGAAATCAGTGAGCTGATTTTTAGCAAAAAATTAGTAAATTCAATGCAAATGAAAATCGTCTTGTTGAAATCAACAACATTTTTGGCTGGAACTTAGTAGATTGAAAAAACTAAAAAACATAATATGAAATTTTTACTTTAGTTAATTTATTTTGCTGAAAATTAAATCTAATTTTTTTGTGATTGTTTTAAATGTACAATATATAAAAATGTCAGGACTTCCACATCGCGTCCCTTTGATTTTATATTTATGTATACCAAAGAAAAAATGAAATAATTTAAATCAATTTTTATCTTTTCTTTTCTCTCTACTTCGCCTTTACAAGCTGCGATATCTATATCACGACTTTTTATTTGTTCTCCTTGCTATGGATTTGCTTATCAGTACAATTTTGGTAGCAACAAAAACTAGTGAATCATTAGTTCAAAATAAGTTTTTTAGTAAAACCGTTTAACAAAATTTTCAGCAATAAAAATTGCTGTAAGTTAGTTAAATATAACAAAATTTTCAACAATTTTTTTTTTGCGTGTAATTAATCATCACAACAATTAAACTTAATTATGAACTAAAAATATATTAAATTAAATATTGGCCTCTATAAACAATTTTGGAAACCTATTATCTTCTACATTACTTTTAATACCAACAACTAATCGGAGATATTGTCACTTAAATAAAATATTTGCAATTAAAATTGAAAAATAGTTTCGCCTGCAAAAAACAATCACTCTATCTAAAATATTAGTTTTCAATTAGTTTCAAATATTAATTATCAATTTTAAAATCTAAAGTTTTTATATAGTTTTGGTACATCTAATCAAATTTTGGAATTACCAACCGAATTTCTATTGTTTATATAAATCTATTTTTAGACATACATTTTAAAAATTGAAACAAAAAAACATTCAAAGTTTAAATTTAAAAAACAAATGCAAATTGGTTTTAGGCTAGAGGCCTGACAACCAAGAGGTTGCCGGTTCGAGGCCAGTTCGCAAATTTGTTATTAATAAAATAATTTTAAAACAATGAGTGTACGCACGATGTTCATTTGCACACGATACAAATCGTCAATACTGCTCTAGGCTTAGAAATTGCAAATAACCGACTGTGCATATTTGCATCGCGTGCAAATGACCATTGTGAATACCGTGAATATACAGTTTTTTTTTATAATTTTGGTAACTCTAATAAAATATTGAGATTAGCTAAATAATTTCAGTTGCATTTTTAGACAAATATTTAAATTTGAAACTAAAAAATATTCAAGGTTTAAAATTTAAAAACATATTTAACTTGGGTTTATGCTAGAGGTAATGTTATTGCCCGACAAACGGTAGGTCGCCTGTTCGAGCCCGGTTCACGGCATAAGAACTTTTTATTAATAAAATAAATTTTGTGGAACGCATGTGAGAGTCTATTTATGAAATATTACAATCCATTAACATTAAATATTCAATTTTTACAATAAAAATTCGAAATTTGTAAATAAATGTCGGTTGTTGCAATAGTATTAAAATTGTATATTAGTGATAGTACGTTTAACAACAAAAATTCGGTTGACAAAAAAATTCAGTTGCAACTATGAAACTGTTTTTCTGTGTGTATAAAGCATTTGGCTCGTTAGGTGAAAATCTAATTGAACAAGTTAGAAAAGTATAACACCGACACCAACTAAAGCAAGTAGCAGGTAACAAGAACAATTGCATGCATACAACAATATCAATAGCATGAAAATCATAACAAAAACACTACTGTTCAGAGTTTTAAAGAATGAATTCAAATTCAACAAAAAACTTTTCATTAAATACATGACTTTGTTCATAACATTTATAGGAATTAATTTGAATTTTCATAAATTATATTAAAAACTTTTACACTCAGTAAATTATGTAGGTAGAATCAACTGCAAATGACAGTATAACTGCATTTGCAGTTGAAAATGTGTAGGGTAGAAGATGAAGGTTTCGTCACTGGGGCACATATGTATATCACACCCGAATTTCGCTCTATTTAAAAGAGTAATTTAAATGTTCCTTTCCATAATTTGTACAGTTATTGATCATCTTTTATGTCACCAAATTTTACACTTAGACATGTTTTTGTGTGTTTTCGATTGCTAAAAAATAATATAGAGTTAGTATATTTGAAATAACTTTTTCATTTCGTGTATTAAAACAAAATACCCTTTAAGATGTCGAATCATTGATATTAATTTATAATATAAACACAAATTTTTTAAATTTTTAATAAGTGTAAAAAAATAATATATGTGAGCGGCTGATCATAGGGCACATACGATATTAATTTAATTAATTTTTGTTTAAATTTACCCAACTTATAGTATGAAACTGAACTCCTACTATAAGATGGGCAAATGTACTATAAGTGCGTAAATCAAAACAAATTACACACATGATGTGTATTTTAATTACATACATGATGCGCAATTTAATTACACACAAAATGTGTAATTTTACATAAAAATGCATGGGTTTTCTTTTTAATTAATTATTGTTTTTTTTTCCATTTTTCAGAAACTTTAACAAAAAATACAATGTGATTCCCAAAAGAAAAACAAATGAAAGAATTTTTAATATATTTTAGTAATATTTTTTTTTTATAATTTTAAAGCCGAACACAATTTCTTTATTCTGAGGACATTTTCCTTTGGAAAATACCATAGATTCTAACCTTTTTTATATAGGAAACGCTTTATATTCTTAGCTCTTTTCTATAGAAAAGTCATCAGGTTCTAATACTTTTTCCATAGAAAAAAAATCCGATTTTGAGGTCCTTTTCTATAGAAAGTCTTAGATGCAGAAAACTTTTTTGTGTTTTAGTCTTCGTAATTGGTTTCCTATAGAAAAACTCCTCAAAATCTGAGGGTTTCCTATTAAAAAAAAATCTTAAGGTTCTTATACAACAAAAGTCCTTTGAAACTGTGGGTTTTTCTTTGTGAAAAGCGTTGCGACCTGAGAAGTTTTCTATACCAACAAGCCTCAGAGTATGAGGCTGTTCCTTAGACCGTACCACCTAACAATCAAAAAAAGGGCAATTAAAAAAAAAAGTTATTTTTTTTTTACTTTTTTAAGTTTTTTGTTATATCTTCCGTATTTACAGTCGGATCTTAAAATATGATATATCGATGTTTTTGTCTAGAGAATAACAACTCATACGCTATCCACCACGATATTTCCCAGTATTAATGATACGAAAACATTTTTTGTTAGTTTCAAAAGAGAATTCACAATTATTTGACAATTTGAATTACCCATATATATGGGTGGATAGGGGTGGATATCGTGTGAATATCCCCTTACATTAAAATCATATATCGGCCATTCCCCTATAGATCGGCCAAAATCTGACTTTGGGTCTTCAGATTTCAATTAAATTTTGCATTCAGAATCTTTATGAAGCCACTTAAAGATTAGCGTTTTTAGTTTACCAAATTTCAAAAATAAACGGTTTTACGCGCGATTTTGTTTTTTTTTTTTTGAAAAATGGGAAATATGAAAAAGTGTGAAAGCTTGTAGATTCGTATTTTCTTTAATATTCATCGGATCATCACCATTTAAATTGCATTGGAATGGTAAACTTCTGTTATAATAAATTGCATTTGTAATGCAATTTATTATTTTAAAATGCATTTTTCTGAAATTTGGCCACTCTCTGGAATTTTCACCAAAATAATGCACATTAATTTTTTTTGGTTTCACTCATTTCAACAGTTTATTTACTTTTTAATAATTAAGTGTTAAGGAGCCTTTTAAATTATACATTTAATTTTAATATTTATTCTGTCCGTAAAAGATAAAAGAATCTTCTTAAGCATTCTGTTTTAAAAATTTAATTTTTAACCTATCTACCTAGCTATCAAATATTAAATTTTTTTATTGAAAGACACATGATGTTGAAAGGGTTAACAATTATTCTTTTAAAACATAATGTTTTATTAGATTAGTTTATCTTTGTTTCGCAAAGATATCATGTATACTCTGTTCTCAGATTAACCATGTTCTCAGATTTATCATGTTTACTCTGTTCTCAGAAAAAACATGCATTTGCATTAAGTTCCGGTTCCTGTTTCTAACATATCCAAATTTCATTGAAATCGTAGTGGATCAGTTGGGATACTTGGGATCCTTGTTAGATGCTAATAATTTTTTCTTATAGAAAATATCTCTGGTTATGAACACAATTTGGAAAACTTAGATTAAGAGAACTTTTTCCTTTAGAACATCCTCAGAAGAAATGTTTTCGCAGTATTGCAAAAGTAACTGCTATGTAGTAACTGCAGATCTTTTCTGAGTGTGTCAAACTTTTAAGCTATTGAGGTGTACATTAGATGGAATAATGAAAAGCTTATTTAAGCTACAAGTAAAAAATGTTGTCAAATTAAGCAAAACAAACTTTTCATTAAATTCATGCTTTTTTTATAATGTTTATTGGTAGATTGTAGAATTAATGAAATTTTCCTTAATTTTTTAATTTCTATGCTTGAAGGTTTTTATAAAAACTGCAGATTTATGATATTAGTAATTAAAAAAAATATTCTTTCATTTTTACAGCTTTTCATAACTACTACTATGAACTTTATTCATTAAATTAATGAAAAGCTTTTTGACTGAATTTGTTCGGTGTAATAATGAAATAAATAATTTTTGTAGTTCGCCCCGGTAGGCTAGTTGGTAGCGTGCTGGCTTATAAGTGCGGGGGACGTGGGTTCGATTCCCACCAGAGGCACTGCTCTGTTTTCGCTACAACGCGGCGAAGACCATAGTAGCTAGTGCTCGGTAAGGGTAATAGGATATAATTTGTAATTATATGAGTATTAATTAATAAAATAAAAAAAAATAATAATAATTTTTGTGCAATAAAATTTATAAGACTTTATTTACATTTTGAAAATCTTGAATTAAGACATAATACAATAACAACTTAAGAACTTCTTTTAAAGTCCTGATTATAAGTCCAGGTTCACTAGTACAACTAAAGGAGGAAGATAATTTTACATGCCACAAGTATGTGTGTGTATTTGTACGTTGTTGTGGCAAGTAGTTATGCAAAGTGGATAGACTTAAGTAAAAAAAAAAACTTTGTACAAGTATTAAAAAATCAGGTGTTGAGTGTACACTTGAACAAACACAACGTCAAGGAGAAGATGAGGCAAAAAAGGTCTTAAGGACATCACCGGCTTATGTTGGTAGAACCAACAACAACAACAACTGCAACGATATTATGACGCATTGAAAGTACAAGCATTTTATGCTTTTATAAATAGAATAAACTACAAAAAACAAATATGTTATTGTAGGAGTAAGAGAATAATATGATACCAAATTGTATCCTCAGAATAGTTACTCAGGCTTTTTGCATTGTAATTTTTTTATTTTTATTTATTTACAAGGTTAAATACCCAAACAGCCTTTGGAAATGTGCAATATTTATAACTTTTGTATTCAAGTGCTTGCTATACAATTAACATTAATGAACTTGATGTTTTTGTTTTTCAATTTAAGGATAAGAAAAACAGGATTAAAGGTTTAAAATAAATTAAGATAAAATTTTAACTAAAACAAGTCGATTTCCATGATTTAATTTCATTACGTTAATTATGTATATGTTAGCATAAATAAACTTAAATCTTAAGAGATTATTGTTTTTAAACACAATCAAAAAATTTGTCAGAAGAATCTAATGACAATTATAGTAAAAACAAAGGTAAATGCAGTGAAAAAGGTGACAGAGGTAATTACCTTTAAAATAACTAAAAATGTATTAAAAATAACTAAGAATGTCGTAAAAATAACTGACATTTTTTTACTACAAAAATTCTAAAACAGTTAAAAAATTGTTTAAAATTACTGTTTTTTAACAGTTATTTATATTGTATTTTAAAAATATATTTTAGTAAAAAAAATGTATTTTTCTTTCGATTACAATAAACATTTGTATTTCCTACATCCTACTTAAATTTTAAGGTCAACATTTCACAAGATACTCGTCAGTTATCATTTGCAATCTAAATGGATCTTCACAAGTGATACACCGTTTAAATGCTATGGTGTTGTAGATTGCTGTAGGCAATATTTTAATTTGATACACTCACAATATTTTGTCGTTACAATCAAAGGAATATGTACTTAAAAACTACTAAGCATACACTTAGAATAGTATGTAGGTAAAGACCACTGAAGAACAAATAAAATTACACTTAAAGAAAGGACGACTTACATTTCAGTAAATTCAACTAAAAAGAGACTAACAATTGTAGAAAAAATTAATCACACATGTTAGTAAAAAATAAATAAACATTTACTTTTTTTACTCTTTTAAATAACAAAAAACTACTGTTAAAAAAATTAATGTAAAATCATAAAACAGTCATATTATGTGGTTTGTTTTTTAAATGAACTACAAAGTTAGTAACGAATTTTAATTGTTCTACAGATGACTGATATCAACATTAAAAATAAAGAAACTGTATTACAACCGAAGCAACTACATATTTTTAAAGCCTGAGTGTATAGTTAAAACCCGGTCAACTCACTTTTCTTTTACATCAAATATTTTTTTCATTTATTTTTAACTATTAAAAAATCAACTTAAAATCCGGAAAAATAAAATATTTTCTTTCATTTTTACCATTAAAAATAAAAAATATCCAAATCTGTTAAAATAAACGATTTTATTTTATTTTAACTATCAACAAGTTATTAAAAACAACAGTTTTTCTTTAATTTTTACTACAAACAGAGAACAGAGTCGTTGTGAATACCGAATTTGTCTCCAACCGAATTCAGGTAGTTGCACTTACTATCACGTTATTCGGTTACAGCTTTCGACATTTGCAGTTATGTATGTTCTGTACTCTCGACCGAATTTTTTAATATTATAACTTTCGAGTAAATTAAAACACTGTTTCCAATATTATTCCGTATATTAATAGTCCATACAAATATAAAGTAACGCAATTTTATTTTTTCGTGGTATTCAAAAAGGTTTTCGCATAATCGTCTTTTTGTTTAATTGTGCGCCCCTTTAGGCTAGTTGGTAGCGTGCTGGCTTATCAGTGCGGGGGTCGTGGGTTCGATTCCCACCTAGCTAGTGCTCGGTTAGGGTAATAGTATATAATTTGTAATTATATGATTATTTATTAGAAAAAAAAATTTTTTTTGTTTAATTAAATTAAAAATTAATATTTAGCTAAAATTTTAACATAATTAGACAACAACGATGTATATCCAACTTAAAGGACACAAACGTTTGCAAAGCTGTCTTGTTTCGCGGATTTTGATAAAACAGATTAAAGCGTTGTTTGGCGATATAGACATCAAAATTAGCAAAATAACGAACACAATAAGTAAAAAGTTATTTATTATATGTTGTTCAGTATTATTGGTCAAATAGTACAACTTTAATGTTAAAAACTTGAAAAAAAATGCATTTTAAGGAAATATACTTAATGCGAAAGGTATTTGTTTCAAAATGACCTGAAAAAGCGATTATTGCCCATCGCGTGCTGATAGATAAACATTTTTCAAAAAAAAAAAAGCTGTAACCCTAGTGTGCACATAATTTTATAAGTTTCGCCGGGTTACAAACCAAAATAAAAACTCGAAAAACTTTGAAAAATTTTGAATTCTCGAAAAAAATTATGACGCCAAAAAAAGCGTTTGGGGAAAGTTTTTTCTTTACGTCAACTTTTATTTTTTATTTTCAACATAGATGATGCGCTTGACTAAAGCTTTCCACCCTATTGAAGTTATGCTAAAACCAAACTATTGCGAATTTATAAAAAAGCTGAAACATGTATTTACTTAAACCAACTAAAGATTAAATTCAAAATTTGACATTTATATCACAAAAATCTACGTACAAAAAACTTAAAAATCCTTTTTTACAGAATATGGATAATGATAAGGATAAGGATATGTCTGGACATGATTTGACATGTATTATATACCGTTAGACGCGCCTCAAAAACACCTTTCATATGATACTAATCTCGTCGTCGTTAGGTAAAATATTCTTTAAATCCCTTTTTTAAAAACGGTTCAGCTCACGAAATCTTAATGTTAGACACGAAATTGTCTGAGAATTATCTGCATGATATCAATGAATTTCTACATTAGGTCTATGAATCGTCACTGGAAAAATTTCATTAAAAATAGTTTCGTTAAAACTATGAAGCTGCTTCATACGGTTTATGGAAAACCTTTTATGAAGTGTGTACTTTTCTTGTAAAGCTAAAAAATCGTATCAAGAACTTTCCGAACTTGTAAGATCTTGAATATGCAGAAAATTACTCCATTTTATTTTTTAATGTGAAAAATTTGGTATGTTCCTTCAACAATTTGCAATTGCAATTTTGAAAAATTGTCTAAAAACACCAGTAATTTATAAATTTTTTTTCAAAAATAGTAAGAATCCGACGGATCAAATTGTATATAACAGTTTGATAGATATTTGCTTTATAAATAAATAAAAATTATAAATAAAAAAAAAAATCTTAACCCGTTAAGTACATACGAAGCGTCAAAATTTCAATTTAAATTGCAATAACCAATGCTAGATGGCTCTATAAGTGTAGAAAGACTTCAGAAAAAGCTTATTCAAACACTATTGCATCATTCTAAAAAATTTCGTCAAAAAATTTCCACGGAATCGATAAGTGGTACAAAATGTGTTAATTTAGGTGTGCTAGATATTACTGTTATCTGTAAAATACAAAAAAATAAGCAAAACAACGTTAACCGTTAACCTTAAAATAACAAAACGAAATAATCACAAAAAACCGTTATACAATACCGAAAACCAAATGAAACTGTTCCAACCCTGGTTATATTATATCCATTGCACCCCTATGGGGAATGAGGAGTCAATTGTCCTAAAAGTGACTGGTTAAGGAAGGACTTATCACAGGACTGGTATAATTTAATACTGAAGTGGGTTAAGCAGTGTCAATTGTCCTAAACTTACCAATCCTGTGACTGGTAAAGGGAGGACATACCACTTAACCAGAATGATTATTAACAAGAAAAAGCCAGTTGACCAGAATTTTACCCATTGGAAGCTGTTTAGTTTTCGTTTATTTTATACGACATGGCCCTTTTGCGACAGTATGTTGTTTAAGGCAGGACAAATGACCCCCTCCTATGACAAGCCAATGTTAAAGTTGCCAGTTGTTTACATTGGGTAGGGTTTAGCAGAGGACTGGTCTCTGGCACGAAGGGACCGATCCTGTTGCACACGCAGAACCGGTCCCATTCCCCATAGAGACGTTAGCACTTGAAATGTGAATTATATTATTGTCTTTTACTTTTTTGAATAAAACTTAATCCCACCTGTAAAAAATATTTTTTATTTTGAGAATTTTTACAACTTTTCTTAATTTTTAAAATATGATAACGATTTTTTCTGGAAAATGAGACGATTTTATGCACACAAACCTGGCAACACTGTCACTAAAACTTAATTTATTTTCTCTCTTTTTGTTTTTGAATTTTATAAAAAGTCTATTTATATTTAATTAATTTTAGATTATGTATTAGGGCGGCATTACATTATATGGATGAATTTTTTTTTTCGGAATCATAATGAATTTCGCACGGAATATTGTGCCACTTGGTTTAAAAAATCGATGTTAAAAATTTGGAGAAGATCGATCCCGTGCCCCAAAGAGGTCAAAAGTCAGATTTTAGAAAATTCTATATTTTGAACAAGATTTGTTTAAAGAATTTTTTTTTTCTCTTAGATTTGTAAGGAAATTACTACACTTGTTCCTATATATGCATTTGTTAATATTCAGAAAAAAAAAACATAATTAACCCCTTCTGTGCCCAGCTGGTCATAAAGTTCTATATTTTTAATATATTGTAAAAACCTTGTTTTGAAATTTTTTCAAAACAATATATCTAATGTAATCATTAACCCATTTTTCTCGCATTCGCGTCAAAATTGCTTATTCCTCAAATAGATTTATTAAATCAAATTTTAAATAAAAATGTACACAAACCTTCACTTTTTTAACTAAAAGCTGTTTTTTAAACCCGTGATTTGTATTAGGTAAATACGTTATACTTTACTTCCCGGTTAAAAATCAACATATATGCATCCATTCATGAACGTGTATGAACTCATTCATGCTCATATATGAAGTCATTCAAGGTCATACATGTCCATATACTACCATATAGGATTCATAAATGCTAATATGAGTTCATATGTGAGTTCATACATGTAAATATTACCCTCAATTTCCGTTAATGTACACATATGACCATGTATGGAAATGTAAGGACATATATGATTACACATGAACATATATGATCCATTATATGAACGTATATGAATCATTAATGAACACATATGAATCATGTATCTTAAATTAAATCTTAAATTATGTTAAATAATAATAATAGAAATTTTCCGTTACATGATATAAACTCTGATGCTCATATTTTATAATTTTTTTATGATATTCTAGAACTAATTCCTCTTTCGGTGTAGTTATTAACTATTTTTAAGTTTGCAATTAATGCAGTTTTTGTTAAAATGCAAATTTTCACTATTTAATAAAATATTTATTAATTGACATAATGCAATGATTTTTTGGACTTAAATATACTTTTAAGTCAACAATATCAAATTTATGTTCTAATTTATGATTTGCTGTAAACAATCCCACAATTCTAAAAAATAAAAATAAAAGTTCCAAAAATGGAATTTTTTAATTTTTTTGCTGTCATGTCTTCATTTAAGGCGGGGATTGAAATTTGTTATGTTGGATATGATTGAATATGTTGTAGTATCTACAAACGCTTCCGCTACCTAATTGGAGGCGTGTACAATTTTTAACTGTGGGTTATAATTGATATTTGCCTTAAAAATGTGCCAACTTTGGCAGCGGCTGGGCGGAAAACTGTATGCAAATTAAAATTTTTTTAACACAACCCATTTTTGTATAAAAAAACCTTTCAGAATAGTATAGACTCTTTATATGTTCAGAAAGAAAATATTTATCTGGAGGTAAACGACTGTTGGTGCTATTTGGGGAAAAAATCGTAAAAATTTGATTTTTTTTTAAATTCTACTTTACGCCAATGTAGTTTTTGTGTGGAACGAGATATTGCATACATTTTTGTATTTAATCAAGATTTTTTTAGTTAAATAACCAATATTTTAAAAAATATATTGGCCCCGATTTCGTCCCGTTATTTGCAAAAAACTGGACCTGAGTCGGACCAAATTTAGAATTTCACATTTTCACATGAGAATATCTCGGTGAACTATTAAAGATAACCCGCACATGTAAGCATAGTTTTTGTTAGTCTCTTCAAACAAATTACAAATGTTAATTTTTTTGAAAATCAGATAGGAAACAAAAAAAAAAAACGGCGAGCACTCAAAATTGAATGGCCATATTGTCGCCCCTGGGGGGTTTGCAAGGTTCAAAATCAAAATATAAGCTCCATATTACGTCAGTTATGCCTGTTACAAATTTCATTGCAATCGGACCACTATGTAAGAAACGGCCGAATTATTTCCAAAAATGTTGTTATAAAGGGTCCGCCAAATAACTTTTTTTTTTTTGAAAATGCTATAAAAAAACTACTGAATATTTTCTCAAATTTCTTTTTTTATTTGAAAGTACAATCCTTCCGGTTAATAATGGAAAATAATTTCATTCAAATGGCTGCCTAGGCTGGCCATACAGTAGCCCACACGATCGGTCCAATTTTTAAGCACATTATCGATTGTGTGCAGCTGTATTTCAACAATGGCTTCCTGTTCCTTCCTGTTGAAACCAAATGTTGCCAATATCCTCCTCTTCAATTTTTGTGAACAAAAACTCGTTCAACATGGCCCGATAACGATCGCCATTGACTGTAACGGCCACTCCTTGCTCATTTTCGAAGAAAAATGGCAATTTTCGCACACATTCTGCAACATTACCATGATTTTCAAAGTAATGTCGCAATATTTCCCAGCGTTGTTCAAGCGTATACACAACCATATTCGTTCAGCGGAAGGATAAAACTAATTATCTGTCTAATCAGACATGAGCTAAGTGTTACCATTCACGAAATAAGCACTAGTGGAAAAAAAAACGTTAGAAGGCGGACCCTTTATATCCCACTGTGCAGTATAGCAATTTATGAAAGAATCCAATAACAAGTGAAGAAATTTTGAATGCGGCTTAAAGTTGTCCGACTTTGCTAAAATTTTGATCATAACCATTTTATGACAACTGTCATAATATTCCGCTCGAAAATTACCGAAATTCCCAAGTTGGATTTTCAATGCCACCCTTTTATTTATGTCTATTTTGTGACACAGACGTATGAGTAATTAATATTCCTTTTAATATTCAAAGAAATATCACTCATACGTATTGAATAAATTATGCAAATTATATTGAAAATTAAATGTTTTGATTTTATTAACAGATGGCATTTTCACATGTTGCTAACAGGATTTAAATACAAAAATGAACTGAATACGTACGGCATATATACATTTAAACATGTGTTTCATAATTATCGGAGTGTTTTTAAATTGCAACAGGCATTCACTTATGCATGTGTTTTGCTAAGAGGAATACAAAAAAAGGTGAACATATCCTTGATACAGGTGTTGAATGAAGGAGACAGAAAGCAGCCTAAGGCACAACACAACAACACAAGCAATACGAATAAAATAATACAATTTAAGTAGACACAAATCACACACACTTACACATATACACTAACACATGCATACATGCTTGTATTATTATTATAATGACATTGAAGTAGTTGTTTGTAGTGGCAATAACACGAGTAGTTAGAAGGAAACTAAAAAAGTTTAACAATGGTTACATCTATATTTACAGCATCCTTTTTGCAAACAACATCATCAACAACAACAGCCATTCAAGTTTTGCAATAACAAATAACAGGTTACTGTTGCAAAAACTGCAGCATTCTACCACATCTCATGAACTTTTTAATAAAAGAAAGAAAAAAAAGAAGTTAAAAGTGGCTGCAGTTCTGAAGGTGAACAAAAGTGGAATGTTGATGACATCAACGCCTATTACAAAGATTTTAATACAGCCATAGACAGATCTTTACACACACACTCACTTGCCCTTACAAGCCATACATATGTACGTAAAACACAATTACAATGAATAAGACATTTGTTATCTATGACCTTATAAGCATTTGGTAAAATGAACATTAGTGTAAAAAGTTTTTTGTTTGTATGCGAATGTGTGTAAGTGTAAGAGTGCATATTAAAAACGAATAATTGTTATATTTATACCCGTTTAAAAAAGTTCATATATGCTAAAATATGGACATATACGAACATATATGGATATATACGAACATATATGGAAATGTATGCGAATTCATATATTTAACACCTCCCATATTTGGTCATATATGGAGGTATATGCGATTTAATATATTCAAAAGCGACTCATATATGAACATATATGGAAGTATGTCATCACCTAAAATGCAAAGGACGTAACTAACATATTTGTGCTTTTACAGGAGAATTAAAAAACATCCACAAATATTTTAACAATATCGTTAATAAAACTGATAGTTTTAATCATAGAACCAAACAATTTGGTGGAAAAATGTATTCACAGGGCTACCAAAAAAAAAACATATAAGACTCGAACTTTATTTATAAACATCTATCTGTTATCGTAGAAGTTCAAAACTTTGTGTAGGCAATTAGTTTAGCCAAATGAATCATAATCATCAATAAAACCGGTTTTTGAAACTTTGTTAGCTACGCCCTTTTGCATTTTAGATGACGATATATTATTTAATTAACTGAAAAGTAAATCATATATGGAAAAATATGTATAGTATATGAAATTCCTTATGTGCAAGGAGCAATCCTATATAAACATATAAAGGGTCCGCCATATAACGTTTTTTTTTCAACTAGTGCTTATTTTGTGAATGGTAACACTTAGCTCATGTCTGATTTGACAGATAATTAGTTTTATCCTTCCGCTGAACGAATATGGTCCGTATGTTCGTTATATTGTGAAAAAAGTGAAAGAAACTGGCATCCTCATCGATAAACCAAAGCGTGAAAAGCCAAAAACAGTGCGTATACCCAAGAATATTGCTGCTGTGGAAGAAAGTGTGCGTGAAGCGCCGTCAACATCTATTCACCGTCGTTCTCAACAATTGAACATTTCGGAGACATCATTGAGACGAATTTTGCATAAAGACCTTGGTATGACGCCATACAAAGTCCAATTGGTTCAGGAGTTAAAAAAAAAAAAGTTATTTGGCGGACCCTTTAATAAAAATATGCGACTCCAAAGGAAAATGAAAATGGTGTATCCAATCAGTTTTTTAAGCAAATTTCAAATAGGGTTTGTAAATAACTAAACTTTTTAATCAAATTTATATGGATTTATATGGACTCTAATTCATAAACATTTGTTTGTAAAAACCCGGTTAAAAAAGTTCATATAAGGAAATATTTGGTTGCGTATATGGACAAATATGGAAATATATGTTTCATATATGACAAATTTTCTTTGTCATATTATTATTTTTTTTAAGAGTTTTTAATGTGTTTATTATTTAAATATATTGAATACAATGTACTGATTATACAACTTGACTTGCTCCTCATTTTGCTTGTCAAAAGCTTGTTAATTTTGCTTCTAAATAAAGAATAATTTTTTTACCAATGGTTAAGTGGAACCAGATTGGATTTATCGCCCTAAACATTTTTGTTGCCGCAACCCACAGTGTTTTCAAAAGCACTTTTTTTGAGTTTTTAGTTTTTAATTTTTGAATCTTTAGTTTTAAAATTTTTTTAAATTTATTGTAAATGTCAAAAAAACTAATTTTTTTAGTTTTTTTCCCCCGAAAAACAATTAAAACTTCGGGGATATAAATGATATGCACCCTTTTAATCATCTATTAGCTTCTTCAACAATATTTTTTGTAGTTATATTAGTTTTTTGTTTTTATATACATCGAGATTATTTTTATGTTATTTTCAATTTATAACGAGCTTTCAACCTCCGTATATTTACAAAATAAAGCAAATCAAACATATTAGCTAGGTTGATACTAGTATTTCGATCTGGCTAAAGATCTCATCAGAACCCGAAGTTTTAGAAAAGCTAGAGCCTATATAATAGGCAGAACTTTAACAAAAAACCTATTAATAATCAATGTTGCTCCATTCTTGTCTTCTTAGTAATCAACCACGTGGTTAGGTCTTTTCCTAACAAGCATCATGACGTTACTAAATTTTGAAGACCAAAATGTTCTATTTATATAAAAAATTTTTAGTGTGTACTCTGGCTCAAGTAATATTTTTTACAGTTATATTAGTTTTTTGTTTTTATATACATCGAGATTATTTTTATGTTATTTTCAATTTATAACGAGCTTTCACCTCCGTATATTTACAAAATAAAGCAAATCAAACATATTAGCTTGGTTGATACTAGTATTTCGATCTGGCTAAAGATCTCATCAGAACCCGAAGTTTTAGAAAAGCTAGAGCCTATATAATAGGCAGAACTTTAACAAAAAACCTATTAATAATCAATGTTGCTCCATTCTTGTCTTCTTAGTAATCAACCACGTGGTTAGGTCTTTTCCTAACAAGCATCATGACGTTACTAAATTTTCTATTTACTTCTGTCTCTTATGATCAATTTAGTTTTCAGAAAGTGACATTTTACTTTTCTTTTATCATCCTTATGTGGTAGTATATTTCCCTTGATTTAATTTATAGTTAAAGTTTTTTACTTCCTTATTAAACGTCATATTTTCAAATTTATTAAATATGTTTAACTTGTTCTTACATATTTTTTCAAAAAGTGGTGGAATATTTTTATTACAAATTACATGCATTTTATTTATATAAACTTATAGCACCTTAAGTTAAATTTATTTAAATCCTCTAGCGTACAGTGGCGTACCCAGGATTTAGTTTCGGTCTATTTTATTTCAAATAGTTTAAAATATCGAAACGTAAAATTTTCTACATATTTAAAACATGTTCTCCATCTTTCATTGAAAACGGGATATGAGACAAAAAGGGACAAAAGTAATAAAAAATTGGTAAGAAACATAACGGGCCAATCGCACATTTAATAGGTAAAAATTTATTTCACAGTTGCTCGAAACTTTTTTGTTTTAAAACTTTTCAAAATGTATAGTACGAACTGTTGACAGCAGTTTTTATTTCATTTGATACCAAATTTGTATATTGTTTCCTTGAAAGAAGCATGAAAATACGCAAATCAAGGAAAATTGGGTTATTTCTCCCCCATTTGAACTTTTAAACGTGAAATTCGCATCTAAAAAGATACAGCTTCTTAATAATTTTGCCAGCTATACTTTTAGTAGATCGAAATGAATTATGTCAAAGACAGAAGCGTAATCTCAAAAAGTGAAAATAACAGAAAAATAAATAAAATTTTTATTAATAATAATATAATTACAAATTATATCTTATTACCCTAACCGATCACTAGCTATTATGGCTTTTAGCGCGTTACCATGACCCCCTCACTGATAAGCTAGCACGCTACCAACTAGCGTACCGGGAGCACTTTCCCAATTATTTCGATAGCTATTTATTGTTAAAAGAGAAATATTTTTGAAAATATTATTATTTTATAAACACAAAGCTCACTATAAAAGTCTTGCAATACAAAAAAAAAATCCTTTTTTACTTTTTTTTTATAAAACTCAATTTTTTACTAAAAACTGAATTTGATAACTTAGTTAAAAAGTTGCAAATTGGATTACTAACTAATTTACTAGTTTTTCTACTAACTTTTTTCTATGAGTGTATATAATTTTTAGTAGTTTTTTCTGCTACTACATATAACTGTAAATTTTTAACAAAAATTTATAAATTCATAAACCAAAAAAAAAAAAAGCATATCGAAATAATTTCGGCGGGGCCCGGGCCCCTGGGCTCCCTCCTGGGTACGCCACTGCCTCTAGCGATCCTCATAACCAATTTTTTTTGTGTTTTTTTATGAGACTGTTATGATCAATTTTGTGTTTAAAAATATTATCTTTGGTTTTTAATGTATAATATTTGGTTGCATAGTGTAGCTGAATTGAAATAGAGCACAATCTTAGATCATCTGCATTTTTCGTTGACTTTTCATATGATTTTACAATTTGTTTTCACATTAATAACTTCCCGATGAAAAAGTTTTTATATACTCATATACAACTTGATATCATTATATATGCTTATGCTAATATATATACTCATAATTAATTTATGATTTTTTTTTAAATATGGCGTAATATATCATCATATATCATTGTATCGTATGTTATTATATATTAGCATATCTTGTATATATGATCATATGAAATAGATATAAATCTATATATGACCATATACATAAACCATATATGAACATATGTAAGTTTATATAGTGCAATTAATCAAAAATAATTCTATCACTTTTATATATAAAAATATATGTCAAAACATATCATTATATTAATGCATATATAAAAATATTGTATCACTTTTATATATTTTTTTAGCATCATTTATAATTACAATATAAACAAGTCTTAAAATTTACTTTAAAAAAACATGAAAAACCACCAAAGAAATTATGCATTGGAATATTTGATTTATTGGACAATTGTTTGAAATAGATCTTACCAGTACGACAGCTAATTTAACAAGGGAAGGTCTTACGACTTATTTTAGCGGAAATAAGTTTATATGACTTGAAATATGTTTTGACAGGTACTTTAGGCTTTAATGCTGAATAGAGATACAAAGTTATGTCGATAACTTTCTACCTTTCAGAGTATTCAGCCTTTGTACATAATTTATTTAGAAATTCCGGGGATAATTTTCAGGATTTAAGGACAAAAGTCAACAAGGACTTTTGGCATTAACAGGCTACTAAAATTTGTTTTAAAATGTCTTTGCAGAAAAACTGCTAAGTTTAACAATTTTTTTTTTTGCTTAATATCAATAAAATAAGAACAGCAAAATTCTGTTAACTTTACAACATTCTAGTAATATTCGATGTGAATTTTAGTTAATTGAAAATAGTATTTTACTCTGTAAAATAAGCAAAAACTTTTAATAAATATTTGTAGACTTAAAGTAGCACACAAAAACTGCAATATTAACAAAATTTTTTCTATATTTAACTCTAATTTAGTAAAATTCAAATAACAGTTTATTTTGCTAAAATCAACAGAAATTTTTGCTAAAAAATTGTAGATTGCTGATTTCATAAGGGCAGATATTTATTCGCACTAAGAAGAAACTAAAAAAACTTTAAAAATTTCACATTTTTTAATGATTTTTTTGTCTACTAATTTTTAGTAAATGCTTTTGCTGACTAGAATTAAGCTCAAATGTTACTAAATATTTGTAAATTCAACAGATTTATTTTTGCTATTCTTATATTACTAATATTTAGTAAAAAAAAATTGCTAATTTTAGCAGCTTTTTCTGCAAGCTCACTTTTAACTAATTTTTAGTAGCTTCTTTTTACTATTTTTACAAATTTATATCTATGAGTGCACATTTGTTAGTTGTTTTTTAACATTTAGAAATAACTACGTTTTTAATTATTTTAAAGCTAATTACCTTAGACGCATTTTTAACTGAAATTGCAGTTGTTTTAACTGCCATTTTCAGTAGATTATACTGTAAATCTATTTGGAGTGCAGTTTTGATATATTCATGTAACATGAAAAAAACGAAAGGTACACGTTAGGGAACAGGCCACAATAGAGCACATTCCATTATTTTTTATTGGAGTAGAGCCAGTGGCGTA
This sequence comes from Delia radicum, assembly GCA_021234595.1. Lineage (NCBI taxonomy): Eukaryota > Metazoa > Arthropoda > Insecta > Diptera > Anthomyiidae > Delia > Delia radicum. The sequence goes on from CM037852.1 coordinate 170,062,059, forward strand.
CCCAGGATTTTGTTTCGGGGGGGAGCTAATATATATTTTCTCGAAAAAACCAACTTAAATTTTAATTTAAATTTTTTTATGCTGAAACTTATCTGCAACTTGAAAAAAAGCTTTGGACTCACTGCATTTTATAACTTTTTTCTCTCTTTTTTATACTTACACTAATGGAAAAAAGTTAGTAAACATTTTTGGTAAAAGTACTAAATATTAATTTTAAAAACGTTGTAGAAAAACAACTAAAATTAGTAGATTTTCTTTGGTAAATAGTAGTTATTATTTTAGTTTATTGAAAGTTAAAAATTAATCTGCTAAAATCGGCAAAACAAAAAAAAAATCACAAAAATTTTGAGTTAATTTTATTTAATTTATAAAATTTATGAAAAAAACATGAATTTCAATTTAATATCTATAAAACATATTTTTAGGTAAAAATATTTAGTAAAAATATTTACACTTATTTTATAGATATTTAGCACTTGTAGCGAAATGTTTGGAAAAACTCCGAATTTTGTGCTTGTGAGGCTGATGAAGGAGCACCCAATTTGCAGAATTTTTGAGCAAAATCACAAAATTTCTGAAATTACTTTGTGTAGTCAGTTTAAAGCCGGAGAAAGAAGAATTTAGAATATATGTTAAAAAACAAATAATGATTATAATCGAGGAATTTCCATCATTCGAAATAAAAAAATTTGCCAACTACAAAAAGTTAATGGTTTGAGAGTTCGATCAAAAAATTAAAAACAAAAAACCCCACAAAAAAGTTACAACCCTAATTGATACATTTTTAGTTTAGAATTTTTGTTTCTAACTCGAAAAATATTCTTAATATTAAGGTGACGTTCCCACTAAAGGTGTTTTGACATTTGATATTTTGACACTGACATTCAGTAAACCAGAAAAATACATCAATCAGCAAATCTTACTAATATTTTAACATTTTGGAATATAGATTTCAAACAAATTATTGTTTAAATAAACTGATTCAATCTTATTATATTGACGTAAATGTGGTTATATAAAATTAGAAAATATCGTAATCAATATAAATAACATAAGACAATTAACATTGTGTGAAGAATTTGCAGTATTCGTTTTCTTTTCATGGTCATAATAACCAACTTTTTTCGAAATAATCATAACATGGGATGTAGCTGAATTTGGAACTTCTGCCAATATAGGTGGGTTCATGATAGAGGGTTCATTTTTCTGTTTTGTAATGACTGCCGGAATTGCAGTTGTAGTCACCGAGGGGGGTGGTAGGACAGCAATGGGTGCAGGATCTACTGGCTCAAGATAAGGAGGATTAATTTCCGGTGCATAGGAAGGAACAATAGGATGAGCTGTTATATTACGTTGCATAGGTTGATACGTCAATGCAGGTATAAAAGTTGAGTTTAGAGGATGTTCCGCTACTGATGGTTCATTTTTTTGTGATGTTATAACTGTTTGCAGCGCAGTTAAGGGTATTGATGGGGGAGGCAACACAACAATATGTGTATCATTAACTGGTGCTATATTTGGAGGTTCCATTTCAGGAGCTGTCGGAGGAGCTGCATAATATTTTGTTGTATTAGTTGGTGGCAAAGAGGATGCACTTGATTGACCTGATACCATTGGAATTAAAGGCATCATTTGAACTCCAGGTATAATAGGTTGCTGCAATTGGTCTGACAATACAGTAACAGAAGATGGAGTTATACCGGGTGGACATATTAACTGTTCAGTTTCTATAAATCTTCTTATATCCGTAATGTCAGCCTCCTTAACCACTTGTTTGTAACAACCATTAGCAAATGTTTCAAAACGTTCTACTGTAGTAGCTGGTACTTGTCTTGGTATTGGACTCAGTGTAATATTACTTTCATTCTGGAAATTATGATGAGCATGATGTTCAGTAGGACTATTTTGTGTTAACATACTAGTGACAGCAGCTCCGGCTAGACCACCAGCTAATATGCCAGCTCCTAAATATAAATTCAAAAGTGTTTTGTAAGTACATATTATGTAAATCAAAATTACTTATCCCGAATTTCGAAAATTCGTGACGTAATAGAACTCAATAGATAAGTATTATTAAGCTTAGTATGGAAAAAAAAAAACTATAAAACATATTTGAGGGTGCTTATAATACGCTACCTACATTTAAAGCAGTACGTAGGATCAAACCCGGGGAACTCGACTACATCATGAAACTCGATACTCGAGTAGTTCGCTCACGTGAGTAAATTCATGAATCACCTTCGCCTTTTATTTTAAAAATCCAAATATATAAAATCCGCGAAAAAATGAAGGTAATCTTAATTAAATGCAATAAAAACATTTTTGGGAAAATTTGACTCACGCACGCAAAAATTTGACTCACGCACACTCACTCACTAAGAATTTTTCCTACTCACACTCACTGACGTTCACGTGGGTGAAATTAGGTTTCATTAACATTCACGTAAGTGAAACGTAAAATTCTGCTCACGTGCCCAACTCTAGTTTGAACTCATGTGAAAAGGTAAATATTAGAGATAAGTATAACAAATGTATGCTTTTTGGAAAGGCTGAACATTGTGTCCTGGGCCAACTATTACTTTTTTTTTGCACTTTATCACTTTTATTCATAGATTTAATAGTTAAAGTATTCCGGTAATAAATGCGCTGTCGGTGAACAAATACTCAAAAAAACTACCATTGCTATACATAATCGAAGAAATATGCTATTTTAAAAAGTTTTGCCGTCTTTTTATAAAAAAGTGTTGATACAAACTTGGTGCATCTATTGATTTCTTAAAAAGTTTGTTTAAAATTACATTAAATTTCTCAAATCTGCATATTTTTACACATTTATATAGTGGAACTGACAAACTGCAGTCTGATGTAACTGACTTGCAGACGCTAGGCAATAGCCCTGAGACACCCTTAGCATCAGTCGGGTGCTTAGCCGATTGGTACGACACACCGGCAAAATAAAAAAACTGATTTGGACCTTTATATAATTTTATCTAATTTAATATTACCCCATTACTAACTATATACAATTTCTTCTGGAAAATGGCCCGATTAAATTGTATTAGATTACATCTAATTGCATTATATCAGATTAATTTAGATACAATTAAAAGTGATTTCAAACAGATTTGTCCGAATTTAGTCTTCATCCAATTGTATTAAATTATATGTTACTACTATAATTATGATAAGTTCCCGTATATAAACACATACAAATTGGGCCACAACATGGGTCATCTACACGTATTTAATTATATCAAATCATATATAATTTGAAACAATTTTATACAAGATTTGTCCATATCCGAATCTTTAAATTATATCTAATTAGATATAAATATATCTGATTTTATAAAATTTTAGCCGATAGTTGGTATGGTTTCTGACCCTTGAAGTTATGCTTAAACGTATTAAAGTTAAAAATCAAAATTTTTATAAATCAACAATTTTAAAGACCCAAATTTTTTTAAATGAAACAAAATGAATTTTTTAAAAATTATGTAGAATAAATTTAGGGTTTCAAATATGTAAATATTTTTTTATTTGAACTAATATAAAAGAAATCACTAGAAAATGATTTCGTTATAAAATTAATATGGTTATATGTGAAGCCATATGTACTAAAGTCTTAACTTGCAGATAACATAATTTGAAATTGAACTTTACCAAAATTATAGTTTAATTAGCAATCACTACATATATTTGGATTATTATTATATGGCTTATGTAGTTACATATGGAGTAAGTTTTGGATACATATAAGCACCATATAAAAAATCAGGTGTATTTGTATATATATAATGTGACTCCATTCAAAGTCAGATATGACTTAATCATATTATATATGAATATATATAACTATTTTTACCCGGGTAAAAACGAGAATAATTTAATATATTGGGATGGTCCATATGTTTTTTTTAATTATAAATTCTGTGTGGTTTCCTTCAATTTGAAAAACATGTCAGAACTCCCATAAAAACTCGCATACGCATAAGTATGGTAAAACTCCCAGGCAGAAAAATACAATCTGCACAGTGTTGGCAAAGCGTCGACGATGGTCGGTTATGCGTTGGCAGAATGAGGGATTAAAAATCTTGACAGTATTGTCCTGTTACCCGATTGATAACAGTGGCCAACCGTTGGTTTGAGCGAACTTAAATTAATTTTGAGAAATATGCATAATAAATCACATTAAAAAAGCAGCAATACAGTTCGGTAAATAATATTAAATGCGTGAAATATAATGAAATATTAAAAAAAATGCTTCTAATTAGTTGTAATATTGTTAAAAACAATATTTTCAAAGAATTTTGCGGGTGGTATTGGCAAACAAAATAGTGTTTTTCTAGTACAATATTAGTTGTATCTTTGGTTATTTTTAACACGGTGGGCTTTGCAAAAATAACAGCAGCTTTCCAGCACTATTTTTTTTTTTTTGTACTGTTGGCAATTTCGACCTGGCCTTTGGCTTATTTTTTTTTATTATAGTTTTCAAACTACAAACGAATTTATTTTATTTATTTACCATTTCAATTGAAATTAAGAAAACTTGAAATAAAATAAAGTTTTCTATTTGAAAAGCAGAAAATTTGGCCAATTTTCAATTTTAATCGAAAAAGTTATAAATTAATTGATTGAAGATTTCTTTTATTTAAAATTTTCTCAATTAAAAATAGTTAATTGTGATTCATAGATTTGGTAAAAAAGCGAATTTTTTTACCTGTTAAGTGTTTTCATAAATTTTATATGAAAACTGAGATTAAGAGAAACAGTTTTTCGTATTTTTTAAATGCGTATTTTTCAATATAAATAATTTAAATTTTGAAATTATTATGCAAAACGTATGTAGAAAATATATGAAGGAATATAAATTAGTTTTTAAATTAAATTTAAATTGCCTAAAAAAAATTAATTAATTTGTAGTTGTTTCCTTTGAAATTCAGAAAATTCAGGTTCAGCTTTAAGAAGGTGTATCTATGGTTTGGTTTACCTTAACAAACTCAGAAAATCAGTAAACAACAAAATAATTAACATCGTTTAAACATACACCTATCACGACCGTCGACGTTGAGCGGTTATTTTCTATGTTCAAAAACTTTTGCTTTATTATATTCTTATATCAAGCCTATATATAAACTTTTTTTTTCCGGCTACTTGTTTTAAATTAAATGATGCCATGGTGAAGCAAAATTAGTCTATAGACATTTTATAAAAAGGAAAATTTATTTAAGTTCAAGGCCATGCTCTATATTTCTTTATTAGGATATTGTCCTAGCAAATAATCTATAGAGTTTTTTGTTTTCAATTTATTAATTGACTACCCTCAAGAATTTGTTGATGGTTCCATTTCGGGGATTTTCTAGGTCCCCATCATCAGAACAAGTTTAGAAAGCAGTGGCAACCTCATTCACAAACTCAAACACTTATATATCCCATTTGTTAAAACAAATGAGAATTAAGTTGAGAATGAAAATAAAATTTTGAAAACATTTGATTTTGTATACACTCTGTACTTGACAGAGATAATATATACATTTTTCGTTTATATTCCACCTTTGTTACTTTTATTTAAAAATAAAATATGTTTGCGAGGGGAAATAAACTAAGACTATACTTTGTCTTTTTCAAAAGTTTGTTATAATTATTATTTAAAAAATAAAAATTATGTTTTTTCGACCTATAATTCTGTTATGAAAATGAAAATTTATTCAAGTTCAAATCCATACTATACCTAGAAAATCCCCGAAATGGAACCATCAACAAATTCTTGAAGGTAGTCAATTAATAAATTGAAAACAAAAAACTCTATAGATTATTTGTTAGAACAATATCCTAATAAAGAAATATAGAGTATGGCCTTGAACTTGAATAAATTTTCATTTTCATAACATAATTATAGGTCGAAAAAACATAATTTTTATTTTTTAAATAATAATTATAACAAACTTTTGAAATTTTATAAATATTTTCCCATAATATGCTCAAAATTACCAAAACTTTGAACCATATTTGTCCAAAAAATTTTCTAAACACACTTCGAAAGTCAACTTAAAATGTATTTAGATTGCTATAAGTACCATCGAAATAAGTTTTTTTTTGTATTTTTGTGAACTGGTAATACGTATTATTTAAAAGCTATTATGTAAAAATTTCACTTCTGGAACTACCTATTATGTAATCAATACATACCAAAAGCAACCTTTTGTCCCGGCTCTGGTTTACATTCTATCTTTGAAATTTGTATAATAATTTGCAAGGATAAAAGCAAAAATAGGGATTTGATTTTAGCCATATTTATTAAAATTTTATCAAAATTTTATCAAAATGTTGTTAAACTGCAACTTAAGATTTTAAATCCCGTCTATTCAGAGGCCTAAACTAAACTAATATTAATGTCATCATATCTAATAAAATTTGCATAATTTAACTTACTATTTCGCATATTAATAATTTGTAATAATTATTAAATATTTATTTTAAATACAATAGAAACAGTTGTTTTTCATTATCTATTGATATTGCATTTTAGAAGAATTGAAACAAATGCATAATATTAACAGTATGTATTTTAATTATACAGGCGCGGATTCAGGCTGGGGGAAAATGGGACATTTCCTCCCCCAAAATACATTTTTTCAATACAAACAGAGAAGAAATAATAGAAAAGTTTGTAAAAACAGTCTAACTTCCCTCCTCAAAACCTTTTCCGGGATCCGCGCCTGAATTATAACAAGGTGGCCAAATGACTAGACTCGCTATTAATATGTAACGTTATATTTTCCTTTTGAATTGTCAGGCTCGAGATCATAATTTTAATGTTACTATTTACAACGTTACAGAATCTTAATAAAAATAAAATAAAAATAGATCCCGAGTCAACTCTATATCTGTGAAAAAAAAAATATATGTACACTGGTTCTTAAAATACGATTTCTCGATTTTTGCTGCTTTTACGTGCCAAATTTGTTTTATGACATCTAAAAAGTCTATGGCAAAAATTTTAGGCAAATCGGATAAATTTTTAAGGTCGCGCAAATTGGTCAAAGTTTCAAAATTTTTATCGAAATGAACAATATTAATTTGTTTTTTTTATTTCTTTTAAATTAATAAAAAAAAAATATATATTTGTGTTACATTCTGCTATAGATATTCACATTTGAAATATAATTCTTTTATGAAAACTATAATTTGGTACCAAAAAATGATAAATTTTTTGAGTATTTCACCAACAGTTCAATTTCAAGTTTTTAAAACTTTTGGTTAACAAAAATGCTAAATATTAAAAAAAAATTTTTTTTTAATAATTTGTGGAAAACGTATATTACTGCCAAATAACTAATGGCTTATTTTGTGTTATTACTTAGACGATAAAAATTTCGAAAAATGTATTTTTTTGCCGGGTTCATATTTAACCCATTTGTATTTGGGTTCATAACAGTCCAAAAGTGCAAAAGTAGACCTTTTTATTAAAATTTATTATAAATAAAAATATTTTATAAAAAACAAAATTGTATAGAACCTGTTCTTATATTTCTAGAAGATTTTTAACCCATTATTTCCTGATATAAAAAAATATGTTTGTTTTGATATGAGGGTGGTCCCAAAATTACCCGACCTGACGCCAGTAGTTTAAAAAAAATTCTTTGGTGAAAAGTGGCAACCTTATGAAACATATGTTTAAAGTTTCAAGACGCTACGTTTTTTAGTATTTTTTTTAGGAGCCATCAAAAATAAACGATCTCAGTGAATTTGTAAACATGGAAAAATTGTTCAACGTTATGTAATTCAATACTTTCATTTGAAAGGTCTCAGTCCAACCAATATTACAGCCGAGCTAGATTCTACTCTGGGGGTAAAATATTGAATGGCAGAGTTTAAACGCTGCCGTACGAGCTTGTGGGGCCGAACACCGTCGTGGTCGACCAATTAAGGTGTCCACGATAGAAATGATTAAGAAAATCCACAAAATGGTATTGGATAATCGTCACCTGAAGGTGCGTGAGCTGTCTGAAATGATAGGCATTTCAAAAAGTGCTATACATCGCATATTTTCCGAAAATTTAGACATGAGAAAGCTGCTCGAGATGGGTGCCGCTTTTGCTCACAATATAACAAAAGCATCATCTTGAAGAAGTGTCAATAGAATTTTTGGCAATGTTTCACAGCAATTAAACCAAGTTTTCGCGTCGATAAAATAAACCTGACTTTTTGCATATAAAAATATGTTTCATAAAAAATTAATTTTCAAAAATAAATTTCTTAGATATTAAAATCTTAATTTTTTCCTGGACTTCTTTTTTATTTTTGCCAATAAGTTATTGATTATAACATTACTGCTAGAACGGTTCAAATAATCTTTAACTAGCTCCAAAACAACTGCAAAAAAGATTTTTTGTTTAACAAAAATCAAATAATTTTGAACTTGAATAATCTTGCTCACATCAAAACTGTAAAGAAATTAAAAAAAAGACCTTTTTACACAATTTTTGCACCTAGTATTAAAATGATTAAAATGCTATCTAGTGGCCACATTTTATGCTTTGTATCGCCAATGTATCACGCTGCACAGTGGTTCCAAACACAAAAAACACGGTAATAAGTATGGATCTTCTAAAGTACTGGTCCAATCGGGAAAAAGTGTTCTCAAAAATAGAAAAGCGGTAGCTAGCCTTTAAGAAAAATATTTCTACAGTCACCCTGTTTTAACACAGGACGTGCTAGAGGGTGTCAAAGTTGGCCATCTCGGGTATATAAAAGTTTTAAAGGGGTATAAGTCTTACAAATACGAACCGATTTCACTTTTTCCCGATTGGACCAGTAGTTTAGAAGATCCTTAGTTATTACCATGTTTTTTGTGTTTGAAACCACTGGGAGGCCGCCATTTTGATAAATACATTTTTTTATGATTGACCATGGTACGATAAACGCATTCATACTAACCAATTTCGCGTTTTCAGTTTTGATTTCAGATAACCGAGAGTTCCGGAAAGCTGCGTAACAGCAGCACACCTTTTCTTGGTAGACCCTAATTTGGAGGCCAAGAACTTTTCAAACAGCCCACTTATTGACACATTGTTAATTTTGTATTTTTCTTGATGAATTGTGCAACCAAATGCAATTAAATAATCTATTGCTGTTTTCTTTCCACAAGTTTTTAAAAAACCGCTAAAATTCAGCCTTCCAAATAAGAAGACTACCTTAAAAAAGTTTCAGTATAAAAAATTGTAAGCTTCAAATAATGAAAAGAGTTTAAGAAAAATTGTAAAACTGGACAAATTATAAAATGAAATGAATCTGATTGATGAGTTCGGTCCAAAAACGGGCATTTGGACAATATTTGGTAATTGAAAGTGTTTTCAATAAAATTTTGAAATGGCAAAACTTTTGAATGACTATGAATGTTTAAGTTATGGTCGAAGTCTAAGATTAACGGTAAAGTTAACTGTTGCGGTGAACTATTATAATTTTTTCCTTTTAAATTTTTTTTTCAATTACTAATTGCTGCATTAAAAATTTAGAATAAATACATTTTTTGTTAAAAAAAAATGTATACTTAAAAACTCTGAGATTCCCGAGCCAAATTCCCAGAATTGCGGGAAAATAAAAAGGCTCAGTTTCCCGGGAATTCCGTTACATGAAATCCCGGAATGCATTCCCTAATTGTGACAAAAACTCAGAAAATCAACACACCCCAAAAGAATTAACATCATTTAAACATGCACCGATCACAACCGTCGACGTTGAGTGGTCACTTTATATGCTGTAAAATATTTGTTTTATGTTGTTTTTAATACAATTAAAAAAATTTAAGTGAATTTTTTTTTAATTTTTAGTGCATATATTAAGATTTTTAATGCATATTATAGGCACCTAAAACCAGAGTTCAGAAAATACACACATCATACACACAATGTACTGTTTAAAAGAAACCCACACATATTTTTATTTTCATATCAATTATGTGTGTATCTAAATTTTGCGCATTTTATTACACAGACACGAGTGTTTATTGTTTTAATATTTGCTTGAGTACACGAACATGTATAGTTCACGTATTGTTTGATCGGAACATACTTCAACCACACATGTGCAGCTATACTTTGAGTTCGTGAACTTTTAGGTGTACAGCTAAAAAAAAGTACATGAACGGTAGACATGTAGAGTTCACGTATTGTTTGATCGGAACATACATGAACGATAGACATGTTAGATTGTAGCTTTATTTTAAGTTCGTGTAATGCTAAAAATTTAAACTTTTTCTATTAGCGATCGGAAAATGTGTTAAAACATTATTCATACAAGAACTTTATACAGGTTCAAGTGCAGTTAAGTTTTCAGTTCATTTGGCAGTGCTGATTGTGTTAGTTGCAAATATTTCTTTGACGAGTGAAAAAATGGAAAACAATAAAAGAAAAAAGTTTTGTTTTAAAAAATTCGCAACATTTAATGACGAAACAAAAAAATTTACATGTCTCGTTGAAACCTGCAAAAAAGAACTAAGTGCGGCTTGTAATGGAAATCTTAAACGACATTATAAACTGGTGCACTCATAATAATCCATGCTTAAAAATACAAAATTTTTTTTCGTAGAATGTACAAACATTTTGTTTATATTACAAAACTTTTGTATAAAACAAATTATATAAATTTACAAATTTCGTAAAAAATACAAACATGATTTCGTAATATTTTTTTAGTACATTGTACAAAAATTTGTAATGTTACAAATATTACATATGGATGTTGATGTGGTTAGAGGTCGGATTTGCAATCATAAGGTTGCGAGTTCAACTCCTGGCCAGGACAAATTTTTTTTTTTTTAGTTTTTATATTTTTTTTTGTTTATTAATGTTTTTTAAATTTCTATGTTTTATTTTTTTATTTCATTATTACTAAATTTGTGTTTTGATATAAATGGATATTTTGTATTTTGTTTAATAAAGAGGATCCTAAAACAAGTTAAAGAGGACCCGAAAACACTACTTCCACTTTATTTGCCTGGTTTAGTATGAAATTCAATAAAACAAATATTTAAAAAGATAAAATATTTAATAATAAAATGCAATTAGTTTGAAATTGTTATTTAAGTTTTTTATTATTATTATTTTATTATTTTTTTATTTTGTTTTTTAATATATTATTTGATATATTTATAAAAAAAAATATATTATTTTATTTAGTTCAATAAACATAATAAAAATATTTAATGGCCATTTTACCTTTTTTATTAAATATTTGTAGCATATTTTTCTAGTTGTCATAAAAATTTCATAATATTTTCGACTTAAGTTCCTTTTTAGTTTGTTGTATTGCATCAGCTACTTTGGTGCAAATGGTAGAGGGTTTTTACAAAACTTTACGAAATGTGATTTGTATATTCTACAAATTTTTTCGTAATGTCAAAATAACCAAAACTTTCGTAAAATGAACAACGGTTTTCGTGTATTTTACCTATAGATTATTATGAGTGTGCATAACGTTGTTATTGATGGAGTGGAGACACTTCCAAAGAGTATTGGAAAAAAACAAAACTCTAACTAAATTAAACACAACTTTAGACAGAGACGAGTTCTTAAAATGTTGCGTTGGACTAGTTTCCAAAAAAAATGTGCCGTTTCGTATTTTTGACGACAAAGATTTTTTTAAAAAAATTATAGAGCCCTACGAAGAAAAATTTGAAATAACTATTAATTCAAAAAATATTGCTAATATTCTTGATGACACCAGTCAGCTAATAAAAAGGGCCATAGCAAAGATCGTCGAAAACAAAATGATTTGTTTAAAAATTGACGTTGCCAGTCGGCAAGACAAGCACATTTTGGGAGTAAACATACAATATATACGTGATTTTAAAATTTGTATAAACACCATAGGTAAGTTTCGTCTCATAACGTTTCATCTTGTTACACTCATTAGAAAAAAGCCCATTCAAATAGATAACATATATTGTAAATTTAACGGATGATTTAAATAAACATTTAAGCTAAAATTATTAAATAAATTTGGGAGTTTCCGGATCTGACCCGACATAAACCATAAATGTTCTTTGGTTAACGGACATTCCGTTAAGTTTTATACATTTTTTGTCCATTTTACTCTAACTCAATTAGCTCAGCTTTTTTACATAAGCTCAATTAGCTCAGCTTTTTTACATAAGCTCAAAGAATGCATTTTTCTATATTTGAGGTAAAATAGAATCGAAAATTCAATTGTTTTGGGAGACGTTTTACAGATTTTTGTACTAGCTTTTTCTGTTGAGTGTAGTATTGTTTTAACCATAAACAAATTTTGCACACAGGTATGATTGTATTGTATTTTTTGTATTGTATTTATTAAATTGATTTTCTAATAGAACAAGACACAATATCTTATAAATTATAGTATTAGAATCAGACAAGTTAACTTAGACAATATAGCAAAATCTATAATAATAAAAGATTTACATTTATAATGAAAAGAAAAAATAATATAAATAATATAAATAATATAAATAATAAATATAATAATTAAATTTTAACTTAATAAATATAAAGTCAAAGGTAAAATTAAAATTAAAAATTTATGAAAAATATTCCCTAAGTAAGCTTCTAAACCTTATTGCGTTGCTAGCTGTTTGCAAATTATTTGGAAGATGGTTCCAGAGACGTATGGTTAATATAAAGAATTGGCATTCTGAAGCATGGTCACGATGCCGAAATTGAATTATATCTTTTCCTCTGCTTGATCTTGAAAACTGTAAACGTTCATAAAGATATTTAGGCTCTTTTGTCATAACAATTTTGAAAATAAAAATAACGTTTTTAAACTTAAGGTAGTTTGAAAAAGACATGTTCAGTACACGATAAGAATACTGCGATACATTATCAAACCTTTTCAAAGAAAATATATAACGGACGATGTTATTGTACGTTACGGTAAGCTTTCTCATATCATGTGAGTTGCATCCAGTAAAAATTTCGGATGAATATGAAAGTGTCGGTAAAAGATACGTTTTTGCCAGTAATATTCTAATACTCAGAGGGGTAAAGTGTTGAGTGGCCCATAAGCTTCGCAGCATACCGTATACTTTGCCACATGCGTGGGTAATATGATTAGTCCAGGTTAGACTTTTGTTAAATGTTACTCCTAAGTTTTTAGCAGAATCAACAATATCAATTTTTGAACCACCAAGTAATATATTTAGTTCATTATTTATTTGAAATGATTTTTTTCGTATTATTATACATTTTGATTTGTTAGGATTGAGTCGCAAACCATTGGCCGAAGCCCATAAACTAATTTTATCAAGATCGTGATTCAATTCTTGTATTTTAGTTGTAATTAATTCCTTGGAGTAACTAAGATTCAACTAAATAAAAAACACATAGCCAAATATTTGAAAGAGGAAATAATGAAATGTCTTGAAGAATACACATCGGACTTTAATGCTTCCCCTTGTTAATCCTAATTTACTGTTTTTCTACTAATTTTTAGTATGAAGTTAGTACCTAGTACAAATTTTATTCTTTCCCCATTTTACAAATTATAGTTTATTTTACTAATTTTCGTTGCAAAATAATTTACTAATTTTTAAAAACCGATTTGCTAAAATTAACAAAAATATTACTAACTATTTTCTTTTTTTGAATTTTTAAATCAGATATTTTTGTAATTAAGAATATTAACAAAAATACAACGAACATCCAATATACTACTATATTTCAGCTTTATTTATTAAAACTTTTAAAAAAATTAAAAATTACGGTTAAATTTGAATAAAAAAAGTTTATTGTGGCATTTTACTAATATTTAGCAAAATGTTTTGCTGATTTTAGCAAATCGATTTTTAATTTTCGTTCTACAAAAACTTTACTAAAATTTAGAAACCTTTACAAATTTGTCAACTAATTTCAACATCAGGGCTTAAAATAGACAAATTTTCTGTAATAAGTTTACGTACTTAAAATATAGCTACAATCTAACATGTCTATCGTTCATGTATGTTCCGATCAAACAATACGTGAACTCTACATGTCTACCGTTCATGTACTTTTTTTAGCTGTACACCTACAAGTACACGAACTCAAAGTATAGCTGCACATTAGGTTGTCCCAAAAAAAATAAAAATTTGGATTTTCTCGGAAGATCTTTCCTAATTTGGATACTCATAAGGTAAAGTATTTTTGAGAATTTTATCAGATTTTTCGGAAGTGGTTTAGAGGTCGCGCAAACCGATTTTGTACCAAAAATCGAGCTTTTTGGGCTTTTATTGAATTATTCTTAAAAATTGCTAAAAAATCGGTAATTTTTCGGCTTCTGAGTAAATATTCTTAAAGAAAATTTTCCGATCTTTAACTTTATGTGCATAAGTAATAAGTTTTGTCAGGGATTTTGCACATTTTGATACATTATATAACAGTTTTTGTAAATTTTCAACAAATATGAAAAAGAATGCTTTATAACTTTTAAAATTTGTATGAAGACTAAAAAAACTAATGATGCAGTTTAAAAGATTATGAAGTTTTAAATAAATTAGCAGAAAAAATAATATAATTTTCTCTTACCGTTCTCGAGTTATACCCTTTTAAAGCTTTGCACCCATTGTATGAAATTTTTAGTACTATAAGATTTGGGTATCCGATTTGTTGTAAACTTTAGATTATGAGATTTGAAAATGTATTTATTGTATGTCAAAGCTTAGTTTTAAGTGTTGTCAAGTTGTGAACAGCAAAAAAAGTAGCCAAAAAGCCGTTATCACTAGGTGGCACTGATATGGCTCAACTAAAATTCATGATTTATTGGATTTGTGGGAACTGCAACCCTATTTTTGGCAGATAGTCTATAGGTTTAGAGATAACAAGTCACAATACAATTAAAATTTTTGTAAACTGATAAGTGGAAGATACCAAAACTTTGCGTTTAATGCTTAGAAACCTACATTTTTTTTTTCTTCTTTATTTAAACCAATTTAGATAAGTTTTGCTTAACATTAACCTACAACTAGTCTCATTTAGTGACTAACTAAGTAGTTCATTTATAGATATTTATAAACCTACATGAACCAAGTAGTAACAACGAATTAGTGAAAGAAAATTTAACAGAAGACATGATTGAAAATAAACAAATTCTGTGTTTTATTACAAAAGCCAGCCTAACTTTTTTTGAAGCCTGCAACATTTCTACTGATTTTTTACAAACGGATCCAGAAAAATGGGAAAACAACAAATCATTTCAGGAAGCAAAACACAAAGTTCAACAATTGCAAGTTGTAAATGATGTCACAGAACTTGGTGTGGCCTAGGCTAATAGTTATATCAATATCACAACTTCTGAAACAGACTTTCAGAGTTTACTGCAGGGGGTAGAGCAGCATCGCAAGAACTCTAATAAATGATTTATAACAAATCTATTTTTCTTTGTTTTTAATATAATTGTTATGTATGAGTGGTAAGTAACTATTATTTTATTTGTAAAAACATTTCTAAATCCAATTATTTGAAGTTTAAACCAATGCAAATCTAGTTCACACCTTATAGTATTATAAATTTCATACAATGTGTACAAAGCTTTAAAACGGTATAACTCGAGAACGGTGATAGAAAATTCATTTTTTTTTCTGCTAATTAATTTAAAACTTAATAATCTATTAAACTGCATCATTAGTTTTTTAGTCTTTATACAAATTTTAAAAGTTATAAAGCATTCTTTTCCATATTTGTTGAAAATTTACGAAAAACCGTTATTAAATTGTCAATATGTGCAAAATCATTGCCGAAACTTATTATTTATGCACATAAAATTAAAGATCGGAAAATTTTCTTTAAGAATATTGACTCAGAAGCTGAAGAAATATCGATTTTTTTCCAATTTTCAAGCAAAATTCAAAAAAAAGCCCATAAAACTCGATTTTTGGTAAAAAATCGATTTGCGCGACCTCTAAACCACCTCCGAAAAATCTGAAAAAATTCTCAAAAATTCTTAGCCTTATGAGTATTCAAATTAAGAATGATCCCCAAAATTTTTTTTTGAATGGGACACCCTACTGCACATGTGTGGTTGAAGTACGTGAACTATACATGTTCGTGTACTCAAGCAAATATTAAAACAATAAACACTCGTGTCTGTGTAATAAAATGCGCAAAATTTAGATACACACATAATTGATATGAAAATAAAAATATGTGTTTGTTGCTTTTAGTTGTGTTTGTTTACATTTATGTACAAGTTTTTTATTCAGTGTGTGTATTTTTCTGAACCCTGCCTAAAACACACATTTTTAGTGCATACAGATCCTGTCCCTGGTAATCACTACACTTTTGTTTTTTAAGGAATATACATTTAATCTACAAAGAAATATTTTTTTAAACTTATATTATAATTTATTCAAAAACGAACGAGTATATACTGTTTTTCTGTACCAGTTATTATTTTTCATTTAAAATTTTCTTTTTACATAAAATTCTTTATTTAAGCCAAAAAGTTAATGATAGTAAAAAAAAAAGAAAAACTGTTGGTTTTAATAATGTGGTAGTTAATTTTTGATAGTTAAAATAAATTAAATCGATTATTACGCATTTGGAAGTTTTTTAAAGTTTTTTTATTTTATTTTTGATAGTAAAAATAAAAGAATTTTTTTTACGGATTTTGTGTTAATTTTTTAAAAGTTAAAAAAAGATTAAAAATACATTTAATTTAAAAAAAAAAAAAGAGAGTAGACCGGGTTTTAACTATATGTTTAGTAGTTTTAATGTGCATATTCGTTTGTTTTTAATGAAAAAATAGTGTGAGTGTACTATCTGATTAAAAATTTGATAATTTTATGAAAATCGGATAAGAAACAAAAAAATGGCAAGCGCTCAAAATTGTTGATGCAAAAAGTGAGCTACTTTTGGCGGCCATATTATAGTCTGTGGGTTTCCACGTCAAACTTAAGCTCAATATTACTTCACTTATGCCTGTTCCAAATTTCATTTCAATCGGAACACTAACTAAGAAAAAATTTTGTCATATATCCCACTGTGTCATGAGTGGAGAGTTGGCTTGGAAAGCTTTATATTATCAGAATATAATTGAATGTCAATGATAAAATATGAGTCATTTTAATTCTTAATTATTTCTAATAATTTCTAGAAATATCTCTTTAACGCAAAATATGTAAGTCTATAGTCAAGAAAGTTTCAAAAACTTGAAATGTTTTATTAAAAAAATTTCTCATACAAAATTTCTTTAACCCGAAACACCCTAAAATTTTTTTTTGTTGAATTTTGAAAAGATATTTTACATATGCTTTAGTATAAAATACTGCAATCCGTTTTTTATCCTGCCTACAGGAGATTCAGAATGTCCTGTTACCATATCGTAACTACACTTAGGGAAAAAGCTTCATCATACTTATGAAAAACTTCATAAATACACAGAAAAAACTAAAAACGGGTTTCAATTAAAAAATTTATTGAATCAATTAATATTTTAATTGATTTTGCACCTATCACGACAATGATACTATCAATTAAACCTTTTATTAAAATTAAGAAGGAAAAAAAAATTATAAATAACTTCTCAAAAAAAAAAAAAAATATGATACTCACATAAAAAGTGTGTGATCTATACGTTGGTATGTGTGTTTTTTGCAATGTTGAGTCTGTTTGTGTGTGAGCTTGTTTTGTTTGTTAAATTCAAATGTATATGGTTTTTTATACTAAAAATTTTCTATTTATGCATACTGTGTATGAAATTAATAATATGATAATTGCGTCTAAAATCAAATATGTATTTATATATTTAAAAGTCAATTAAAATATAAATTGATTCAATTAAATATTTGTTAAGAAGCAAATTAAATTCAAATAAATCTTTAATTAGATATTTTAGGTTGATAATTTTTTCTGTGTATGTTGAAGTTGTGTCATAAAAGAGTGATTTGATGACAGGAAATGTGAATGAAATGTTTCATAAATATGAAGAAGTTTTATAGCTTTTCATGACATGTTATATGACGATTTATTAATATGATGGAGCAAATTCATACATTGTTATGAATTGAAAACTTTTCTTTGATAGCGTACAAATACGATACAGGCTACTACCAATGGAGATAATTTATTTTTAATACATTATTTTTAAACCCCGGAACCCTTCTGTGGCGTACCCAATGGGTATGTCAGAGAGAGGCTCAGAAGATGGAGGGAGTCGGAGTTTGGGGCCTATTGCGCCAGATCGCCTGGGCAGCGACAGGCGAGGCTGTTTATATCTCCCTATGGGGAGAGATCGCGGAAACTCTTGTCTATGACGAGGGGCGAACTAAGAACCATAACGGGTTACCTCACAGGACACTGTGGCCTTAGGTATCAATTGTACAAGATGGCACGATCCTCTACGGATACGTGCATGTTTTGTGAATTGGAACCCGAGACCTGTGAGCATGTTCTCTACAAATGTCCGAGGCTCTCCGACAGGAGGGTGCGTTATTTTGGTGGTCGAATAGTGACGCCATCGGACCGTTCATCTGGTAGGATAGTTGGCTTCGTAGGGAGCCTGAACCTATAGGGTGTATTCGCTGGCAGCACAAAATACCAACTTCTGGTCACGGTGCATAGTGCCACTATAGTCTAATCTAATCTAAACCCATTATTCTTGCAAGTGCAATCCAGAAAATATAAATTAAAACTCAGAATCAATTGATATTAATTTTTATTAAAATTCAGAAAAAATAATATTAAGTTATGAATTTTCATTTTGAATTTAAAAACAATAATTAAATTAAGAATTTCCACTAAAATTTATAAAAAATTGTATTTATATTCACAAAATTTAATGCAAAATTTAAAACACAACATTTATGGCACATTTAGCATACATTTTTATGAAACTCTTCATCATATCTATAAAAACTTCATAAATATGATGAGTAATTGATGACAAACTATTTATGAAACAGTTTCATCAATATGATGAAACTTTTTCCCTGAGTGTATAATGACTGGTTTTTTGTACATATAGGAAAATGTATTTTTTTCGCAAGAAAACGTACATTCAAAATGAAAGTCAGCAACATGTTTGCTGGGAGGATCCTTGCAGAAAAATTGCTAACATCATCAAAAAATTTGCCAAATTTACCAAAATTTCTGCTCAATTTACTAATTTTTCTTGCTCATAAATATTAGCAAAGTTTCTGCAAGGATCCTTCCACCAAAAATGTTTCTGATTTAACTGAGTTTTTTTTTTTTGAGTGTATTATCAAATTTATATTTAATGTGAATTATGTTTAAAAATGCAAAACTGAATGATTTTTATAAGTTGAATGGGTTAAATCGAAATTTATTCTGATTTCGTATAGTGAAAAAAATTGCCCCATCAGTAAAAAAAATTGTCACAGATTACAGTATTGGACTTCTAAGTAGTAAATAAAGGGTATTTTTTATAGAGTTATAGAACTTTGAAAATGGATGAAACGAAAATAAATTTGTTAAATTGGCATTAAATTTACTTTATTCGAAAGATAATCTTCTGGCATTATAATTTAAATATGACTTCTGGCATATGACCGCCACGAATTTATTGCTCTGATGGACGATTATGTTGACCGTAAAATGGACGTAGTGCGCGATACGTATTTGGAACAGAACCATGATTTTCAAAATGAATTTCCACAATTTGAAAGCGTTTTTCAGTCTATTCGTGTTAAAAAGCCAAACCAAACTAAACATAAATCACTTGACAGCTGACAAAATGGCCGCCAGTTAAAAAAGTGTTGCCAACTTAAAGTTATATACCTGTATAAAAACACCCTTTAGTTCTTTTTGGCTAATTTTGACCTAGTTCATTACGTTATTAAAACAATATAATGAAATATGTGGAATAAAATATATGGATTTTATTAAAAAAAAATTCGGTACACTCATAGAAATAAATCTGTAAAAATAGCAGAAAAAGCTACTAAAAATTAGTTAAAAATAACCTTGCAGAAAAAAACTGCTATATTAAGCAAATATAATATATACAGCAAACATAAATATTTTAATTTTACATAATTTTAGTTACATTCGATGGGAATTTTAGTTAATTGAAAATAGCATTTTAATCTGTAAAATTAGCAAAAACTGTTACTAATTGTTTGTAGACTCAAAATAGCAAACAAAAACTGTAACATTAACATTAACAACATTTTTGCTATATTTACCTCAAATTTACAAAACATTGTAGATTGCTAATTTAATAAGGACAGACTTTTATTCGCATAAAAAAAGAAAATAAAAAAAACTTTAAATTTTTTAATGATTTTTGTCTACTAATAATTTACTCGTCAACTTATCGACCTGTAACTCAGTCAATTTTTGTCCGATTTAAATTTTTCCAACGGGTTTGGAAAGAAAACTGATTACGCTTTAAAATTACGTGCATTTTTTGATACATTTGTAAGTTATAAGTATTATTTTTGTTAAGAATATCTACAAAAAAACGAATATTATAAACTTTTTTGATTTTAGTAGCTTTTCATGGCTTATTTTAATATGGAAGCTTATAAAAATTTATACCAACTTATAAAGAAAATTTTGTTCTTAACAAAACATTCATTTTTCAAATCGGATGAAAATTGTAAAAGTTATTCAACTTTTCATTAACACCTGTTTTTAACTATACATGTTAACTTAGGTTAAGCTATTTGTACAGTTTTTAATTTACGTTAGTAAGTCAAGTGGTTTACCAAAAGAAAAGTCTGCAATCCCAAAATTTTTACTTTAGAAAAAGTTTAGTAACTTTTGCAAATATAAACCGATTTTAACAAAAAAAATCTCGTTTTTTCTATATAAAATTGCCTTTAAAATACAGTGCAAAAAATGTAGGTTTTTGTTGAATTTGAAAAATTAGGAAAAAAAAAATTAAAAAAATGAGAAACTTTTGATAAACACTTACCTAATTTCTTGGAATATATATTTTATGAATACATTAGCTTACAAAGCTTAATTCTTTGCCTTTAAAAAACTGTTTAAAATTTTGAAATCGGTCAAAAAATGTGTAAGTTAGAGGTACTAAAGTGCTACGACCTACCCTAAAACAGTTTTTTGAAAATAACTCAAAATTTTGAGGGTGTTTTAAAATTTTTGAAAACAGTTTTTGTATGTCCTCACCTAGGCTTACAACCCCCACTAGGTCGGTTTTCAAGTTCTGACAAAAAATGTTTTTTTGTAGCAGTGTGTTATTTTGTTACTTGCAGTTAATTTAGCTGAAATCTAACTAAATATTTGTATATTCAACTGGTTTATTTTTGCTATTCTTATGTAAATTACTAAAATTTTGTAAAAAAATCTGCTAATTTTAACAGTTTTTTCTGCAAGATCATTTTTAACCCTCTCATGCAACAAACTATGTTAGGGCAGCTTTATTTTTTTAAATACAGTTTTTGACTATTTTGGGGCCAAATAACACAAAAAAGACAAAAAAAATAGTTTTTAGACAAAGTTGTACAGATACAACATGAAGCACAAAAGGACTAAAAATGTCACAATATATTCATATTTGTTTATTTTATTGACGAAGAAATCGATGATTACAAGATTTTTGAACATTTATATTTACAAGGGAGTTACCCCGACGCGGACCCTCAGTTCTAAATGAGTTTTGGATATGTTATAGAGAGAAATCTAATGAGTTATTTTAAGCTGCCGAATCGCATGTTTAAAATTTACGCATTTTTCGGTTTTTTAGGAATATTTATTTCTGTATTAAAATAACTATAGACAAGTTTGGTATAGAATTAAATCTTATTTGACTCATTCAGTACTCTATAAAATATGACTAAAAACTTTGACGTATTTTTGCTATTAAAAAACTGGTTTTAAGTAACACTAAAACTAGAGTTTTATTAAGGAATTATAGACAGATTAAGCTAAAAATAATGCAAATGAAAGCCTATTTCATTCATTCTAAGCAGTGTTTTCTTAATATTCATAATAGTTCGGTTTCTATGCGTTTTCGCCGAAGAACTTTTTCTCTATAATTCAATTAATTTAAGAGTGTAATGAACAAATTTTGAAAACAGAAGTAAAAATTTTTTAGAGAACGTTCAAAAAGTACACAAATGTGCTAAACAGAAAATATTTTAGACAAAAATTTTAAAAATCGGGTGTCAAATATGAAATTTGTGAATTTCATAGAAAGTTCGGCAGATAACACGCAAAATTGCAACTGGGATTTAATTTTTTATTCATTAATGAAAAGTTTTCCTTTTTTTTTAACAAATAAAATATCTTTTGCAGCGAAAATTTTGAGAAAACCACAAAATACTTATGTATCCTAAACAGGCACGTTTTCAAAAGGGGTGGGTGGGAATGGTAAATCCCCCCCCCCTTAAAATGATATTTTTCAATACAAAAATTTAAATAGGATTAAAGAGTTATTTAAAAGGACTCTAAGATCCCTCCCCCAAAAACCTTTTCCTGTATCCGCGCCTGATTCTAAACCAGTCCCCTAGCCTGACCATAGTTATCATATGGTAACACCAAAATCAATCGTTAACAAAAGTACAACAACAAATGTATTTAAAAAAATTCAAGTCAGTATTTTTGAAATATTGTAGTTGTATTTTCAAATGAATAACACTTGGTTTCAATATTTTTAATAAATATATTCATTTTTAATACATTTTCTTTTAAAAGTCACTATATTTGTCATTTTCAAAATTTTACTAAGTTTGTAGCTTTTAAATTCCTAAAAATTGTTTTAGTGAAAATTTACAAGTCTACTTTATAAAACCCGAATTCAATAATAAAAATAACAAATACCCCCAACGTACATGCATGTTGCTACGGGTTAATAAAGCTCTAACGAATACAGGCCTTAAAATGTATCCAAATTATTTCTCTTAACTACATTTAAATGTCCAAATTAAAAATTATTACCTCCCAACAATTTAACAATTCATATTTGCTCTCATGTATTCTGACGAATAACAAGTGTTTTAAAACAAATAAAGTGTATATAAAAATAAGTAAATATTTAAATTTCCCAAAATTATTTAAGAAAATGACAAAATATTAATTAAACGGAATTGATGATGGTTTTCAAATCTATGCAATAGTCTAGTTTTAAACGCCGAAAAGTAATCATATCGAACTAATTAAGAAAAAGAAAAATTAAAAAGAAACATAACCTCAAATATGGCTAAAATTATTAAAAATTTTATAATTGTATGTGTAATTGTTCAAATAGTATTACAAGGTTGCATTGTTGAAAGTAAACCGAAATTTAATAAAGGAAAAGGAAGAGGAAGAGGAATAGGAAAAGGACAAGCATTTGGTAAGTATTTACTTCCACAAAATTTGTAATTTTTAAAAGGTCTTAAAATCGCGTTTTTTTAGTTTCATCATGTTTTTTTTAATTTAATTTAAAATTTATTAAAATATTGTAAAAAAGATATGTGTTTCTAAATAATCGCGAAATAGTATATTTCATCAGCGGAGATACAATTTATTAAATACGCTATTAAAATTTGTAGCTACGTAGTATATAAATTAACCCTCTAATGCCCGAATTTTGTTTTGCAATGAAATTCATACCATGTATTCGTCTCGCAAAAAAAATAATAATTTCTCTTAAAAAAATGTTTTTTGCTGACTACTTTCGGCGATATGAGCAAAAATAATTTAAAATTTATCTCGAAAACTAATGCAAGTAAAACAAAAGTTTGTACCAAAATATTGCTCTTACCAAGACATAATCACAATCCAAAAATACTTTTTTGTGCTTCTTTTTAATAAGATATGTCGATTTTTGCTTTTTGCAAAATGCGAAATAGTGCGAAAAAGTATCTTAACTTCAATATTTTTTGTTCAAACTTTAGACTTTTGCTACTATTACTGATTGTCTTCTCTATACCAAATTTCAAAACGATCCGTCCATTACTTTATAAGTTAAGACAATGTCCTTTAGAGATATCCTGATAAAATTGTGTTCGTCCTTGAAGAAAAATAAGGACTGATTATTAAAGGTAATACTTCAATCTTACTTATACTTAATTTTCAAGAGTTTTAAATCAACTTAAATAAGTGTTTTAGTTGTTGGAAATCTCAGTTAATTAAAAAATAATTATTTTTTGAATTTTTACAAAATTTGAACTTTAAAGCTTTCTCGCGTTTTAACAGTGCACTGAATACGAACAGTTTCTTCGCAAAACTTTTAGCTAATTCACTTTTATATCGAACTATATCAATTTCTAAGTATAAAACACTCATTCGAAGCATTTGGGTTCAATTTTATAAACGATGACAGATGTCATCGTCAGGCGTTAGAGG
This sequence comes from Delia radicum, assembly GCA_021234595.1. NCBI lineage: Eukaryota > Metazoa > Arthropoda > Insecta > Diptera > Anthomyiidae > Delia > Delia radicum. The sequence goes on from CM037852.1 coordinate 170,086,328, forward strand.
GTTAAGATGAATACGTAATTGAATTTAATATGTGTTCTCAACTAAACTCGTATACTACTCGTTAACAGTATTAAAAGCCCTTTTTACATTGTCACATTTAGTATTTTCATTCATATTAGTATTTATTTTCATTCACACATACGAAAATCGTTGCGAAATAATTGGTAACATATCAACTAAAAAAGTGTGTTTGCATAAATTATGCAAACACTAGTAAGATTTTGTCAAGTTTTTACTTTATTCTGCTTTTATTTGCATAATTTATGAGAAACAATATAACTAATTGTTATGCTAACAAAGACTTTGCAATGATTTTCTTCTCTGTATTTGTATTGTGAATGTGGAAAACAAAAAGCAACTCTGATACTTAAAGAAAGTGTGATAGTGGAAAAGGCCTTAAGCTGGTATAATTACAACTACACAAAATATACCTTTACAATAGTTTCACTTTTAACCAGCAATATACTAATTTATTTAAATCCATCTAATATATTTTTAAATTCGTATATAATTTGCTAAATTTTTTTTTTAGGTGCTGGTATTTTAGCTGGCGGTTTAGCTGGAGCTGCTATCGGTCATGTTTTAACGCGCCCAAATGGTCAAGCACCAGCACCAGCTCCTGCACCTCAATCAAGATCTACTATTATTGAAAGAGGTGAAACGATGCCCAATGGTTGTTATAAACAAACGATTAAAGAACCCGATTTTCATGATTCAACAAGATTTATCGAAACAGAGCAATTAATATGTCCACAAAGTGTGCAAGAGCCAACACCTTATGCACATAATATTCCATTCATACCACAACAACCGCCACAACCCGCTGTACCACCATTTCATATGATCCCTATGCAACCAATGCCAATGCAACCCATTCCTATGCAACCCATCCCCATGCAACCGGCAGCACCAACACAACCTGTGGCTCCAATTGAACCTGTGGCCCCAAGTCAACCGATTATGCCAGAATCCACTCCGCAACCACAAAATATCAATGACCCTTCCCAATTTCCTCCGGTACCTGCCGCTCCTGCTGCTACTTTAGCTCCTGCCGCTCCTTTAGCTCCTTTTGCACCAATGCCACCGACGGATGTCCAACCAAATCCAGTGGTACCTGTTGTTACACAATATATACCACAACCAGCTGTAGTTGTTCATCCTCCACAACCAACTGTAGTTAATTATCCTCAACAACCAGCTGCAGTTGTTCCTTCTCCACAACCTGCCGCTCCTGCACCACCTTCAACTTCTAGCAACTCTCAAGTTATTGTTCTATCCAAGAAAACTGGTTTTTACGCTGATGATAAGAAAAAAAAGAACAATGCTAACAATTTATTGAAAACTAATTCTATTATAATCTTAATGATGACATTATGTATACGTTTACTATAAAAATATTAATATCTATTCAATAGTATTATAATTATATTTATTCTATATAAAATATGTACATACACTTTGAAAAATATTTGTAAAATCACTACGATGAAATGAGTAAATTTTTGTTTATAAACAATAAATGCTTAAAATTTTTTTGTACAAACTTTTGTATACAATTGCACACACATAATGTAGATTAGATTAGATCAGAAGGCACTATGCACCGCGACCAATGTAGGTCTTTTGTGCTGCCTAAAGTTACCTAGAGATTCAAGCTACCTATAAAGCCAATTATCCTATTAGGCAAAATGTTCGCGATGTCGGAAGGCGAAATGAAGCGATCACCTAGAAACCTAAGTCTCCTATCACAAAGCCTGGGACATTCGCAGAGAACATGCTCCGAGGTCTCAGACACCATCTCACAAAACCTGCACATATCCGTGTCCGATTGACCCTTCCTGTGCAGATGGTATCTGAGATTACAGTGTCCAGTTAAATACGACGCCAGGGTCCTCAAACCCCCCCTTTCAAGCGACAAGAGTCGCCTCGACCCCCTACTGGAAAAAGAGATCAATCTCTTAGCCTGGCGCTGACCAGGAGAGTTTTCCCAGTAACTAGAGAATTCAGACTCTCTCCATGCGCTGAGCCTTTCCCTAACATACCCCGCAGGTATTCCACAGAATGGTTCAGGACCAATAAAGGGCCTTCGGGCCCCGCGGTTGGCAAGACAATCTGCCCTCTCGTTGCCCTCATGCCCCTCATGACCAGGAATCCACCGCAAGGTTAGAGAGTTGCCCCTCCCGAGCCTATTGAGAGTCTGAATGCATTCCATGACCAACCCAGACGACACCTTATAAGCCATTAAGGCCCTCAGTGCAGCCTGACTGTCAGAAAGAATGTAGATGCGAGATCTGAGCGTTCCCCTTCGCAGGCATTCCCCTGCACATACACAGATGGCCCAAATCTCCGCCTGAAAAATGGACGGATATTTTCCCATAGGTAAAGCACGCTGGAAGCCTGGTCCAAAGACGCCCGCACCCGTGTTCCCATTCGACTGCTTAGAGCCATCAGTGAACCACAACTGAGAACCATCTTCCGGTTCCCAGGATTGATTGGTCCACATAATGTAATTATAGGTATTATTTATTTATGATTAAACATATTGTGCGTAAATTTTCGAATTTTGTTCTTCAAATTAAATTTTACTAACTTTTAATAGTAGTAGAAAAATACATACTGACATCGGAAAAAATTCAAGAAATTGACAAATATAAAATAAAATTTCATAAAAACCGGTGTAACTTGTCGAAAAGAAATCGAATTATTTCATGGGTTTCTGTTTTAGTGCAGAAATTTTGATTACCTTTTAAGTTAACGTTTTCTGTTTTACATCTATATGTAATTTTTGAATATTTTAAGATCTGCAGTAGGAAGCACTTACATCAAAAGCAAACTTTCATAAAGAAATTATTAACACTAATACAAATTGACATTTCAAAAGCGTCGAGCAATGCTGTTGTGAAATAGAATCTACTTTATTTTCACAACGTTTTATCTTCTCTCATTTCTTGTGACTCGTTCTCTTAACAGTGTTGCAGCGTTTTAACTATATTTTGTACACAAAAAACATATGATGAGTAAAACTAATACAGACATTCTATGGCTCTTATATGCTCTTATCTACTCTTAGTGTACTAGCGAATGTACATAGTAATATAAACTATTGTTATTGTTTTTATAAGATTTATTTGTAAAAACGAAAAAATATTGTATTGTTAATAAGCGAAAGAGATACAGGAGAAGGAATGAACCCCTACGGTAGTCTTTACACTTAAATAAATAGGACATATTTTGCAGTCACTGTCGAACGTCGGTGTTTTGGACGACGACATAACCAGATTCCAGTACTGTAGATCACTAGTTAGACTTGGGCGATCTAGTTCGTTTGAGTGAACACTCTTTCTAGTTCAATTGATCTCAATGAACTAGGTCGTTCTTCTAGTTCAGTCGATTTAGAAAAAACGCCTAACAGCGAGTTTAATTTTAAGCTTTGGGAATCAAATATGTACCATAAATATTAATACTGGTCTTGTCCTTAGATTTCAACAGAAAGAAATTGAAAATTGTTGTATATAAATAACAGCATGAAAATGCGTGAAACTTTAAAGTAATTTTGAGGAAAAACTGTATCATAGATCGTAAAATAAAGTATACTCATAAAAAAATGTCCTTAAAGTTAGCTACATTTTTGCTGGGAGGATCCTTGAAGACAAATTGCAAGTATCAGCAAAATAATTAGTAAAAGATCCTCTCAGCAAAAATGTTTGCTGACTTTACAGACTCTTTTTTGATTGCACTGCATTGAAATCAGCATGCCCTTGATGGTCAGAACGTTATTAATATTTATAATGCCATGCCGTGTTATTCATCATTATTTAAAATATAATTTCTTTTATAATTATAATAATCTCTATTATAATTAGCATATTAATATAATTAAGTAGTCATGTTTAACAAAATCTCTTAAAGATAAATAATTGCTTTAGTTACTGTAAAAAATAAATGTTGATAAATTCTTGTAAAGATTAAAGAAATTATAAAGTCAATCAATTTTGACGCGGAGCAGAAGCATATGCCAAACTTTATCACAAGCAAACATGTTTGTAAGTAACAATAAAATTAAAGTGGAAGTAATGAAAATGACAAATTAGAAGAAGAAAACATGTTGCACGAGTATAGGGGAGAGGGCTCCAAGATGGTCATAGTTTGAATTATTGTTGTAGAGCCCAAACTGAATAAGATTTCTTAAAGTGTTTTATACCATATGAAAGTAAACTCAGAAAATTCTTCCCGTAACTACATGCTTACCCGTTAATTAGATTAACGATGATTTTACCACTACAATAGAAATTGCATCCCAATTAAATAATTTTAATAATACAAGAAAAATGTCTGCGTTGATATCTTAAAGTTTGGAACTGTGACTTAATAATCATCACTTGTGCAATAATAATTGGGTTTACTAACCGATCAATGCTAAAATAAAATGTATTACTAACCAATCAATGCTAAAATAAAAAAAAAAACAGTAATATGTTATTTCTAAGTCAATCAGACATGAACAATAATGGCATTTTTTTTAAGTCAACGATATATAAATTAATATATAATCACATATGAAGTCACATAATGAAATTAATAGCATATATGAAACAATATTTAACATATATTTAAATACATGATATCATACATTACAACGGGTTTCAATTAAAAAATTTATTGAATCAATTAATATTTTAATTGATTTTGCACCTATCACGGCGATGGTACTATCAACTAAATCTTTTATTGAAAATTAAGAAGAAAAAAAAATTATAAATAACTTCTTCAAAAAAAAAATATGATACTCACAAAAAAAGTGTATGAACAATACGTTGGTATGTGTTTTTTTTTTTTTGGCATTGCTGAGACTCTTTGTATGTTTGTGTGTGTGCTTGTTTTGTTTGTAAACTTCAAATGTATTTGGTATTTTATACTGAACATTTTCTATTTAAGCATAGAGTGTATGCAAAAATTTAATATGATGTCAATTAAATATTTCTTTAGAAACAAATTTCATCCAAATCAAATCTTTAATTATATATTTTAGGTTGATGATTTTTTCTGTGTACCATATATGAACTTTTTGTTTGCATGTATGAACCCATATATGTTTCCATACATGGTATACGTCTTCATACATGCTGATATATGAAACAATATATGCTCATACATGTAATCATGCATATTCACATATTACCATATATTATCATTTTCACCTGGGCGGTTTAAAAAACAAAAAACATTGTCAAATAAAAAAGTAATCAAAAAATGAAAGACATTTAAAATAAAACTTAAAAAATCCATTACAAATTTAATAAATAAAAAGGTACGAGGGTGGTGACAAAATTAGCCGACCTAACAAAGAAAACACAACAAATTTGGGAAAAATGCTTTTACGATTAAAAAAGGGGTATACAATTAAATGGTTACCAGGGTTGCCATGTTAGTCCGAATTCAAAATTTTAATTTTAAGAGTAATATTTAGGATTGTGGTTTTCTATCGCAAAATGTATTTTTTGAATAAACCATTTATTTATATATTTATAATTGCTTAAATATTGTCATTTTTATTGATTTCTAAAGCTAGTAAACCCTGAATATTTTCACGGCTATTCCATGTATTTTTGATATTTGCAAAAAATGCAAATAGTCATAACCCCATTGCGCATATGAGTTCAGAAATTAATTTAAGAATTTTATACGTTACTCGTCCTTTGAGTGTTTCGACATTTATCAATATTCGAGCTATTTCGGGGTTGAGTGGACCCGAAACGCTAATTTTGCCTATATTTATAATACATATATAAAATGGGTGGTAGCTCTGCATCCAAATTATAGGCAATAAAGTATCAAAATTTGTTTTTTTCTTAAGAACTTTAATTTTATGCATTTCAAAGACTCAGGCATATTTTTAAACATGAGACAGAGATTCTAAAAAATACTTCTTTATAACTTTTTGTATTCATTTTCACATATCCGAATTTTAGCAAAATCGAAATTGTCAATTGTGAGAGTCTCCTTTGTGAATGCTAAATATTGGCAAAACTGATGGCCGAAGGTGAACAAATGTTCTTGGTTTTCCAATCTTTTATGAAATGTCTGATATGCACTTACAACTCCAATTTACTGTTTCTTTGATGCTGCTATAAGCCTAAAGGATGCCAAAAGGATAATATGCCAAGTTAAAGAATTGTCTACCACTTGCATGCACACATACATGCACACACATATTATTACACACATGCATACATATATATTCTTACTCATTATGACTTGTGGAAATGTGTTTCTATTGTCGTCGTTTTTACCAAACATATTCCCATGGCGACTGGTGCCGTTGAAACTAGGTTAGTTATCCAATATCAAACCAACTATTCATTCATTCATTCCAGCAACCAAATATGTTACACAGTGCTAGAAACAGAGAAACATTAGTAGGGTTGATGCCACTAAACTCTGAGAAGGCTGACGATGCTGCTGCCTGCATATTATCAAAAGTATTTTTTTTATTGTAGTACAACGATTACACTGTACAACAAATTTGGGATTGTATACTAAATAAAACCCACCTATTGTATACTAAATAAAACCTACCAAAACCCCCAAAGGATTTTAGAAACTTTGCTCGGATTTTATTTTTAATTTTAATTTTATCTTTATCTTAATCTTAATCTTTATCTTTTTATATTTATCTTTATCTTTTGAGTCGGGCTGTATCTGGCTAATTTTTTGATTTTTTTATGAAATAATCTATTGGGGCTAAATTAGGATCATATATGAACATATACTTATATTACGTTGATCGAGTCGGTTTTATTGTGTGGCGTCGATTTCGGGTTTTCTAAAAAGTTAAATTTTTGAATACCGAATAAACCGGTTTTTTGCTGTCGAATAACCGAGTTTTTCTTAACTATTCATTTTCAGCTTTAATATATTAAATTTACAAACTTTATTGTTAAAAAAGTATATTCCGAAAAATTTTCTTTAAAACAATTTTTTTTTATTTAGATGGTTCATGCAATGCTCATTTGTACTTAAAAAAGGAAGATTTTTCATAACCGCAAAAATTATTATTTTTCTGGGTCATTTTTGAATTGAAGGTCTTATAGTAAAAACATGATAAGCCACATTTTATTTTTGGTTTGTTTTTGCCTTTTTAATGTTGAAAAATGCTAAATTATGAATTTTACAGACCGTTTATACTCTAGGTATTTGCAATAAAGCGTTTGTTTAAGCAAGACTTTAAATATTTAGCAAAAGAAGTCTAGAAAACAGCGAAAATCCATAAAACAATAAATGTGGCTTTTCTAGTTTTTACAATATGCCTTTTAATTGATCCAATGTTTATTATTCTGTAATTTTATATTTGGCAGGACTATTAACAACTAGAAAAACAAAAATTATATTTTTTTATAAATAAAAAGAATATAAATTTGTTTCTTTAAAATACACTGAGTCTTCACTTCAGTAATGAATTTCTTTAATGAAAATTGTCACTGAAACTCGTCCATTAAAATTTCACCAAGAATGTGCCATATATAATATAGATCAAAAACTCTTTTAAATTTTTAATTTTTACCCAAAATTAAAAAAAAAAAACTTCAAAAGACTACAAAAATTAAATTCGAGCTAAGTTTTCAAAACCCTTTGGGGGTTTTTTGGTCTACTGATAGTCTACATTAATTTCCGTTTGGTTTTGTTAAGGATACAACTTCTTGTTGTACAGTGTTACAAAAAAGGCAAACATTTTTGTGTTATTTTATGTGCCGCCAATGCGCTTTTGGTTTGGTTTTAAAAATGCGTATTGCTACTCTGTTCGGTTGTAGTGCTACATATTCTCTAATAGTATGTTCGTAATTCATTGGGTTTGACATGTCAATGCATGCATATGCATGCGTAGTATTTATGAAATTTTAGTTATGGTTTCAATTTTACTTATCACATTGCAAATATCTTTACATCATTACATTTTCAAATACCATACACTGGTACATGCATATTTAGATGGATACAATATGCAGTAAAGAGAACGAAATAGTCCTTGATGCTAAAATGGCTGTAATTTTTTTGAAAATTTTTTTTTTATCTGTTTGCATTAAATATTTAGTAGTTGGTTGGTATGTTATGAGAATTTAATTTCATAATTTATATTTATTGTTAATTTTTTTTTTATTATTATATTTATAACCTAAATAATTGATTGTATTTATTTTTATGACTTTTATGCAATTACAATTTATTTTTTTTGTTAAATTAACATAAAAATTGTTCTATGATCACCAATTTTTATGCATGTGTAATTTTTATTCTTTTTTTTTATTACTTGAACTCAGTAATAAATCACTTTTGACTTAAACATTTACTATAGAATAGTTTTAACAAAGTCATAGTTGTATGTAACTTTCTTGATAAATAGTACGTTCATACTTACAATGTATAAACCTTATTTTACACTCAAAGAAAAAAAACTAACAAGTAACAAGTAACAAGTAATTCGAAGCATCTCTTCAAAATGAAAAGGTACTACTGCTTTCGATTGGTACTAGGTGGTTTGTCCCGGGAATTTTATTGGGGATTTCCTTGATTTTGTTTTCTTCTTTCACACAGAACACATTTTGTTAATAAAACAATACGAACAGCTTTCATTGATTTTAATTCTTACTGTTTATGAAAATGTTTTTACAATTTATGAATTACATATATTGTTAATTTTCAATTTTTAGAAACATAATAAAAACAATTAAGAGTATAGACACAATACAAATTTCCCAAGTTTTTTATATGCAATTTGACACTTAACTTCGTGACCCAATTGCGTGAGAGATAACACTTATTTTATTTTCTGACTGGAATTTCTTATTCACTTGTCTTAATGCTCAAAATGATGTTTTTACAAAATTATACACTATTGTGAATGGTTTAAAAAAAAAATAAAAAATAACACTACTCAACGGCCAAAAAAAAACATATTTTTAATACACTTAGTTCGCTGAAGCCAAATCTGGCAAAACAAATTTCTCATTTGTAGTTTTTGAAATAGCGCTGTTTTTGTATTGACATCATTCAACCAATTTCTACTTATTTTTATCGCAATATCATGAAATTTTTTTTAAGAATATAAATCTAAAAAAAGGCAGAAACTAGTCTAGTCTGTTTTAAAAATTAATAGTGTTTATAATTTTTTAGAGAAAAACGTTTATTCTTCTTCTTAACCTAAACATTTCTAAATATTATCTTTAATTTGATTATAGCCGACATGAGGTGGTATTGCAAGGAGGTTGAAAATTGTACTTTTTTAGTTTAATTCTTATTATTTTTAAATTTTATATATATATATATATATGCACAGCGCATACTATAGCGACATCTGTATATATACCCAAAATTGTCCCCTAAGTATGCGGTGTATCGAACCTATTATCCTCATCTTATACGCTAGATGTATGAAAACTTCGAGGACAGTATACATATATATATATATGTATGCACAGCGCATACTTTAGGGACACACTCAAAATTGTCCCCTAAGTATGCGGCGTAGCGAACCAATTGTCCTCATAAGTATGCGGTGTATCGAACCAATTGTCCTCACGCTAGATGTATGAAAATGTATGAAAAATTTGCGGACAGTCCCCTATGTAAGCAAATGTCCCTGAACTATGCGGGGGAACGAATAAATGTCCCAATAGTATGCGCATACTGTTGGGACATTTACTCGTTCCCCCTCATAGCTTAGGGACATTTGCTTACTTTAGGGACTGCCCTCAAAGTTTTCATACATCTAGCGTATAAGATGAGGACAATTGGTTCGATACACCCCATACTTAGGGGACAGTTTTGGGTGTATATACAGATGTTCCTTTAGTATGCGCTGTGCATACATATATATATATATATATATACATATATAAATATATTTTCTAAGGCAACAAAGAGTTTTCTATGTTTTATGGCAATATTACCATAAAAAGTCCTCAGAATCTAAAGTTTTTTCTTTAGGAAAAAGTCTTCAGAATGTCAGGGGTTTTCTATAGAAAAAGTCCTCGAAATCTGAGAAAAAGCCTTCAGAAACAGAGGAATTTTCTATGGGAAAGAGTGCTCAGAATCTGAGGGATTTTCTGTAGAAAAAAGTCCTCAGATTCTGAAGGTTTTCTACAAGAAAAAGTCTGATTTCGAGACTTTCTCCTATAGGAAAGCCATCAGTTTCTGAGGTCTATATCATAGAGAAAAAACCTAAGATTTTGAGGACATTTCTCCGGAATATGATGAACAAATGTTAGAAATGAAATTTGTTACTCTGAGGGATTTTTCAACAAACATTCATTTTTTTATAAACATAAAAGGCGAATAATAAGAAACTAATTTTAAAGAATTTTCCAAGTCGAATTTTTGTAAACGGTAAGACTTTTATTAAAAATTTAATAAAAATAATTAATTCCATAATAAATAAAACAAAAACGTGAAAAAAATGTCATAATGTTAAAGAACATTAGATGTTTGATATATTTTTTTATAGTTTTGATTTTTTTTTTGTTTTCGAAGTTTTAGTTTTTTTAAAATGTCTTATGCACCCACTTTAACTGTTGTTGCCTATTTTGGAAAATTTTTCAATATGTTTAAAAAAAATCGGTTATTTACAGCAATTAAAAAAGTTAGCATTTAATGTGGTATATAATTTGCTTTATTTTTGTAAATATAGGGAGGTTGAAAGCTGGTTATAAATAAATAAAGATACATAAAACGTTTTAATAAACAAAATTAAAATAAATTTAAATTGAAATACACATTTTTGAGATTTTACTTCATTTTCTAAAAATTCTGTATGATGTTAGATAGGGTACATGTTCCCTAATGTGGACCTTTTGAGTTATATTAAAAATTGTTATATAACTTTTTTAAACTAGATGCCACAAAAATGCCCCAGGACTTGGCCTACACTGAGAGAATTATCTGCTAGATATTAATGAATTTTTGCGTTAGATCAATGACATGCCACAGGAACTCGTCCATTGAAACGTTTTATTAAATTAATGGAGTTTTTCATAAAATTTTATTTAAAATTTAATTTTATTTATTAAAAATTTTATACCACTAATGAAAAAGTTTCATTAAAAATAGTTTCATTAAAATTTTGAAGCTTTTTCATAAAGTTTAAGAAATTTTTCATGCAAATTGTAAAGTAAACTTTATTAGTTTAGTGAAAAAAATTCATTAAATCTCGTTCAAGAAATTCTCTCTGTGTACAAGATGATGTATTTGGATTTTGAATACTTCACTTAGATTTTAAATCTAGCTCAAATACCAGGCGTAGGGCTACATTAGGGTGAACTCCCTTACTTTTTTCAGTTTTTGAAAACTTTTTTTGTCGTGATCGTTTTTAAAGATAAAATTATAAAAGATACAATATAAAGATAAAATTATATTTTCAAAAAGATATCAGAATCCAAATGCGATTAACAACACCGAGTACTAAATAATGCCCCAGACTTCTAATGGCCAATTACTACCTGACCAACAAATTCGATCACAAATGTTAAACGTATTTTAACTAGATAAGTGCACCATAATTCTTTTTACTCAATAGACTCATACACAGTGAAATATGGAATACGTGTTTTTTTGGTGAATTAACCTGCCCTAAAGTAATGTCAAAAACGACAAAATTTTTTGGAATATTTTTCAAATCTCCAATTTCAAATTTTAAATAATTTACTTCAGCAAATATGTATAAAAAAATTTGGGCTTGAACTCCATGGAATTGTTAAATCCACCTTAGAGAATGAAAATAAAATATGTTAAAAATGTTAAGGCAGCGATTTGATTCTGCAATTTCAGGATATTGCGGTTTTTGGTAACAACATGACTAATTTGTTGTCATAAAATATTTAAAATCGAAAATTAGATACTTTTGTAACTTTTGTTGTTATATTTTTTCATCATTACTCAAGGCTGAAAAAAACTTTTGTTTGGACATCATTAATGGATCTGCGGCCCAAAATTATTACAGACTTATTTACCCGGTTAAAAAAATTTATATATGTTCATATATATTTTTTATATGATCATATATAATCATCCATATTCGTACATACTAGAAAAATTAACCTACATTCTAATACATGGACAAATATGGTCACATATGTTCATATATGTTCATATATTATTTTATATGGTAATATATATACTTTAATACCCCTATGGGGAATGAGGAGTCAATTGACCTAAATGTGACTGGTTAAAGAAGGACTTATCACAGGACTGATATAATGTAATACTGAAGTGGGTTAAGCAGTGTCAATTGTCATAAAATTACCAATTATGTGACTGGTAAAGGGAGGACATACCACTTAACCAGAATGCTTATTAACAAGAAAAAGCCAGTTGGCCAGAATTTTACCCATTGGAAGCTGTTTAGTTTTCGTTTATTTTATACGACATGGCTCTTTTGCGACACTATGTGGTTTAAAGCAGGACAAATGACCCCCTCCTATGACAAGCCAATGTTAAAGTTGTCAGTTGTTTACATAGGGTAGGGTTTAGCAGAGGACCGGTCCCAGGCAGAACCGGTCCCATAGGGACATTATACATTTTTGTAATTTTTTTTAGAAAATTTTTTAAATAAATTTTTGATTAAAAAAACACTATAATTTAAAGGCCTAATTGCGACAAAAAACTTGTTTCAAATGTTAGAACATGTATAGCACGTATTTATGTCAGCGCAAACATTATGTTTATTATCGCATCAGAACTAAATATTTACTGATAATACGACATATAACAACTTTTAAATACAGTGTGACCTCGATTATCCGTGATTCGATTAACCGGCAACATCAATTATCCGGGAAAGAAAAAACAAAATTTGTTTTTGCTTCGATTTAAATTTTTTTTTTGCATGGATTAACCATGATTACTTCTATTATCTGGGATTAAAGTATTATTTTTCGACTACAAACATAATGTGAATAAAATGAAAAAAAATAAATTCCATAGTTTGCATACGTTGCGTCAGAGGCATGGACACGTGTTTAATTTAGTTCAATTTTGAAATTTGAGAAGTGTTCATTGTTATTGTTGTGTGTTAGTACAATAATATTAATTTATTAATTAAAAAAAAAATTTTAAAATACTAATCAAAAGTTTTTCTCAATTAACCGTGAAAATCGATTATCCAGAATACTTCCGGTCCCGACCATCACGGATAATCGAGGTCTCACTTATACGACCACATTAAATTAAAACATTGTGAACAATATTAATATTACAAATTTGCTAAACAGGACCTTACAGATATAAATACGAATGACTGAATAATTTAAATTTTTTTTCTCGTTAAAAATTCTGTTGAAAATTCAATTTTTCAAATTCCATACTTAACATTTAACTCTATGTACTCTATGTACCTTATTTTCCCAGTTTATAAGTCTATGGTTGAAAGTTATATGTTGTTGAGGAAGAAAACATTGTTTACGTCTACGGGAAAAGTTCATAGCTTGTATTTTTTTCTGGATTTACAAAGGGTCCGCCATCTAACGTTTTTTTTTAACTAGTGTTTATTTCGTGAATGGTAACACTTAGCTCATGTCTTATTTGACAGATAATTAGTTTTATCCTTCCGCTGAACGAATATGGTCCGTATGTTCGTTATCTTGTGAAAAAAGTGAAAGAAACTGGCATCCTCATCAATAAACCAAAGCGTGAAAAGCCAAGAACAGTGCGTACACCCGAGAATATTGCTGCTGTGGCAGAAAGTGAGCGTGAAGCGCCATCAACATCAATTCACCGTCGTTCTCAACAATTGAACATTTCGGAGACATCATTGAGACGAATTTTGCATAAAGACCTTGGTATGACGTCATACAAAGTCCAATTGGTTCAGGAGTTCAAAAAAAAAAAGTTATTTGGCGGACCCTTTAAAATTTTCCATTTTGTAACATAGGAATGAATATCGATAAGTGCAGCTTCCAAATTACTTACTACATCTGTCGCAATTACACCCGAGCTAAGCAACGCGGTGTCGTCGGCAAAAATAGAGGTGATACAACCATCAAGAGTTGGAAAATCTGCTGTGTAAATATTATATAATATTGGTGAGAGGCAGCAACCCTGGGGACAACCAGCAGTTATTTATTTTTGTTTTCTGTAATTTTTACAATTTTAAACAAATATCATGTCAAGGGACCAGTTCTTAAATTTTAATTGTACTGTGATAACTCCCTCTTAAAATCTATTCTTTAAGTGCAATTGACATCTTATCTTAAAATATTTTTAAGAAAAAACTTCGAAATATCCTTTGAGTGTAAATATATGTAGTTTACATTAATATTCATCCCATTTTTTATTAAATATTTTTTTTTAGTTTAAGTTATCTATTTTCCTGTCAATCTTTTAGGATTTAGTTGACTTTAACATATTGTTATTTTTATATTCATAATATGAAATATATTGGTTTAGTTTTTTTTATTATGTACGTTTAAACAAAAATTACTTGCATACACTGTACTAAATGTTAATAAAAAATACCGTGGACCAAAATTTTGAAAATTAATGCTTTTTGAAATGTATTAGTGAATAAAAGATGTGAAAATATCCAAATATAATAGAGTTTTTTATTTACTTTTTTAATGGATTTTTTTATTTTGTTTTTGCAATCGAGTAAGAAGTGACAAATCGATACCATTTTAAAGCAAATTCTTTAATTCGCAAAAATAATTTGTATACCCTGTTCTCAGACTTAAAGGGAAAAACATGCATGAACTTCCGGTATCTGCTTACAATAAACAATCAAATGAATTGTTTATTTTAATTTTTTTTTTTAATTATTTGAAATATAGAAAAAAAAAATCAGAACAAATTGTATAAAAAATTTTCCAGAGTTGATAAAACATTTATGACACTAATATGATAAAATATGCAGTTTACGGGTTGGGTAATTTTTCGGAGCCTTAGAAATTCAATTTTAAAGAGAAAGTTCAGTTCCGATCGGTGTGAAAAATTTTATGAAAAATTTTTCATATATTCTGGCTACACTCTAATATATATAGATTTTTTCATTTTATGACTTTGCATAAAATATTTTTTTGGTGAACAAATATATGTCATTAATTCCATGAGAAATCGCCAAAAATCTGTCAAATTTAGCAGTTTTTTCTGCAAGGTCATTTTTAAACTAATTTTTAGTAGCTTTTCTGCTATATTTACAGTTTTATTTCTATGAGTGTACGCATATAAACGCAGATGCAAATACTTTTAATGCAAATGCAATTTTTAAATGAATTTTTTAGACTGTTTCCCCAAAAAAATTTTATTGTTAAAGTTTTGCAAATACATATTTCATAACCTCAAAATAAAATGTCCGTTAGCAAAAAAATTTGTTGAGTTTGGAAGGTGACACGCTCTTAGACGAGGACAAGAAAATCGTATTGAGTTTGTGATTTAACATAGCAAATACCTCTAGAAATTCTAATAGCAAAGTCCCCTGAAGATTTCCTTGGGCAGGAATGAAATCCGGATAGGGACAAGCCTACAGCAGATTGTTTTTCACAATTTGTTAAATAAGTTTTGGGACTTTAGCACATTTAATTAGTATACATGCGGCAAAATTTTTGCTGGGATGAAAATTCCAGAAAAATTGCTAATATAGCAAAAAATTTGTAAATTCAGCAAAATGTTTTACTGACACTTACTTCAATGCAAATTAAAATCAACTTGTTGAAATCAACAACATTTTTGCTCTAGCTTAGTAAATTAAATATAACTAATAACTCTGTACTTAACAGCACAATTTTTTTAGCACAATAAATTAGTAAAACATTAGTAAAATATTAGTAAAAAACTACAAAAAAGAGAAGATTATTTCATCAGAAGAAAATCCTAAAATATATAAATCTATTACTTATATACCTAAAATATCGGAGAGAATAGAAAAATCGAGAATATTTAATAAAGAAAAATATAAACTTGCGCCGACTACTAATAACACCTTAAGATGCCTTTTTGCAAATACTAAGAGCAGATTGCATAAAATGGATAAATCGAATGTTATTTATAAAATTAATTGCAATGGTAACGACAACCACGTATGCAATCAAGTTTACGTGGGAACAACAAAAAACAAATTGAAAACGCGAATATCTGGTCATAAATCAGATTTAAAAAACAGGACTAAATTATTGACCGAAAAAACAGCACTAGCAGCCCACTGTGCGGTGAGAGCCCACACTCCAAATTTCGATAATGTGGAGATACTTCAAAGAGAGCAACAACATAAGAGACGATACACATTAGAAATGCTCCATATAATCAATATACCAAAGGAGCGTAGAATAAATTATAAAATGGATACAATTAACTGCGCTCAATCATATAGGCATATAATAAACAAAAAGAATTAATAACAATCAGTACAATATTAAATGTTAATGCGGTTTGATGTCGTGTGTTTGATTATTGTTACTCGTTGTAAGTTTTCTACGTTGTTATTAGTATTAGGATAGCTATAATGATTTTGTGTTTATTAATTAAAAATTTAATGTTTTTAATATTGAATGTATTTATTTGTAGATTTCCAGAAGATGCTATCCAATGTGATTGCGAAATATCGACAGTAAATAAAGAATTTATTAATGAAAATCAGACCTCGAGCTTAACAATTATTTTTATTTAAAATATTAGTAAAACACTAGTTCAAAACAGTTAAGTGCTGAATAAGTATAACTAAAATTTTAGCTGAAAACATAATTTTAGCAAAGAATTTGTTGAAAAATGGTATACTTGACTTTCAAGACGTTTTACTACTAACATTTCTACTAACTTGTTCTTTTGAGTGTACGTAATATTAATTCGTTACATGGTTGCACGGGTCAGAATAAGTTTTCGTTCAACAAGTTCAAAGAAAATAAATTTTTTTTTAATTTTTTTGCTGAAATTACAGCTTTTGCTATCCATTTTTATGATTTTTAATATAAAATATAAGTTTTCCACCAGGACCGAGTATATAAAGCTGGCAAATGTGCAACATCAACTTGACTAATTTACTCCATAGGTGGGGCAGTTTAGCCGATTTGAGTTACTTTGGAAATCTTAATAAAATAAATATAAGGAATACAGATGAATTATGTTTTAAACATACAAATTAAAGTAAAGATGTGTAAAATTTTGGATAAACAATAATTTTTAAAAAAAAATTTTTGGTTGAGTAACGACATCGCTTTAAAAAAAATTGGCGAATGCTCCCCCTTCTACCCTACATCTAGCCTTTTCACTTGTTCTCCGTGCTATAATTGTGTATATCGGCTCAATTTTGGTAGCAACGTAAATTAGTTCGTAGATTAGTTTAAAATTGGTAAAAGCGTTTAACTAAAATTTTTGATGAAAATACAATGTCATAAAATAAATGCTGAAAGTTAGTTAAATATTTTAAATAGACGTTTAACAAAATTTTCAACTAAACTTAAACTTAAATTGTTGGGTTTTTATAAGAAAAAATTTAAAAGATTAAAAAAAAAAAAATATTTAAAAATAGTAACATTTCTTGTCCCACAAAAATCGAAATTTTATTTTATAAAAAAAAAAAAACAGTATTGTAAGAAAATGTAACCTTTTTTATAATCGAAGGAAGAAAAAAGTGGAAAATGCATTCAAAAATTGCATTTGTAGTACAAATGCATTTTTAGAAAGAAGAGGCTATTTCTAGATTACAGATAGTAAAAGTAGATAACTGCTGCATTCAGAAACTTTTTAATATTTTGAAATAATCCATCTACTTAACAAACTATGCACGGGTGCTCTAGAATTGGGTTTTGACAAAAAAAAAATTCCCACTAAAAATGAGTACGGGGTTTGAAAACACTATATTTATGATTAAAAAAAAACTGATTTTTAAAAAAATCCTAGGACGAATTTAAAAAGTTATGACCATTTAAAGTTTTTGGTTTATAAAAATTGGGCGCCATTTGTAATCTCTTATGAAAACAACTACTAAAATAAATATTTTTCAAAAAATGAAAATTAAAAGTAATACTGTAGTAAAAGCAAGCAGTTTTCAATTAAATAAACACAATTAAAAAAATTTTTTGTTAGGTAGAAAATATTCTTCGCAGATGAAATCTGCATGAAAGTGTCGTCCAAATCTTAAATTAAACCAAAACACCCCATTTAAACTTATTAAATTGATACACACGTTTTTAAATTTTTTATTTTTTTTTTATTTTATTTAAAATACACTATACATATAATAAAATTTAAATATGATTCGAATTATACTCACAAACTGCTCTTTGTATCCATTTTCCGTAATGTGGATCACTAGTTGTTCGTTTAAACCTGTTCCAAACCTTGAAGTCTGAGTGAACAGATTCGTAAGCCTATTCACTCCAAGGTCCTAATCCGGTGTCTGATTTAGTACAAAAATCCAGTATATGGTGAAATACTTCATGCACTTTGGGAGTTACTAAAATTTCTTTTTTCGTATTTGCAAATTTTTTGTGTACTTAAATAGTCATGTGTGATGATCAAACTTTAAAACACCATAACTTTTGATTTCGTTGTGCGATTTTTTTAAGGAAAAACTTTTTTGGAACGAAATTTAACGTACTATAAAACCTACTATGTTCTTTTTAAAAAATATTTATTTTGAGCAGTTGTTTTTTCCAAGAGTTTGCCAAAGGCGCCAAAATTTTTTTAAACCAAAAACTTTAAATGATTATAACTTTTAAATTCGTCCTAGGATTTTTTTAAAAATGCGTTTTTTTTAATCATAAATATAGTGTTATCAAACCCCATACTCACTTTTTGTAGGAATTTTTTTGTTGTCAAAACCCAATTCTAGAGCACCCGTGTTTGGCTCTTCAAATTTCACAAGTTTTTTTAATTTTTATTAAGTTTTTTTAAAAATGAAAAAACGTGAATAAAATCTCGAGTTTTTAAATTCCAAAGTTCTAAAGGCCGGATTGTGTTTATGGTTCCATAAAGCCATCCTGTTCACAATATAAAATAAATCGTATGACATGAGGTCAAATATGCAAAAATTTTTAATGCTGTTTCCTGGAACTAATGATATGTTTAGGTCTTTCACGATAAAAAATGCATACAAAATGTTGTAATACAGTTTAATGTAAATTTTAAATTCCAGCAACTTTAAATAGAATATACAGAATACTAAAGTCGGCTACTTTTGCCTCATACAAATTTAACATACATTTTTGCTTTACACTTGAATATGTTTTTAAAATATTTGCTTATTTCAATTTAGTTTGTATTTTTAAATTTTAAGTAAAAATACACTAAAAATATTATTTGTGTAAACACTTTAAAGTGTCATATTTCAATAACTGCCACCCATTAATAGGAAGTTTAGACAGCGAAATTGATCTACTTGATTAACTTTAATTCAACTTTTTAATCTTTTGAAACAGAATTTTAGAGTTAGTTTTTGCCTGACTTTGTATGTATTTTTTAGCGTTGCCAACCGAACTTATATAAAAACACAGAGTTGCACACAATCAGAAGTATGAATACATAGTCGTTTGGAAATAGTAGTCAAATAAGAAGTTGTATTAACTGTTATTCAAAACAAAAATAAATTAAATTTCTTAGTGCTTGATTAAGAAGTTAATCCAATTTTTAGTAGATTAACTTGTCTGTGTGAATTCCCACTAAAGCAGTGTTTCTCAACGTGGGGCGCTCGCCCCACTGAGGGGCATTTTCAACATTTTAGGGGGGCAATGGGCTAATTTTTGTAAGTTGTTTACCTTTTCATGTTTTTTTAATATATAAAAATTATATACCATTTCCATCGTCATATTTAGTAGAAACCGGATTTAGTGTCATTAGTGATTTGTTATTAAAAAAAGAAATCGTCTGGAAATCACGGAGACATACGATTAAAATTAACAAAATTAGAACATGTTTTAAAAAACCCTTTGCAGCCTGCACCAAGCTCAAGGATCTCATTAACTTTTAGAGTATTTATTATTAATTCTATCTTTATAACAAAAATATATGTACATTAGAGCGACTCAAGATATATGGAAACGAAATTCGTGCAAGGTGTACCCCCCTCAAAATGAACATTGGTATTTTTTATGATGACATTTAAAATATTTTTGAAAATGGGTCTATTTTTGCATGTTTTGTTAATTTGAGAATCTGTTTCCTTACCAACATATACAATATGGGTATCATAGGTATTAAGGCGCGTCCAACTGTATATACAATTTGTCCAAGGACGATCATTCATGTCCTTTTTTTAAGGATATTCTGTAAAAAAAAAACGGTTTTTGAATTTTTTGTTCGGTGTTGTTTGTAATAAAAATGTCTAATTAACATATATGTAAGTTATGAGGTTTTACTCTACGGAATGAAATACACGACGGTTCTGCTGTTCAAATTAACTCTAGTCTTTTCTTTATTAATTCATTTCTTTTATACACAAATTTTGCTTATTATTAACTTAACATAGTTTTACAAAAATGATTATTCTATAATAATAGTTTATGCTTACTTTTATTATTAAAATAGGTTTGTTTAAAATGATTATCTATAATAATAGTTTATGCTTACTTTTATTATTAAAATAGGTTTGTTTATTGGTTAACTAAAATTATGCTTATTCAATAACCTATTTGTGTAAAGGTAAATGATTCTTTTGTATTCTGCTTATTTGTGTAAAGGTAAATGTTCTGTTGTTGTTGTGTATCAGTTTAAAAGAACTAGTGCAATGATTTATTGTTGTTATATTTGTTGTCATTGGGTGTATTCACCTAAATATAATAACTTGTATGTATGAAAATAGGACTAAAAAAAAAAAAAAAAAATGATCCACGACTTTTTGGCGGCATATTCTTTTTTTAATTTGCAAAAAAAATATGCCGCCAAAAAGTCGAGGATCATTTTTTTTTTCTTTCTTTAGTAGTATTTTCATCCATACATGATCTAGAAACTAAATAAGTTATCATATTAGAGTTACCAAAAAATTTCATTTATATATATTCCAGAGCACCGTGTAAAATGCATCTAATTTGCAAAAATCTAAATTATTTACATACAAAAATGATGTACTTGGCAAAAGAAAGAATTTGATACCCATATTGCCCTATTTAAAACGAAGAGTTACCACCCCATTGCATTTTTGTCAAAAACCGAACTAGCACGAATTTCAAAAAAAGCTGAGACCCGTATTTAATTAAATCGACTTAAGATTAAAATATGTTAATTTGACATTTTTATTACAAACAACACCGAACAAAAAATTCAAAAACCGTTTTTTTTACAGATTATCCCTAAAAAAAGGACATGGATGATCGTCATTGGACAAATTGTATATACAGTTGGACGCGCCTTAAAAAAAAAACCTTTCTTATGATACCCATATTGTATATGTTGCTAAGGAAACAGATTCTCAAATTAACAAAACATGCAAAAATAGACCCATTTTCAAAATGGTCCAGCTCACGAGAAGTCAAAGCTGGAGCCGAAATATTTTAAATGTCATCTTAAAAAAGTCCAAGGTTCATTTTTAGGAGGGTACATCGAGCACTTTTTTTGGTGAGTCGCTCTAATGTACATATGTACATCCATTGAATTAAACAAATTGTTATGTGTGTTTTTTATTTACAGTACTCTCTATTGCACCGAAAAAAATGAGGGGGGACATAGAAAATTTTTTAACCCAAAAGTGGGGCACGGCCCAAAAAAGGTTGAGACACAATGCTCTAAAGTTATGGGAAAATAAAATAATAAAAAAAAAAAATAGATTACATTTTAAATTTCTAGGATAGCGTGAAAACTTTTTTCTTTAATTGATTATTGTTGGTGCCACTTAATATGAAAACTGTCGGAACTGAAAAATTAATTCACATAAAATTCTTCGTTTTTTTTTACAACAACACATAATTTTATGTGAAAATCAATAATTTGTTTAGGAAAATTAAAGTTTTCAAAATCGTATACTAATACAAATTATCAAAAAGATTATTAAATATAATTTAAGTAAAATTATATTTTTAATCTTGGTAAGGCTGAGTATTTTTTACATGAAATACGAAATCGTGCGCCCCGGCAGTCTAGTTGGTAGCGTGCTGGCTTATCTGTGCGGGGGTCGTGGGTTCGATTTCCACCAGAGGCACTGGTCTGTTTTCGCTACAACTCGCCGAAGGCCATAGTAGCTAGTGCTCGGTTAGGGTAATAGTATATAATTTGTAATTATATGATTATTAATTAATAAAATAAAAAAAATAAATAAATTTAAACATTTTCCTATTGCGAAACGATACGGTATCGGCAACTTTATTTTTAATTGTTTCGTTGGCGGTATTTTAAGAGTAATGGTATTAAATTTATTTCTGTAGAGCTATTTTAAGGACAATGGTACTTTATTTATTTCACTTACGGTAATTTAAGGGTAACGTTAATTTTATTTTTTCTGCTCATATCGATAATTTCACAAAAAAGTTAATAATACTGTTTGCAAATAACAAAAGAAAAGTAACAATAAATATATTCCAGAACCGACGACTTAAAGGTATTTTTTAATCGGTGACGGTATTTAAAATGGCATCCCCTGTCCACCCTGCATATTTTAAAAAAATCCTCACATATTCAGCATATAAAGTTAGTTAGTTGTACCAAAAAATATTTCATAAAGTTTTTTTTTTGTTTATAACTAAATAAATAAAACTTTTGCATTATTCTTTTATCTCAAGGTCATTGAGAAGAAAAAAACATATTTTAAAAGTTTTAACCCTATATGAATTTTCTAGCCTTTGGCACATTTGCAGGCGAAAATTGTCAAATATATAGTATTATATTCTCATAAGTGCAAAGTAGGTACTTGGATAGTAAGTAAAAACTTTATGACAAATATTGCAAGATATATATAAAGAGGTATAGAACTGAGAAATGGAATAAAACAAAGATACATTTTTTAAATTGACCTAAAATTTACTTTATTCGAAAGATAATCTTCTGGCATTATAATTTAAATATGACTTCTGGCATATGACCGCCACGGCTTGCTTATACGTAGTCTAATCTGGAGGTCCAATTTTCGATGACTTTTTCCAACATTTGTGGCCGTATATTGGCAATAACGAGGCGAATGTTGTCCTCCAAGTGGTCAATCGTTTCGGGCTTATCGGCGTAGACTGGCGACTTCACATATCCCCACAGAAAATAGTCCAGCGGCGTTAAATCGCACGATCCTGGAGGGCAATTCACGGGTCCGAAACGTGAAACTATGTGGTTACCAAACGTTTTCTTCAATAAATCAATTGTGGCACTAGCTGTGTGACATGAAACCACAGCTGTGTTGAAGCATTATTCTTTTGCATTATTCCTGCACATCATGGATGTTCAATTGATGAACGAAAAAGTCAGTAATCATGGCTCTATAGCTGTCGGAGTAGCCTTTGTGTCTCTCGCGGTATGAGCTGTAGCTCCATCTTGCTGAAACCATATGTCAGAATAAAAAAGTTCCCAACATGGTCCGATATACCACCCTGCATATCGTTCCCAGCCTCATTTTCGAAAAAATATGGACCGCTTACTCTATCAGACATAATTTCACACCAAACCGTGCATCTGAGAGGGTGTAATTGTCGCTGATACCCCAAATTCGTCTGTGCTGTTTATTAACATATCCATTTAAATGAAAATCAGATTGTTCAAAAAGTTGTAATGTTCTCTAACAAGCAAAATTACTAAAAATTCAACAATTTTTACAAGTTCTTGCATTGAGTTTGATGACATGATAAAATTTTATTAAATTGTTCATTACCTGCAAAACGAAATAAAAATAAAAAATGTAAAAATAAAAAAGTTATAAGCATTTCAAATCAAACAGTCGAATTTAACAGACCTTGTAGTACACGTCTTTAAAGGTGCGATAATATTCTCTAGGCATCTATTCAAAGTTGAAATTTATCATTTTTCACGATTTCATTAATTAAATATTTAAAACGAAAAAAGATCCAAGAGTACATTTAGTGAACATCACAGGTTTCTTAATTTATAAAAAAGCTCGCGTACTTTCCCTTTCAGTATAAGGGGAAAAAATTGCTTAACCCTTAATGACCACCAGCGTCGATTAGAATAAGAAGATGTTTTTATGGTGTGAAATGCAAAATAAACAAAAACTGCATACCACCAAACCAAAAATTTCAAAATTTTGAATTTTTCATTACACAAAAACGAATTGACTTAGGGACAAAAAAATATATCATTTGAGAGGTTGCCTCTTAATACCTTTTTATTTTACTTAAGCTTTGTGAAATTAGTTTTGCCTTTTTTTCAGTATTATAAAAAACGAATTTTTTTAGTTTTTAATTAATATCGCACATTTAAAGGAGTTGCAGGTGTTTTCTTTGATCTATCGAAAGCGTTTGACTTAGTTGATCACGATATACTGGTAAAGAAACTAGATTTCATTGGTTTTTCACAAAATGCTATTGAAGTGTTTAAAGATTATTTAAGAATCGCAGACAATTTGTTCAAGTTGTTGATGTGTTATGTGGTGTCCCAAAAGGTAGCGTTCTGGGCCCATTGTTGTTTAAAATTTATATAAATGATATGAAAAATATAAAATTTTATGGAAAACTATTTATGTTCGCTGATGATGTCTGTCTTTTATACAATTATAAACATGAAAAACTATTGCAAACACAAATCGAATATGACGCTGCTATTTTGTCTGAATTTCTGAGGATTAACAAACTTATTTTAAATTCAGGGAAAACTAAATTTATAAAGTTTAAGCCACATATTTCAAGGAACGATGAAGTTATGAGCGTACATATTGGTGATATTTTGATAAATGAGTCAGAGAGTGTTAAATATTTAGGAATTAATCTATCTCACAATCTTACATGGGAAAACCACATTAATCAACTTAAATCTAAAATATCATCTGGAATTTGTATTTTGTATAAATTTAGAAACAAATTGAATCCAGAAACGAAAATTTTACTCTACAATTCTTTAATTCACTCACACTTAACATATGTATCTCCCAATGATCTATGCCTCTAAATCAAGCTCAGTAATAAAGTCGCTGCAATCAAAACAGAATAAAACTTTGAAGATCGTGTTTAATCTGCCGTTAAGATTTAGTACAGTTGATTTATATAAAATTTTTGCAAAAACTATACTTCCAATACGAGGGTTATATAAACAACAAATTTTGATTTATGTTTTTAAATGTATTAACATTATACAGATTCATCATAATCTGATACACACTCATAGAATAACAAGACATGCGACGGATCTGAACGTAGCGAGATGTCGCCTCGAGTTGACTAAACAACGAGTTACTTTCGCTGGTGCTAACGATTATAACCAATTACCTGACAGTCTTAAAAATATTTCTATATTGTCAACTTTTAAAAGAAGTATAAAACAATACTTGCTTAATAACGTCGAAATACTTCTTACGACTTAACATTATTAAAAATGTAAATATGTATATTTTTAATTCTTTTTTTTTTTATTTTTATATATAATATATTGTTAAATTTTTAATTTAAATTATACATTAAAATTGTAATATATTTATTGTTGCCTACTTTTTTTTAGCCTCTATAAAGCCATAATTGGCGCTGAGGCAAAAATTTAAAATTTGTTAAATGAAATATTGAAATAAAACATTAAAATTACAAAAAAATTCGACCTTTATGGTTAAAAAAAGGCACAATTCTAAATATTTATTAAAAATGTATTTTATTAAAGAGCGCTTGTGGTTTCTTAAAACACTCGTGTGGTTTTATTTTAATCAAGCTCAAAATGAAGCCGTAGGCATTTTTTAATGGTTGTATCTTCATAAAATTCAGATAAAAACATACAAATATGTTTAGCGTTTTCTTAAAAAAAAAAATGTTTTTTATTTTCCTAATAGTAAATAAATACAAAATTAATTTAAAAAAAAAAATTTTAAAATTTTAAACTTCAAATTGAATTTTCGGAAAATATTGATATGATAGCGATAATTAAGTGAAATTGAAATTAACATCTAAATTTATTTTCATCGGGATAAACATTAATTGCATTTATAGTAATTAAATGTGCTAAAATCCCAAAACTTGTTTAACAAATTGTGAAAAGCAATCTGATGTAGGCGTGTCCCTATCCGGATTTCATTCCTGCCTAAGGAAATCTTCAGGGGACTTTGTTATTAGAATTTCTAGAGATATTTGTTATGTTAAATCACAAACTCAATGAGAATTTCTTGTCCTCGTCTAGGAGCGAGATTCAAAATTTAAAATACCAAAGAAAAACCAAAACAACAACAAAAAATTGTCACAATTGGCTTTGTCATCTTCCAAATACTACTCTGTTTTTTGACAGACCTAGCAATGTAGTGACGTTTATTCAAGTAAATCAACAATAGAAAATCATGTTTTCTATTAGTGTCAGTTACATTTAAATTTGCACAAGCACCTGCATATTTGTTATTTAAATTTATTTTCATCGGGATAAACATTAATTGCATTTATAGTAATTAAATGTGCTAAAATCCCAAAACTTATTTAACAAATTGTGAAAAGCAATCTGATGTAGGCGTGTCCCTATCCGGATTTCATTCCTGCCTAAGGAAATCTTCAGGGGACTTTGTTATTAGAATTTCTAGAGATATTTGTTATGTTAAATCACAAACTCAATGAGAATTTCTTGTCCTCGTCTAGGAGCGAGATTCAAAATTTAAAATATCAAAGAAAAACCAAAACAACAACAAAAAATTGTCACAATTGGCTTTGTCATCTTCCAAATACTACTCTGTTTTTTTGACAGACCTGGCAATGTAGTGACGTTTATTCAAGTAAATCAACAATAGAAAATCATGTTTTCTATTAGTGTCAGTTACATTTAAATTTGCACAAGCACCTGCATATTTGTTATTTAAATTTATTTTCATCGGGATAAACATTAATTGCATTTATAGTAATTAAATGTGCTAAAATCCCAAAACTTATTTAACAAATTGTGAAAAGCAATAGGGCGTGTCCCTATCCGGATTTCATTCCTGCCTAAGGAAATCTTCAGGGGAATTTGCTAAAATTTTGAAAATTCGATTAAGGGATTTTATAATATTCACAAAAAAAAAATTCGTTTTCACGTTATTTGCAAGGATATCCTAAACTCTTCACCCAATCGCAATTAATGGAAATGGTTTTTAATGCTGAAAGTCCATATTTTAAAACCATATTAAAATTTGTTCGTATAAATTTATGAGAAATTTAAAAGAAAAAGCAGAAATTTTGGTGAAAGTTAAATATTAAAATTTGGTGTTCACATTAGTGATCTACTTCCTAAAATTCATCACAAGACGCATCTCCGATTCATTTTTAATGTTTAACAGTGTATTTGTGTACACTAATGATATTATGTAGGTAAAAACGACAGCAATTATAGTCAAAAACAAATGAAATTTCATTTGAAGAAAGGACGACTGACATTTCATTAAATTCAACTAACATTTGTCATTTGTTTTTACTGTTAAAAAAATTACTAACAATTGTTGTAAATTTTTTTTTTATTGATTTGAATAACAAAAAACGAATGTAAAATAATAAAACAGTCACCACATCAGGTTTGTTTTTTTAAATGAAGGTTAGCAAAAAACTAAATTTGTTCTCCAAATGACGGGCATTTACTTTAAAAATAAATAAACTGTATTACAACCCAAACAACTACAAATTTTTAAAGCAGAATTTCCCTGAGTATAGATTCATATTACACTGTGTGTAATTTTTTAAGTCATGGCAAAATAACCATATACGGACACCACTACGTGATAAAAGACTAAAAAAAAAAGACCCGTGTCTCCCAATTTTTCCCAAAGTCATATCCTCTTTTGTTTATGGGCCGCCAAAGATTTGGGGCCTCGGTATCATTTTCGCGAAAAAGTGATCATTTTCTCAGGCTCATATCTTGCAAACCGTTCAGAATTTAGATTTACTCTCTATGGCAAAGTTGTAGCTCCTAGAGATGATTCTTAACACTGTTTAGGTAGCGCGCAAAAGTGAAAAATTTTTTAATTTCATTTTTTTTTTCTTTTTTTCTCCTGTTCAGGTGCATAGGTAGCAAACCCAATTCCCAGGAAGTTTATAAGTATGTTCTAGAAATTTGTTTATTGAGATCTTAGGTAAATTTTTGTAGTTGATTGTTTCCTTGAATTTTGAACGGTTTGCTACCTATGGACCTGAACACGGGAAAAAAGGTAAAAAAAATCGAATTTGTTTAAGTTTTTTGCGATTTTGATCTGGAAGGTGAAGTTTTTTTGATTTTATATGTTCGCAATTTTTGTTCTTTATGATAAGAGCTACAACTTTGCCATAGAGAGTAAATCGAAATTCTGAACGGTTTGCAAGATATGAGCCTGAGAAAATGATCACTTTTTTGCGAAAATGATACCGAGGCCCCAAATCTTTGGCGGCCCATAAACAAAAGAGGATATGACTTTGGGAAAAATTGGGAGACACGGGTCTTTTTTTTTTAGTCTTTTATCACGTAGTGGTGTCCGTATATGGTTATTTTTTTTCGTGTTGCACTGTGTTATTAAACAAATTTCATGATTTTTCAATTAAATTTCGAATAATTAATTAATGCCATTGTGCTCTAAATTTGTTGATTCGATAAATATTTAGTCCATATCAATATCGGCCGATCGAGTAAAAACATACATTTGCATGAAATTCTTGCCCTAGTAATATATCATGTGAATGAGAGTGACTGAAAACAAAAGCTACGTTACGGTAAAGAACAATCACAAAATACTATTATATAAACAATGTGGCGCCACGATTTTATAGCCTGGTTATGTTTTTTTATTTCAACAGTTATGGCAACATATTCAGTGGAAACAACAAAGTTGTAAACAAATTATATTCGTTGAATATTGTACATCTATCACCCTACACTATACTATCCCAGTGTAGAAAAGTGCACCATATAAGTGGTTATAAAAGTACACAGAGAGAGAAAACAAAGTTAAATCAAATATTTTTCATATTTGTTT
Source organism: Delia radicum (assembly GCA_021234595.1). Lineage (NCBI taxonomy): Eukaryota > Metazoa > Arthropoda > Insecta > Diptera > Anthomyiidae > Delia > Delia radicum. The sequence continues at coordinate 170,115,321 of CM037852.1, forward strand.
TAAATATGTTTGTATTTATAGTTGGCAATAACTAGTTTCATCTTGCAGTAAACTAATTTTTACTCCAAGATGAAAACGTAAACTATTTATTTTTTTTTTTTTTTTATTATTTAATAATCTTATAATTACAAATTATATACTATTACCCTAACCGAGCACTAGCTGCTATGGCCTTCGGCGCGTTGTAGCGAAAACAGACCAGTGCATCTGGTGGGAATCGCAACCACGACCCCCGCACTGATAAGCCAGCACGCTACCAACTAGCCTACCGGGGCGCACAACAAAACTATTTATTTAAATTTCGTGGTAATAAAGTGTTTATTGTTATTTTAATTTTTAAATAACTGGTTTAGTGTCTTAAGTACACGAAGTGTTTTTACTTTGTATCATACTTGGGATTTTAGCATTGAGGTGTTCATTGCTTTTTTTATATAAATGACAATGCTATGGCATAAGCATTTATATGGAAAAATCAATGCATCAATGCTTTTTCCCCATGTTTTAATGTAGGTGTTTTTTAAGCCCGATAGAACTTACAAAAGGGTTAGCTGTCAAACAAACTGTCATACTGCTTTCACTTTTTGACATTTATGATCAGTATACTCTCATATAGATTCACGCTTGAACAGCACTACCAAATTATCCAAATTTACTTTGAAAATCAGCCATTGATTCGAACGATGTTTTATCGCAAAATTGTGTTCAGCGATGAGGCTCATTTTTATCTTAACGGGCTTGTTGATAAATAAAATTGCCGCATATGGAGTGAGACCAATCCACCAGTAACCCTACATACTACATTACATTCTGAAAAATTAACCGTTTGGTGCGGTTTACACGCTGTTGACATCATCAGACTTTATTTCATCAAAAATGAAGTTCGAGCTCGCGTTACTGTCAATCCAGATCCGCTAATTTTAGAGCTTTTATCTGCAACGTAATTATTAACTAATTTTTATTAAACTTTTCTGCTAATTTCACAGACTTATTTGTATGAGTGTATGTACTGAAAAAATAATGAGTCTAAAAATAGATTTTCGAAACGTTTTTAGGTCATTACTTTATATATAAAATAACGATGATATACATAAATAAGTAATTATGGGTATTGCATTATTTTTTGTATGGAAATAATGGGAAATTTAACTTGTTATTAGTAAGTCATTATTATTTGTATTACAGTAATGCAGAGTGTAAGCTTGTGTCATTACTGGTAGTTCAAAAAAAAATTATATATAATTAACGATGCTGCACTGGGATAATCTTATCGTAGTCACATTTTCAGACTCAGTTAAAAATAATGTCTTACACTCTACACTGTTGGCAGTTTTGCTATTTTCTCGTTAAATTTAGAGTTTATTAAACGCATTTAGCAGGATTTAGCTATTATCGAGAAATATATATTCCTTTTTTGCAAATCAGTCTTTATGTGTTTCTTATCGTTTTATATACATTTATCTTCTTGTTAATATTGTTGAGTTATTATTATTTAGCGATTAATCGCTAAAATTTTAATCAAAACTTTAAAAGTTCAAAAAATTAGGCGATTTATGCTAAGATTTGAAAAAGTATTTTATAGCGATAGCGGTTTGATATAGCGATATTTTTTGGAAAAGAGTTGTCAACATTGCTTGAAACACTACACTCAAAAAAAAAAGTTTGTAAAGTCAACAAAAAAATTTGCTGAGTCAGCAAAATTTTAGTCAGGAGGATGCTTGCAAAAAAAATTGCTAATGTCAGCAAAATCTTTTGCTGAAAACCAGCGAGCTGATTTTTAGCAACAAAATTAGTAGATTCAGCAAAAGTTTTGCTAACACTTAGTAGATTAGAAATAAAAAAAGCATTGCTAAAAATTAATAAATTTTTTGCTGAATTTTAGTAGACTGAAATAAACGCAAAAAATTTGTAGAAAATTGTAATTTAGTTAATTTATTTGCTGAAAATCATAAAACATATTTTTGTGATTCTTTTAAAAATAATTTACAATAATTACGAAATATAAAAATGTTCATTTTCCCACATTGACGACATGAATTAATTTAATATCTGAAAATATATAGAAATAAATATATATAACATAACAAAAATTTTCTTTCAATTACTTACATCAATGGTTGTCTAAATGATGATATCTTTTAAAGGACGCAACTGCCGAAGATAATTATAGAAACGGAAAAATAAACAAAAACAAACGAAATGAAAAAAACAACCCTTTTTTGCAATAAGAAAAAGAAACCATAAAAATCTACCTAAGATATGTGTCTTTGTCTTTCGCTTTACTCTGTCTACATGTCTGTATATGTTTGTTTGCAATTTGACCATACTAGATTATTAATCTAGTGTGGTTTAGTTTAAATAAATAAATATTTTATTTTGTCTTTTATTTAATTAATAGACACTTATTTTCACAAGCCGGTGACAACGCAAAATTTAAGTTGTTTTAATCCTCAATTTTGTTTTATGTATGAAAAACAGATACAAAAACTTCCATGGTTGATTTTTTTATATGTCTTATTAGAGTTGTACTTTTTAGTATCATTTTCCTCTTCTCTACTACATCTTGACATGCGGCGACATCTACTTCATTCTGCGTATATCTTTCAATCTGGTTGTCGTCCACATTATTAATGTGCTTATCAGCACAATTTTTTTTTAGCAAAATTAATTAGTAAAACATTAGTATATTAGTAAAGTATTTGTATAAAACAGTTAAGTGCTGAATAAGTATAACAAAAATTTTAGCTGAAAACGCGATTTAAGCAAAAAATTTTGCTAAAAAATAGCATACCTGATTTACAAGACGTTTTACTAACTTTTCTACTAACTTATTTTTTTGAGTGTACATGTAGGGTATAATCATCATATATTACTATAAGTTAAGGTCATTCTTCGAGTACTTCATAGTGCATGTATGGTGTATATTTCACTATATGCTTGAAAGTACATTGTTCCAGTCTAAATATGAGTAGTATTTGTTAGAATAAAGATGAGCATGATGGTTATTATTTGATGGTAACTGGAGCGTATGAGTAATTTTTAATTACAAGTTTAAAAGTTAAAAGAACACACACACGTACAGAACGTGCATACTAGCAAAAGCTTTTGATATTTATGTTTTTATCTGTATACTTTTTGTGGTAAATAAACTTTCTAAGGATTTTGTTTTGAGTTTGTTTTTCATTTTGGCATTTTAATAAACATCACGTTTTTATTGGAAACTGTTATCGAATCGAATCCAATCAATTTAAATAGCAATCAATTTCTATGAATACTGTTTTTGTTTACATTTCAAACGAAATCGGTTTTTTTGTGGTAGTTCAAGTAGTTTTCTATTGTATTCAATTTTTATATAATTTTTTATTATGTGATAAACGGGTTAAATAAAAAAATATTAAGGGGCCTTTAAGATTTACTACACTCAAAAGTGTAGTTAGACGTCTAAAATATTTAACTAACTTTCCGCAACTCTTTTGCTCATATCGCGTTTTTAGCTAAAATTTTAGTTAAAAGTTGTTACCAAAACACTAATTTTAAACTAATGTTTAAATAATTTACGTTTCCTACAGTTATATTAGTTTTTTGTTTTTGTATACATCGAGATTATTTTTATGTTATTTTCAATTTATAACGAGCTTTCAACCTCCGTATATTTAGAAAAATAAAGCAAATCAAACATATTAGCTAGGTTGATACTAGTATTTCGATCTGGCTAAAGATCTCATCAGAACCCGAAGTTTTAGAAAAGCTAGAGCCTATATAATAGGCAGAACTTTAACAAAAAAACCTATTAATAATCAATTTTGCTCCATTCTTGTCTTCTTAGTAATCAACCACGTGGTTAGGTCTTTTCCTAACAAGCATCATGACGTTACTAAACTTTGAAGACCAAAAATGTTCTATTTATATAAAAAATTTTTAGTGTGTACTGTGGCTCAAGTAATATTTTTTACAGTTATATTAGTTTTTTGTTTTTATATACATCGAGATTATTTTTATGTTTCCACCAAAATTTTGCTGATAAACACATTACTAGTATGGAGAACAAGTAAAAAGACTAGATGTAGATGTCGCAGGTTGTATGGGCGAGGTAGAGAAAAAAGAAAAGATACAAACAAACACATCCATTATAAGACTTACACAGAATGCAATCGCGTTTGATTTCGTTAATTTAATTTTTTCTTTTGTCTATTGCACATCAAACAAGGGCACGTATGTGCATATCGAAATTGTGAATATTAAAAAAATATAAATAAAACAATAAATAAGTTGCATAAACTAATTAAAAAACTTTACTAAATGAATGATAAATTTTATAAATTTGAAAATTGTAGATGCAAGCAAAAATAAAATATGCTTTTGTGCTACTTTACAAAACATAATTTTAATAAATTGAGGATGAAGGCAAAAATAAAATATAAAATACGCTTTGGTGCTACTGGTTCTCTGAAGATTTTCGGTGACGCGAAAGGAAACATGTAAGGACCTGTCTTTTTTAATTATTAAATAAACATTGCACGGTTTTTTGTTTAACAAAAAACAAATGATCTTGAACTTGAATAATCTTGCTCACATCATAATTTATGATAAAAGATCGAAAAATAAACTTTTGGTTTTAATTTTTTAAAATTTAAAAGTAAAACATTTGATAAAGTAAAAATTTTATACCAAGTTTTTTAGTTTTTTTTAATCTACTAAGCTCTAGCAAAAAAAATTGTTGATTTCAACAAGTCGATTTTAATTTGCATTGAACTAAGTGTGAGGATAACATTTTGCTGAATTTACTAATTTTTTGCTAAAAATTAGCTCACTTATTTTCAGCAAAACACTTATGCAGATATTAGAAATTTTTCTGCAAGGATCCTTCGAGCAAATCTTTTGCTGACTCAACTAACTTTTTTGGACTTTAAGGACTTTTTTTCTACGTGTAACAAGGAAATGCTTCCCATTATAATATAGGAACCTGTTCCTGGAGTAACTGCTTATTCAAGCTCTAAACAAGTCAATTAAACAATTTCTTCGAACAACAGTTAATACAGTATTTTATCTGGCTACTATTTCTAAATGTATCCTGTATTCATACTAAATATTAGTTGTGTTTTGTTATAATTTCGGTTGGCAACGATAAATATAAATTAATGTTAAGATGTTGGCAAAAAAATATTGGTGCTGTCTACAAATTTTTTTCCTAAAGCCGACATGTTCCTTGTTTCTCTTATGCCGACTAGCTATCAGCGCCACCTAGGTATTTTAAACTGCTTAAGCTGTCGAGTTAAACTTTTAACTGCCAAAAAATGCATATGTCAACGTGGAAGATTAAAAAGGTGGAGTAACTTTAATCAAGTAGATAAATTTCTTTGTCTAAACTCCCTATTAGATTTTTAGGGTACATTATTCCATGGTTACCAAGCAATACTTAACAACAACAGTTAAATGCGGTAAAAATAACTAACACACAATTAATAGCAGAATTTTAAAAACAACTACAAAAATAACTAAAACTTTTTTTTAATCGGGAGGGCAAGGAATTTAATGCAACTGAAAAGTAAAATATGCGCTTTTAAAATGCAGCTAAAAAAGAAAAATATGCACTAAATACTTGAGTGCACTAAAAAATGATTTTGCTTAAATCGAAATATAAAAATGCACACATATTTATTTTCTTTTAATAAATTAAAAAATATTTAAAATTAATAGAAAATATGCACTAAAAATAACAAAATATACATTAAAAGTTGAGGAAAGGCTTTCATGTTGCCACCCCTTAGTTCTTTTTTCCCCCATAACTCCATAACTCATAATAAAATCCTCGTATTGTTGTCATATTCATAGGTTGCCAGTATGGGTTCCTCTAGACTTAGTGAATTCGGTGGCATGAGGGGAGGCGACCTAAGGGGTCACATGAGGATCGCGCGAATCCTAATAGATGACCCAATTTCTAAGGTTGCGGACAAAGTGTCACCGGAGTGGAGCTTTGATAGATATTTTGATGTGTTATTGTTTGACAGAGACACGTGGACCAATCAATCCTGGGAACCGGAAGATGGTTCTCAGGTGTGGTTCACTGATGGCTCTAAGCAGTCGAATGGGAACACGGGTGCGGGCGTCTTCGGACCAGGCTTCCAGCGTGCCTTACCTATGGGTAAATATCCGTCCATTTTTCCGGCGGAGATTTGGGCCATTTGTGTCTGTGCATTGGAATGCCTGCGAAGGGGAACTCGCAGATCTCGCATCTACATTCTTTCTGACAGTCAGGCTGCACTGAGGGCCTTAATGGCCTATAAGGTGTCGTCCGGGTTGGTCATGGAATGCATTCAGACTCTCAATAGGCTCGGTAGAGGCAACTCTCTAACATTGGGGTGGATTCCTGGTCATGAGGGGCATGAGGGCAACGAGAGGGCAGATTGTCTTGCCAACCGCGGGGCCCGAAAGCCCTTTATTGGTCCTGAACCATTCTGTGGAATACCTGCGGGGTATGTTAGGGAAAGGCTCAGGGCATGGAGAGAGTCTGAATTCTCTGGTTACTGGGAAAACTCTCCTGGTCAGCGCCAGGCTAAAAGATTGATCTCTTTTTCCAGTAGGGGGTCGAGGCGACTCTTGTCGCTTGAAAGGGGGGGTTTGAGGACCCTGGCGTCGTACTTAACTGGACACTGTAATCTCAGATACCATCTGCACAAGAAGGGTCAATCGGACACGGATTTGTGTAGGTTTTGCGAGATGGTGTCTGAGACCTCGGAGCATGTTCTCTGCGAATGTCCTAGGCTTTGTGATAGGAGACTTAGGTTTCTAGGTGATCGCTTCATTTCGCCTTTCGACATCGCGAACATTTTGCCTAACAGGATAATTGGCTTTATAGGTAGCTTGAACCTGTAGGTAATCTTATGCAGCACAAAAGACCTACATTGGTCGCGGTGCATAGCGCCTTCTGATCTAATCTAATCTGTCATATTCATACACACAGAGAAATAAAGTGCCAACCGAATTGAAAAGTGTATTTTAATGGTAACAATTTATAACTTCAGTTAGTACAACGATATTTACATTATATTTCGGAATATTTTGGGTGTTGCAACTGAAATTCATTTGAATTAACCGAACTTTGTTGTGAAAACTGATATTCAATTGTACCAAACGATCTTTTTTCAATATTTTCTGGGGTTTGCAAACCGATTGGGGAAATTAAGCCAATTTTGCAAATTTAAATTTCCTATTTACGACTGTATCAATTTAGGTAAATTTAATATTTTATCTTCTTTTTTGTGAGCAATTCTCAAAACTTATTTCAACTGTCCTGAAAAATAAGTCTTAAAATACGATTTTTTAATAAAATATGTGTTATTAAGAGCATATTTTTTAAATTTTAAGAGCATATTTCCGTTTTGTATGTCATTTTTTATGATCATAAAATCGTTTTTTTAGAGCATATTTCTGGTTGCCCTGATGATAACATATCAAACTAAAAGTATATGATTTTTGAGCATAATTTCTTTACATTGAAAATTTTAGTTTACGAAATTAGTGAAAATTTTCAGTAAACTCATGTAACTTCCCTTCATAAATTGTACGAAAAATTTCTTAAAATTAATGAAAAGCTTATTACTCTTCATGCAACTGGGTTTTTAATGAAAATTCTTCTTTGAGTGAATGAAATTATTAATTAATGATATTTTTCATAGTTTAATTAGAAATGTTAAGGTGCAAGTTCCACTGCTACTTCATTGCTTTAATGCTAATATCATGCAGATAATTATATGAGTGTAATTGGTTAACACCCGACGAAAAAAGCTTATATATAGCCGCATATATCTTGATATAGTGGTATCTTATTATATATGTATGTGGACATATGTAACGATATATACTTACATCTTCGTACTTATTTTTACGAACATTTCTAATATGGCGCTATATATAATTATATATCATTATATCTTTTGTTATATATAAGTTGATCTTTTATATCTCATTATATATAATTAATATAGATATATATCTGATTATATATATTTCCATATAAAACAGTAAAATCAAACAAATTCCAAAATTTTTGTATTATAATTATATATGGTATTACCACATATAATTGAAGAGCTTATTGTAAAAACTTGTGCGCCCCGGTAGGCTAGTTGGTAGCGTGCTGGCTTATAAGTGCGGGGGGTCGTGGGTTCGATTCCCACCAGAGTCACTGGTCTGTTTTCGCTACAACGCGTAGCTAGTGCTCGGTTAGGGTAATAGTATATAATTTGTAATTATATGATTACACTGTGCTCGAATCGGACACTTTTTTTTGTAACAAACGGGGCACCCGGTGGGTAAACCTAATTCGAGTACGCTGAATCCTGTGGTGCCAACCGTTTTTTTAGGTTAGCTCTTGTTTAAAAGATAATTAAGATTGAAAATTATGGTTCCCTCCCATACAAAGTAAATATTTAATATCATATATCTACAGTACTATAATAGTCTTAGTCTTAGAAATTTGTGCACGTTGATTATTTGATAGTGTTAATAGTCATGGGAAAAATGGGCGTGATCGGACCAGTGGGCGTGTCAGCTCCCATACAAAGTAAATATTTAATATCATATATCTACAGTTCTATAATAGCCAGGGTCTTAGAAATTTGTGCACGTTGATTATATTATGAATAGTCATGGGAAAATTGAGCAGGATCATACCAGTGGGCGTGGCAGCTCCCATAAAAAATTAATATTAATATTAAATATCTAGGGTTCTATATTAGCTATATAGCCTTCAAATTTTGTACGAGTCCATCAATTACAAATATTGGTAGTCGAACTGAAAATGGGCGGAATGCGATATTCACTTTTAGGTGACATTTGTTGGAATTTGCAAGAGGAAGATAATGATATAGAAGAATCAGGAAATGAAAATTGAAAAAATCATGAAAAATTTATTTATTAAAAAAAAAAAAATTATAAATCACTTTAAAATTGTTGTAGTCAATTAAATTTTGTTGCAAATAGTTTATTGTTGATGTTGTTTCATAAAATGTTCTCAATTTCATACATTTAAAATCAATAAATGGTAAAAAAACTTAAAAAAATTGTTTTTTTTAGGTACTTGGAACCATAATTTTCAATCTTAATTATTGTTTAAACGAGAGCTAACCTAAAAAAACGGTTAGCACCACTGGATTCAGCGTACTCGAATTAGCTTTACCCGCCGGGTGCCCCGCTTGTTACGTTTTTGAACTAGCACAGTGTTATTAATTAATAAAAAAAAAAAAAAAACTTGATAACCCACATGTATTGTTTTATGGATTTTTGCTATTTTCTAGACATTCATTGATGAATATTCGTTAGAAGTCTTGCTTAAACACTTATTACAAGTACCTAGAGTATAGACGTCCTGCAAAAGTCATATTTTTACATTTTTTCAAGCTTTAAAGAGCGAAAACAAACTTACAATAAAATCTGGCTTATCTAGTTTTTACAATAAGCCCTTCAATATATGTGTTAAAATTAAAAAGAAAACTTTTAAATATAATTACCAGAGAATACCAAAAAAGCCAAAAAAAAATTTAAATATTCTTAAAATGACGTTATAATTATAAACACTTGATGACTAAATAATGAAACCAAAAACTGCAATGTACAACAATTACTTTATATGTTGCATCAATCGAAAGATACTTAAGCGAACGTTTCAGTTATTTAAGAAATAATTGGAAAACTTAATGACGCTATAATTATGGAACTTAGTGTATAGTAGCGCGGGGTCGATTTAAAAATCGCTCAACGTACAAGGAAAATCGTATTCTAGGGATCAAAATAAGAAACTTTGCCGATGGAACCATACCTCTAAAACGAATTTTGATGTCTCGACTTTTGACCCGTAGTGTCAAATTTTGAAAAATCCCGCTTTGATATTTCAGAAAGTAGGAGGAATCTCTCCAAGATTATGGGAGCTACTTCTTCTCCGCTAGCAGATTAATGCATAAATCATCATTCTAGGTGCCCGTTAAGGTGTTAAAATTGAAGTTGAAAGAGGGCCTTTTTAGCCGTGTTTTTATAGCAAAATGGACAAATCTCGGGATTGAGATATTTCAGAAAGTAGGAGGAGTCTTTCCAAGATCTCTATTTCTTCTCCGGAAGACGCTCTAGCAGATGAATGCATAAATTATATTCGATTGGGTTGGACTCGATTATGGCACTCTAAATGGGTCAAAGTCGGGACATCAGAATTCGTTTTAGAGGTATGGTTCCTTCGGCAAAGTTTCTTATTTTGATCCCTAGAATACGATTTTCCTTGTACGTTGAGCGATTTTTTTGCCTCCCTACAAATCGACCCGCCCTAGTGTATAGCCAAAATTAAATCACCTTTAATTTTCCAATTCATTGATTTATATTTATTTTGTTTTTATTATTTGGCATGTGAAACAAATTTGTAGTGCGGATTTCCAAAGAATTTTATGAAGTTATATCAAATTGTATCAAATTATATATAACTTGATCAAATTAGATAGACCCATTTTTCGGATCAAATTATATCAAATAAGAACCCATGGGATCTCATGAGATAAGGTTATGTATGCCATTTTTCGAATCACCTAATATATGAGGTAATATGCAATTGTATATATGACTATATTCAACTATATCGAAACTTTTTTCATCGGGCATAAACTTTATCTTCTTGTTGACAGTCTAAATAATATAGGGCCCCTTACATTTAAGTTCCGTTTATATAGTTTTAAAAGTTAAAAACTCAAAGCAAATTGTTTGGAATCATGGTCGATACGGTTGATGCCATGTTGACTTTCGATGCTTTTTATTTGTTCTCATTTATTTTCTAACAATTTCAATATAACTACAAATTGATTTGAGAACAAAAAATATTAAATATGAATAATAAAAGAATAAAAAACTAACAATGAATGCAACAATTTCTTTCGCATCCTTTTACACTCATGATTGGCCATCAGCCAATTTAAATGTTTTAAATATAATGATTTTTAATCCGAAGCAAAGTGAACAAAAAAAACTAATACAAATATTCTTACTTACAAAAATACAACATTTGTATTCTTATAATATTTGAATTCATGAATATAGCAATCATACATCCTTGAGTGACAATGACCTAAATACAATTTGAATGTTATAGAAAAATGAAATTGAGAAAAAATGAAATAAAAAACTACATGGAGAGTATTTTAGTTTACCAAAAAGTAATGAAAAACTTTCCTTCACAAACTGGTTTTTTAATGAAATTTCTTCATTGACTTAATGAAAATTTTAATAAATAAAATTATATTTTTTATAAAATTTTATGAAAATTTACAAAGTAAAGCTTCCAGAAATGCTTCTATACAAAATTTCATTTATATCATGCAGATAAATAGGTCTCTCAGTGTAGTAGTACAATTTTAAGGAAATCTTTTTCGTTTGCGTTAGTATTTGAGTTTTTAACTCATGCATACATTTTACAAACAATCATCACCCACAATTGAATTGAAATTTCTGTCTGTCTAAAAGTGTCTGTGTGTGTGATTTTAGAGTACAAATGTTGTTGCAAAAGTTCATTTTGAAAATTCTCTGATGTGTTTGTTGTTTTTGTATACAAAAAAATTAAGTTGCCAGACATTTGCCAAAACTAATGCCCGTAATTTCAAGCAATAGATACCTACCGGTGCTTAGATATCTACCCGTATACACGAACAAAATCGGGTAGGTATCTAAGCACCGGTAGGTAAATAATGCTTGAAATTACGGGCATAAATCCTTTTTTCAAAATTAAAATTTTTTCTAGCATTACATACAAACATTCTGATTCATGTTTTACATACACACCTGCATTTATTATATTTTTCTACACTTAGAATTCTATGTAGGTAAGGACCACTGCAATTGTAGTTGAAAACAAATGAAATTTCACTTAAAGAAAGGACGACTTACATTTCATTAAAATCAACTAACATTGTCATTTGTTTTTTAATGTTCAAAAAATGACTAACAATTGTAGTAAAAATGAACCACATGGTAGTAAAAAATAAACAAACATTTATTTATTTTTATTTTTTTAAATAACAAAAAACAACTGTAGAAAATTAATGTAAAGTCATAAAACAGTCATTTGATGTGGTTTGTTTTTTTAAATGAACTACAAGTTTAGTCAAAAATTTAATTTGTTCTACAAATGACTGACATTTACATTAAAAATGAAGAAACTGTATTACAACCCAAACAACTACATATTTTTAAAGCAGAAGTTCCCTGAGTGTAATATCTATTTTAGGTTTTTGCAGGCATTGCAGGCAATACCGATAAACAACCGTTATCGTTATCCCTAAAATATCGTTAACGAAATAATTTAAGTAGCGTTATCCGTAAAAAACCCGTTACCGTTATAACTGAAATACCGATATCCTTAAAATCGATATCCTTGAAGTCGATAATGCAATAAGCAAACATAAAGCCAGTCAAAAAGTGGAACTAACTAACATACACCAAGTTTAATATAATTTTTATTAAAAATTAAAATTTTGTTTTCCGACCTTTAATTGTGCAATGTAATTGAAAATTATTTAAGTTCGAGGCCACACTCTATATTTCTTTATTAGGAAATTGTCATAAAAAATAATCTATAGAGGTTTTTTTCAAATTTATTAATTGGCCACTTTCATACACATCTAAACATACACCTCTAAACTACTGGTACGAATATAATATAATAATAATACTACTGGGCCCAGTAGGATTAAAACTTCTGATTTTGTTTTGCAATTATAAAATTTTACCTATCCTAGTAGTATAGTCCAAAAAAAATATATAAAGATCTGCAATTTAATTTTTTTGCGGTTTTCTAAAAAGTTTCCTCATAAACCTTATTGAAGTTTGCAACAATTTTTTTTTAACTGAACTGAAACATTTCGCCAAAATTGTAAATATACTAAACCCTAAAACGGCACAAAAGCATTTATTTTTTACGGTTTTCGTGTGACAACCTACTTTTTTCCTTTTTTGAGAACGCCCCATAAATTTTATTTTTCAGCAAATTGTTTGCTGAAATTGTGTTTTCAGCTAAAATTTTAGTTATACTTATTCAGCACTTAACTGGTTTGAACTAATGTTTTACTAATAGTTTACTAACGTTTTACTAACTTATTTTGCTAAAAAAAAATTGGGCTGATAAACACATTAAAAGTGTGTGGACAACCAGATTGAAAGATAAACACATTAAAAGTGTGTGGACAACCAGATTGAAGTAGATGTCGCGGCACGTCAATATGTATTAGAGACGAGAAAAATTATACTAAAAAGTATAACTGTTGTAAGATATATAAAAGAAATCAACCATGGAAGATTTTTGTATCTGTTTTTGATACATAATAAAACAAAAGGACGCCATTAAATTTGTATTTGTAAACTAAATGAGTAAAGTGACTATTAATGTAGTGTGGTCAATTGCAATTGTTCAGGTAGACAGACTAAAGCGAAAGACAAGGACACACATCTTACGTAATTTTGTATGTTTCCGTTTTCTTAATGCAAAAAAAGGTTATATATTTCATATTTTGTTATTTGTTTTGTTTCGTTTCTAGTAAGAAGCCATCACTTAGACAACCATTGCTGTAAGTACACTCAAAAAACAAAAGTTTGTAAAGTCAGCAAAAAATTTTGCTGGGTCAGCAAAATTTTAGTCAGGACGATGCTTGCAAAAAAGTTGCTTATGTCAGCAAAATCTTATGCTGAAAGTCAGCGAGCTGATTTTTAGCAACAAAATAAGTAGATTCAACAAAAGTATTGCTAACACTTAGTATATTAGAAATAAAAAAGAATTGCTAAAAATTAATAAATTTTTTGCTGTATTTTAGTAGACTGAAAAAAACTCAAAAAATTTGTAGAAAAATTTTAATTTAGTTAATTTATTTGCTGAAAATCATAAAACATATTTTTGTGATTCTTTTAAAAATAATTTACAATAATTACGAAATATAAAAATTTTCATTTTCCCACATTGACGACATGAATTAATTTAATATCTGAAAATATATAGAAATAAATATATATAACATAACAACAATTTTCTTTCAATTACTTACATCAATGGTTGTCTAAATGATGCTATCGTTTAAAGGACGCAACTGACGAAGATAATTATAGAAACGAAACGAAAAAATAAACAAAAACAAACGAAACAAAAAACAACCCTTTTTTGCAATAAGAAAAAGGAACCATAAAAATCTACCTAAGATGTGTGTCTTTGTCTTTCGCTTTACTCTGTCTACATGTCTGTATATGTTTGTGTGCAATTTGACCACACTATTATTAATCTATAAACATTTAGTTTAAATAAATAAATATTTTATTTTGTCTTTTATTTAATTAATAGACAATTATTTTCACAAGCCGGTGACAACGCAAAATTTAAGTTGTTCTAATCCTAAATTTTGTTTTATGTATGAAAAACAGATACCAGTCTTCCATGGTTGATTTTTTTATATGTCCTATTAGAGTTGTACTTTTTAGTATCATTTTCTTCTTCTCTACTACATCTTGACATGCCGCGACATCTGCTTCATTCTGCGTATATTTTTCAATCTGGTTGTCGTCCACACTAGTTAAGTGCTGAATAAGTATAACAAAAATTTTAGCTGAAAACACGATTTTAGCAAAAAAATTTGCTAAAAAATAATATACCTGATTTACAAGACGTTTTACTAACTTTTGTACTAACTTATTTTTTTGAGTGTAGATGTAGCGGCACGTCAATATGTAGTAGAGACGAGAAAAATTACTTAAAATACCAAAAAGTACAACTTTTGTAAGATATATAAAAAAAATTAACCACGGAAGATTTTTGTATCTGTTTTTGATATATAATAAAACAAAAGGACGCCATTAAATTTGTGTTTGTAAACTAAATGAGTATAGTGACTACTAATGTAGTGTGGTTAAATTGCAAACAAATACATGTTCAGGTAGACAGACTAAATCGAAAGATTTCTTAATGCATAAAAGGGTTATATATTTCATATTTTGTAATTTCGTTTCTAGAAAGATGTCATCATTTAGACAACCATTGATGTAGTTAACAGATAATTTGTTTATGTTATATATAATTATTTCTATATATTTTTAGATATTACATTAATTCGTGTCGTCAATGTGGCATTATGAGCATTTTTATATTTTGCAAATTTAAATTAAAGCCAAAATAAAATATTTTAATTTAATGAAGATTAAATGTGTATTTGTAAACTAAATAAGTATAGTGACTATTAACTTAAACTATTTTCAAAAAATAACAAAAAAAAATTTTAGATTTTCAGCAAATAAATTAACTAAAGTATAATTTTTCTACAAACTTGTTGTGTTTTTTTTTAGTCTACTAATATTCAGCAGTATATTTATTAACTTTTAGCAAGGATTTTTAATTTTGAATCATCTAAGTGTAAGAAAAACTTTTGCTAAATCTACTAATTTTGTTGCTAATAATCAACCTCCGGACTGAAATTTTGATGACACAGCTAAATATTTTGCTGACTTTACTAACTTTTTTTTTGAGTGTATCAAAAAACTATCTGATATCAGATTTATTTGCAACTTAGTTTTAAAAAAAAAAATTGTAGAATTTTCTACTATTTTTAAAGGTTTATTTCTATGATTGTTATACTTTTTAAATTTAATTTTTGCTTAATAAAATTTTTAACTTAACAAACAATTATAAATTCATAAAACAAAGAAAATAATTGAATTTATTTCGTGGGGTGGGGGGGAGACTATTTTCTCATCTGTTTGTGGAGAAAATAGTCGTTAAATATTGTCCTTCTTAAATATTTTAATGTTTGTTAAACCTACATGACGTATGTGGAATTTTATATATGTATTATTTATTACTCATACGACATGTAATTTAAATGGCATGTCGACTATTAAAATATCACATGCAGAGTATTGCTAAATGTATGCCGGCTACTGCAAAAAAAACGTTGAACTTAACAAAATATATAAATTAGTCTAATTTAATAATTACTAGTGTCCGACCGAACAGTTCGCCCAAAAAACTATATTTGATCGGTTTTTTTGGTATCTAGAGGCAATGATGACAAATTTTGGTATTGGGAACATGTTTGTGGAGCCGATTTGATTCGATTTTGTGTATAAAATTTAAGGAAAAAGCCAAAGTTTAGCTATAAAGTTAAAAGTTCGGTCGCCGAACTATTTTTGATTTGGCCGAACTTTTGGAGGCCGAACAGTGAATTCATTGATTAAATACGGACTTTTATTTAAACTTGACACTCAAAATCGCATCTAATCAGCTTAATAAACATTTTTCCATTCTCTAAATTTGCCCATAATCCTTAGAAATACTGAATACTGACCAAATGCATTTTCTGGCCGAACTGTTCGGTCGGACACTAATAATTACTTTTCCGAAAACAATAGCATGCTGCACTAGGCACCAGTCAAATTAATAATAAAAAAAAACATTAAACTACCGACTATTGGTAGACTTGACCAATGTATTGATTTTTTATGCAAGTTTTTAAATGAGCTGTTTTTATCAAAATAAATTCATTTAAAAAATGTTAAAAATGTGGCTCTTACACTAGTTTTGAAATTTTTTAAAACTTACAGATTTGTTTGTATAAATATCAATCTAACCTAGAGTTGTCCAGTCAAAAATTTTATATTTTTTAAGAAGCACCCTAAACAACACATTTCTTTGAGTGTATAAACTACAGTTTTATCTTCGAGCAAAAATATTGCAATTTAACTTGACTGTTGTGGCACAAGGAGCAAATAGTATCAACATCAGCTTTTAACATTGTTATGCTTTTCTGCATGCAATTTCAGAAACATCACATTGCATTTATTTATATATAAACCAGCTTCATTTTCATCTACTTTACATTTTATTTATAAACGTAGTTAGATGCACAGAAAATACCCAGCAAAAGCTTTCACATTATAATTCGGCGTCAGCACTAGTTATTTTTGTTTGACGAAGTCGTAAGTCAAGCTAACCTACGACTAACTGATTTACTCACAATATTTTAACAGTGACGGATTGCAGTTTATTTGAAAAGTAATCAGTAAACTTTGTTTTTTAAAGAATATACATTTAAACTACAAAGAATTATTATTTTACAACAAGACTTGATCTTATTTAATAGTACTGGGTAGATAAAGGCACATTAGAATTTAACATTTATCTTAAATCTAAAATCTATAAAAACAATTTACACAGAAAAAACTAAAAGCGGGTTTCAATTAAAAATTTTATTAAACCAATTAATATTTTAATTGATTTTGCACCTACCACTAAAACGATAGTATTAACTAAAAAAATTTCCAGACAGTTTATTAAAACTCTTTCAATTAAAATAATAATAATATCAATTAAAAGGGTTATTGTTTTTCTTTACAACCTCAATTAAAAAATTTAGTTTAATTGATTAAAACTTTAATTGAAACTTGAGAATAAAACAATGGTAGTTTTAATTGAAAACCATTAAATAAAAAAAGAAATGTAGGTTTGTAAATTAAATTGACATTTTATTTATAATAAAGTTAAAGCTTTTTAATATAAAAATGTATTATAAGAAAACAAATAAAAGTAAAGACAAAATTTTTGTTTTGCTTG
Organism: Delia radicum; assembly: GCA_021234595.1. Taxonomy (NCBI): domain Eukaryota; kingdom Metazoa; phylum Arthropoda; class Insecta; order Diptera; family Anthomyiidae; genus Delia; species Delia radicum. The sequence goes on from CM037852.1 coordinate 170,132,929, forward strand.
TCTTGTCATTTTTTCTTTTGTCTTTTTCTTCTAATTTCATTGCTTTCTTAAAAAATCACACACAACTTTAAAATGATAGTTTAATGACACTTATACTTATTCAAATTTAATTATTTACAAAAATAATAGTTTAATTGTCCTCTTTCGATAAGCTTTATTTAAATTCACATGTGCACTTTTATTACCACAGATAAAACGCGAAACTAAATTAAGTTTTCGTGCGTACACGAATATTTCAACAAAAAGAGTGTTGCAAACTCTAGTGAAATAACTACGATTTTGCGTGTATTTGAAATCGGTAAACTATTTAACTTATTAAAAGTTGAATAGTTTATCATTTGCGTTTTTTATTTCTTTTTATTTACAAATTAAATAATATATTGATATAATTAAATCTTTATTAGATTATTTAATCTAAATAAAATAAAAAAAAATAATTTGCCAAATTTTTAAAAATTTTGTTTACATCTTGTCAACACTGTATGGATATATTAGAAAATTCAATAAATGTTTTAATTGAATCAATTAAAAAAATTGTTTAAATTGCCATTGATATTCAAACAATCGACTAATAAGATATTTTTGGCCCATAATTTTTTCTGTGTAATAACAAGAAAGTAATAGCATATAAATTATGATTTACAAATTTATATAAAAAAAATATTTTTTTTTTTTATTAATTAATAATCATATAAATACAAATGATATACTATTACCCTAACCGAGCACTAGCTATATTGGCCTTCGGCGCGTTGTAGCGAAAACAGACCAGTGACTCTGGTGGGAATCGAACCCACGACCCCCGCACTGATAATCCAAAACGCTACCAACTTGCCTACAGGAGCGCACATAAAAAAAAAAAAAAAAAATAAATTTTTGATATGCATGGGATTTTTCGTTAACCCAAGTGGGTAAATATTTCGCATCTAAAGTGCTTTGCATTGCTAATTATCTGTATATTAGTTGGAAGTTTGTTCCAGAGACGAATGGCATTAACATAAAAATGTCTTTTAAATATTTGCTTACAGTATCTTATGGAGTTTATTTTATTTCCTCGATTGGATCTCGAAAATTGTATCCTTTTGTAGAGATAAGTAGGTTGTCTAGTAAATATAAGTTTATGTAAGAATATTAGTGTACGGCATTTCAATAGGTTTTCAAAATATACATTATCAGGCATGTCATAGATTCCGATTGGAATGGTTTCAATTCCGTATTTACCATTCCGATCGATTTTGCATTAGCTTCTTTAAATTCCGATCGATTTTGATGATTCCCAAATATTTGTACAACTCTGTTTTATTAAATTAAATATGGCAACGTTTTGCATACCAGAAGAAAAACCATATGTTTTTTCGAATTAAATATGGCAGCGTTGTGCATATGAAAACAAAAACCATATGATTTAAGGAAAAAAAAAACAAACAAATTCAATAAAATCCGTAAAATTTTATAAAATTTTATAAAATATGCCCGGGACCTCCATAGTTGCTGCAATGGAAGCACAGAGAAGTCGATACTCTGATGAGAAATTGCGTAGGCGAACTTTGAGAGATGCGTCTGATCCCTTGTCATACCCAAGTGCAGTGTAAGTAATATACTTTTTCAAAAACTGATAATTTTTGTTCAAAGAAAAAAGTGGTTCGGACGAAAAAAAAAAGTGGCAACGTGTTGCTTAAAAAGTGGTTTTATTTTGCAAAAAAGAAATGTGGTTTTGTTTAAAGTCAGAAAATTGGTATAAAACAAATGTTAAACGTATAAATTGCCTGTAAAATAAACTGTCAACAATATTTTGTATTCATAAAAACTACTTTTTTTTTTTTTTTTTTTTTTTTTTTTTTTTTTTTTTTTTTTTTTTTTTTTTTTTTATCTTAAGTCACTTAAAATATCAATTCCACATAGGAAACTAGAAGTGGTTTCATTCCGGGAAACTTTTTCGTTTTACATTTTCTGGAGAAGCAAAAAGTGAAAATTATTCCACTTCCGATCGGAATGGAATTCTGTGACATGCCTGTATGGGGTCGAAGTAGCGAGTGCTACAGGGGTCCTTGAAGCGTACACACAGCAAATCTGTTGAAAATGCCACAGCCTATCAGGATTCCAAAGACCGTCCATGCGTGGTTTAGTATCACATCCTGCACGAGGTGTCCCTGCTATTTAACAGAACATGGCGGATCTAGAGCGGACACTCGATAAAAACCCGTAATCCCCGGTGTTATCTAACCGTGCCTATGGGATGAATAGCACTACGTTAGTGTGTTTTCGAACGGTGGCCTCCAGGGCATGGCGAACTCTGGTTGTATTTAGCCCCCTGGTAGCACAGGGCTCTGCTACTAGGCGTTCTTTTTAATCCCTTCTTATTTATTTATAGATGGATTTTAACAACCAAAAGTTTAATAATGAGCAAAAAAAGACCGATGCAGGTCTATCCTCAACTGGCCAACAGGTTTTATGCCTAAATGTCACTGAGGACGCTAATAAAATAGTCGAGCAAGAAAAGGACGTTTCCAGTCCAAACCTTGCTGAGCCTATGGATATGGTTATCGTGTCTCAGGATCATCAGGGTCCTACCACTGACATAGATATCCCTACGGACGAGGAGGATGAACTTTTATGTTCCCAGCCTATTAGTACCGCGAATGAGGTTACGAAAGCTCCAGGTGATCAGTCGAAACCCGCGACTGAAAGAGTGAAGCTATGTGGTGCTGCTCGAAAACGCCTGAGGATGTACCTGGACGAGGGTATTGACCCAGAGGCAGCGCGGCGACTTTGTTTGCTATCAATGCGCGAAGCCCGAAAAGAGGTTAAAGAGCTCGCTGGTAAAAGAAAGAGGGTACGCTCAGATGGCTCAACGCCACCAGGGTCGAAACAACCTGCAAAACGGACCGCTGAGATTGCTGTGGATGGCACACCTCGCAAGGTTGAAGGCGGCACATTGCCAAAGCCAGCCTTGACGGTTCCAGCGAAGCAGCAAAAACAAATGGCGCCGTCTTATAAAGAAGCAGTCTCCACCGTAAAGATTGGTGTAATTCCGCCAGATTTTCCGGCGACTAGATGGACAGATGAACAGCTGCACTCCATTCAAAGAGCTGTCTTGTACAAGATCGCGGAGCTTAGAAAAGGGACAATAAAGCCCAGTTTCTCTAGTTGCTCCTATAAGCCAGGTTGGCTCAGTTTTGTATGCCGCGACAAAGACACAGCGCAGTGGCTGGAGACTCACGTCCCCACTCTGAAGCCATGGAGCGATGCTGTGTTGAAAGTAGTGGCGGAAGATGAAGTGCCGAAGGCCCAAGTGTTCGTGGGATACTTTCCCGAAAAGGAGGACACGTCCAGTGATTTACTTCTTGGACTAGTTGAGGGCCAGAACTGTGAACTTTCGGTTGGGTATTGGAAGGTACTGAATAGGGTCATAAAGGGTGGCATTGTTGAGCTAACCCTCTCCATTGACCCAATCTCAGCCGACCTACTCAAGCGAAAGAATTACAGAGTGAATTTTGGATATGGAACAGCGCTGGTAAGGCCTACACGTCAGCAACAAGAGGTCGGGCGTGACATACCCAATAGGGCAAATACAAATAATTCGGCAGCAACGACTAAATCCGACAACAGGGTCTCTAATGACCCTAATATGGATGATAAACCGGGCTGCTCGAAGGACCTTGTAAGGCCCAATTCATCTGAGCCTAAAGCTAAGAATATGGCCAATCAGCAGGCTCCCAACAGGCGGAAAAAGTGGGAGAGAAACTCGGCAGAGGAGGCGGTTCTGCTGAACTCCAACAGGGGCAGAAAGGTGGCAAAGCGTGCCGCCAAGCACGCTCGTAAATAATGGCTACCGGAAAAGGTAAGACACCGAAGCACTTAAAGTGCTTACAGGTGAACCTTCACCATGCCAAAGCGGCATCGGACGTCGCCAACAGAAGGTTCACCACTGAGGCCCTGGATGCTGTTTTTATTCAGGAGCCATGGGTGCACGACGGAGCCATAAAAGGGCTTAACGCCAAGAGCGGCCATCCTAGTTAGGGACAATCTAACATATCTTCCAATTTCAGAGTTCATTATGGGAGACTTGGTTGCGATCTGGGCAAAGGTGCCCTCCTTATCTGGGGAACACGAGGTAGTTCTGGCCTCTGCTTACCTACCTGGCGATGCTGACACGGTACCAACTACTGAGGTCTCGGCCTTGGTGGAATATTGCCGAAAGAGGAAACTCAGTTGGATCCTCTGTTGCGACGCCAACGCACATCACACAACATGGGGAAGTACCAATGTAAACAAACGTGGTGAGTACCTGCTTGAATTTATATGTAGCAATAATATAAACATAGCAAATAGGGGTGACGAGCCGACTTTCAGGAATGCTATTAGGTCAGAGGTCTTAGATCTCACTCTTACTAGCTCTGATATTTCTTTCGCCATCTCCAATTGGCATGTCTCCAATGAAGTATCAATGTCTGACCACCAACACCTGGTATTCGATGTTGTTAGTTCATTGGACTCATGCCAGATCTATCGTAATCCCAGATGCACAAACTGGGAAAATTTTCGTCATCATTTGAAAAACGGTGCAGATCTTTCTAAAGGGCTCATCTTGAGCACAAGCGAAATTGATCATATAGCATCTGATATTCATTCAAATTTAACTTCTGCTTATACTCTGAGCTGTCCTGAAAAGACCAGGAAGACGAAGAGGGATGTTCCATGGTGGAACGATGGTCTGGATAAGCTCAAAATGGAGGCCAGAAGACTGTTCAATAGGGCCAAGGAAACAGGAGACTGGGTTACCTATAAGGCAGCGCTCACTGAGTACAATAAAGAACTACGTAGATCCAAGAGGTCCACGTGGCGCAACTACTGTGAGAAGATCTCTGATCTTCCAGAGGCGGTGCGTCTACAAAAGGCCCTGTCCCAGGATCATACGAATGGTCTATGTACTCTCAAGAGGCCGAATGGTACCTACACTGAATCTCCCATTGAAACCTGTGAACTCCTACTTGATACGCACTTCCCAGGATGCGTTGACAACTGCGGGTCTGTCGTGATTCAACGAGTTCCAGACCTAACAGGCAGAAATGTACGCCTATCAAGTGCTGTCTTTCAGGAGAACAGGGTAAAATGGGCGATAGGTGAATTCTCTTCATTCAAATCTCCGGGTCCGGATGGGATCTATCCTTGTCTGTTGCAGAAAGGGATGGATTTAATTGTCCCACAACTGGTTAGGATATTTAGATCTAGTCTGTTATTCGGTCATGTACCGACGCCGTGGAGGGAGGTTAGAGTGGTCTTTATACCGAAGGCGGGGAAGAAGTCTGAACAACTGCCCAAATCCTTTAGACCAATTAGCCTGAGTTCGTTTCTCCTTAAAACAATGGAGAAAGTCTTGGACCAGTACATTAGGGATACTTACCTAAGGCGAAAGCCGATACACAAATTACAGTTTGCGTATCAACGAGGTAAATCTACCGAGACTGCTGTCCATCATGTTGTCACTACAATAGAACGGGCACTAGAGGCAAAGAATATTGCCCTTTGTGCCTTTATTGATATACAGGGCGCCTTTGACAACACGTCCTACGAGGCAATTAGGGTGTCCATGGTTAGAAAGGACATCTCTCCAATTATCATCAATTGGACTTTGGAGATGCTACGCTCTAGAATAATCACGTTCGGCATAGGGACTACTAGTAGGACCGTAATGCGACTAGGGGCTGTCCACAGGGGGGTGTTTTGTCGCCGTTACTCTGGACGCTGGTCATTGATGAACTACTCGAAGGTTTGAACGACCTGGGTTTCAGGACTTATGGATACGCGGATGATCTTGTCATTTCTGTAGTGGGATTTGATGATAGGACCATATCCGAACGTATGCAGCAGGCTCTGAACTATACTCTTTCTTGGTGCCGGGAAAAGGGCTTGTCTGTCAACCCGTCGAAGACAATCCTGGTACCATTTACGAATAGGAGGAAACTTAACCTGACAATGCCTGTCCTTGATGGGGCCACGGTGGGCTTTTCCAGTAGTGTTAAGTACCTCGGCGTGACTCTTGACAGATCCCTTACCTGGAATGAACATCTTGACTATGTCTCCAAGAAGGCCACAAGGGCATATTATGCCTGCCAAAGGCTTTTTGGTAAGACATGGGGTCTAAGGCCGCAGATGGTCTACTGGTCGTTTAACACCATTGTTAAACCTATGATCACCTATGCTGCCCTGGCATGGTGGCCAAAGGTTGAACAGGTAGGGGCAAGGGATGCTCTCAAGAGGATCTACCGTCTTATGTGTATTGGCATAACGGGGGCAGGCGGAACCTGCCCGACGGATGCCATGGGGGTTATGCTGGGGATACCACCATTGCATATTTCTGTAATGGAGGCTGCCTGCATAGGATCCTCCAGACTTAGAGAATTCGGTGACATGAGGGGAGGTGATCTAAGGGGTCACATGAGGATCGCTAGAATCCTAATTGATGACCCGATTACAAAGGTTACGGATAGGAGGTCACCGGAGTACATCTTTGATAGGAACTTTAAAGTGATGCTGTTCGACAGGGCCATGTGGACCAACAGATCCTGGGAGCCAGAGCGGGGTTCTCAGATATGGTTCACAGATGGCTCAAAGCATGCGAATGGTGACACTGGTGCGGGTGTCTATGGACCAGGTTTCCAACGGGCCTTACCCATGGGTAGATACCCCTCCATTTTTCAGGCAGAGATTTTTGCTATCTGTGTCTGCGCGGAGGAGTGTCTACGAAGGGGCACTATTAGATCTCGTATCTACATTCTTTCCGACAGTCAGGCGGCATTAAGGGCTTTAATGTCCTATGAGGTGTCATCTGGTCTGGTCATGGAATGCATTCTGGCTCTTAACCGACTTGGCAGGCGCAACTCGCTTACCTTAGGGTGGGTTCCTGGTCACGAGGGGCATGAGGGCAACGAGAGGGCAGATTGTCTTGCTAATTGCGGGGCCCGAAGGCCCTTTATTGGCCCTGAACCATTCTGTGGTATACCTTTGGGGTATGTTAGGGAGAAGCTCGGGTCGTGGAGGGAGTCAGAATTCTCTCTCTATTGGGAAAACTCTCTTGGCCAACGACAGGCTAAGAGATTGATTTCTTTTTCCAGTGCAGGATCGAGGAGACTCTTGTCCCTCGGGAGGGGTGACTTGAGAACCCTGGTGTCTTACCTGACTGGACACTGCAATCTCAGATACCACCTGCTCAAAAGGGGTCTTTCGGACACGGATGAGTGTAGGTTTTGCGAACTGGTAGCTGAGACATCAGAGCATGTTCTTTGCGAATGTCCGAGGCTATGTGAAAGGCGTGCCAAGTTTCTTGGCAATCGCTTTGTCTCCCCTTCGGACATTATGAAGATTTTGCCTAATAGGATTATTGGCTTTATAGGTAGCTTGAATCTTTAGGGTAACTTTAGGCAGCACAAAAGACCTAAGTTGGTCGCGGTGCATAGTGCCATATAATCTAATGATCTAATGACATGCCTGTATAGATTTGGTTTGAAAACTGAGATATACTGCTATATCTCGTACGTCCATATATATATCTGGCAATGTTGTTGTAGGCCACTTTGAGCTTATTTTTGCTTGTAGAATCACAACTAGAAAATAATTCACAGCCATAAATTAAAGTAGGTATTAAGTATGTCTTAGCGAGTATCATGCGGATATTAATTGGCGTAAAATACTGTGTCATCCAAAGATTTCTCAACATAGAGTAAGTTCTCCCACATATGGCGTTTACATGATTTGTCCAGGTAAGATCGTTGTTAAAAACAACTCCAAGGTTTTTAGTACTTTCCACGGTTTCATTATTTATTTAAAAGCAAACTTCACATAAATACTATTTTTCTGTACCAGTTATTATATTCATTTAAAATTTTCTATTTAGAAAAAATTCTATATTTGAAGCAAAAAGTGAATGATAGCAAAAATGAAAGAAAAACCGTTGTTTTTGATAATTTTGGAGTTAATTTTTTATAGTTGAAATAAAATCGTTTATTTTTACAGATTTGGGAGTTGTTTTATTAACTTTTTTTTATTTTATTTTTGATAATTAAAATAAAAGGAATTCTTTATTTTTGTGGATTTTGAGGTAATTTTTTAATAGTTAAAAAAATTAAAAAACATTTGATTTAAAACAAAAGTGAATAGACCTGCCCAGTAAAAAATAGGATCATCCAAAGAGTAATCTTTGAGCGCTCCTTTGCGAGTAATGGATTACTCCATAAAACTCCGGACCTCATAGGAGTTTTAACACAGAATGTCCGCAGACACGAGTACTCCTTTTAAGCTCCTTATGAAGTACTCCCTTCGATCTTGAAAATGACGACAGAGGGAGTAATCGTTTTTGTCTCCTAAAAGAGCATAAAGGGAGTAATCGCTTTTGTCTCCTAAAAGAGCATAAAGGGAGAAAACATTCATATAAAATACAAATTTATTTATTTTTACAAAAATTAGAAAATATTCATTTATTTTTTAAAATTTTTTCAAAAATGTTATTATTGTTTTTTTTGTTGGATTCGACGAGGTCGTAGTTTTTGACGAGTAGGTCTGTCGGTAAACAGTTGCCTTACATTTACGAAATGCCAGCTTGAAAGATTTTTCATATTCCGGGTATGTTGGATACGTGTCTTTAAGTGCTTCTGCAAGAAAATTAATGAAAAGATAACACGTAATATATTATTTAAGACATGCTATTAAAAATTCAGCTCAGTGCTGATGCCTCTTGTTCACTTAAAGTCTCCCGATTACAATTTGAGAATTTTTCAATTTCTTTTTCAACTAGTCGTCTTAAGTGACGCTTAAAAACTAAATTTTGACACATTTTTAACAATTTGTTACCATACCCGTACCTTTTCGCTTTTTTTAATAACACGTCTTTCACTTTTTAAAACTAAAACAAAACGAAAACATCAACAATTAACAGTTATGTCAAAGAAAAAAAAACCAAAAACGAACTGATACATCGCTCATTGATCCATTTGGAGTATTAAGCGAGGCATAAACAACAAAACAAAAAAAAAAAGTTTCGATAGCTCGCTTATTACTCCAAATGGATGAACAAGTCATTACTCCTTTATTGCTCGATTATGGATTAATACATATATTTTTTACTGGGTGGTTTTAAATTTATGTTTAGTAGTTTTAAAGTAAATTACATATTTATTTGATTTTAACGACAATAAATTGTGAGTGTTTATTATTACAAATTATATCGGTTCGTTGCACCAAAAACAGACGAGTGCCTCTGGTGTGAATCGAACACACCACCTCCGCATTAATAAGCTAGCACGCTACCAACTAGCCTTCACACAGAGAAAAATTTAGTTGTTTGTCAACTGAAATTCCATTACTTCGACTCAAATTCGCTTAATACGAATTTCAGTCGGTTGGAAGAACTTAACATTAGTTTTCACAACAAAGTTCGTTTAATTCAACTGAATTTTAGTTGCAACACCCAAAATATTCTGCAATCTAATGTAAATATCGTTGTACTAACTGAATTTATAAGTTGTTAATAATGAAATACACTTTTCAATTCGGTTGGCACTTTATTTCTCTGTGTGTACCGGGGCTAGTATTTTTGTCAACTACTTACTTTTTAGTTACTGATAAGTATAAGGCTAAGCCTTATTAATTACAAATTTGTAAGCAAATATTTTTTTAGTTGCTTATAAGTAGGGCAACCAAGAGAGAGAATTCTCGGCATGAAATCAATGAATTTTTGCATTAGATCTTTGAAATGTCACTGAATCTTTGAAATATCACTTTTTATTAAATTAATGCAGTTTTTTATAAAATATAAAGAAACATTTAATTTTATTTATTAAAAAGTTTTTCATTCATATTGTAAAGAAATCTTCATCAATTCAATGAAAAACTTTCATTAAAATTCGTCCAAGAAATTCTCACTGTGTAGACCTTGTTTTTTATTATAAAGCAGGGGTGCCCACGGCCTATGCGCTTGGTACTCATTTGTTTTTGTAAAAACACTTAGCTATAGGCTGTGTGTTTTAATACACATATAGAGCGCTCAGCACTAGCAATACGAAATACACAAACAACTTTGTCTTATTAGTTTTTTTGTCGTTCTTCACTTTATACACGCAAGCGCAAAGCAACAACACTTTCGTATGCTTTGCTGGTAAACATTGAAATATTTTTTTCTTTTTTCTTTGTATGTATTGGGTTTTACAACAAAAAATGTTGAATAAAAATTAGTTTTTCTTTAAATGTATTGGTGTTTGCTCTTCCATAAGGAACTTTTGGGCACTCCTGTTATAAAGGGTAGAACTATTCAAATTGCACACAAGTTCCGATATTGAAATTATGAAAATGTTAAGCTACTTATATTTGTTAGAGTTTTTGTTAGCTTATTTTTTTTATATTTTGTTTAGCTTATTTTGTAAATATCGGCTTACTTTGGACTAATTTCTTTAAAAATTAAGCTTATTTTAGCTTTTTTCTTTTTGCTTTTTCTGAAGTTTATTTTTTTTTTTAATTGTAGGTTGAAATTTTAATGATACATTTTATAGAAGAGACAATAAATTGGTTTATCAAAATATTTTGTTAAAATAATTTAAACCTCGAGGCTTAAGAAAAACAATTTCTCTATTGAATTGTTTGACTGACGAAGCGGCAAGGAACAAAATTAATTATTTTGGTAACCACTTATTTTTTTTTTTTTTTGTTATGAAACTACTTACAAAAACGACCTCTTCGAACAAAAATAATGAGTTTTGAAGCTGAATTATATGCAGTTGGCCCTACTTCGGCTTGTTTAGATACCGGTAATGAGAGCCCATTACTGAGATTTTGCTGGGTATATAAAATAAACATGATTGTATAAGGTGGCGCAAAAGTAATCCTCCTATCAGAAAATGCTATACATAATAAATACATAATAAAAAAAAAAAACATCGGAAGGTTATTTTTGCGCCACCTTATATTTGGCATTCACATATATTTGTGATACACAATAAAAGTTGAGCTGACTACCGAATTAAGTGTCCTATTAATAATTAAGTTTCAAAATTCTACAATCTACAATATGGAGGTTTCCCATAATGTCCTAAATGTGAATACGATGTTATAAAAGAAAATTGTAGGTATATATTTTCATTTTTTTTTTTTTTCATATACAAGCCAATTGCAACAATGTTTTTTACTTTTTTTTGTTTGGGTAAGATACCACGTTATGTCTTATACAGTTGGACCCAGATTTGCTCCAATTTAGGACAATATATATCATAGGAGAGCGGGGTGTAAAAAGAGTTCGGAAAGGGTCGTAGTTTTTCTGTAATGATTTTATTAACTTAAAAGTAGTGTTTTTCAATTCGGTTAATCGGTTAACCGATTCCTCGATTAATCGCGTCTTTTTCGGCTAATGTAAAAATAAATAATTTAAAACTCAAATAATTATTCGAAACGAATAATCGGTTAAAATAGGTCGATTACGAAATTTTTACCAAAACTTGTCAATTTCTTAACTTTGTCTAAAAAAAAATGGCATGAAAAGTTTAGAAAAACAAAAATCTTTATGAACTATCGTCAAATTCTTTTCAAAACTAGTAATAGTAATAATTAAGCCAAAAGAAGACATATTTTTGTTGCCTTTAGGAAATTAAATTCTTTTAAAAATTACAATTAATGTAGATCAATAGTTCTTTTTACTTCAAGTCAAGGCTAAATGTGTTTTAAATCATCATAATCGGTTACCAACCACTATAATTCGCAAACATGTTCCAGGAAAAATATAAGATATACCTAACTCGATTTAAGCTTTTTTTGTATAATATTTTTTAAAAAAAACAATAATGGAGAAATTCACAGTTAAAGTACTTAAGTGTTATCATAGTAAAATATTAAGAATATAAAAGTTAAAAATGTTCGTTGCTTTAAAAGAAAATATTTTGGGATTTAATTTTTACAAACATCCATAGAAGTAAAACAGATTTTTAGGATATCTCCGCAATATTGACCAATAAACATCTTTTGTTTGGGTAAGCTCGGTCCATAGCTCGGTGACTACAGATTCGGATTTAGGAGGCCAAACTACTTTAAAAAAGTTTAAACTTATCGGCAATAAGTACACTTGAATTAACTGTATTTTAAATTATTATCGTTTTTTTTTAAATTCTGCCTTCAGATAACATTATATAATTATATACACGATCATATTTCTGACTGTGAATAAACAAATACAATATCACTGAAACACTGCAACACTATAAGAAACGAAACCCAAAAGTCGCTAAATATCGTCCGATTGAGCCAATTTTTGATACATACGTAAATTTTGAAGAAAGAAAGGGAACCCTATGGAGAATGGGACCGGTCCTGCGTGTGCCACAGGATCGGTCCCTTCGTGCCAGAGACCGGTCCTCTGCTAAACCCTACCCTATGTAAACAAATGGCAACTTTAACATGGGCTTGGCATAGGAGGGGGTCATTTGTCCTGCTTTAAACCACATAGTGGCATGCCACAGGACTTACCAAAGATGGGTACAAAGATGGGCATAAAAATAAACGAAAACTAAACAGTTTCCAATGGGCAAAATTCTGGCCAACTGGCTTTTTCTTGTTAATAAGCATTCTGGTTAAGTGGTATGTCCTCCCTTTACCAGTGAATGGATTGGTAATTTTATGACAGTTGATACTGCTTTACCCACTTCAGTATTAAATTATACCAGTCCTGTGATAAGTCCTTCTTTAACCAGTCACTTTTAGGTCAATTGACTCCTCATTCTCCATAGGGAATATACTTTTGTTTTTCCATGCAAGCGGTTAACCGCCTAGGTCGAACAATGGGAAACACTACATAAAAGACATTTTGTTAGATATTGTAATTTTTTTATAAAAAATAAAGTAAAAATCTTTTTCACAGAACTTTTTCCCGATTAGTTTTTTGAGTTTTTTTATGGCATGATATATTTTTTTGGAAAAAAAAATTTATATTAAAATTGATTTTGGGAAAAAAATGTGCGAAAAGAATTTTTTTTGCTAAAATTTTTTCTGTGTTCAAGTAAAAAATAAAAAAAAATTCAAAAAATCAAATATCTCGAAAATTATATTATAAAAAATATTTGTTTTTCGGGCGAAAATAATGTTTTTTTTTTTGACCCAAAGAAATTTAACGCAACAAATTAATCCTCATTAGTTTTAATTTAAACATTTTGTGAATAGGAGCGCAAATAAGAACTTTCTAAAAGATTTTTCACAAACAATGCACTCATAGAAATAAACCTGTAAAAATAGCAAAAAAAAAAAGCTACTAAAAATTTGTTAAAAATGAGCTTTTTACTAAATATTCGTAATATAAGAAAAGCAAAAAAAAAAATAAAACTGTTAACGATAATATAGCAACAAAAAAAGTCGCTTATACAACAAAGTGATTTTCAACGACAATGTGAGCGATAATGTCGCTCAGACTGTTGTGTACGATATTCCTGACATTTGTTTGAAAAAAATCGTAGCCGTCGTCAAGGATGCCTTCAGGACATTGCCAAAGGGGATATGATTTACTAACGATATATTTGTGTATGTAGCTTGATTGTATGCGTGTATGTTTTAGTACGTGTGAGTGGCTTGAATGGGAATTCATTTTTCAAAATTTCATTTATTCATGGATTAGTTTTTCTTTTCTTTATATTGTATGCACATATTTTTTTTGTCTTTACACATTATTTGTATGCATGAAGTTTTTTTTTTTTAGTTTTTATTTTGTGGACAAATGAGCAAATGATCTTCGTTTAAATGTCATCATTTGTTATAGCAAAAGTTTAAAATGGGGGAAAGAACTTTTAACTATTAAGAATAGAAAATACAAATTGTGACCTTAAGACATGGCCAAATAATTTAAACAAAAAAATTTAATTTAAGTTTCAATTTAAGATCAAATAAATATTTGAGATATTTTTTATGTATTTTAAGCTTTTAAATACGAAAATTCGCCTTAATTTTTTCATTACAACAGTCTCATAAATTTTTTTTATTAAAGAAATAGTTAACAAGTTACACGGTGGTAAAAGAAAGAAAATCTTTTAATACACTTTTAAAATGACCTAGTGTAGGTTGTACTGCTGGATGAGTAAATCAATTTTAAATTTTCAGAATTTTGAATGCACCCTCAAAATCTGAAGTTATCGATAGGAAAACGTTTTCTTTTCAAGGCACCACGGACTAAAATATTTTTAGCTCAGTCAGTTTTAAACTGATTTTCAAGTTTTGAAAGGTTTTGAAAAGATAAATAGTTAATATTTCCAAAAATATCTATATGTTTATACTACAAACAAACCCTACTATACTATATGATGAATTTCATATCAAAACCTATAAAAAACGCACATTTTGAACCCGACCCTCTCAGAATTTGATGAAATTTTGCATACAGCTATGTACATTTTACCTATACAAACCCAACCTCATATTTATAAATTGCATTTTTGAAAAAATGTGGGCGTGGCAAGGTATCGAAGTTTTTGAAAAATGACGATAATATGTACTTTCAAGCTGTGATTGTACATATTATGAACCGATTTCAAAGATCTTGGTACCATTAGAAAAACTTTAAACTAGGAAAACACTTCAAAGGCCAAGGGTTTTTTTCCAAAAAAAAAAAAAATTTAGAAAGTTGTCTTTAATATATATAACATATCTTAAAACTAAAATGGCGTTTTTTTTTTCTTTTTTTTTTAATTTTTTTAAGTAAATGCATCTCTTGTTAACTTCCTTATATTTTGATATCATTGTGTGACAAAAAAGAATAAAGTAGCTATACTTTGAAAGTTATACAGATTTTTTGTAATTCTAGAACAAGAATCGTATTATCAAATTTTTCAGACACCTCCAAAATATGGACTTACCCTTGGTAAGTTTTTTTTTTTATTTTTATTTTTTTAGATTTAATATATAATTTTGCGCAGCTCATACTGTTGACTTTCGGAATATTTGCTAACTTTTAGTGAAGTTTCATCTAAGTTAGCATTTTTATACCTTGAAAATAGCTCTTCTTTTGTTTTGTTATAGTCGTCAGCGTCTGCATAAGCAACTTCTATGGAGTTCTTATATCTTGAAACCCAATGATAAAGGTTTTTCGCCGGTTGAATTTGGTTTTTATTTGCAATGCTATAATTCCGAGCGCAATTTCCTCTACTACAAACACATTTGAATTTCATCAAATTCTGAGAGGGTCGGGTTCAACGCATATCGGTTTTAATATGAAATTCATCATATAAAAACCCATTTTTTTTAAATATTTTCAGCAGAAAATAAAGGCGCCATTATTTTCTAATACTTTATTAGCCACCCTATTTTTCTTACTTTTTCTTGAAAGCACGTTTAATACTGAGTAAGCTTAGTCCTAGTTCGTAAACATCGATAAAAATTCTTTAAGTTACAATTTTTTATGTTAAGGGTATTTTTTATAGAGTTATAAAACTTTATTAAAAGAAGTATTTTTTTTTAATTTATTTTTTTTTATTAGATTAATCGTCAAAATTTATTCCAATTATTCGTTATTCGAAAATCATGTTTTTTGAATTGTTTGTTCGTTCGCATTTTCGTTTTGTAAATTCGATAAATCGATTAATTTTTGTTCGAGTGGCAACCCTACTAAAGGAAAAAAAAGCTAGAGCTTGTTTAAACCAATTTGAACTTTAAAGCAAAATAAAAACTATTTCAATTATTTTATATTAAATAATATAAATTAAATTTTAAAACGTTTGGGTTGTCTGTTTATACTGTTTGCGAGATATCGAAAAGTGAAGAATTAAGAATAAAATATAATAAAAAACTGACCTCGAGCTTGTATATTTATTTATTGAATTATAATTAAAAGGTCGAAGCAAAATAAGCACTTAATTATTCTTTGAAAAACTATTTCTCTATTGCAATTTTGTTCGACTGACGGAGTTTCAAGGAACACATTTTATTTGTGGTAACGATTTAATTCAAAAATTATGAAATTTAACGGATGATTTTCTTATTTTTTAATCGGCTTATTTTCTTAATATATGAGCCTTATTTTAATGTTTTTCGAGCTTTATTTATGAGCTTTAAACACTGTTTTTAAAGCTTTTTTTTTTTGTTGCTCCAATGATAAGTAGTTAAGGTGTTTTGAGTTATCTAGTAGTATTGTTTAAAAACAAGATGGTCACATTTGGATAAGAACGTATGAGTTATTTTAATTATAGTTAAAACTGTATTAACATAATTAAAATTACTCATACGTTTTTTTTTTATATCCTCAATTTTTAAGCCCATTAAACCTTGAAAATATGTATAGCTTTCTTCAACGAATGCGAATGAACTTTTCCAATTATAAAACTAATAACAGCATGTAATCCTATGATGCAGTTATTTAATTTCATATCATCATACTTAAGAAAATATAAAACAAAATTAAATTTTAACACTAGTTCTTCTAGTTATTGCAATATGAAACTAGAAAAATTAAAATTGTATACAATTCAAGCAACAGCACGAACAAGCAAACCTTTTTAACTAACTTTTCCCTTCCCCCCCCCCCCCCACCAATGATCGAAACAAACAGCAACTCATATACACACATACACACACACAGCATGGTGCTTAAGAAATAACTAAAAGGATTTCCTTTTTTGTAATCTAAAGAAAACTTTGCTAAAAATGCAACATTAAGTGGAATTGTTTACACATTTTTCAGTGTGAGTTGAGAATGAAAAATTGTTGTGGGTTTTGGCTGAAACAAACAACAACAACAACGATATAAACTATTTATAAGGATATCCCTTAAAAAAACGATTTGTTTTTGCTTCCAGATGGAAGAATTTTTCTTTTTTTGGGAAAACGTTATCCCGAAACTTTGGCAAAACATAGCACATTTTTAAACAAAATGTGTATTTTTATTAAAAATTTGCAAAAATAATATACTAAAAATTATTTAAATATAAAATTCTGACTTCATCGAAAATCATTAACACACTTAAACCAGGAAACAAAAATTACCAACGAATTTATGTTAAGTTATATTATATTAAAAAATGATCAAAAATGTAATAGGGTTCAGTTTGTTCAGATATATTGCTTTAAATTTTCATGTTTGGAAGTAAATCCAATAAGCTTATTTTGTTTATTAATATGTCCTTATTAAAAATTAAAAGCAAATTTTAAACTACTTGATATTAGACAAATGCTGCACTTTGATAGTTTTGTTAAGAGCTTTTTTATATTATCTTAAATACCAGTAAACTTTTTGCTATTTTTGCATGTAATTGCGAAATTTGTTATAAATTATGGTGTTTATATCGTAAGAAATGGGGTGTCAAATAAATGTTTCCCCATTATTTATGTCGTATGCCTTTTTTGGAAGTTAGTCAAAAAGTAATGATTTGATTCGTATTATACGTGGCATATATGTAAACCTATTTCTTTCAAAATTAAAGAACCCCTAACAGGAATCCGAATTCAAAAGAGAACTATATCCACAAACATAATATGGAAAATATCTTAACAAAACTATCAAACATTACCGGGTTCAAAAGTGTAAAATTTGTCTTAAATTGGAAATATGCTATTATTTTCTTCATTATATCAAGTAGTTTAATTATTTTTTTTTTTATTTTGAATAAGGACATATTAATAAACAAAAAAGCTAAAAAGAATTGTTGTATTTGCTATCATAGATACAAATGTTAAGCAATGTATCTGAACAATGTGATCCCTTTACACTTTTCCTCCTAACTGTATCAAAAAAATTATCATTGTATCATTTCTTTTGTAAAATAACAAAGTACCCTTTGTTGATGATAGGTACTATTGTACTTTGAAATGTTTCACTTTCTTCGTTTATCCATTTATGTTATTTTGTAGCTTATCTAAGTTCTTTTTGTAACTTTGCAAAGAATAATGTTTACAACTTTCTAAAGAAAAATTTAGAAACTATCAAAGTATCAGTGAAACAAGATAACAAATGATTTACTTATCTGACATATAAAAGAAAAGTATAAAACTTGACTGTAAACTATGTACGCAAAATAGGGATTGTTTTTTATTGCAAAACTTTTAAAAAGTTCATGAAATTTTAAAATTTGCAATTTTTAAAATGAGTTTTTGACTCGGAGGTCTGTTTAAACTCGAAAAATAGCACGTAAATTTAATACTATTGAACGTGTATATTTGTACGTTTACGTTTTTAAAACTTGTTTACATAGAAAACCCGTTATATTTTAATAAATTTTTGCTTTTAATTTTAACAAATTTTTGCTTTAGGTCAAAAGCCCTATGAAAAAAACTGTCAAAGTTAAAAAATCGGACAATAAAGAATTGTGCTTGTTCGTTGTTTTAGTTCCCTTTATCACATATCCAAATTTAATTAAAATCTAGAAGAAGTTATTCCGTAAATATAAAAATAAAAGAATTTACACAAGTCCTTAAAACTGAAAAATACCAAAAGTACTAAAAATTTTAAAAGATTGCCCTGGAAAATGGATTAAAAGCGTAATAAAAGCGGCACTCAAAAATTGTATTACAACAGAATATGTCTGTTTTTGGCACGCTACAAAAAAAGTCTTGCCACCCCTGCACTATATGGTTCAAATTACATAAAATAATAGCCGGATTCATGTAAAGTCGTATTTAGTATTTTTATAACATTAGCGCCGTAATTGCTTTGCCAACTCTGGAAAGTTTTGGTTTGTATTTTATTTGAATAAAAAAATAGAAAAAATAATTGTTTTGAATGTTTATAATAAAATATTCCATTTTATAAATATAGGAATATTTTTTGGAAGAAATCAAAGTAGCATTTGCGAAGAAACGAACCACTTCTATTAAAAATGCTGCAACAATACGCTTTGTGTACATATACACCAAATATGAAGCGTATTATGAATGCCTCCAAAAATTTTTATGAAGTTGAACTTTTTTTTTTGCAATCTTGTCAAAATTCCATATCTGAATAATTTTAATGAGTAATTGAATGAGTAATTGAAAAAAAAAAGTTAAAGTCATAAAAATTTTGAATTTTAGGTATTTGTAACGTTTTCCAAAAAAAAAAAAATGAAAACTCGAACTCTTCCATGTGTAACCATTTGCAATAAAACTGGTGGTGTATTGAACGAAAATCAACAAAACATTTTTAGGGACATCCTGCTATTTAGTGATACATTTTGAAATGTTAAAAACAATAGAAAAAAATTTAAAAAGATTTATATTCAAGTGTAGTTGATTGCTATATTTCATTTTATGGATTCAATGGGTCTTGTTTAGTTGTTCTTTAACACGTTCTTTGTAGAAATTACCAACTGTGAATGGATAAACATAAAAAGTGTATTCATTAAAAAGTGAAACGTTTGTACTTAAAAGATGAAAATCTGATTTGAAATGAAAAATAGTTACCACCCAGGCAGAAAAATACAATTGGCACAGTGTTGGCAAAGCGTCGGTTATGGTCGGTTATGCGTTGGCAGAAAGTGGGATTAACAATATTGACAGTAGTGTCCTGTTACCCAATTGATAACAGTGGACAAACGTTGGTTTAAGCGAACTTGCCACCGTTGGCATAACGTTGGTAATTTAAAAAATTTGGTGCTTTTAAAATACGAGGGCGGATCAATAAGTCTGTGACTTTTCGAACTTCCCTCGTACTTATATGAAATGCAACACTGATCCCATCAAGTACCACCTGTTAATAGACTACTGTCAAATTTTGAGGAAGTTCCGTCATTTACTTTGCATTTAACAGCTGTTCAAACATACAATCTCGTGTATTTTTTTAAAAATGGGAAAAAGTGAATTTCGATTGCTCATTAAACATTATTTTTTTTTGCGAAAAGAAACCGTCAATCAAATCAAGGAAAAGTTTGATAAATACTATGGGGACTCTGCACCGTCGATTTCAATGGTAAAAAAGTGGTTTGCTGACTTTCGTTGTGTTCGCACAAGTACAAATGACGCAGAACGTTCTGGACGGCCAATTGAGGTCAATACACCCGAAAATGTCGAAAAAATCCACGATATGGTGTTGGCCGATCGAAGAGTAAAAGTGCGTGAGATTGTTGATGCCATGGGCATTTCATATGGTAGTGTGGTTTCGATTTAAAACGATCAGTTGGGTTTAAGAAAGCTGTCTGCAAGATGGGTGCCGCGTTTGCACTCAGTTGACCATAAACGTAATCGTTTCCAATAAGGTGATGGCAACAGGTTTTTGGGATGCACGCGTAATAATCCACATCGATTACCTTCAAAAGGGAAAAACAATAAACGGCGAATATTATACCAATTTATTGGACCGATTTAACGAGGATTTAAAAAAAAAGAACGACCCCATATGGCCAAGAAATGACTTTTTTATGGACCTCGAAAAACCCCTATTTTTGGAAGGGATACAAAAATTGAAGAAACGTTGGACTAAGTGTATTGAGCTAAAAGGAGATTATATTAAAAAATAAAGTTTTTTTTTGCAAAAAAAGAACTGTGTTTTATTCAAAAAGTCACGAACTTATTGATCCGCCCTCGTATCTTAAATTAAATTAAATACATTTTTAGAAATGTGTATAATAAAACTCATTTAAAAAGCAGCAATACAGTAAAAATTTTAAATTGAGAACTTGAGAAAAATTAAAATAAATATTTTTGGGTTCAATATGAACGTAGTAATATACAGGGTGTCCGCATGGAAGGTATACTAATTTGTTTGTTTATAATTTTTAATTAAATGAAATAGAATGGATCTTATATTGATAAATGTTTTATTTAATGTCGGCAATTATGTATGGAATACAATATCAGATAAATGTCCGCCTCTGTTAGCATCTTAAATGCGGGCCCTTTTGAGCACATTTTTCATTACATTCTCACACATTTCACGCGGTATTTCATTAAAAGTGTGTTATAATTTTTATTAAAAATAAAAATTATGTTTTTTTCCGACCTTTAATTGTGCAATGAAAATTATTCAAGTTCGAGGCCATACTCTATATTTCTTCATTAGGATATTGTCCTAACAAATAGTCTATAGAGTTTTTTGTTTTCAAATTTATTATTTGACCCCTTCAGGAATGTGTTGATAGATCTATTTCGGGAATTTTCTAGGTTACCATCATCAGAACACGTTTTGAAAGCGGTAACAATCCCATGCCAAACATCAAACATTCATATGAACTAGTTTACTCACTACATGAGAACTAATACACATATGAGTTTGAAGTTAAAGATTATAACCATTGATCAAAAAATAAATTGAAAACTTGTTTGATGTGCAAGATCCACCTCTGGTGGATATTCAATACACGTTTTTTGTTTTTCTCTCTTTTTATATTTTGTTTAGTTTGTAAACAAAACAGAGGAAGTAAACAGGGGTCATGTAGTCAGTAATGTTTGATGTTTGGCATGGGATTGTTACCGCTTTCAAAACGTGTTCTGATGATGGGAACCTAGAAAATTCCTGTAATAGATCTATCAACACATTTCTGAAGGGGTCAAATAATAAATTTGAAAACAAAAAACTCTATAGACTATTTGTTAGTGCAATATCCTTATGAAGAAATACAGAGTATGGCCTCGAACTTGAATAATTTTCATTTTCATTGGTATTTCATTAATTTCATCATGAATATTTTGTTTGAGTTGCTCAAGCGTTTCTGGTTTGTTTGCATAAACCTTGCTATTCAGATATCCCCACAAAAAGAAGTCCGGAGCAGTCAAACAGGCGACCGTGGAGGCCAATCAACATCACCATTTCCTAAAATAACTTGAAATAACACGTAACTTTCTCATCGTCACAGTAATCGATGATTGATTTTGATAAAATGTTTTAACGATTAAAACACGTTGGTTTATCGAATATTTTTCCATAATTAATTTGCCACGTGTCTACTTCACGACTGCCAAATACAAACAAAGTATACCTTACCGGCGGACACCTTGTACAACATATTTAAATGTTTGAAATATAATAATATATAGCAAATGCTTCTAACTTGCAGGTGGTACTGGTAAAACACATGCTTTGCAAACAAAATTGTGTTTTCTTAGTACAATAATACTCAAATAGAAATTGCCAACCGTACCAAAATATAGTACTAGCAAACCAATGCCTTTTTTGTAATCCCCACCGTGCTAAAAATTACCAAAGGTACAACAAATATTGTACTAGGAAAACACTACTTTGTTTGCAAAGCAAAAATTCTTTGTCAGTACTGTTTTTTACCAATATTACAAAATATTAAAAGCATTTTTATTTGGATATTTTATTATATTTCATACATTTAAATATGTTGTATTATTATACTCGTTCGTATTGAACCCCAAAATACATATCGCACACCTAGTTCAAAAGTGACTCAACTCAAAATTTGAATTTTTCGGGTTTATATGCTTAAACTATGCATAATAAACTTGTTTATCTATAAAAAAAATATCAGTGTATTTTGTTGTTGTCAACTGTTGCTAAAAAACAGTTTTTCTTTTGTTTCGATTAGTATAAAGTTGCAAATATTTTTTTTTCGATTTCTGAAAAGTTAAAAATTTTGTGTTGAGTCACTTTTGAACTAGGTGTGCGATATTTTAATTTTTTCAAGTTTTCAATTTAAAATTTGTATTGAATTTGACAGTCGGAAACTAAAAGAAAATTAAAATGCGTATTTTGGGGTTAATGTGAATGTAGTTTAAGCAGTGGGTTTCCATATTTGTTCGTAAACTTGCACCGAGCAACTGAAAACATGTTGCAGCAATTTAAAAGCTTAAAATAATTTTTGTCTTCTTTTTAAATAATAACTTAAAAAAATGTTTACTTTTTTTAAATATTAATGATAAAATCAGCAAGATAAAATTAAAATATATTAATTTTTAATAGAAAATAACAAAATATAAGCAAAATAAAAGTGAGTGTTTTAGCAACAATTTTTTTTTTATCCACATGTTGAAAATTCTTTTAGTGTAAAAAATTGTTTTCATTTGCTTGCCCGAGTTCGGTATTTTACTGCTGAGAGGAGTGGGAAGTGTAGTCTCTCTATATCTATATACTCTTTGGTTTAAGGCCAAGATCGAACTGCTTTTTAAATGTGTTTTAATATTGTACATATTTCTTAAAATTTATTTAATTTAAGCTATTTTAAAAGCACCAAATTTTTTGAATTTCCAACGTTATGCCAACGTTGCCAAGTTCGATTAAACCAACGGTTAACCACTGTTATCAATCGGGTAACAGGGCAATACTGTCTAGATTGTTGTTAAGCCCACGTTCTGCCAACGCATAACCGACCGTTGCCAACACTGTGCCGATTGTATTTTTCTGTCTGGGTCGTTGTTTCTTTGGTTACTTTTAACACGATGGGTTTTACAAAAATAGCAGTAGTTTGCCAGAACTATTATTTTGGTAGGGTTGGCAATTTTTACCTGGGCAGTTATGTGGGCAAATATTTATGTTTTCTCTTGTTTTTTTTTTGTGAATAATAAATAACACAAAATGTCTGTCATTTTTGGCATTTGTTATAACAAAAGTTAACAATATTTTTTGAAAAATGTAAAATGGTTGCTAAATTGTATAAAATATTAGAAAACAAAATACGTGTATAATACGTTTTAATATGCAATCAAAAGTAGATTACGTTTTACTTTGAAAACGTTACTCGAGTTCATGAGCTTAATCTGAGTTGATTTTTGGTTGTATGGATCTAATAACACTATGGAACAAAATGTGGGTCATGGTCTTGGGCGTCGATGATTCTTATATCGAACGATTAAGCGCTCGTTTTAGGATACGTTTTTGGTGTTTCTAGAAAAAACGTTCTAAAATGACCCATGAAAATTGCAAATATAGGGTTAAAATATTCAACGAAAAAATGCCTCTTAAAATTCTGTTGGGGACATCCGTACTCAGAATTTAGATCAAAAGAACTGTTACACTACTTTTTGAGTCTCATTCAATAGAGTGTTGGTAAAAAAAATTAAAACTTTAAGCGGCCATAAAATTTGAATGTAGCCCTCAAATCTCTTGAGGGTTTTACTATATTTACCTAATACATTCATCTGACTTAGGAATTATTCACCCCCAAAAAATGTGCTGTACAGTGTAATTGGAAAAAATCAACCCTAAAAATAAACAGCAAAAACAGACCATTATCGTAATACAAAAACCAATTCTTTAATTCAAAAAAAAAACCCTGATAAAGTTTCTTGAGAGAACACCATTCATACAATCTTAGGTCCTTGAAATTTTCAAGGTATTTTTCATATTTTTATATATTTTTTGCAAAACTTTGTTAAAGTTTCTTGAAATTTTTTAAAAAAAAAATCATGTGTCCCCTTTGAAAATCAAGTGATTTACATTGTTGATTCTAATAAAATCAGCAAAAAAAAAAAGGATTTGTGGTGTAAACTTATTTTTTGGTTGTTAAAACCACACCACAACTGTAGAATATTTAACAGAAAATATTAAATATGCCAAGCACATCAATTTAATAAAAATTTATTTTATTTACAAACGAAAATTGTCAAATAAAGAATAAAAATAAATTACTATCAAATTTGCAATGCATGTGCATTTATATTTACATACATACATACATACATACATACATACATACATACATACATACATACATACATACATAGTACTATATAAATTGCAATAAGAGTGCAACAATGTACGTAAAAGTATGTAAATGTATAAGTTTTTCCATGTAACGGAAGTTGTCTGACATTAGCATCTGTTCAGAGAAAGAAGAAGAAGAAGAATTTATATAAAAAATATGAGTTGTGTGAATATTATACCACCTCATGTTTAACAAAAAACGTGCTTGTGGATTACTGTTATTATAATAAATTTTGGTTGTTTTTAAATTTATATAAAGGGTCCGCCATCTAACGTTTTTTTTTTTTCAACTAGTGCTTATTTCGTGAATGGTAACACTTAGCTCATGTCCAGTGTTACCATATTGCCAGTTTTAACTGTTTTTTAGAGTTTTTTAGGATGCGTTACAGTTTTCCAGTTTTTCATGAAAAAAAACAGTTTTTGTTTAATTTCACCCTTTTTGTTCCAGTTTTTCCAGTTTACCTGCTCGATTTACTTTCTTTTATTTGAATTTGTAAATTTAATATAAAAGTTGCACAAAATGTTTCAATAAAAAATATTACTACACATTGAATGCAATGCATCTTAATTCCCTTTTTAGCATTTGTTTGTGTTAAAATTTTGTGTGGAATCAAACTAAATGAAAATCAAATTTAATCAAAAAATGTATAACTGATATTTTATGTAATTAAGTAAGATCTCAAAATGTGATGAATTATTTTGTTTTTTATGATTTTGTAGTTATTTTTTGCTATATGTTAAATAATTAATATAAATATGTTTTTTTATATTATATTTTTTTTTTTTACTTTAAACAAGTACACATAAAAAAAACATATTATTCCTATTGTTAATTAAAATGTAGTTTTATAACAGAGCACAACTTGTGATCTGTAACAACATAAATTTGAAAATATTTTTTTTTTTTGTTAGTATAATTAAAAGTTAGTCCACAAAAAAAATATTTTTTTCTGTGTATATAAATATGTTATGTGTTTAATGTTTTTTATGTTGTTTTATGTTTAAATTAAATGCAATTGAATTCAAAATGCACATATTAACTGTTTTTCCTACTGTTTTTTATTAAAAGAAAAAAAAACAGTTTTTTCTTAAAAAACAGTTTTTTCTTACAGTTTTTTGAAAAAAATACATGGCAACACTGCTCATGTCTGATTTGACAGATAATTAGTTTTATCCTTCCGCTGAACGAATATGGTTCGTATGTTCGTTATCTTGAAAGTGAGTGAAAGAAACTGGCATCCTCATCGATAAACTAAAGCGTGAAAAGCCAAAAACAGTGCGTACACCCGAGAATATTGCTGCTGTGGCAGAAAGTGTGCGTGAAGCGCCATCAACATCAATTCGCCATCGTTCTCAACAATTGAACATTTCGGAGACATCATTGAGACGAATTTTGCATAAAGACCTTGGTATGACGCCATACAAAGTCCAATCGGTTCAGGAGTTCAAAAAAAAAAGAAGTTATTTGGCGGACCCTTTATTAATACACTCAAAATAGTTTGTAGTTTAAATTAACTGAAACTATAATTTAACATAAATGATAAATCACTTAAAATCCGGTCTACTTGCTTTTTCTTAAAATCAAATGTTTCTTGTTATTTATTTTTAAATATCGTTTAAATAATTAACAAATCCGTAAGAAATAAAGGAATAGTAAGTTAAAAATAAATATTCCAATTCTAACTAGCTCGGTGGGTGGGAGGTCAAGGGGGCTAGAGCTTGCCCCCCCCCCACCAAATGATTTCACAAATTTAAAAACTTAATAGAATTCGTTACAAAGTAACAATGCTATAATTTAATATAAAAATATTATTTTTAACTTGGATCAAATACGAAATGCCTGTTAGTTCACTATTATATGGTTTGAATCTTCAAATTTTAGTAGAAAACATAGACTTGCAAATGGGCGGCTATCATTATTAGAGTTGATTTTCGACAAAAAAAAGCTAAAAATAAAGTCATTTCAAAAAAATAAAGTCATTTCGATTTATTTGCCTTAAAATGTAATCAAAAATTGTGCGACCCGGTAGGATAGCTGATAGCGTACTGGCTTATCAGTGCGGGGGTCGTGGGTTCGATTTCTACCAGAGGCACTGGTGTGTTTCTCGCTACAACGCGCCGAAGGCCATAGTAGCTAGTGCTCGGTTAGGGTAATAGTATATAATTGTAATTATATGATTATTAATTAATAAAATAAAATAAAAATAATCAAAAAATTGCAAACTAAAAATTAAATATGCCTACACAGAAAAAACTAACACTGGTTTCAATTAATATATTTGTTGATTTAGTTTAAAGTTTAATTTAATTCGGTGATGTTGACTATTTAATTGACATTATTTCCCATTACAGTTTTATTCATATCTATTAAAAATTTAATTGAATATTGTTTTTTATTTCAAACTAATTTTTAGCTAATACTCTTAAAACTTCAATTACTAAGAATTGAAATTGTCTTTATTAAAGTAGTAAAATAGTGTACATAATTTTTGGTAGTTAGCTCAATTTACAGAATGGTATACCTTAATTCTAAAACATTATAATTACACGGAGTGGAAAGAACTTATATAACTAATTAATTTTAATTTACGAAGGAAAATTCTACTATTAAAAACCTTCGAATTTATAAGAAATAAAAAAAAATACATATATATAAATACATATGTACGATATATACTTTAACAGTATATAATAGAAAAGACATTTAATATTTATATAAATAAATTAATAATTATTAAATTTTTAATGGAAAAAAAAAGATTGTAATATTTACTCTATTAGAACTGTAATTAACGGATTTTCCGAAAAACTACAGCGAGTGTTGAAATTGTCGTTGATGTCGTGGATTTTAGCTGACAATAGTTTAATATTTGACTGACTATGTAATCTATTTGTGGTGTAGTCCCATGGTAACTTTAACATCTTTGTTTTGACATATTTGTAAAGTTTTAATATGTGATTTTGCACAATTTCCCCATACGGGGCATGCATACAAAAGTATAGCTTGAAAAACTGTTTTAAATAATAAAACTTTGTTATCCATAGACAAATTAGAGTTTCTATTAACTAAAGGGTAAAGCATTCTGATTGCTATGTTAAATTTGTTTTTAACAAAAGAAATATGATCTCGAAAAGTTAATTTAGTATCTAAGAGAACTCCTAGGTACTTAACATTTTGAGACCAAGGAATATTATATCCTGACATTTGCAAAGATGTTCCCGGAAAGTTGCACTGTTTTCTCTTTCTCGTGAAAAAGATGGAATCAGTTTTGTTTGCATTTAGCTTTATTTTTCATTTTAGCATATAATCGTTAATTTTTTCCAAAGCATTTTGTAGATTTGTGATAATTATTTGTGGAGAATTATGTGATGAAAAAACTCCCACATCATCAGCATATAACGAATAGCTGCAATTTTCTAAACGTGGGAAATCTGAGCAGAATATAATATAAAGGAGTGGGCCTATGACAGACCCCTGTGGGACTCCCGCAGGAATAAGAATATTGTGCGAAAAAACGTTATTTATGGAAACACAAAAATAACGATTTTCTAAAAAACTTTTTATAAGTTTAACAAGGTTTAAAGGAAACCCAAAATTTACTAATTTATAGATTAGGCCAACATGCCAGACTGAATCAAAAGCTTTCTCCACATCTAGTAGAACCAAGGCTGTTGATTCTTTACGATCAAAAGCCTGCCTAACAAACATACAAATTCTTTTAACTTGATGTGATGTACTATGTAAGCTTCTAAAACCAGATTGTTCATTTGGTATAAGACCTTTATCATCAACATAAGATTGCAATTTATCTCGGATGACTTTTTCAAAAATGTTCCCTGTGCAGCTCAGTAAACTGATAGGTTTAACTATTTACCATGTTTGACGGTTTTCCGCTTTTGATGATTGGAATTACCTTGGCTCTTTTCCAGGAGGACGGAAAATAGTGAAAACTTCAATTACAATTTCAAAAAATATCTCCAAAAATTGGGGAAAAATTGTTAAATTAAAAACAAATCGCCACAATTAAAAACTTTTAGAAAAATCCCCAAAATGGTAAGAAAATAGCTAAAATTTAAAAAAAACAAAAACATTTGAAAAAAACCGCAAAATTTGAACGAAATTGTCAAAATTAAAACACAATTCTCAAAATTGCCGAAATTTAAAAAAATCGCCAGAAATTAAAAAAAAAATTTTACTTTAATCGATTTCTTAATTCTGGCATTTTTTTCTATGTTTTGTATATATTAGTATCAGTTCAGATATAAATTTATACCGCTATATAAAACGGATTAAATTTTGTCGCTCCATTATTCGGATGTAATTTAATCTGATATTATCAAATTAAAAGTAAACTAATTCAATATTATATAATTAAATGGGTACATTTCTACCATAAACTTCGTATGATTATATAAAGCATCATATTAATTTTTTTTAAGCGGGTTATTAGGGTCAAAAGTTTCTGTGTGCCTTAGGGTTATAACTTTTGAGTTTGACAATTAAGAATTTTAGCTACGCTAGATGAATATTAATCCATTATAATATAAAGCAACGCAATTTTATTTTTTCAAGGTTTTCAAAAATGTTTCCACACAATCCTCTTTGAAGTTCGGCACACACAGAGAAAAATGTAGCTATTTGCCAACTGAGATTCGGTTACTACGACTCAAATTAGGTTATTATTAATTTCAGTCGGTTGGTGCAATTGGGCATTAGTTTTTCACAACAAAGTTCGGTTAATTCAACTGAATTTTATTTGCAACACCCAAAATATTCAGAAATCTAATATAATTATCGTTTGTACTAACTGAATTTATAAGTTGTTACCATTAAAATACATTTTTCGATTCGGTTGGCACTTTATTTCTCTCTGTGCACAGTCTTTTTGTTTATTTGAACAAAAATTAATATTTAGCTAAAATTTTAACGTAATTAGACAATAACGGCGCATATTCAACTTAAAGGACACAAACGTTTTCAAATTTGACGTGTTTCGATTATTTTGATAAAACAGATTAAAGCGTTGTTTCGCGATATAAACATCAACATTCTCAAAATAACGAACACAATAAGTAAAAAGTAATTTAACATTGTTGTGCAGTATTATTGGTCAACTATTACAACTTTAAAAAAATGCATTTTAAGGAAATGCACTTTATGCGTAACGCTTTTGTTTCAAAATGACTTGAAAAAGCGTTTTCTATTGTTAATACATTATTTTCCATTTCGTGCTGATAGGTAAAAATTTAGGAAAAAAAAACTTGTACCCCAAGTGTGCACATATTTTCATAAGTATCCCCGGGTTACAAAAAAAATACATACTCAAAATAAAAAATCTAAAATCTATCAATCTTACAGAACGGTACTGTTTTTACCAATCACAAGGTTCAGATTTTACCGGTTACGGAACAGGTCATCGCATTCATCTAACCTATGATGACATGAAAATCGAATGAACTTCATTTCGATTAACGCAATTTACTTTTCGATTAAGATTTAATTTAGCTATACGGCTTTTTTCAGTTTTCTTCCACCGTACAATTTGAC
This sequence comes from Delia radicum, assembly GCA_021234595.1. Lineage (NCBI taxonomy): Eukaryota > Metazoa > Arthropoda > Insecta > Diptera > Anthomyiidae > Delia > Delia radicum. The sequence continues at coordinate 170,163,057 of CM037852.1, forward strand.
CCACCCTAATGTTTATACAACTACAAGCATGTTAAAAGGATGCATGTAACACAGCGACAACGAACACTACTACAAGACAGGATACCAAAAATTGTGAAGTTGACACGACGATGATGTGGTTTTTTATATGTTCATATCGTCATCCAAATTTCAAAAAGGACGAAACTAACATATTTTTTTTTTGACAGGAGAAGCAAAGATGTTTTACCGATATCGTTAAAAAATCTGATATAATAGAATTAAAAGCAAAGAAAATTTTGTGAAAAATATATTTCGATGCAATGTTTCAAAATCATTCAATTCCACTTTAATTTTTTTCAGGGCAACCCAAAAACGTGAAAAAATAACAACATGTTAGAAGTAAATTTTATTATTTATCATAAAAGTCTAAAATTTTGTTTAGGTATGTAATTCAGCCAAACTAATTATAATCATCAATAAACCCGGTTTTGGAAATTTTGTTAGTTACGATTTAAAGTGGATTTAAGGTTAAGATATGTTAAAATTTTTATAGTGTTTTTTGTAATTGTTTAACTGTGTAGCAATAGCTAAACTTTATCTGAAAATTAAAGAAACCCGGCCGTGTTTTCTTTGTAGTGTATACACGCAGAAAAAACATAGGTAACAAGTTAGCTTTACATAGTTCTCGTAGAATATTTACATATTTTTGTTAAATATATACATGCATAGTAAAACATATCTAAAAAAATACGTATACACTGCGTTGCAAAACTATAATTATAAATTAATTTTATTAAAATTCGTAAGTAAAAAAAAGTAGAAGAGCTTAAACGGCATAAATGTAAAACCAATAGAAAATTAACAATATTTAATAAAAAAAATCATTTATTTCTTATTTTACTATTTAAAAAGGAATAACAAAATCAATTGGTGTTTCATAACTATAAATATACTTAACTTAAAATTTACAAAAATGTAAGAAAAATATTTTAAAGCATGAGGCCCCTTTTTTAAATCAACTCGAAAATTCGATCAGACATACTGTCTCGAAGATTTATTCGAACTTCTTCCGTTATAGATCTCCACGCATCAACAACTGCTTGTTTTAGATGAAAAACGCTTTCAAATTGACGGTTTTCTGCGTAAATTCTACGGGTTAATACTCCCCATATATTCTCAATTGGTTTTTGATCCGGAGAATATGCGGGCCATTCCAATACTCTTATATTTTTTGATGATAGCCTATCAATCGTCAGACGATATACATGTACTGATTCATGAATTCTTGGTAAATGAATGCTTCTTCGTTGCTATTTTCTATAAAATGTGTAATTCTTCATAAAAACAAAAATACAATAAACGTAAATATATTTCAACTACTTACAGCGATGGTTGTCTAAATGATGATATTTTGGACTGAATCTAACTGCCGTAGATAAAACAAAAAAATAACAAAATATGAAATATACAGAAACAACCCCTTTTTGCAAATAGAGAAAGGAACAATAAAAAATTACCTAAAATGTGTGTCCTTCGAGTGGGTTTCCATACTACTCAGTGTAGCTCAATATTCTCTCTTTTTATTTGTTTTGTAAACTCCCACCGATCAAAGGAAAACATGTTTTAAATATTTAACAGTTAAAATTAATTTTTATCATGTTTTTAAATAATAATGATAACTTCAGCAAGATAAAATTAAAATATATTAATTTTTAATATAAAATAACAATATATAAGCAAAATAAAAGTCAGTGTTTTAAATAAAAATTTTTTTATGAACATGTTGCAATCATTTTTAAGCGTGGGAAGTGTAGTCTCTATATTTGTACTCGTATATACTCTTTCGCTTTAGTCTGTCTACCTAAGGTATATTTGTTTGCTATTTTTCCACATTCTATAAAATGCCACAATAAAAAATTTAGTTTAAAAATACACATTTTATTTTTATTAAAATTATTGTATATATTTTATTTTGTCTTTAATTTAATTAATAATCAATTTCTTTGACAAGACGAAATAAACACAATATTTAAGTTTATTAGATCAACAATTTATATAAATGTTCAATGAAAACACTTAAAAATAATCTTCCATTTGTTTTTTTATGTTTTACAGGAGTTGTACTTGTTAGTATAATTTTTCCTCGCCATTTGAGTTTTTTCGTTGCAAAAATCATAACTTTCGAACCAAATGAGATAATCAACAAATTTAAAAAGCATATGATAGATAACACAGGCCTACAAAAAAAATTTTTTTTGTTTGGTGCCGCTAATTCTATGTTATAATTGGTTAATTAGTCCGCAAGACGTCATGGTTAGCTGTCAAAATCGCGAAGCTACGTTCAGGTTTGTATCGATCGGTCATAACCTAAAAAATATATTTTATTATACTTAATGTCATTATAGATGAAAATCGTGATCTAATCGAACCAAAAAGTGCAATTTTGGACTCGACCAACTCCGATTGAGCTAAAATTTGGTATATAAGTAGTAAACATAAAATAAAAAATACAACTTCTCTTAAAAAAATTCTAAAACTCATATCTCGAGAATAGGGTGGGTCGAAAAGTTTTAGAAAAATGAAATCCGAGATATATTTAAAAGACGATTGCAGGAGAACTGTCTAACCGATTTTAGTAAATTTTTTTTTTGTTTGGAAGGTAATTAAAAATACTTTCTGAAAAAATTACACTGTAAAAAAATTTTGGTACACTGTAAAAAATATATTGAGATATTTTTTTCAAAGATGGCACTAGGGTCGAAGATCAAGCAATATTTAAATTTTTTTTTCGCCAAAATAGAGGTCTATCCGTACACTAAAACATATAAATTTTTTCAGATTTAATTATTTTTTTTTCCTGAGATATTTAATTTTAAATATTTGCACTACCTGTCAAAATTGAAAAAATTTACGGTTTTTGGCCAATAACTGAAGAGGGGTACTTCGGATGAAAAAACTTTGTATGGGAGATAAGTAGAACTCATGAAAGCGCAACTCCGGTCTGAACACACCGGGGTTGTGGGGTCAGCCCGTTTCGAGAAAAAAAGATCCAAATGGTTATATATCAAATAACTCCATAACCATGGCACTTAGGGCTAATTTTTAATTTAAAAATGTGCGTTACCTGTCAAAATTATAATGTTTGCAGAATTTGACATCATATTTTATAAATAAAAGAAGATTGTTCTGAATAAATACATTATATATATACTGTTTATTACCTTATAATAGTATAAAAAGTTACATGTTATTTTTCTCTACTAACTTTACGTAATTCGGAGACATCAGAATTGGAGTATTTTTTAACATAAAGTGTGGTTGAACTAACTGGTATGAACGCATGGAATGATTGTGTACCAACTATTGTGATTGCTTGGGAGTATCTTTTATTTAGTTTTTTTTTCATTTCGACATATTCTTCTTCTGTTGAATATTCAAAACTCATTGAAGTTGAAAACGAATTCGATGCCCAGTTGTACAAGTCAGCTGATGTTTGAATGGTATCCTTATTGGCTAGGCTGAATCGATGAGCTGCCCTCTTCAATGTGCCCCCTATTCCATCACAAGCACTTTTTCCGTGACAACACAAAAATTTTTTTTTTATTAAAAAAATACAACAAACAATAAAAATATTATTTTTTTTTTATTTTCATTTTAGTGTGTGATTTAATAATGGATTTGACTAATATATATCGGTGTTGCAAACCTTTTCGGAACAAGAAGTGTTCAAAGAAATTAGTTAGTTTGACTAAATGTAATCAAGATAAGTTGAATGAACTTTATCACACTGAGAAATATACAGCCTACAAAAAAATATGTACCAGTTGCAATATTAGGCTATCAAGAACTAATATTGAAGAACAAGCCATTCAGGAAAATATAAATGTTCCAGTGAATGAAAATACAAATGTCCCAGTGAATGAAGACAAATTGATGACAGATACAGAATCTGACGAGCCTCAACCTGGGCCAAGTAGTTCAAGAGATATAGTAACGCCTTGTTTAGCCAATGTTCAACGAGACGAACTTATTTCCAACATTAATACAAAAATAATTCCTTTATTAGAAGATGTATCGCCTATTAGAAAGAAGCATTGCAAAAGCAATAATTACAACAAAAGAAAATCAGAGGAAATTGCAAATTCTATCCCAAATATACTAAATGAGAAGATATCAGTGGACCAAGAGGATAATATTGTAAACCAGAGAAAAGCCAAATACTATGATGAAATTATCAAAAATCTTAAATTTCAATACAATAGAGGCGATGATTTGGATAAAAAAAAAATATTGTCAATATTGCCGGTTGAAATGAGCCATAAAGAAATTCGGAACATTTTTGGATCAGACATAACCACTTATGCACTCATTCAAAATAAGAAAATTCAACATAATTTGTGTACATTCTCTTCAATTACTGAACCAAACTTCAGAAGGCATTCGCTATCAGACGAGATAAAAGAAAAAATAATATCATTCTATTTAGATGATGATATTAGTCGAATAATGCCTGGGTCTCAAAATTATATTACAATTGGGGAAAAAAATGACCGACAACAAATTCAGAAGAGACTCTTGTTATCCACACTTAGAGAATCATATTTACAGTTTAGAAAAATATTCCCAGGCCAAAAAATTGGGTTTGATAAATTTTCAGAATTACGTCCAAAACAATGTATCCTGTTAGGAATTGGAAATCAACAAAATGTATGTGTATGTACTCTACATCAGAATATGAAACTAATGTTTGAACAAAGCCAGTTAAAGAAAGTTAATGTTAATGGAAAGATTTTAATTGCGTATAAGGATTTAATCAATTGTGTGATATGCGACTCAAATGAAGAAAGAAAGTGCAGTGTATCAATGTGTGACACTTGCTGCTCCAATTTAGTCAATTTAGAAAAACAAATGTTGGAAAATTTCGAACAAACTGGACTAGTTGAAATAAAATATAAAAAATGGACTACTACTGATAGATGTAATTTGGATACTTTGATTGTAGACCCTGAAACATTCACGGAACAATTTATAAGCCATTTGAAAATATTGATACCACATCATTTTATATCTTTTCAACAGTCTCAATTTTTAAAGGAAAACAAGCAATCGCTACAGGAAGGCGAATTCTTAGTGCAGTTAGATTTCGCCGAGAATTATTCATTCTTCGTTCAAGATGCTGTTCAAGGATATCACTGGAATAATACTCAATCTACAATTCATCCATTTGTTATCTACTATAAATCTGATGACATTTTACAACACAAAAGCTTTGTTATAATTTCTAATTGCAGTAATCATGATAGTATAGCGGTGCATCTTTTCGTCAATAAAATGATTAAATTTCTGAAAGAAGGCCACAGAATGACGATTAAGAAAATATTTTTCGTATCAGATGGAGCTGGAGCCCAATATAAAAATAAGTTCAATTTTATAAATTTATGTAATTTTAAAGCTGATTTTCAAATAGATGCAGAGTGGCACTTTCACGCAACAAGTCACGGAAAAAGTGCTTGTGATGGAATAGGGGGCACATTGAAGAGGGCAGCTCATCGATTCAGCCTAGCCAATAAGGATACCATTCAAACATCAGCTGACTTGTACAACTGGGCATCGAATTCGTTTTCAACTTCAATGAGTTTTGAATATTCAACAGAAGAAGAATATGTCGAAATGAAAAAAAAACTAAATAAAAGATACTCCCAAGCAATCACAATAGTTGGTACACAATCATTCCATGCGTTCATACCAGTTAGTTCAACCACACTTTATGTTAAAAAATACTCCAATTCTGATGTCTCCGAATTACGTAAAGTTAGTAGAGAAAATAACATGTAACTTTTTATACTATTATAAGGTAATAAACAGTATATATATAATGTATTTATTCAGAACAATCTTCTTTTATTTATAAAATATGATGTAAAATTCTGCAAACATTATAATTTTGACAGGTAACGCACATTTTTAAATTAAAAATTAGCCCTAAGTGCCATGGTTATGGAGTTATTTGATATATAACCATTTGGATCTTTTTTTCTCGAAACGGGCTGACCCCACAACCCCGGTGTGTTCAGACCGGAGTTGCGCTTTCATGAGTTCTACTTATCTCCCATACAAAGTTTTTTCATCCGAAGTACCCCTCTTCAGTTATTGGCCAAAAACCGTAAATTTTTTCAATTTTGACAGGTAGTGCAAATATTTAAAATTAAATATCTCAGGAAAAAAAAATAATTAAATCTGAAAAAATTTATATGTTTTAGTGTACGGATAGACCTCTATTTTGGCGAAAAAAAAAATTTAAATATTGCTTGATCTTCGACCCTAGTGCCATCTTTGAAAAAAATATCTCAATATATTTTTTACAGTGTACCAAAATTTTTTTACAGTGTAATTTTTTCAGAAAGTATTTTTAATTACCTTCCAAACAAAAAAAAATTTACTAAAATCGGTTAGACAGTTCTCCTGCAATCGTCTTTTAAATATATCTCGGATTTCATTTTTCTAAAACTTTTCGACCCACCCTATTCTCGAGATATGAGTTTTAGAATTTTTTTAAGAGAAGTTGTATTTTTTATTTTATGTTTACTACTTATATACCAAATTTTAGCTCAATCGCAGTTCGTCATGGATTTTGATGTTCGATTAGATCACGATTTTCATCTATAGTCAATTAATTTCTTTGATTAAATGATAATATCGATATGCCGTCGTCGAGAAGGTGTTGTGTAAATAATCCAAATACATTTTGTTATATTTGTGGTGAATATGTAGTAAAAAAGTTTGTTTTTTTAATAAATTTATTAAATGTTATTTAATTTATTTATCCTTGCGAAATCTCGAAAACTACACGTAGCATTAAAAAAGTAAGTATCAATTTTTTATCAGGGTACCGAACGTACTAGAAATCTGTTTTATTTTTAGCGGCACCAAAATCATTGTAGGCCTGTGTAATCGATCAACCTATGAAATGAGTGTTTGAAAAGTGTTCTACGCCTCTTAGGTGCCTACTTATGGGTTAGCAAAGTTGATATTTGTAAAAAAATCATTTTCATGGGTAGTAAAAAAAAATATTTTTTATTTTTTTTTAAATTTTTTTTTTTTTTTGTCTTTTATTATTTAAAACTATTCCAGAAAAAATTTAATTTTTTTTTTATTTATTTTTCAAATTTTTTTTTTCAACATTGCTCACAGTCCGTAAAGGAAGGTATATCTAAAAGACTTATCATTTCTGAACTATAATTATTTTCTAACTCTTTTCGTGACTTTATATGCCGCAGTGATGAAATAAGTGGGTCGGAAGATGCTGCTAACATGATGAAGAGGTCCTCATTTTGTCTTACCCTTGATGATTTGAAAGTGTTCAGCAGTCTATATTTTTATAAAATTTGTTTAGGGACTTCTGTGCTTCTTCAGAAAGCTCTCCAATTGGCAAAGGCTGATATTCAATTATATCTTTTCCATGTGACAATATTTTGTGAACTGTCGGGGTCAACTTTTTCTGTGGATATAAGTTTGCTAAAATAGATGCAGTTTTCGAGGTATATTCTCCATACTTTTCAGAATCAACTTTTTCCTTGCAGTTTAAAATATTCAAGATCGTTCCCAATCTCTTAATGATTTCATTGTCTATTCCAGTGAGTCGAGTTACAGCCTCATCATTTTCAAAAAATCTTCTCGAAGTGTTTCCATCGTTTGAGTTTCCGAATCCGTGCTTGTTCTAGTCTACTTTTAGTCCAACTTGTTTGAAAAACTCATTATTATAAAAACTCATTATTATAAAAGAAATATTTGATAATATAATATAAAACAAAATTAAGATAATTAACAAATTAAAAGTAGGACAATATAAAATAATTAACAAATTAAAAGTAGGACAATATAAAATATTTTAATCAAATAAAACGGGTATAAATTATAATTCAAAGAGGAGAAATTATTAGGGAAATTCATAAAATATATAACTACGGGATTATTTTTTTTCAAATATATAGTCTAATCTACCTAATCTAGACTAATCACGGGATAATGATAGTTTTTAAATATATAGTCAAATCTACCTTGCATTAAAAACAAAAATCTACCTAACCTTGACTAATAACGGGATTATGGTTGTTTTAAAATATATAGTATAATCTACCTAAAATCATAAACAAAAATCATATATATTAACAATAATAATAAGAATGGGTTTTCGCGTTTATATGTCATTAATTGCCCAAAAATGCATGCGACACCTTTTTTGAACCATGTCTTTTTTTAAAATTTTACCTCTAGCAAAAAATGGGGCAAGGACGGGAAGCTGGAAATTTTTGCAATAGGTAAAGGACTAATCAAAGAACTTATTTTGAAAATATGGCAAATATAGTTTTTAATAGTTTTTTTTTTTATTTTCCACCAAAGTTGACAAATATTGAAAAAATGGATAGTTTGTAAATATCAAAGTACCTGGACCAAAGCAAACAGTCTAATTTTTTGTAATCTTCTCTTAATAAATATATCTATCAATAACATTAAAAAGAATGACGATCCGTTATCTTGTTTTCGAGATTCGGCATCTGAAAGCGGACAAAATTACATAAAAATGTTCTGTTTTTTTGAACACTGAAAATCGTTCAACTTTGAATTGCTATATCTTCTGATTGTAATAAGAGTGGCATATTTGAAATCGTTGGACAATTTCCTATAAAATAGGTTTATTCAATATTTTTTAGGGGCACATGAAATTTTTGATTTTTGCCACCTCACTTGTTCTACAAGCGCTACTGTGCGCCGGTCCCCATCAAAAAGCTTTTTTTACCATAAGCTCTCGTATTATTTGCAAGATTTGTTATTACTCATGTAAACGGTTTATTTATTTTATATTATATTTAATTATAGTTATGAAACACTAACAAAATATTATTCCACAATTTTTCTCTTAAGTTAATAAAGTAATCTCTTAAATTTTACACAATAAGAAAACAATTATAAGATTAAGAAAAATGTTTGTAATATTAGAAAAAATAACAAAATTCATTTGTAGTTATAGATAAGCAACGCAGTGTACCACATTTGCCTATAGTTTTTGTGGAAGAAATGCCATAACTATCGAAAAAAAACTCAAAATGGGGTCATATTTGACCCCAGTTTTTAACCTTTAAACCTTTAAGATTTTCTCTGTTAATTCCTTAGGGGGCCATATATACATTTTGTTTTTACATTTTTAAATTGTATTTTTGTCACAAATAGAATTTACTACTTTACCCCTTTTAACACGCTACTCCACACTGATTTATGACCGGGATGATTTATTTTAATTTTTTTGATGTTTTATATATTTATAAAGGGTCCGCCAAATAACTTTTTTTTTTTGAACTCCTGAACCAATTGGACTTTGTATGGCGTCACACAGTGGTTTATCGTCATAGTAGAAATGGAAAAAAATAGAAGGGGTCATCGTAGAACATCCAAATTTTCTACAGATGCTTTTTTTATCATCATTAGGAAATATATGAAGAATAAAATATGTCCGCCCACTTTTACGCCCACTCCCCATACAAGTGAAATATATAAATGGCAATATTTTCATTTGAATTTATGCTATTTCAACCGAATTCGGTATATATATGTTTTGTAGCAATTAAAATCAATGGCTAAAAAATTTACGAAATTCGCCCACAACCACGCCTACTTCCCATATAACAAAATTTTTTAATATGATGTATATCCCTTGTTATCAATGCTACAATCCCTAAACTTCATAGGATTATTAAAAATAATATCATATCCAAATCTTCCATACACACCCCTCCTCTAATACCCCAACTTTCCCCATCAATTTTCTAAATAATTAGAAAATTAACATGTAACCTGGTTTTAAATCAAACACGCTTTTAATCCTAGTAATAATAAAAAAACATTAAAATGAAACATGTATATATAAAATTAATATTTTATTATAACAACAATTCCTTAACATCTTCAGGTAGATCTAATTCCTGCTTTTTTTGAACTTTTCGAAACTTATTTATAAAAGAATCCGAAGAAGCTAAAAGTAAGTGCATCACATCTTCATTTGTTGATATCCTACTACATTTTCTGGCATGATACCTTCGATATTCACGATTCCTCGCTTCCTGGGCTTCTTCTGATAACATTCCGATAGGTAAAATTGCTGCTGCTATTATTTTTCCTCCATGTATCAAGACTTTATGTACGGTCATTGGCATGTAGTACCAGCTATTCAACCTAACATATAATTGGGCAGTGTTCGAACAATATTGCTGAAACTTATTCGGACATATATCAGAAAAAAAAAACAACAATATTATTGATAAGCGAGATTATTAAATCTCTAATTTCTAATAAAATAGATGTGCTCTTATCATCATTCATTGTTATAACAAGAGGTATGGTTGCTATGGCAACAAGCGAGCAAGCAGCAAACGTAATATAACGAGAGAATGCGTAATAAGCAATAAAAAGTAGCTTGTTTTCTATTTAAACGTTTACTAGACAAAGGCTAGCAAAAACTAGCAGCTGAATTTAACTTTATTGTTTAAATTAGACTTCAAGCTTTCATTTGGTATAAGGTAGAGCACCGCGCTCGACCGCGCACAAAAGTTCTAGTCCATCAAAGTTGAAGAAAATAATAATTTTTAGACTCCTAAGATGAAGCAAATTTTTGTCAAAAAAATTTTTTTTCTTTAATTTTTTTTTTTTTAATTTTCATCTTAAATACCTAAATTATGGGAAAATACACAACAACAATACATATTTAAAGTCATTCCAAGAGTTTTTAGTTTCTTACTATTTTTTAGAATTTTCTTTCAAATGTTGTGTGTTAGACTTGGCACACTTTGAGGAAACGCCTACAAAAAAGTAATGAAAATATCGCCCTAGCATTTCAGATACATGATATTCAATATGTTTTTAATGAAATTAATAAATTTCATCATGAGCGGAAAACATGAAATTCAGTATTAATTTCCACTTTTCAACCACTGTGCGTCATACCAAGGTCTTTATGCAACATTCGTCTCAATGATGTCTCCGAAATGTTCAATTGTTGAGAACGACGGTGAATTGATGTTGATGGCGCTTCACGCACACTTTCTGCCACAGCAGCAATATTCTCGGGTGTACGCACTGTTTTTGTCTCTTCACGCTTTGGTTTATCGAAGAGGATGCCAGTTTCTTTCACTTTTTTCACAAGATAACGAACATACGGACCATATTCGTTCAGCGGATGGATAAAACTAATTATCTGTCAAATCAGACATGAGCTAAGTGTTACCATTCACGAAATAAGCTATAGTTGAAAAAAAAAACGTTAGATGGCGGACCCTTTATCTGAAATCGGTTAAGAATTGTGGCAGAAATATTAATTTTTCAATACAGTGCTTTTGGAAACACAGTTTTTTTGCAAAACTCGTTGGTTTGTTTGAAGCAACGATTCCCAAATGGGGGTCCGTAGGACTATTCCAGGAGATCCGTAAGGAGTTCCGACAAAATGATTATTTAAAAAAATATTTTTATTTTTCAATGATTTATTTTATTAATATGATTTTATAAAATGATTTTTTGAAATATTTTTTGCTATTTATATATATTTTTTAATTTTAAACATAGGAAATGTTTTTTTTTTTTATTTAAAAAGCGTATTTCTAAAAATTAAAATTTTTGTATGAAAGTAGTTCAAAAAGTCTAAAAAAATTCTATGTCTCAAATATTAAACCTTTTTTAAATTTTTTAAGTGTTCAAAAAATATAAAAATTTTCTTCACACTTTTGTATTTTTGATGAAGTCTGGTACAGTAAAACTCGTTTAAAATTCATCTTAATGGTTATTACGAACTTATTTAAAAATCCTGACGTTATGCTAACAAATTAAATTCAATCTGGCTAACTTGAGGGTTACACGGTTTTAATACACTCACATTTTTTTTACCAATACACTTATACTTTCTAAAATCGAAACGAACTTGCTTCAGATTTCTCTTTCAAGTGGAGTGTATCAATTTACGTTCAAGAAAACAGCTGATTACAATTCTTTTGAAGTTGTTTTTGTTTTTCCATTCGCAAATATTTTTATTGCTTTCAACTTGCGTGCAGCCTACGTCACATCTGTTAATTTTTACATATTTTGACAAACAATATATGTAAAAGACTATCAAGAAAATCTTGATCGTGTGGCTGCAGTGTAAGATGAACTTTTTTTGACAGCTCCACAAAGAAATTTTTTATATAATTTTCCATTTTAAATACAAATTTCAAAAAATTTAGCAAATTTTACTAGTTTCTTTGATTTTTACAAATGTTGAACCGAACACAGAAATTCTTTCTCAAATGTATCAAAAACTATATATTTATGACATAAAATTATCTAATTTAACAATATTTAAAAAAGTTTATAAAAGTTTTTAATATTTTGTGGATAATAAAAAAAAATTTCTCCAGTAAATTCGAATCTCAATTATAAAGAAATATGATTTCTGGTGCCTCGAAGTTCATCTTATTCGGGTTTTGTAAAGTTTTTATTATTTTTAAAATAAAAATCCAAATTTTGTTTCCTTTGTATTATTTTAATATGTATAGGAAAAAAAAACTTTTGGGGGTCCGTTAAGCAGTAGAGGTGTCTTAAGGGGTTCGTGAAGCTAAAGTTAGTGGGAACCGCTGGTGTGTTTTAATATTTGGTTAGTTAGTTTCTTGGTCAATAAACTTAAACACAAACACACACATACACATACAAAGAACGCTCAAAAAATAAGTTTGTAGAAAAGTTAGTAAAAAGTAACGAAAGACTCAAAAGACTGAGATAGACTGAATCGCAAAAAAAAATGTTTATTATTTTCAACAAATAAATTAGCTAAAGTATAATTTTTCTACAAATTGTTTTGAGTTTTTTCAGTCTACTAATATTCAGCAAAAATTTTATTAACTTTTAGCAAGAATTTTTATTTTTCAATCAACAAAGTTTTAGCAAAATTTTTGCTGAATCTACTAATTTTGAATCTAGCAATTTTTTTGCAAGCACCCTTATGACTAAAATTTGCTGACTCAGCAACATTTTTTGCTCACCTTACTAACTTTTTTTTTGAGTGTAAGTAAATTGTAAAAATTGGTCTATTGCATACGTGAGTAGTTTTTCTGTATAAAAGTCGAATTATATAATTTATAATGTTTTGATGTTTCCTTTTTCGTATTGCAAAAAAATGGTATTCAACCCTTTTCATATTTTGATATTTTTTCGTTTCTAGAACTGCCTGCCTTTAAAAGATGCCATCATTTAGACAACCGCTGATGTAAGTAGTTGAAAGATAATTTTGTTACCTCTCGATACGAGAACAGTCGCTAACTTTTATATGTTAATTTTTTCCGCCTTTGATGTACACCAAGCTGAGATCTCCGCCATTGGCATCCCACATTGTAGTTTGTTCTGAGCTTCGGTACTCCCCTGACCTTACCGGCTTAAGAGGCCCAGCCAGAAGCTATGCTACCACCGGCATTACTCTCAAGGTCGTAGCACTTACTGAGCGTGCGTCCTCATAGCGTCAAGGTGACTATCCGTCGAGGAGGACGGAATGTGGTCAAATTGGCAATTTTAAATTACAAACAAATATACGTTCAGGTAGACAGACTAAATCGAAAAGCAAGGTCACTCAACAAAAATCGTTTCTAGAATTGTCTTCCTTTAAAATATGCCATCATTTAGACAACTATTGATGTAAGTAGTTGAAAGATCATTTTGTTTATTGTATATATAAATATTTCTATATTATTTCAGATATTACACTCAAAAAAATAAGTTTGTAGAAAAGTTAGTAAAACATCTTGTAAATCAGGTATACTATTTTTCAGCAAAAACTATAATTTTAGTTATACTTATTCAGCACTGAACTGTTTTTAACTAATGTCTTAATTATATTTTACTAATGTTTTACTAATTTATTGTGCTAAAAAATTGTGTTGATTAGCACATCAATAGTGTGAACGACAACCAGACTGAAAGATATACGCAGAGTGAATTAGATGTCGCGGCATGTCTAGATGCAGTAGTGACAAGGAAAATGATACTAAAAAGTACAGCTCCAGGAAGACATAATATAAAAAAATCAACCATGGAAGATTTTTGTATCTGTTTTTAATACGTAAACCAAAATTGTGGATTAAAACAACTTAATCTATTAATCTATTAATTAAATAAAAGACAAAATAAAATATTTAAATTTAATAAATATGAAATGTGTATTTGTAAACTAAATGTTTATATATATTAATAATCTTGTGTGGTCAAATTGCAAACAAATACGCAATAAGTAAACAGACTAAAGCGAAAGACAAAGACATACATCATAGGTAGATTTTTCTGTTTCCATTTGCTTAATTCAAAAAAGGGTTGTATATGTTATATTTTGTTAGTTTTTCGTTTCGTTTCTATAATTCTCTGCGGCATTTGCGTTCCTTTAAAAGATAGCACCATTTAGACAATAATTGACGTAAGTAGTTCAAAGATAACTTCGTTTTTTTTTTATTGTTTTTAGATATTACAATAATTCATATCGTCAATTTGGGAGTATGAACATTTTTATATTTTGTAACGTGTTGTAAATTATTTTAAACAGAATCACAAAAATATGTTTTATGATTTTCAGCAAATAAATTAACTAAAGTATAATTTTTCTACAAATTTTTTGAGTTTTTTTCAGTCTACTAATATTCAGCAAACATTTTATTAATTTTTTGCAAGGGTTTTTTTAATTTTTAATAAACTAAGTGTTAGCAAAACTTTTGCTAAATCTATTAATTTTACTGACATTAGCAATTTTTTGCAAGCAACCTTCTGACTAAAATTTTGCTGACTCAGCAAAATTTTTTGCTGACTTTACTAATTTTTTTATTTGAGTGTACATTAATTAATGTCGACAATTTGGAAGTATCGACATTTTGCATTTCGTAACTTATTGTAAATTATTTTTAAAATGTTTTAGATTTTCAACAAATAAATTAACGAAAGTATAATTTGTCTAAAAATTTTTTGATTTTTTCAGTCTTCTAATATTTAGGAAAAATTTTATTAACTTTTAGCATGGATTTTTATTTTTCAATCAAGTAAAACTTCTGCTGAATCTACTAAATTTTAAAGATTTTGCTGACATTAACAAATTTTTTTTTGCAAGCACCCTTCTGACTAATATTTTGCTGACTCAGCAAAATTTTTTGCTCACTTTACTAACTTTTTATTTGCGTGTAAGTAAATTGTAAAAATATAGCATACGTGAGTAGTCAAATTATATATGATGTAATTTATCTTTATAATTACAATTTTTTCTGGTTTGTACAATACCTTTAATATAGTTTTTCCTTTGTGGATATTATAAACCTAAAAATATATGAAAGCAAGTATCCTAAAGGGATATGAATATTTATTATTATAGCAACACTTTATAAATAACATGAAACTAAATTTTTACAAAATCTTGTTAAATAGCCACTGGTAAGTATGAGTAATATATAATTCAAACAAATATCACTCATACCACATAGTGTATAAATATCCTTAGGAATATAAAGAATTGAATGGTTCTAGTTAAAAAAAAACTTTAGGGATTATCATGAATTTTGATTCCTTTTAAAGTTCATTAAAAACATTGTAATTCCGTTTAACTGTAAATGATTCTTTAAAGGTTATTTTGCTTTCGTTCATAAGTACATATTTATATAAAACTTTATATGTTTGTGCATTGTAAACATGTCTGTTGCGTTTCCTTCACACAAAAAAAAAAATAAAATATATTAAACTGTAAGTAGATAAAGAGATAATGAAACATTTAATACACGCAGTATTACTTACATAAATATAAAGAAGAGAAAGAGAAAAAAATAAACAGAACCAATGTCAATATCATATTTAAACTTTTTCTTGTTTATTTTCTATTCACAGCTATTTAATAATAACATTAGGCGGATTCATGTAATTTTGTATGCAGTGTTAATATCGTATTTTCATCACTTTAGCATAGAGATGTCACAAATAATCGGTTACTATTTCGAATTAGACATGTCCTATTACCAAATGATAGACCTGCTTGGCCGAATTTTTCTTCTAAAAGAAATATTTTTAAAACCTGTATTTTTTATATAAAAATTAAAGAAAATCAAATTTTTCACAAAAAATGTTTCTTTACAATGACAATCACGGTTGTTTGTATTGCTTTGAGATGATTTTTTTTAACCAAAAACGTATTATGCTCCAAATTTATTTCGTCAATATCTAAAGTATAGTGTATTTTATTATGAAATTTAAATGAAAATTAATAAAAAAAAAATGTTCCGAAGTGGTTAAGTAAAATGCCTAATACACTATTCTTGACATCTCTATATCAGTGCTATAAAGGTTTTACGAACCTTGTAAATTTCATTCTTCAATTTGTTTTGTGTTTTTACTTTTTATATTTCATGCTTAATCAGATATGATTATTTTAGATATTAACCATAAAATATATTTTTGAAATACCCAGTTAAAAAAGGACATACAGGAACGTTAACGAAAATTAAGATAATATCCCAGTGTAAAATAGCATTACGATATAAGTGGTTATATAAGTACATATTTGGTACCTACAATTGTCATTACAAATATCGTTACCTTTATTTGGGGATGTCACGCATAATAATGATAAATTAGTAATGATAAAAATATGTGGTTACCTATATCCTTACCAGTATGGACAAAAATAATAAGTCTACCAATAAATTTTCAAAAAAAAACTAAATTTAATAAAAAAATATTTTCTTTATTGACACATTTAAAAAAAAAAAATGTGCCCACTCGGAATTTGAACCCGACCCCCTCCAGGTTGTTAGTCAACCCCTTCAAAACTACTCGTATGTGGTGCAAAAATATACAATCCTATTTGCAGATATGTACCTTAAAAACTGTTGCTGCATTTTAAATAATATTTGTCCTGTTTTTCTTAAATACCACAATTATTTATTTAGAAAAATATTTCTTTAACCACCCAGGTGAAATTTATACTATATAGTAATATATGAACTTGCATGATTCCAGGTATGAACATATATTTCTTCATATATCAGCATGTATGAAGATGTATGCCATGTATAGATGCATATATGGGTTCATACATGCAAACAAAATGTATGATATCATATATTGAAATATATGCAAAATATTATTCCATATAATTTCATTAATTAATTTCATTATGTGAATTCATATTCATATTAGGGCTCGGAAGTAAGTGTATTTATATTCTTGTTTTATGTACACAAAATATGTACTTAAAATTTAAAAATATGCATTTATTATTGATTTTTTAAATTTTCCAATATTATTTCCACAATTTTAGTTATTTTTGTTAAAAAAGAAAATGATTAAAAATTTAAAATTACGAATAAACATCGGCAGAAAGTGAGTAACTGAATTTTTCTGTTATTTTTTCTTTTCGTGATAACAAAAAATATATATACATTTTAAAATTTTTTTATAAAATTTATAAATTGTGTAAAATTTGTTTTTGGTAAAACATCAAAAAAATTTCTTGAAACATCCATTTTAATGCAAAATATGGAAAAATATGCATTTATAGCTAAATATGTAACAAAAAATTATAAGATATGCATTAAAATACATATTTATAGCAAAATATAGCAACAAACATTTATTACATGAAATAAACAACTATTGTTTTTAAAAGTTATTGGAAGTTAGATTTTCAAGTCGCAGATTCTAAAATATTTTTAATCTTTAAAAAGTTGTATGACCTTTCTAACTCAAAATAGTCTCGCCAATAAAAAACATTTCATTTTTGTTTCAAATTATGTTTTATTTATATTCAAAATAGTGTTATAGTGTTCTATGAAAATGAAACATATTCAAGTTCGAGGCCATACTCTATATTTCATTATTAGGATATTGTCCTAACAAATAATCTATAGAGTTTTTGTTTTCAAATTTATTAATTGACCACTTTCAAAGCGTGTATTGTATATCTACTAGGGTATTCAATTTACTCGGGTTTGCTTTTGTTCGAGTAATCGAGTAACTCGATTTTGAGGTTTTTAATTTACTCGAGTAGGCGAGTAAGATTTTAAAATTGCTCGAATAACTCGAGTAACTCGAACAATTTTAATACTTTAATTTTATTTTCCAAAAACTCACATTTTTGTTAGTTTTTATATTTTATTAGTACTAATATAACATATATATAAAAATTAACAGATTAATTAAAAATTTTAGTAAAAAGTATATCTAAAAGAGAAAAACATTTGCTAAGATCATTTATTATTGCGACAATTTTGTCTCAGTACACTCAAAGCAAAATCGTTATTATATCAATGAAATTCTTTATAAATATGTTGAAATCTTCATTGATTTTCTGGTTCATAAATATGTATTAAACTGTTTTATAAAAATATTTGTAAGGTGATCCGTTTTGTAATTTCACTCAGACTTGACACAGTTTTGTTATACTAGTGTGTTAGTACTAAACGAAAAAATAGTCCATTTTGTCCTATAATTTTGGGATTTTGAGGTATGTAATTTTTCTAAAAAAATATAAAGAAGTTTTGAAACAACTTTCATGAATATTTCAGAAGATTTTCATCATATTAATGAAAACTTCATTACTTCTATATGTAAATTTTAATATGTGGAAATTTTGCGTAGGAACGCTATGAATTTCCATATAGGGCTTCTAAAATTGGCTTGTTACAACGACATAAAAGGGACCAACAAAAAGTTTTTAGTAAATGACATTTAAAAATTCCTTTTTGAAAATATAGTATTTATATGTAGTTTCTTTAGATCAAATGGCAACTAAATTAAAAAAAAAAATACTGTTTGATCCCACTTTTAACCCTCAAATCCGCACCAATAATCTTAAACACCCCAGTCTTAGAACTTGTTTCTTTAAAAAATATCCAAGTTTCTTCGATATCGGAGTTTTTCGCATTAAGTTCTTCGTTTTTCGTAATATAATTTCTTTAACAGTGCTCACTTAATATAAAAATACACTTAACATTTAAATATTCACTATAACAGTCACATTATTTTATACAAAATATTAAAAAAATATAAAATAGTTCATATTTTTAAATTACTCGAGTTACTCGATTAATCGACCAAAATTGTTCGAGTTATTCTTTACTCGAAATTGGCCACTTCGAATTACTCGAACAATTGTTCGACATCATTTCATCGATTAATCGAGTAACGGTTAACCGATTGAATACCCTAATATCTACCAAAGGTAGAGCTTGCTCATAACGAACAAGTTTTCAATTTATTTTTTGATCAATAGTGATATTTTCAACTTCGAGCTAATATATTAGTTCTCATTTAGTGGGAAAACTAGGTTATATGAATGTTTGATGTTTTGCATGGGATTGTCACAATATCCTAATAAAGATATATAGATTATGGCCTCGAACTTGAATAATTTTCATTTTTTCAAAAATTATCAAACTTGTTATAATGTTCTACTATTCTACTATTCTACTAATTTTCCATTCTCCCTTGACCCTGCGCCCGCATGCGTGGGTTCCTTTTTTGCTTGCAGGGACTCATATATGGTTCACATGTGTTCATATGTAAGCATATATGTTAGCATTTTCGAGAATATATGAGTATATATTTTTTTATTTTTAAGTGCCCGGCTTGAATTGTATTTTTATATGGGTCCATAAAGTTTTAATGTATGGTTTGCACATGCTCATAAACATGCATGTATGATCACACATGTAATATCTACATATGTATGCATGTATGATCACACATGAACATACATGAACTCGTGTGATCATGTATATAGATATTACCTCAAATTTATTTAATGCATATGTATGGAGGAATATGGAATCATGTATGGAGATTTATGTATCCATGTTGGAACATGTATGCATGTTTATGAGCATGTACAAATATGCATTGAACCTTTATGGATTCATATATGAAATTTTTACCTGTGTTGGTACAGAATTATTTTTCCAAATAAATAATTGTGGTATTTAAGAGAAACAGGACAAATAATATTTAATGTACGTGTCTGCAAATCCGCTTATGTATTTTTACAACACATAAATGGCTCTCTTATGAATCCGCTCTATTTTTTTATGAATAACTACACTCGCAATATATTTTCTGTTACCGATTCAAGTTTATTTGTAAAGTTATACGTAAAGTTTGTTCTGAAATGAAGAATCAATTAAAATACATAGAAATATATTTTTTAACTTTTTATATCGGTAGTTCAAAAAAAAAACTATAGAAATTTACGTACTTTTGGTAGTAGTTAAATATTGGCAGTTAAATTTTGAATTGTTTTGTTTTCTCTTTAAAAAAAAAAAAATTCAATAATTGGAATAATATTTGTTACATATATAGTTTGTTTAACTACAACATTATTTCAATTGAATTTACAAGAAATTCAAACACACAAACAAATTCACACATTGACTTATGTACACAGAAAAAATATTTCCCTACTTTTTTCAATTAAATCGATTTCTTGAAAATTTTAAAAGTTGTCAATTAAAAACTTATTGCATCAATTAAATATTTGCCCAACTTCGGAAGTTGCTTGACATTTTTTTATACTATCGTGCAAAACATACACAGAAAAAACTAAAAACGGGTTTCAATTAAAAAATTTATTGAATCAATTAATATTTAATTGATTTTGCACCTATCACGGCAATGATACTATCAATTAAACCTTTTATTAAAAAAAAAGTTATAAATAACTTCTACACAAAAAAAATATGATACTCAAAAAAAAAGTGTGTGATGTATACGTTGGTATGTGTGTTTTTTGCAATGCTGAGTCTGTTTGTGTGTGTGCTTATTTTGTTTGTTAACTTTAAATGTATTTGGTATTTTATACTGAAAATTTTCTATTTATGCATACAGTGTATGAAAAAATAATATGATAATTACGTCAAAAATAAAATATCTATTTATATATTTAAAAGTCAATTAAAATTTGAATTGATTCAATTAAATATTTGTTTAGAAACAAATTAAATTCAAATTTTTTCTGTGTATTGTTGTTGTTTTTTGCAATATTTATGTATGTAGTCGTTTTTTATAAATGTTTATGTATTAGTAATAAATATTTTTAATTCGTTTTAATTAGATTTTACTAATTCTCATTAGGTTTATTACTTTATTACGTAACCATTTTTTTAAACAAAAATATTCAAAAAATAAAAATTATTTAAAAAAAATACACTGGTTTTAACAAAAGGGCTAATTTCTGCAAAAAAAAAATTCAAACTTTTTTTTTGCTATATTCCCTAAGTTTCAATAGAAAGAAAAAAACTAATTTTTATGTGTATTTGTTCATTACATGAGAATTACATGCTCGATTAAATTCAATGTTGTAAAGTTCAAGCTATAAAAATCATTTTTTCGGAATTTCAGCCATTAAAGTTATTGAATCGGGGGTTTTCGTGATTGGAATGGGTTTTATTTGTTTGTATGTATCTGATCTGTTTTGAAACTAATCATAAAAAAAATTAAATATCAAAATCAATCTAAAAAAATCGTTTTGACCGCTAAATATTGAAGATTGTTTAAAAAGACTTTCTGTTGTGTTTACTCTTTTATCGGTTGTTTAAACAATGTTTAAAAATAAATATCAAAATGGTTTAAATATAATGGAGAACCAGTAGTCCTTTTTTCAATTGCGTTTTCAATTAATTTAATAGGTAATTTTTAACGTAATAATATTGTGAGTGTACGTATAAATTTACAACTCGTATATTGATGTTTGTTTTGAATGTTTTTTGTTTTACAATTTTGTTGCCAGTAAATTGTTAATAAGTGTATAAAAGCGCCATGACCTCAATTTAATTTACAAACATTTTAAATGCTCTCTTGTGTCAATTTTTAAACACAAAACAGAACTTTCATCAACTTAAATATTTATTATATACTACACTTATTTGCATTTTGCTATAAAATTAACTCTTTATACCATCAAAAAAAAATTGTACATTGGGATGAAACTACATCTGTATTTTGAAAAATTTATATAACGGCAAACTTTAGATGAAAAGTGTTTTTTTCAAAAGCTGATGCCAAATTTCCCCAACTTAAAGTTACCAGTGTTAAAAAATTTAAATATATCAAAATCTATAATTTGATGTACTTTAACCATCTAACCAGCAAGATCGACTCCAGGCGAGGCATTCCAAATTGCCCCAAATGTGTGTTTTATAATAAAACGTTAAGCAATTTCGATAGTAAATAAAGTTTACAAAATATTTTTGAAGTAATTTTTTGTGTACAGTTTGGAAGCAAGAACGTGCTAAAGTTAGACTTTTGTTAAATTTAAAAAATTAATTATTGTAAAATGATTGCAATTTTCAAAAATCTTAAAAACATATTTATGTCGACTAGAAGTCGTTGATAGTAAATACAATGTACGATTGAAGCTTAGGCTTTTCAAAAAAAAAATTATATTTTTTGGTGCAAGGACATACAGAGTTCAAATAGGATACCTCTAACTTTGAAAAAATTTTGAAATATTGTTATGAAATTTGGCAGAAAGATGACAAATAACAATACGTAAAAAAACGACTTTTTCAGTTTGATTTTAATATTTAAAAGTTTTTTTTGTGATTAAAAAACAGAAGACATACACAAGTCAATGTTTGTATTTGTTTGTATGTTTGAATTTCCTGTAAATGCAATTGATATAATTTTGTATTTAAACAAACTATTTTTGTCAAAATGTTTTTGGAATTATTGGAATTTTCTTTTTATAGAGAAAGCAAACAAAATTCCAAATTTAACTGCCAGTATTTAACTGCACTCAGGGAAAAAGCATCATCATATCTATGAAAAACTTCATAAATATGGTTAAAGATCTTCTCGGAACCTTAAGTTTCTAAAAAACGAAAATCGACATATCTTCTTAAATAAAAGCCTTATTTTTGGACTGTAGTTATATCTTGGTAAGAGAAATAATTTAGGACTAAACTCATTAATTTGTATTTATTAGTATTTATTATATTTAGACCTATTTTGGTTTTAGTTTAGCTTAAAGTAGGCAACGTACAAAAAATTGGTAGAGGAATATATTAAGGGGGATTCATTAAAGTGGAAGGAGGAAAAATTTCGGAATTTGGGCGGGATCGGTTTAAATATACATTAAAACAATACGTGTAAAGTTTTAGGCAAATCGAACTCCATTTTCAGGGTCCCCCGAGCCTGTGCAAATGCAATTATTTTTAGAAATTATACACTCAGGGAAAAAGCTTCTGCATATTTCTGAAAAATGTCATAAATAGGATGAAAAACTTAATTGGTTTTCGTCCAATGTCACTTTTCATAAATATGATGAAGCTGTTTCATAAAAGGGCAAATTGATGACAGGCTTCTTCATATTTATGAAATGTTCTTATATATGATGTAGAAGTTTCATAACTTTCCATGAAATTTTTCATAAATGTTTTATAAATAAGATGATTTTTACTAAAGTTTCAAATATTTTTATGAATTGTGTCATAAATATTATGCAACAACGTTTACAAAGATTATAACGGACTCTTCAAAGATTATAACGGACTCTTCATATAAAGACCGATTTTTCTGGCCCCAACGAATTTTCAAACATATTTCATACAAAATAATACGGTTATATAAAGTCTAATACTGCGCTTTCACTTACGTGTTTGGAGCAAAATATGTGTTTTGGCAAAAAAGAAAAAAAAATGTATGGGAGAACATGTATATAACATGTTTTGTTTCAAAACACGTCCAAAACATGTTCAGTGGAAACGTAGCATAAGGGCGAGTAACTTTTCTATGAATATCCAAAGTTTAACTTTAAAAAAAATATATTTCCATATAAATATGGCATTCATGGTTGTGGTTAATTTTAGATAATTTAGCATGCTATTTTCTAAACTCAGAAAAAAAAAATTAAATTTCAATAAAAAGCTAAGTTTTATTTAGCAATATGCCAAAAAAATGTACTTTTTAATTTTCAAGCTATGAATGCCGAATGATTTTTAATGCTTCTGGGGTAAAGTCAGCTACCTTAATTGCTAATTAGAGTGTCCCTTAGTTGTTTTTTTAACTTTTTATGAATTTAACGCATTATTTACGTTAACATCTATAAAATCAATGTTTTTATTTGTTGGCTAGTTCGTTTGGATAGTAATCTTCCATTTTCGGATATTGTTGCAATAATACACAGAGAAAAAGAAATGGCAACAACAAAACTTTGAAGTAAGAACATACTACTGCTAACATTTAACGCGGCACAAATTGGGCTGAATATTATGTCTTGCCATTTAAAACAGTTATTAATGACTTCAAAATCTGAAATTCCGCGGTGGTGCGTGAAAAAAAGCGAAGAAATTGAAAAAATCCGTTCTTTTCACCATCATTCACATATAACTTTTGAAGTAGGAATGTAATCTTCAAGTATCACCGCAGAATTTTAGATATTATTGTTATCGACAACTATGTTGACTTTCAAGGCATAATATTCAGCTCAATTTGTGCCGTATAAAAAACATTAAAGCCTATTTTCGGCAAATTTTATTCATTTATTGTAGTACATACAAAACTTCATGTAAGTACACACAAAACTTTAATAATGAATTTAAGTTACATATGTACATATTTTAATATAAATTTGTAACTATTTCAATATTTTATAGATTGTTTCTTTCTCATTCGGTTATTTTTCAACCGATTTCCAAAATTTTTTTGTTGGAAAGGTGTTCAAATTTTCTTTCTCATTGCTGAATATAGTTAGTACAAGTACAAAAATACTCGCCAAAGGATTTTGTACAAAGTTGCCAAACATCATTTGGTCGAATCCTGGAAATTTAAAGGTCAAAATTTTGATTTTCTTCAAAAACCTAAAAATAACGGTAATTTTGTAAATAACAGAATTATGAAAAAGTCGCAGAATAAAAGTAGCTGCTGAAGCCCTAAAACCCCTTTTCAGCAATAAAAAAGTTCTTTTTCGCAAAAAGTCGATTTTGGCAAATTGCTAAATTTATTTACACAAAGTTTATGAAACTTTTTTATGAAACGATGAAGGTCTATGAAAGACTTGTCATACTTTTTTATGAAAATTTTCACCATATTTATGAAAACTTCATAAATATGATGAATAATTGATGACAATCGATTTAGGAAACAATACCATAACCTTTTTTCCTAGTTTAGTGAAAAATTTGTTTTTAAATTTCACATCTAAATAATTATGATTTGATCATAATTATTTAGATAAAAAATATTGTCTTTCCGGGATATTAATAACCGTTTAAAATCTGACTCTGTTGTATATAACCAAAAACCTCAATTTTGAAAAAAAAATTTAAATTTTATAGATTATTGCTCAATTTAGTATTTTTTTATATTTTTGCGTAATCTGATTCTCAATGACCAAAATGAAAAATAAATTGGGGATTATTTAATTTACATAAAGCATAAAGGAAGCGATTTACTTCCAGGATATTTTTCAACAAATACTTTTCGGAAAACGGTTAATTTATTAGATGTTTTTACTACTAGTGTTTTTTATTGCTCTAATTTTTGTATTATATATCATATTTTACACTCATAGAAATAAACCTGTAAAAATAGCAGAAAAAGCTACTAAAATTTAGTAAAAAATTACTTTGCAGAAATAACTACTAAATTTAGCATATTTTTTTTTGCTAAATATTAATTATTAATGTGTTAACTTTACAAAATTTTAGTTACATTCAAGACGAATTTTAGTTAATTGAAAGTAGCATTTTACTCTGTAAAATTGGCAAACAAATATTTGTAGACACAAAATAGCAAACAAAAACTGTAATATTAACAATTTTTTTGCTATATTTACCTAAAATTTAGTAGAATGCAAATAACAGTTTATTTTGCTAAAATCAACAGAAATTTTTGCTAAAAAATTGTAGATTTCTGATTTCATAAGGGCAGAATTTTATTCCTATTTAAAAAAGCTAAAAAATAACATTAAAAATTTCACTTTTTTAATGATTTTTTGTCACTAATTTTTAGTAAATGTTTTTGGTGATTTTAGCAGCTTATTTTGCTACTTTCAATTAACTAAAATTTAGCTTAAATATAACTACTTGTAAATTCAACAGATTTATTTCTTATATTACTAATATTTAGTAAAAAAAAATCTGCTAATTTTAGCAGACCTATCTGCAAGCTCATTTTAACAAATTTTTTTAGCTTTTTTATAATCCTGTACAAGTACATGTTTATTTTTATTTCTATTTGTACAGGTTTATTTCTATGAGTGTATGTGCAAATTAATATAATAAAATAGCTCACGTAATAATATAAATAACAAATTATTTATTTACCGATAAAAAACTAAATATTGGCCAATATTTTAATCGCTGCTAAGGCTTAAGTCTGAAATTTTTCTATATTGTTTTTTTTGAGCAACTTGACACCAGCGCAGAAGCTTCATGCGACATATTAAATTCTGGTCGGGTTGGTCATTTCTTGTAAAATACTGTTTGAAATGTTTTTTCTGCAAAAGAAATGTAATCCCAAATTTGTTCTTGTTTTTCTTAGAAATAAAGCATTTGTGGAGTAGGAAACAACTTTAAAGCGTTGGGCCAAATATTGATATAGACACAACTGCGAGAGCTGCTATATTTGGAAAAAGTTGTCGGGTTCTTCAAAAAATATTGACGTGCTTGAGTTTTTCGTGTAATATTTCCAAGAACAGTACAACTCCAAACATTCAGAAGAAAAGGCCATTGAGTTTAGTTCTATAACGAAATAATGGTATCATTTCTAGGCTATAGTAAACAAGAAGAAGCATTTCTTAAAAAAATTACTTACAAAACCACGCTTTCGAAAAAAGAGGAACGAAAGATATAATTTTTAGGGTATATAATAAAAAAAGAAGAAGCGTTTCTTCAAAAGATTACTAAGAAAAGAACACTTTCGAAAGAATAAATAAGAGAAATGTTGGGTCACTTATTTTTGTACTTTTTTGAAGAATGCGCGCTTTTTTTTGGGTTTTATTTTATTTTATTTTTACAGGTTCATTTCTATGAGTGTAGTGCATACTTTACTCGTTAATGTTTCGCAAAATTGTGCAGTTTAATGTTTTTTTGTTGAATTATTTATTTTTTAGATATTTTTGATGCTTCGCTTATCGTTAATTTTTGAACTGTTTTATTTTTTGATGTTTAAAGAAAATTAAATTCAATTCAGATTTCACAACAGGATTTAAAACAATTTCGGTTGATACAACCTAATTAGTTAGAAATTCAGACATGATAATATTGTGTAAATTTCGAAAAATTAAGCAAAATGTAAAGAAAATGGGGTGAATGATGTAAATATAAAAGCAGCGCTACTTTAAAAACTATAAATGAATAAATTTTTTTTGCCAGATTTAGATTCATGAAAAGATGTGTTTCAAAGCTACACGCAGAGAAATAAAGTGCCAACCGAATTGAAAAGTGTATAATAATGGTAACAACTTATAAATTCCGTTAGTGCAACGATATTTGTATTCGATTTCTGAAAATGTTGGATGTTGTAACTAAAATTCTGTTGAATTAACCGAACTTTGTTGTGAAAACTAATATAAAGTTGTGACAACTGTCTGAAATTCGTAATAACTGAATTTGAGCCGCAGTTACCGAATTTCAGTTGGCAAATAGCTAAATTTTTTTCTGTGTGTAGGCTTTTGGCCGTTGAGTAGTGTTATTTTTTTAACCATTCACAATAGTGTATAATTTTGTCAATATGGCATAATACACACTAAATAAACACGCGCAGCTCTGCAGCACAAATGGGTTTGGATATCTCGTAATTGATACGAGATCTCGCAAAACGGATAAAAGATTTGGAAAGAGGACACGTTAATCATATATAAACAATTCCTAACTCAGTTTAGCTAAAAATGGTCTACAGGTCTCACCAATATTCATACAACGATGTGTCAACATTAGTAAAACAATTTGAGTATAAAATAAAACAGCGAAAACACATTATATTACATTTACGCTTGTGTGGGTAGCAGCAAAACAAACGAAGTTCAGTACGTGTACTTTTTTATGTTGCGTAGCGTGATCTTGCTTCAACAAATGCTTAACAACAATTCACTTAATTTTTTTTAACACAATTCGCTAGTCACACGATGATGCTTATAGTCTACGTGTGTCGACGTCGCCCACGCAGCATTTTCTAGTCTAACCCCGCGGGTTTGAAAATTGACAGGAAGCCCTTCACTGGTATAAAAACAAGAGAATAAGAAATTCCGGTATGAAAATAAAATAGGTTTTATCTCTAACGGAAATCAGTGCACGAAATCAAATGTCAAACTGCATAGAAAAAACCTTGGACCTTTGCATTGTGTCTATTCTCTAATATTGAAGAAAAAAAACTGTGTGGGTTATTTTTGACCTCTGGTCAACTTGGGTTAACAATTCTCTTAAGAGATAATATATAATAACCAAATTAAAGCACTAAAAAGAACGACAGTGGCAAAAACATAAAAAAACAAACCGTTTTCCGAAAAATATTTATTGAAAAATATCCGCATACAAATTTAAAAATCTCTAATACACAGAAAAAAATTATTGTCAAAGAAATATCAATTAAACTTTTGTTTGATTTCAAACTCATTTTCAATAATAAAATGTATTAAATGTTTAATTGAAAATGAATTTGGTGCACACAAAATGTACAGTTCGTATATAATTTAATGACAACAACAACAAAAATATTGCCAATATAAAAACTTATCAAAATTAAAAAAAAAAATAAATTTTAAATCTATAAAATTAAAAAAAAATTGCAATGTATAAAAAATTCTGCAAAGTTCAAAAAGAAAAATCACCAAAATCAAAAAATCAAAAAATCGCCGAAATAAAAAAAATACAAAAATTAAAAATTGTTTCGAGATATAGACGTTTTGTTTTAAAATTTATTTATTTAAATTTTAGAGATTTTTTAAATTTAGAGGTTTTTTTATTTTATATATTGTTGAATTTTTTTGAATTTAAGAGATTTTTTCTAATTTGAGCGTTTATTAAATTTAAGCGAATTTTTAATTTCGACAATTGTTTTCCATTTTTTTTTTTAATTTTTTTAAATTTTTTCCAATTTTGGAGTTTTTTTTTAATTTTGGCATTTATTAATTAAAAGTTGTATTTATTCGAACTTTCAGTTTTAATAAAATAAAAGTGCTCGTGCTCGAGCTCGAGGCCAGTTGTAGTTAATATAAAATTAATTTATTTCTCGATATTTCGACATTCGTCGAATGTCATCTTCAGGAGCAGTATATTTAATGTTTACATAAAAACACAGCTTAGAACTATCGTTGTTTGTTTGTCACCATCTGATATTGCACTGATTTATTTTTAATTTGGAAGATTTTGTTAAATGTTAGTGCAAACAAAGTGATTGCCAGGCTATTTACTGAATTGCTTCCTCCCAGACAAGATAAACTTGCCCCCGATGCGGTAGGATTTGCCAAAAGCATGTGACCTCCTGGGAGACTTATCTTTTACTTTTGCGTTGTATTCATGTTTCTGTTTGACTAATTTTTTCGATGCATGCAAAGACAAAGAAGAGCTTAGTGGAGCCTTCTTGTTTGGCTAAGCGCGGGCGTAGGGTTCCTTATGGGGCGCTACCGTTGAGTTTTAAGGCTTCTTCCGCTACCATCCCTTGCACTATCCATCCATAATTGGGCAGTAATCTGCTTGACCCTATTCCCCGAATATGTCCGGTTGGCCCAAGAACCGATAAAACGTTGCTCACACTAGCTAATACCATAGCGGATGCTATAAGACCATTGGATTGGTTTTGGACTTTACCAAGTTAAAGACAATCAATTCCATTACATTGCATTCCCCAGCACTACACAGAAAAAATTATGGGCCATAAATATCTAATTAATCGATTGTTTGAATGTCAATGGCAATTTAAACAATTTTTTTAATTGATTCAATTAAAAAATTTATTGAATTTTCTAATATATCCATACAGTGTTGACAACTTATAAACAAAATTTTTAAAAATTTAGCAAACTATTTTTTTTATTTTATTTAGATTAAATAATCAAACAAAGGTTTAATTATATAAATATATTATTTAATTTGCAAATAAAAAAAAAAATCGCAAATGATTAAGTTTCAATGAGTTGAATAGTTTACCGATTTCAAATACACGCAAAATCGTAGTTATTTCCCTAGAGTTTGCAACACTCTTTTTGTTGAGATATTCGTGTACGCACGAAAACTTAATTTAGTTTCGTGTTTTTTCTGTGGTAATAAAAGTGCACATGTGGATTTAAATAAACCTTATCGAAAAAGGACAATTAAACTATTATTTTTGTAAATAATTAAATTTTCAATAAGTATAAGTGTCATTAAACTATCGTTTTAAAGTTGTGTGTGATTTTTTTAAGAAAGCAATTCAATTACAAGAAAAAGTTCAAGACAAGACAAGCAAAAAAAATTAATACATTTTTATATTAAAAAGCTTTAATTTTATTGTAAATAAAATGTCAATTTAATTTACAAACCTACATTTCTTTTTTTATTTAAGGGGGGCATATAACAAAAGTAAAAAAATACGAGATTTCAATTAAAACTAATCAATTTAATCAATTTAACTAAACTTTTTGATTGAGGTTGTAAAGAAAAACAACAACTCTTTTAATTGATATTATTATTATTTTAATTGAAAGAGTTTTAATAAAATGTCTGCAAATTTGTTTAGTTAATACTATCATTTCAGTGGTAGGTGGAAAATCAATTAAAATATTCACTGATTCAATAAAATTTGTAATTGAAACCCGTTTTTAGTTTTTTCTGTGTAAACACCATTCCAGCTATTAAAAATATTATTTTTTTACAATATTTAAAATAATTCGACCTTACACAAAAAGAAACATGTAAAACGTGTGGTCATCCAATAAATTTGTTTTATCGATAACAAAAATCAATTAGTGTGTGAATTTAACACAATTTTGCATATTTGTTAACAAATCCAGTAGGCTTGTTTTTTGCTACACACAAAAAACTCGTTGCCAAGTAATTACACAGAGAAAATGCCTCGGACGAGTTTTAATTAAATGTTTTCACTAAACTAATGAAGTTTTCTTCACAATGTGAATGAAAAATTTCTTAAACTTCATGAAAAAGCTTCATAGTCTTAATGGAAACAACTTTTAATTAAACTTTTTCATTAGGCGTATGAAATTTTTAGTAAATAATATGAATTTTTTCATTAAATTTTATGAGAAACTTCATTAATTTAATGAAAAGTTTCAATGGACAAATGACAATTCATCTAGTGCAAAAATTCATTGATTTCATGCAGATAATTTTCTCAGCGTAGGAGCATAAATTATTCATTAATTAAGTAGAAACAAATAAAATCTTTTGTGAATAAACTTTATTAGTTGAAATGCTCCTAATTACTTGACATTGATTGGGCATGTAAAGTGTTAACTCCTATAATTTTTTTTAACGTCGATGAGTTGTCAGTTTGTATTCAAATGTAATAAAAGTGTTGCCAAACTTATTTTTTCCATATTATGTGTGAGTTACAAAACAAGACTAGTATAAATAACAAATATTGAAACATTTATTTGGCTCAAACCACTAAAAATTGTTCTTTGTATAGAAAAGCTTACACAAAAAATATTAATTAAAGCCAAATTTACATATTTTATATGTTAAAAATTATTCCAAATGCAAATGTTAAAAAATATTAATTTAAAAAATAAGAACATTGCAATTATTATCATTATTATGCATAATAATAAATTACCAGTTTGTGGTAACTCAAGGTTTATAATTACAAGAAATGCATAAAATGATAAAATGCATGAGTGTGGATACCACAAACAACAATAAATCCTTTGAGGTTTAGCCGTATACAATTTATGAGATGGAAATTTAAGGATTTTGTAGTAAAATTATTTTAAACTTATTTCAAAATTAGTACGGATCAGAAAGCTTTTTTATCGGACCACATGTGAACGGTTTATTTTTCTGGCAATTTCCAGAAAACTTAAGCCACTTTTTAAATAAGCTGAAATTTTCCCTTTTTTAAAAATCATTTAGATATGAACCACGCGGCATTTTATTAAAAATAGTAATCTCTTAAATTTTACCCAATACCGTCTTAAAAATGTTAAAGAAGTGTTTGTAATATTGTAAAAAATAGCAAAAATTAATTGTAATTATAGTTGTGCAACGCAGTGTACACTCAAAAAAATAAGTTAGTAGAAAAGTTAGTAAAACATCTTGTAAATCAGGTATATTATTTTTCAGAAAATTTTTTGCTAATAATATATTTTAAACTAAAATTTTAGTTATACTTATTCAGCACTTAAGTGTTTTGAACTAATGTTTTACTAATATGTTACTAATCTTTTACTAATTTATTTTGCTAAAAAATTGCACATCAATAGTGTGAACGACAGCCAGACTGAAAGATATACTCAGAATGAATTATATGTCGCGCCATGTCACGATGTAGAAGGGACGAGGAATATTATACTAAAAAGTACAACTCTAGTAAGACATAATATAAAAAAAATCAACCATGGAAGATTTTTGTATCTGTTTTTCATACATAAAACAAAATTGTGAATTAAAGCAACTTAAATTTTGCGTCGTCACCGGCATAAATAAAAGACAAAACTAAATATTTAAATTTAATAAAGATTAAATGTGTATTTGTAAACTAAATGTTTATATATATATATATATATATTATGTCCTGTGGTTCCTATTGGGAACAAAGGGCCACGAAATGTTTATATTTATTAACGATACTGTATCATTGCAAACAATATATATTTGCAAACAAAAAGGGTTGTATATGTTATATTTTGGTTTTTTTTCGTTTCGCTTCTATAATTCTCTGCAGCATTTGCGTTCCTTTAAAAGATATCATCATTTAGACAATAATTGATGTAAGTAGTTCAAAGATAATTTCGTTTATGCTATATATAATTATTTATATTGTTTACATTAATTCATATCGTCAATTTGAAAGTATGAACATTTTTATATTTTGTAACGTATTGTAAATTATTTTAAAAAGAATCACAAAAAAATGTTTTATGATTTTCTGCAAATAAATTAACTGAAGTATAATTTTCTACAAATTTTTTGAGTTTTTTTCAGTCTACTAATATTCGGCAAAAATTTTCTTAATTTTTAGCAGGGGTTTTTTAATTTCTAATCTACTAAGTATTAGCAAAACTTTTGCTGAATCTACTAATTTTGTTGCTAAAAATCAGCTCGCTAATTTTCAGCAAAAGATTTTGCTGACATTAGCAATTTTTTTTGCAAGCACCCTCCTGACTAAAAATTTGCTGACTCAGCAAAATTTTTTGCTGACTTTACTAACTTTTTTATTTGAGTGTATAACAATTTTCTTCAGGTCATCAAGATTTTTAAAATGTAAAAATGATTTTGCTTAAATTAAAACAAAAAATGTATCCAAATTATGTCCTTCTGAAAAACCAAAATTTTTTTCTCAGTAAATTTTCATTTATATTTGATTTTTTTTTTTTTGAAAAGGATTGATATCAAAAAAGAAATCGACACACATTTTCACTTACAACAGCTTTTGTATACGACACTGAACTTTTTTGTTTATTAAGTTATCTTTGAATGTACCCATACACTAGCAATATTATTGCACAACTTCTGGTTGTTGCTCTTTATTCTGTTACCATATGTGGTATCAGATTAAGGAATAAATCGAACAATTCCACAATAATATTGCTAGTGTATGGGTACCTTAAGAAAATTGTCAAAAACAAAGCTCATGCCAGCTCAATTTTAACAAATTTTTAGTAGCTTTTTCTGCTATTTCTACAGGTTTATTTCTGAGTGTAATAGTTGAGTCCAAATAATGCTTCCGAACATACAAACTTTTGCTAAAATGTACAGTTATTATGGAATTATTTAAAAAAATGTAATTCTTTCTAATCAACGTAGTTAAAAACAAGACCAAATTTGATTGTCAATACTCGGCTCAGCATCTTTCCTAAGTATATATGCATTTTAATGTTATGGTGGGCTCTAGTATAATAAAAAAAAACTTTTAATTTCCACATAGCACCATGCTATGAAGGGCTGACTCAAAATGCTATTTTACTCATTAAATATTACTTTGTCTAGTAACTTCGAACTTTTTTAAACATTTACTTGAAAATTTTAAAAAACTAAATCCAAAAGTTTATTTTTCTATCACTTATTATGAGCACGATTATTCAAGTTTAAGATTTTTTTTTTGTTAAAAAAAAACTGTGCAATGTTATTTATTAATTAAAAATGTCTTAGTTTTTTTTGCAGGTCACTTCGAAATTTTTTAAACCTTAAAACCAAAAGTTTATTTTTCTATCTTTCATCATAAACTATGATGTGAGCAAGATTATTCAAGATCATTTGTTTTTTGTTAAACAAAATACCGTGCAATGATATTTATTTTTGCATATGTCAAAAATAGTTGGTGTTTATTCGGTACTCTACAAAATTAGCATGCTTCTTCTTTTTGTCAAGCTTCTACACAGAGGCAATTTTAGTGGACGAAAGATATGAAAATTTTCAGTAAAATAATAAAACTTTTCTTCACAACTTTAATGAAAATTTTCTTAAAATTAATGATAAGCTGCATAGTTTTTATGAAACTAGTCTTTTAAAAAAAATTCTTCATTGAGTGGATGAAACTTTTAATATATTTTTCTTAAAATTTAATAAAAATTTGCATTAGTTTAGTGAAATGTTTTAATGGACGAATACCAGTGCAACTTCATTCGTTCTATGCAAAAATTCATTAATATCATGCAGATAATTGTTTCAGTGTACCATTAAATATACGTAATACCCAATGAAAGCATTTTATATGTCGAAATTTATAAAATCTGATTTTTTGTAAAAAAAACATCGAGAAATTTTATTTTACTTTGAAGTATTTGCAGAATAATTTCCGCGGTTTATGATAAACATTTGATATGTTTATCAAGTTATGTTTAATATAAATTCTGCACAGAGAAAATTTTAGTGGACGAAAAATAATAAATATGTTCAGTAAACTAATGTAACTTTTCTTTATAAAGTGATCGAAAAATGTCTTAAAATGAATGAAAAGTTTATTACTTTTTACGAAACTATTATTTATTACTTTTTACGAAACTAGTTTTTTAATGAAACTATTTATTTATGAAATGGCGGAGTTTCAATAGACGAGTTCCAGTTGGTTCTATGTAAAAATTCATTTTTTACATGCAGAGAATTTTCTCAGTGTAGTATCCAACCGAACAGTTTGGCCAAATAATATATTTTATCGTTGTATTAGTTTTTTGTTTTTATATACATCGAGATTATTTTTATGTTATTTTCAATTTATAACGAGCTTTCAACCTCCGTATATTTACAAAAATAAAGCAAATCAAACATATTAGCTAGGTTGATACTAGTATTTCGATATGGCTAAAGATCTCATCAGAACCCGAAGTTTTAGAAAAGCAAGAGCCTATATAATAGGCAGAACTTTAACAAAAACCCTATTAATAATCAATTTTGCTCCATTCTTGTCTTCTTAGTAATCAACCACGTGGTTAGGTCTTTTCCTAACAAGCATCATGACGTTACTAAACTTTGAAGACCAAAAATGTTCTATTTATATAAAAAAATTTTAGTGTGTACTCTGGCTCAAGTAATATTTTTTACAGTTGTATTAGTTTTTTGTTTTATATACATCGAGATTATTTTTATGTTATTTTCAATTTATAACGAGCTTCCAACCTCCGTATATTTACAAAAATAAAGCAAATCAAACATATTAGCTAGGTTGATACTAGTATTTCGATCTGGCTAAAGATCTCATCAGAACCCGAAGTTTTAGAAAAGCTAGAGCCTATATAATAGGCAGAACTTTAACAAAAAACCTATTAATAATCAATGTTGCTCCATTCTTGTCTTCTTAGTAATCAACCACGTGGTTTTTTTTTTGACATTTGGAGGCATAGTGGACACGTTTCGATATTGCACTGAGATAATTCTTTGCATGATATTAAAGAATGTTTGCATTAAATCAATGAAATTGCACTGGAATTAGTCTTTTAAATCTCTTCATTAAATTAATGCAAGTTTAATAAAATTGTATGAAGAAATATAATTTTATTTACATTTTCGTTTGTTTTGTGAAGAAAAGTTTCATTGATTTATTGAAAAATTAATTTTTTTCGCCCAACAAAATTTTCTCTGTATGAAAAAATGTTAAACCGATGTATTGCGACTATGGAGATGAATACAGCAAAGTGTCGCGAATACAGCAAAGTTCCTGTCGCGAATACAGGAAAGTATCTTGGGATGGCTCTCAATGCAAAATTACTTCCGAAGGCGCATGTAAAAAAAGATAAGAGCAGAACTAGATATAATATATAGAAAATACAAATGGCTCATTGGTAGAAAATCGACTCACTCAACTCATAACAATAATAATTTACAAACAAATCATGAAAACAGTCTGGACTTATGGAATTCAAATCTGGGGATGTGCGAAGAATAGTGTGCTTCAAATCATACAAAGATTCCAAAACAAAGTGCTACGAAACATAGTTAAAGCTCCATGGTATGCCAGAGATGCAGATATCCACAGAGATCTAAAAATCAAAACAATAGCTTCAGAGATACAAACCAGACCTGAAACACATGAAATTAAACTGATACAACACATTAATCCTGAAATCCCGCTCCTTCTAAACACTTCAGGTCTATAAAGGAGATTAAACCGCTTCAAGCCACCTGATCTTAAGTGGCGCTAGTTAGTCAATTTTGCCTAGTCGTATAAGCAAATTGTATTTAAAATACGGTTTAATAAAAAAAAAAAAATAAAAATGAAGATGAAGATGAAGATGAAATTTAAGGAAAAAGACGAAAGCTGTAAAATAAACAGAATGACAAACTTTTTCCGATTACGCTGAAACTTCGTCAGCCAAAAATTTAATTCGTTAGACTTTAACCTAAACATAAAATCATATCCAATATTTTCATTAGCAAAATTAATATTTTAAGGCATTTGCTTACCGAACTGTTTGGTCAGACCGTTTTTTATGTATGTTTTTTTTTTGTATGGAAAATGTCAAATTTGTTCTTTAACAACAAAAAAAATTCAAAATCCAGTTTGTGATTGACTATGATGCACTAGACTAAATAACATGTTCCTAATTTTGAAGTTATACGTCAACAAATAACGATTTTATGAACCAAATTGATAAGGCCGTAACAACAAGTGCATGAATTTCAAAAACAACACGCTTGTATGAAAAAAATAACTGTTTTTTTTTTAAGTTTCCTTTGATTATTTTTGTCAATTTTTATTTGGAAATATCCCAAAAAAAAAATCACAATTTTGAGCTACATCCAATTTCTCATTTCCAATGTTGTTACGTCTTTTTGTTTCAGAAAAAAACATATCAAAAGGGCTTTACAATCATAATTCGAAGAATATTAACAAAAATAAGAAAATCCTTCAGAAATAAGTCTCTAAATTTTTGTTTGGAAATATATTAATATTTGATATATGCCATTTCTCATGTTCAATGTTGTTGGGTACCCATTTTTGTTTAGAAAACAAAAAAAAAAAATGCCAAAAAGGCTTAACAATCATAGCTCGAGGAATATTAACAAAAAATGAAAAAAATCCTTCAGAAATAAGTATGTAGTTATGTTTTAAGGCTTAATTAGTTTGGAAATAGAAGTTAGAAAGTAAAGTAGCATTCTTACAATCAAAAAAAAGTGTTTAAAAAATGTTTTGTTACCTTTTTCTTGTACATTTAGTTAAATGTCAAGTATAGAATTAGAAAATTTCTATTTTCTACTGAATTTTTACGATTTTACTTGACAACAGTCTCAATGCATAGAAAAAAGACAAAAAAAATGTTTCATTACTTTTTTAAACTGATTTAATTATCTATGCCCGACGAAAAAAGTTCCGATATAATTATATATGATTATATATATTATTATAACTTAACATCAAATAACATCTCATCTCATCCGAAAAATGGCATACATAAGCTGATCTCATGGGATCTACGCTCATATAGTTTTATCCGAAAATTGGATCCATCAATTATGATCAAATTATATATAATATGGTGCGTCCCGGTAGGCTAGTTGGTAGCGTGCTGGCTTATCAGTGCGGGGGTCGTGGGTTCGATTCCCATCAGAGGCACTGGTCTGTTTTCGCTACAACGCGCCGAAGACCATAGTAGCTAGTGCTACTATATGATTATTAATTAATAAAAAAAAAAAAAATATATACAGTAAAACCCGGTTAAGACGCACTCCGAGGGACCAAAAAATTAGTTCGTCTTAAGCGAGGTTCGTATTAAGCGGTTTTTTTAACGATAAAAAATATGTATTTATTAAAACAAAAACAAGATTTTTACATAAATAAAAAATAAAATAAGCATTTCATGCATTCACAATTAAAAATTCAATTAAAATTCTTAATTTAAAAAAAAAAAAAATCTGTTATTTTTTTCTGAATGACTGAATTAACGATTTCATTCGTTATAAGTTTTTCTATTACCAAAATAAGATTGTCAGCTTCTTCGGCACACGATTTTGTTCGAATATAGCACTTGACAAATTTTCAACATCGGGAGGATTAACAATTTCCAATATTTCTTCATCTGATAAAGCATGTGACGTCAAAACATTAGCATCTATATCTAGAAAGTCATCCACGGATATGAAATTCATATTAGGTCTATCCCATTAAACGGATAAAGAGTGTACTAAACATGGTAATTTGTATGAAAACGAGTTTTTGGGACTGCTTAAAACAGTTCGTAATAACTGAAGGTTCGTATTAAAAGAGTTCGTATTAAAAGATGTATTTTATATGAAAATTGTTGCCAAAACGTCGGGACTTTTAAATTAGTTCGTATTAATCGAGGGTTCGTCTTAACCGAGTTCGTCTTAAGCGAGTTTTACTGTATATAATATGATACAATTTTATCCATGGATGGCAGGTAATACCGCTAAATCACGCTATCGATTCAAAACCCTTTCAGTTGACTATCGTTATCCCTAAAAAACCGTTACCGATATAATTGAAATACCGTTATCCGTAAAATACCGTTACCGATATATCCGTAATATCGATATAACTATATCCGTAATATCGATATACCGTTATCGCTAAAATATTTTTACCGAAATAATTGAAATAGCGTTATCCTTAAAATACCGTTACCGAAATAATCTAAAATACCCTTATCGCCAAAATATCGTTACCGAAATAATTGAAATAGCGTTATCCTTAAAATACCATTACCGAAATAATCTAACAAGATCCCAAAAACAAACTCTGTAAATAGATATATTTCCCCAAAGTTGGATCATAAACTAGCTAGTCATTAGAACTCGGGCATAATGGAGCTAAAACTATCGGTGTACATTAGGGTGGGTCGAAAAAAAAGTTGAGTCAGTCACCCCCTAAGATTAAAGATAAGTTAAAGGGCAATTCCATTTAATATCACCGTGCAATTAATCGATGTTTTCCGATTTTGATAAAATTTTGTGAGTGTGTGCGGTAGTGATCGCAAGTATTAAAAAAAATTATTTTTTTTGGAAAACTCTGGCAACCCTTTAGCTTCAAATTGTGGGGTAGGGACTTCACTTAAAAGGTCATAACTTTTGATGTGTAAAAAATATCGACAAAGATAACAACGGCTAGGTTTTGGGATATAAAAATTAAATAATAAAAAAATTTTACACATATTTTTTAAAAAAAAAAAACTTTTAAATCAATTTTTGGAAAAAATCATTTTTTTTTAATTTTTAAAATTTTTATAGAAATAGCTACACATGTGTTCTAAATACCCTAAAAATTTCAGAGTGGAAAGCTCCTTACTTAGTGAGATATCAGAAAAAATGTAGAATTATGTACACCAGAAAATGTGTTTTTTTTCAATAGTAATAGTAATAGTACACTCAAATAAAAATGTTAGTAAAGTCAGCAAAAAATTTTGTTCAGTCAGCAAAATTTTAGTCAGGAGGGTGCTTGCAAAAAAAATTGCTAATGTCAGCAAAATCTTTTGCTGAAAATTAGCGAGCTGATTTTTAGCAACAAAATTAGTAGATTCAGCAAAAGTTTTGCTAATACTTAGTAGATTAGAAATTAAAAAAAACCCTTGCTAAAAATTAACAAAACTTTTTCTGAATATTAGTAGACTGAAAAAAACTCAAAAAATTTGTAGAAAAATTATACTTCAGTTAATGTATTTGCTGAAAATCATAAAACCTATTTTTGTGATTCTGTTTAAAATAATTTACAATACGTTACAAAATATAAAAAATGTTCATACTCCCAAATTGACGACATGAATTAATGTCATATCTAAAAACAATAGAAATAATTATATATAACATAAACGAAATTATCTTTGAACTACTTAAATCAATTATTGTCTAAATGATGATATCTTTTAAAGAAACGCAAATGCCGCAGATAATTATAGAAACGAAACGAAAAAAATAACAAAATATAACATATACAACCCTTTTTTGCAATAAGAAAAATGAAACAGAAAAATCTACCTAAGATGTATGTCTTTGTCTTTCGCTTTAGCCTGCATATTTGTTTGCAATTTGACCATACACGATTATTAATATATATAAACATTTAGTTTTCAAATACACATTTAATCTTTATTAAATTTAAATATTTTATTTTATTTTGTCTCTTATTTAATTAATAGATTAATAGATTAAGTTGTTTTAATCCACAATTTTGTTTTATGTATGAAAAACAGATACAAAAATCTTCCATGGTTGATTTTTTATATTATGTCTTACTAGAGCTGTACTTTTTAGTATAATTTTCCTCGTCCCTACTACATCGTGACATGCAGCGACATCTAATTCATTCTGCGTATATCTTTCAGTCTGGTTGTCGTTCACACTATTGATGTGCTAATCAACACAATTTTTTTAGCAAAATAAATTAGTAAAATATTAGTAAAATATTAGTAAGACATTAGTTCAAAACAGTTAAGTGCTGAATAAGTATAACTAAAATTTTAGTTTAAAACATAGTGGTAGAAAACCAGATATCGGAAATCTCAATTAGTTTTTGACGTCACAACAGAGAGAAATGTAGCTATTGTCAATCCATGAACAATAATATGCATTATGTTACGATCGGACTTCAAATGCCGACGCAGTGCACAAAAAACAAATAGGGCGGTTTGTAGGGGCGTAGTAAAAAAATATTTTTCTAGAATCATCTTTAACTTATATTTAATCCTAGGGGTGACTGGCTCAACTTTTTTTTCTTATATGTGGACCGACCGCCCCTAGTGTACATTGACATTATCTGCATAACTTAAATAGCGTTACCCTTAAAATACCGTTACCGAAATAGCTAAAAAAAAAGTTATTTCTAAGATAACGCTACCAAAAAAACTAAAAAAACCGTTACCGCTAAAATACCCTTACCGCAATAAGTGAAATACCGTTAACGCTGAAAACCCTTTACCGAAGAAACTAAAATATCGTTACCCCCTAAAATACCGTTACCGAAATAAAATAACACACATTTTTCTTTATAATTTTTTTGCGGTTGAATTAAATATTTTTTATTCATCACACTTTGTTTGGAAAATGTGTCAGATAATATAATTGTTTGATTTGTCAAACTCAGTTGCGTAGTTAATTCAAAATAAATAATCAAAAGCAAGTGCCTGAAAAAGTTTTTTAAACTTTTCGAAAACATCCAAGTTAGACTTTAAAAAAAATTACAAAAATGTTACACGTATCCAGTCAGTTTGTTTTAAATTTGATAGTTCAGTTTAACAAGGACCTAACAATTGGCAAAAAACCTGAAACTAGTAAAACAAAGAAACCTTCCAATACTAAAAAGTTGGAGAAGATTTTGAGAGCTGGGGGGTTACCGCGTAACTCGATTCGAAAAGAAAAATGTACGAATACGAACAAATTGTACCGCGTAATACGATTTTCATACTTTTTTTCTCGAAAGTACGGACATTTTTTTCCCAATTTTCGAACAAAACAATCCCTTTCGAAAATGCAACTCTGTATTACGAAGATGAACTGTTTTTGCTATAAAAACGTTCGGAAATCGTTCGAAAGCCATATTGCTAGTGACAAGTGAAAAAATATTAAAAATGTAAGTATTTACACATTTAAAAAATAAAAAATGATTAACAAATAAAGAAAACTTAATAATATTGTTTATTTATACATACAAAAATATTTATTAAATTACCCAATAAACATGTTATATTAAATGTAATAATATTTGTGTTTTCAATTTATAAAGGCAAGCTCCAAAAATAAATTTATACACAAATAAAAAACAATATGAGGTAATGGCTTCTATGCTAGTAAAAACATACATAAATGCATTCTTATTAAATAAAGCCGGAAGTTTTTTACGAAGCTAGAAGTAAAATTTTGTTTATTTTAAGGGCCTTCATAATATGTTTGGTTACTTACCTCTTATCATTTAGACTCATAATATCGGATTTGTCCCTTACTATTTTTCTCTAGATTCTTTCAGGAATGGAATTATCGTCATCTTCATCAAACCACAAATAAACGCAATCCATTTTATGTTTTAAAACGAAAAAAACAATTTCTTTTTTGATTTCAAATTTTGTTTGTTTTGGGATTTTTTGTAATTTTGACATTTGATAATAGTGTTGCCACGTTTTCTTCAGTTTGTTCCCTCTTTATTATGAATACAACTCTGTAGTCGTTCCGAATGAATTACACAGTACGCATTTACTTTCGATTCGGAAGTTCTTTTCGAAAAATTTTGATTTTCGATTCGAGTTACGTGGTCACCCACCTGATCCATAGGTTTCTGCGGGCAAGCACCACTACGCGTGCAATGTTCAAAACATTTTGTACGCCAAGTTAAAAAAAATTGTTGAGCTTACTACATTTAAAGTGCAAAAAGTTCCGAATAGGAATGCTAAGAAGAATACTGAAGTCAAAAAACGAGCAAAATTTTTATTGTCGTACAGTGCAAGCTCGATTTTCACGACTAATTAAAACCCAGACCTGTCGCGAAAACTGAATTTTCGCGATAACAGAACAAAAAATTTTATTGAAAAATTGTATGTAATTTTTAAAATTAGAATTGTTTTTATTGATATATTTACATTTTAAACATTTTTAAAGAAATTGGAGATTTTGAGTTGCTTTTTTTGGCAAATTATTTTTTAAAATAACTGATGAATCACGTAGACATTTGAAGCCAAAAATTTTCGGACCTAAAAAATTTTTACTTATGAACAACTTACTTTTACTAATTGATGAAAATTAACTTACGTGGGGAACAAATTCGTGATGGAACCAGACCTTGAATAGAAATGATGTCATCCAGGCGTTATTACTGTACTTGTACATTACAGGATTATTGAAAAAGCATTTAAAAGCGAGTTGGTTTTTCGATTTTCCAACAACCAACAATTTCAGTTTGTCTGTGCCATTCGCATTTGAACAGAGCAAAAAAGTTATTCGCTCTTGACATATTTTTCTTCCGGGAGCCGTTTTCTCATTACATGTGACAAGAATGTGATTTGGAAGCATCCTATAATATAAACCGGATTCGTCGGCATTGTAGATTTGGTGAAGAGTCAACACGTGCTCATCAACGTAATCCTTAAACTCTTTCACAAATGGATCAATAAGACGACGTTTCGAAGACAATTCCTCGCCCGTAATTATTAAAAATCTTATTCCATGTCGACGCTTAAATTTCTTCAACCATTTCTTCAACAATACAAATGACTGGCTCAATAAGACGACGTTTCGAAGACAATTCCTCGCCCGTAATTATTAAAAATCTTATTCCATGTCGACGCTTAAATTTCTTCAACCATTTCTTCAACAATACAAATGACTGGCTTTTGATAGTAAAATCTCTGCTGATATTGGAATATTTTTTTCCCTTTGTTTTGCAAACCACTTATAAAGCATTTTTTCCATTCTTGGGTACTCAGCGTTCTTTAAGGTGCAACGTTTGCCAGCGCCACTTTCTGTTACACGTACGAACTTTTTTTAATGAATTTCCTTGCTTTATAATGAGGTAAACCGAAGACTTGTGCAACTTGTAATTCACGCAAATTGAATTTATGGAATATCCACTTTTAAATTTTTTTAAAATCTCTAATTTTTGAGAAATCTCTGGCTTTAAAATATGTTGAACTTTTCCCATATTAAGAGATGTATTTACACAACAAATGACACGAATAAACTGACAAAATTGAAGATCAAAATCATCAAAAAAGGTAAATACAGTAGAATCTCAGAAATTGGAACCACTTTGTACATCGGGCAGTTCTAATTTCTGAAAAGTTCTAATTTCTGGACATTTTTTTTACAGAAAATTATAATAAAACTAGTTATGTAAGCTTTATTTTAACACAAAACAATT
Organism: Delia radicum; assembly: GCA_021234595.1. Taxonomy (NCBI): domain Eukaryota; kingdom Metazoa; phylum Arthropoda; class Insecta; order Diptera; family Anthomyiidae; genus Delia; species Delia radicum. The sequence goes on from CM037852.1 coordinate 170,207,487, forward strand.
TTTATTTATGACCTGTTCCTCAATCTCGAACGAAAACCTAAGCGAACGCAAGCTAGTCACTCGAATTCGAATCAATTTGGGTTTCTCTATTTCGAAAGCTATCGTTCGCCTATACTTACGTGTGTCAATTTTTGTGTTTTACGTATTTACAAATCATAGTGGTGCCAGACCGGATATTTTAAACTTCTATTACAATTTCCTTTAAAAATACCAAAAATACTACTAAATTGTTTGAAGATAAATACAACACTACTTAACAGTGATCAGCTGTGTATGACAAATAAATAATTAAAACTAATAAATAAAACAAAAGCAAAATTAATAAATCAAAAAAGTACACCAGCGTTTGAAGCTGTTCCATTGTGGATTTCATTAAGCTGAAATTTAAAGTTCTTAAAAAACTACAAGTATTCGTGTTATTTTGTTATCCCTTCTTTTTTTAAATATTTATAATTTTTTATTATATCATTCATTCCAGCAAAGAACATTGAAAAATGAGGATTTTTTTTTAGGTTCTCCGATTTTTTTATATTTTGTACATGAATACTCTATAGTCCCACTTGCACGTAGCCTTTTTCAGATCTCGAAATTTGTAAAAATCGCGATTTTATGTACGTTTTTAATTTTCATAAATTTGATAAAAATGCTAAAAGTGTTTTATAAAAATATTTTCATTTTATAGAATAAAAAAAATATTTTTTTTTTTAAATCATTAAAAATAAAAGACATGTTTGTTCCATAAAAATCAGTATTATTATAATTAGCTAATATTCCATATTTTAGTAAACTGTTTTTTTTTTTTTTGAAAATCGTATTAAGTATTTTGTTTAAAAATCCAGTTATAAAGTAGACAAGTGCATCTTCCAAATATCGTTTAAATTAATAACATGCGATATACAATTAAAAAGTTATGGCACTTCAAAGTGAAGTGCTTTTAGCATTTTTTTGATATTTATTAGAACTAAAAACGTGCATAAAATCACTAGTTTTTACAAATTTGGAGATCTGAAAAAGGAAATGTACAAATGGGACCATAGAGTATTCATGTAAAAAAATAAACAAATTCAGAGGACTCGTGTTCAGATTTTTTGAGTTTTCTATGGAATGAATGATATATTTTTTTGAAAAATTTTGTTACTCGAAAACAAAAAAGCAAGTGACTGGTTTTGACATTTACGTTCGCACTGTTGACAACTCGTTCGAAATAGAGAAACCAAATTTTGTATGAAAACTGTTACGTTTTCATTCGACTTGTACTTCAAGTCATCGTTCGCATAGAAATTTAGTTAGAGAAACCCAAATCAATTTTCTTTCGCTTAGAAAGCGAAAGAAAGCTTTCTTTCGAAATAGAGAAACAGACCATTAATAATATTTAATTAATTGAACATATTAAATTCATAGAAAAACTTTAAATTTTTTTTTTTTATTATTATTTATTTAATTTTGTAAAAGCAAATCAAATTTCACATGCATATGACCGCATTGTACTCACCACAAATAACTCGGGGATTCCCCGTTTCATTTTTACTTCAATGAGTAAAAAAATAATTTGTAGTGAAAATACAAAACAAAATAAAAAAACTTCCAGAAATTAGAACCACAGGTTCTAATTTCAGAGCGTATAATACATTGGAGCGTACAATACATTGCAAAAAAATAATGTGTAGTGAAAATACAAAAAAAAAATAAAAAAACTTCCAGAAATTAGAACCACAGGTTCTAATTTCAGAGTGTACAATACATTGGAATGGACGGTTCTAATTTCTGGGCGGTTCTAATTTGTGAGAGTTCTAATTTGTGAGATTCTACTGTATACCAAAAGACGGGGATTTCCGTTTTTTGGTTATAGACATTGTAATCAAATTTAAAAAATCAGATAAAAGTCGCGAAAATAGAACCCGTTTTTCGTTAAACTGTCGCGATTATAGAACCTGCAATGTTAAAAATTAAGCCGTCGCGATAACCGGACCGTCGCGATAATGGGTAGTCGCGAATACCGAGCTTGTACTGTATTATGGAAGACAAAAGTTATGTATTTGCGGATTTTTTACAGCTTCCCGGACGGAAGTTTTATGTAGCAGATAGTTTTATAGACATCCCAGAATAATACCAAACAAAAAAGGTCTCAAATATATTTCTAAGATTCGATATAAGTGGATAGAAAAATCACAACAGAGGCATACCAGAAAAATTAAAAAAAAATTATATTAAACCATTTACTTTTATATAAGATGGTACTGAATATAAATCTGTATAATATTTGAATCAATAATATTTTGTATTTTAAACAATCGCTCAACTCAGTCTCTGTTAATGTAACTTTTTCTGTGTTAATGTTTATTTGGGCGCACACTTTCTGCTTTGGTACACCGTGTGGTATGAGTGATATTTGTTTAAATTAAATATTACTCATACTTGCCAGTGGCTATTTAACAAGATTTTGTTAACATTTTAAATACAAAGGTATGTCATTTAAAAAGTGTTATTCTAATAAAAATATTCATATCCTTTCAGGATATTTTTATATATTTTTACTATAAAATATCTACAAAGTAAAAACTCTGTTAAAGGTGCGAACCAGAAAAAATTGTAATTATAAAGTTAAATTACATCAAGTATAAGTTGACTTGTGCAATATTCCAATTTATGCAATTTACTTACTATGCATGTGTGTTTTTGGGTTTAAGTTTATTGACCCCACAACCAACTAAACAAAAATTCAAACACCTTAAACAAACTAACGAATTTACCAAAAGCACAGTGTTTCCCAAAGCACTTTATTGAGAATATTAACAGTTTAAGTCACAATTTTTAACCGATATAAAAATATAATTTTTTTTTTTTTTTGCTACATATTTATTTATTTATTTACATGCACACAGAGAAAAATTTATCTATTTACCAATTGAATTTCGGTTAATACGACTCAAATTAGGTTATTACTAGTTTCAGTCAGTTGGTACAACTAAACACTAGTTTTCACAGCAAAGCTCGGTTAATTCAAGTGAATTTTAGTTTCAGCACCCAAAATATTTAGAAATCGTATGTAAATATCGTTGCACTAACTGAATTTATAAGTTGTTACCATTAAAATACACTTTTCAATTCGGTTGGCACTTTATTTCTATGTGTGTGATATTAATGAAATTAATGTTGATGTCAATGAAATTAATAAATCATCATTCCAGACTAATCGAAATTTTTATGATGTTGACAACGATACAAATAACGATGATAATGAACTAGTCAATAGATTTGAGTTTCAATGTGTTGAACAAATGGATGTATTTTCTTGCTGTTTAGGAATCAAATCGAATGCAGTTGGTACAGACAATATTCACCCTATGTTTGTTAAATTACTGTTGCCTCTTCTTTTACCATACATAACTCATCTGTATAATGCTATAATTACTACAAGCTCTTACCCGTCCAAATGGAAACACGCAAGAATAATACCTGTTCCAAAGCAAAATTCGGAATTTAGACCAATTGCTATATTGTCATATCTTTCTAAAGTACTTGAGAGACTACTTCATAATCAAATAACCACTTTTTTAAATCAGCATAGACTACTTTCTGAGTGCCAATCAGGTTTCCGCCCAAAGCATAGTTGTGTAACCGCCCTTCTTAATGTTACTGAGGACATAAGAAGGCATATTGATGATGGCTTTGTGGATTTTTTAATACTTTTGGATCACTCAAAAGCATTCGATACAGTGTACCACAATATATTATGTTTTAAACTAAAGAACATGTTTAATTTTTCAAATACGTCATCTAAATTAATTACATCATACCTTTTAAATCGGACCCAATCTGTATGCATGAATAATGATTCGTCTAATGCTTTATTTGTAACAAGAGGTATTCCACAGGGATCAATATTGGGACCCCTTCTATTCACTCTGTACGCAAATGATCTTCCTTTACAGTTGAAGCACTGCAACATACATATGTATGCTGATGATGTACAGATCTACTTAAATAGTACTGTGCAGTCAATTGATGAAGCAATAGTGAAACTTAATGATGATTTAAATCGAATTCATCATTGGGCTTCGGGAAATGGGCTAAACCTTAATTCTGGTAAGTCTAAATGCATGGTAATCCATAAAAGAACCCTTAGCCTTAATCGAGATTTTAATGTTTTTCTAAACAACCAGAAGATAGAAATAGTTACCTCGGTTAAACATCTAGGCATAATAATTAATGACACTCTTTCATGGAGCAATCATGTAAACAAAATTGTCGGCAGAATGTATGGCATGCTACGAACATTATGGTCAGCACATTTCTTTACACCACTGAAAACAAGAATTCTTATTGCGAAGGCTTACTTAATGCCGTGTTTACTTTATGTCTGTGAAATATTTGCCAACTGCGACTCGACCAGCATGGAGAAACTTAACAAGGTATACAATAAAATTATTAGATACGTTTATGGTCTGAAAAAGTATGACAGTTCCCATGAGAAAGTTCCCAACTAAATTTATGAACGAATATCATTCACAAAATCAAATAGGGGAAATAAGATAATTCCTTTGAGATACCGAACTCTTGTTTCATCGTGGCATTTTTTCATCGGAACTATAGGACTTTGGAACTCATTACCTCATAACACTCAGCAAAATAGTAACGCATTCAAGTTTAAAAACTTGTATTTCATTTCAATAATAATAATAATAATAATTTGAATAATCTAAATGATTATTCAAATTATTATTATATAAAATAAATTTAAATAACAAATATGCAGGTGCTTGTGCAAATTTAAATGTAACTGACACTAATAGAAAACATGATTTTCTATTGTTGATTTACTTGAATAAACGTCACTACATTGCTAGGTCTGTCAAAAAAA